>CM060112.1:25979427-26579427 GCA_030522415.1 Channallabes apus
GGGCTCTTTACGGCGCACTTAAAACTTTCCACACCGATATCTCCAAACCTTGTATTTGTGGACCTTGTGGTTTTGTAGCAACAATTAAAGGGGGGGGGGGGGACATAAGTGATGGACAGATGTCCACATATTTTTGGACACAGAGTATATGAAGGTACCACTGTATATAACTTGCTAGTATATTAAATGATATATAAGTCCATAAATCATTTTATGGAGAGCAGATCAACAGTTCTATAATACCCCCATTGGAATTTCACATCGAGATTAGAGATATAAATGCTCTGGTATCAAAGTAGTCTTTGGGAATAAAGTGTTTGAGTTACAGCACATAAGTGAAAATGAAGTTTCTACCACAGGAGATTTTCCTGAAACTGCAATTTTTTTTCTTAGAAACGAAGTAAATTTAGGTATATTTTCACAGTAGGAACCAATGTCATTTTTATTCCTGTATTAACAGTACCAGGAATCTTTTTAGTTCACAGGTAGTACTATATTAGAAACTACTAGAGGTTTCTAGGGCTGCACATACAATGGTGCAGTAGTCAATCAGTAAAATATGATTGTAAGGCTCTTTGCCTCCACTTCAAAATGTCACAGAAGGAGCCCATAAAGTAGAAAAAAAAAAATTCTCAGAACTTGCATTTATATCCCTAACTAGCAGTTTGTACAAAAAAATACGCTATTGGCCCGTTATGTAAGTTTGCAAAATGTAAGCGCTCGCGAAACATCCTGAAATATTAATTTATGGCCGTTATCAGCATGTAGGGATTAAGTTTTCTTTTTTGAAAACCCCTGCACTGAAGCAAGTACCTTTTTCTGTAATTCCTAATGCAGGTAGGGATTTTATCCTATTTAATTTTTAAGATTTACAGTATGCTATCATTCAGATTAGCACAGACATGAGGCTGTGTATTCACCCAAGTGAGTTACATAGTATCAGTGTAATTAGGGTTCATATCAAATGCATTTAATCTGCAACCTGATAAAAGGACATGAATGCTGCCAGTATTGACTGACTGGGTGGAGATGAATGCATACAAGACACCAGTGGGCTCTATAATGGTGGACACTCGCATGGTTTAAGCCAAAACAACAGCCTGAAGAAAGCTGAAAAAGTGGCATTTAACCCATGAACAACAGATGTGACATGAGCATGACATGACATGTCTTTATATCAGATAAGTTACTGACAAACTGTTACTGTATGTGATTCACTGAAATGCATGTGGGGAAAGAGAAATGCAATATGGGAAATACTTGTGTTTTGTTGTGTTATCCTTCAAAAAAAAAGTTTAATAAGGTTTAATAAGGAGGTTTAATAAGATATCTCAATATATTTACACAAATACAATTAATCACCTTCTAAAAATCATCATTTATTAACGCATATATTTAAAACCCAATTACTGTATAAAGAAACATACTTGCTACAGTCATTTGTACAACACTGCTGAAACTACAGTAATTAACATGGATATTGGCTGATACTTTCCACATATGGAGATACACACCAAAAATATTTTTACGCAACCAGATAACTTTTACATAATTCACTGCTACTGGAAGGTGGAAATGTACTGCTCACCTTTGCACCTACACACATGCATAGTACACACCACAAAAGCAATACTGTAGCAACTGGTGAAGAGGAAAGAATGTGATGCTACTTTCAGCTACAAAAATCCCAGGGCAAACCATCAATATGTGTGGGCCTATGGTCAACCTACATTGCATCTACACTAGAATAAGCCATTTTAGATCCAATGGAGAGCTCAATGGAGATCTGATGTACAGAATGAGGACAACAGGGTAGAACTGCCAACATCTGATGTACCTGCCGGACTTGGCCAGGGTTTTGCTGCAGAGCTACTGATTACACCACTCTGCCAGGAGTGGGAACCGTCACTAGCTTGTGAACAATGCCTCTCCAAGTGTATGTTGAGACTTATTACATTCTCATACAAGAAGTCTATGAAATACACCAACCCATTTCTAACCCATTTCTAAGTGATGGGAACAGGCGAACCTGTTATGCAATTTCTTTCTCCACTGTACATTGACCTGCACCAATTTTGTAGCTTCATTAAGCTACCCCAGCCTAAGGTTCTCTTATCCTAACTGAAAGAAAGTTGACTGGGATTTGGAGTTCTTTCCCAAACCTGAGGGAACCTATTTTCAAATCAGCGAGGGTGTAAGCAAGAGCTGGAAAACTGGGCTGCTGATTGTAACTCCACTTTTTCAATACTCTGCTGCAAAGACAAAGTTAGAGTTTCACCTCTCGTGACAAAATCAGTGGGTCTAATGGAAGCAGATGAGCTTTGTCTGGATAAACAGTCTACATTTTTCTTTGTATGCTGAGGCATACAGCAAACATGTAGTGAAATGCCAACAACTGGTCAACCTACTGTACAGTATGTCTGTTCTGTAGCACTCCGCTTGTGTCACGAACTAACCGGGATGACCAGAAAGATGATAGCTTTAGCAGTTAGCCCTGTAGCGTGAATGGTAAACCCAAACGCGGATAAACACGAGCGGGCAGGATAATCACGCAATTTGCTATAAGGACTCTCACAGTCAATGAGCAAGTATAGCCAAGAAAGTGAGTACTCACATATACGCAAACGATTCCGAAAAGACCTGGGCATAACTCAATGACAGAGCGATGTGCGGCGCCATCTTGTTTCCTTTTATGCTTTCAGGTTCGAGACCGTCTTACTTCCAGGTCCTAGTGCCGGTCGCGGCTGAGTGTGCATGACAGTACCCCCCCGTCCAGGACCGACTCCGGACGGTCCAGGGGTGGAGGATACCCGGTGATGGTAGTCCCTAATGAGTCCGGAGTTGAGGATGAAGCGAGCTGGAACCCAGGACCGCTCCTCGTAGCCCTCCCAGTCGACCAGATACTGGGTGCCCCTGCCCCGAGGGCGCGAGTCGAGGATCCGTCGCACGGTGTAGGCGGGACCGCCGTCAATGATTCGGGGAGGGGGAGCAGGGGGGGTGGTTGGAACCATGGGTGAGGTGGTGAATGGTTTCAGCTGTGAGGTGTGGAAGACAGGGTGGATCCAGAGCGCCGCAGGCAGCTGGAGCCGGTAGGTGACAGGGTTGATCCTGAGAGTAATGCAGTATGGCCCGATGAACCTTGGTGATAACTTTTTAGACTCTGTGTACAGGTGGAGGTTTTTGGTTGATAGCCACACTTTGTCACCTACGTGGTACAACCGTCCCGGGGGGTGCCGGCGGCGGTGTTGGGCCACATAGTTGGTGTTGGTGCGTCGGATGGCGAGGTTGGCTTGGTGCCATAGCCGCCGGCACCGGCGAACCAACTGTTGGGCCGATGGTACGTCAACCTCCGGTTCCTGGTGGGTGAACATCGGAGGCTGGAAACCATAGCACACCTCAAATGGGCCCAGGTTGGTGGCTGAGGAGACGTGGAGGCTGTGAGATAACTCGGCCCACATGAGGTAGCGGGCCCAGGAGCGCTGGCGATCCGACACAAAACATCTTAGGTAGCGCTCCAGCTGTTGGTTGGTTCGCTCCATCTGACCGTTCGTCTGGGGGTGGTAACCAGAAGACAAACTGCAGGACGAATCGATCAGACGACAGAAGGCCTTCCAGAAGCGGGTGGTGAACTGGGGACCTCTGTCCGAGACGATGTCCTTTGGGAACCCATGCAATCAGACTACGTGTTCCAATATCAGCTCGGCTGTATCTTTCGCTGATGGGAGTCCGGCGAGGGCCACCAGGTGCACTGCCTTGGAGAAGCGGTCCACAATGGTCAGAATGACGTCCTTTCCATCTGAATCCGGCAGGCCCGTGATGAAATCTACAGCAATGTGGGACCAGGGTCGACGGGGAACTGGGAGTGGTTGGAGTTCCCCTGGAGTTGGCTGATTGATGTCCTTCGCCCTGGCGCACATTGGGCACGCCCAAACGAACTCGGTTATCTCTCTCCTCATTGAGGGCCACCAGAAGGCCCAGCCGACGAAGGTGGTGGTTCTCCGGCTCCCTTGGTGTCCTGCGACGGGTGATGAATGGCCCCGGAGTCGTTCTGGGACGAAGAGCCGTCCGGGCGGTACACCTGCCGGTGCGGGTTCCCTGGTCAGTGCCTGGCGGACCCTCGTTTCCAGGTTCCACTGTAGGGCTGCAATGATGCGGGTGGGAGGAAGGACAGGCACGGGGTCTGCCCAGGGCGTCTCTCGTTGTGTTGCCGGGAGAGGGCGTCAGCCTTGGTGTTCTTCGACCCCGGGCGGTACGAGAGGTGGAAATTGAATTGTTCGAAGAACAGCGCCCACCGTGCCTGTCGTGGGTTCAACTGCTTCAAACTGCGGATGGTGATCAGGTTTTGGTGGTCCGTCCAGACGATGAATGGCTCACTCGCGCCCTGGAGCCAGTGACGCCATTCCTCCAAGGCCCACTTTATGCCCAGCAGTTCGCGGTCCCCTACACCGTATCGCTGCTGAGTGGGGTTAAACTTTTTGGAGTAGAAGCCACATGGGTGTAGCTTCTGGTCTGGACCTCGTTGGGAGAGAACAGCGCCTGCGCCCACCTCCGACGCGTCCACCTCCACAACGAACGGTTGGCTGGCATCTGGATGAAGCAGGATGGGTGCGGTGGTGAACAGGTGACAGAGTCGGTGAAAAGCTGAGATGGCGGTAGGGTCGAGTCGGAAGGAATGGTTGGAGAGCCTGGTAAGTACAGTGAGTGGTGCTGCAACTGTACTGTAGCCCCGGATAAAGCGACGATAAAAGTTCGCAAACCCGAGAAAGCGTTGGAGCTGTTTGGGTGTCCTGGGTAGGGGCCAGTGACGTACAACCTCCAGCTTCTGCGGGTCCATGGCCACACCCTGGGGCGAGATGACAAAACCCAGGAACGTGGTGGAGTGCTCGTGAAAAGCACACTTTTCCAGTTTACAGTACAGCTGGTGGGCGAGCAATCTCTTAAGGACAGCTCGAACGTGTTTGGTGTGTTCAGCGGGGGTACGTGAATAGATTAAAATGTCATCCAGGTAGACAAACACCCATCGGCCTAGCATGTCCCTGAGGACATCGTTGATGAAAGCTTGGAAGGCCGAGGGTGCGTTGCAGAGACCAAATGGGATGACCAGGCTCTCATAGTGTCCGGTGGGGGTGATGAAGGCCGTCTTCCACTCATCACCCTCTCTGATGCGCACCAAGTTGTAGGCGCTCCGGAGGTCCAACTTAGTGAACATGGTGGCACCAGAGAGGGCGTCCAGGGCTGAGTTGGTGAGAGGCAGAGGGTGACGATTTCTGATGGTGATCTTATTAAACCCCCGATAGTCGACACACGGACGAAGTTCGTCCCCTTTTTTCTTTACAAAGAAGAACCCCTCGGCAGCCGGCGAGGAGGAGGGCCTGATGGTGCCATTTCGCAGGGCGTTGGCGACATACTCCTCCATAGCCTGGGTCTCGTTGGTAGAGAGGGAGTAGAGATGGCCGCGGGGGGGGGGCTGGAGCCTGGCTGAAGTTCGATGGCTAGGTCGTAGGGTCGGTGAGGTGGAAGGTGGCTGGCCCGGCGTTTGCAGAACACCTCAGCCAGGTCTCGATACGGTGGAGGGATGGCGTGGATGTCGACGTCGGGGGCCTCGGACTCCCTGGAACACGTCCCAGCCTGGGCCTGTAGGCATAAGTCGGTGCAGGTCGGCCCCCATTGAAGGATCCGGCTCTGAGACCAGGAGATGAGTGGGTCGTGCTGTAAGAGCCAGGGATAGCCAAGGATGATGGGTGGAGAGGAGATGGGTGTGAGGTGAAATTGTATGGACTCCTGATGTTGGCCGAGGACGAGAGTGATGGGTGGAGTCTGCTGGGTGATGGGGCTGGACGAGAGGGGCCGCCCGTCGACTGAGGTGATTCTCACCGGCTGGGATAACGCCTCAATCTTTACCCCCAATCCTCTGGCATACGTTGAGTCAATGAAGTTACCCGCGGCACCGGAATCGATGAACGCGGTACTTCTGACCCGTTTGTGGCCAAGGTGGAGGGTTACCTGGACCGTGAGTCGAGTAGCGGTGTTGTCGGTGGTGGCGGAGAGGTGGATGGTGCCCGGGGAGTCTCTTCTATCTCTCACCGGGTCTGGGCGTTTCCCGGACGGGACGGGCAGGTGGCTCGGTGGTGCGCTGCTGAGCCGCAATAGGCGCACAGTCCCTCGCGGTAACATCCGCCACGGTCAGGGAGGCGCGCCCTAGTTGCATAGGGTTCCCCGCCTCCGGTGTGAACCACGGCAGGGGGTGGAGATCCGACACGTCCAGGGAGAGCGGTGGTGACGGTGGGTGGTGGCCTGCAGTGTAGACATAAGTGGATGGTGGCGGCAGGGTTCGGGGTGCTGGCTTCGGACGAGAGAGGAGGCGCTGGTCGATCCGGAGGGCTAGCTGGATTAGCCCCTCCAGTGTGGCTGGGAGCTCTCGTCCGGCTAGCTCGTCTTTGATACGATTAGCCAGCCCCTCGAAGTAGGACGTCCGGAGGGCTGCGTCTCCCCAGGAGGTCTGGACGGCGAGGGTTCGGAACTCAGCGGTGTATCTACTCACGGACAGTCCGCCCTGCCGCAGGTGGTAGAGTCTTGTGTCGGTCTCCACCTCGCCCGCGGGATGTTCAAACGTCAGCTTGAGTTGGCGGGTGAACTCATTATAAGAGTGCGCGGTGTCTGTGTCCGCGCGCAGGACTGCCGTGGCCCACTCTGCTGCCTGCCCTGATAGCAACGAGACGAGTAGTGCAATGCGCAGCCGGTCGGTGGAGTACTCACATATACGGGAACGATTCTGAAAAGACCTGGGCATAACTCAATGACAGAGCGATGTGCGGCGCCATCTTGTTTCCTTTTATGCTTTCAGGTTCACGACCGTCTTACTTCCGGGTCCTAGTGCCGGTCGCGGCTGAGTGTGCATGACAGTTCTCTGTCATTCTGTCACGAACTAACCGGGATGACCAGAATGATGATCGCGCTATCTGTCATGAACTAACCGGGATGACCAGAAAGATGATAGCTTTAGCAGTTAGCCCTGTAGTGTGAATGGTAAACCCAAACGCGGATAAACACGAGCGGGCAGGATAATCACGCGATTTGCTATAAGGACTCTCACAGTCAATGAGCAAAGGAAAGACACAATCTAACCCTAGTCCTATAAACACACACTCAGTCTGAAAGTATAGCCAAGAAAGTGAGTACTCACATACTGTATACGGAAACGATTCTGAAAAGACCTGGGCATAACTCAATGACAGAGCGATGTGCGGCGCCATCTTGTTTCCTTTTATGCTTTCAGGTTCGCGACCGTCTGTTACAATATTGGATTTATTTGTTTTTTGTGTGTCTGGTTATGCTGGCTTTGTCTCTGCTATGTCTCTGCTGGTGGTGGGATAGGGTGTGTCTCCCCTTGCTTCAGGTTCCACCCTCTTCAGTGTGCCTGGAAATCTATTGGCTGCTGCTCTGCCTGTCCTTTGTTGGTCCCGCCTCCTCCCAGCTGATTGGTTCTCCAGGACACCCAGAGGCCTACTTAAGGCCTTCAGACCACCATGCTACAGACCGTGTTTTTGCTTACTGTTTATCTTATGCTTGATCCTAAATGTTACTCTGTGTATGACCCTTTTGCTTCGTTTCTGACTACTCTTTGATTTTCCCCTTTTTGATAATTGCTTGGTTTTCGATTGCCTATTCCGTGTATGACCATTTTGCTTGTTTTGACTACGCTTTTGTGTTTGCCCTCTTTGTTTTTGTTCGTTTGGTTGTTGATACTTTTGTATATATTTGTATTTACTTTATTTAGTGGCTTAGTAAGGAGTCGACGCCATTTTGTTTGCACTTTGTTTTTCTTGTTTTGTGGTTAGTTAGGGAGTTGAGGGAAGAACTTTGTAATTCTGTTTCTTTATTTTCGGTGCAGGTTAGTTGTGTCCCTTTGGTATTAGATAGAGGTAATTTTGTTTATTGTTTTGGCCTTGTCGGCTTCTGAAGCTTACAGCCACCCTTTTGGGATTTGCTTATTCACCTTATTGTAAATAAACACTAAGCAAACGCACTTTTGGTCTCACCCCCTTCTTTCTTTTTTTTCACTCCTGTTACGGCCCGACCTAGGGCGTAACAGAATTGGGGGCTCGTCCGTTGCTTTTCCTCGCTCCGTCCCATTTGTTTCAGTGTGCCTGTGTTTGTCTGGCGGCATTTGTCTTTGTGGTAGGGGAGTGTTTTTTGTTCTTAGATATGGCTACAAAGTTTAACTTGGACCAGTTTACCATTTGCCCCATGGTAGAGCAGTTTGAGAAGTGCCGTAAGGATGACCTATTGTTGCTCACCGATTTCTATCAGATTTCAGTGTCACGGAGTGCTACTAAGCACGATATTAAGAAGCTGCTGTACGCTGAGCTGTTTGAACAGCGCATTATTTGTGAGCATCTCGAGGCGGGTGTTGCAACTCACTCAGGTGATCCAGAGGATTTGGCTGCAGCGGAGGCTGGCGCCAGGCCCAAGGATCCCGCACGCATAGATCCCGCTGTAGGAAGCTCACCATTAGAGGAACCCAAGATTGTGCTGCAATTAAAACAGCTGGACTTGGAGTTAAGTCGGCAGCAGTACAAAGCTCAGCAGCTACAGTTCCAAACATTGGAGCTGGAAACTAAGAAGGAGATGAGGCTGAAGGAGATAAGGCTGAAAGAGCTGGAGCTGGAGTTGGCCTCAAGGTTTGGGCCCACCAGTGCATCTGTGTCTCCTGTACCTGTTCGCGCATCCTCGCCTGTGCCTGCACCCGTGCCTGTATCTGAGTCGTCACCTGTGCTAGGACCCATCCCGTCAGTTAGTTCTGGATTTGATGTAAGTAAGCACATTGCTTTGGTGCCTATGTTCAGAGAAAGTGAGGTGGATACTTATTTCCCTGTGTTTGAGCGTATCGCTGCCACTCTGCAGTGGCCTAGGAGTATTTGGTCCTTACTTTTACAGTGCAAGTTTGTGGGTAAAGCTCAGGAAGTGTGTTCTGCCTTAACACTTGAACAAAGTATTGATTATGAAACTGTTAAGTCAGCTGTGTTACGGGCATATGAACTTGTCCCCGAAGCTTATCGCCAGAAGTTTAGAAAACATGCCAAATCCGCCAGCCAAACATTTGTAGAATTCGCCCGTGAAAAATTCGCTTTGTTTGACAAGTGGTGTGCAGCTAGTAAAGTCACCACCTTTGACCAGTTAAAAGAATTGATACTTTTAGAAGAGTTCAAAGACTGTATTTCTGACAAAATAGTTGTTTATTTAAATGAACAAAAAGTCTCGTCGCTTGCTGATGCTGCCGTTTTGGCTGAAGAGTTTGTGCTCACTCACAAAACTGTGTTTTCGTCTCCGCGCCGTGATATGGCAAATCGTAGCCCTAAAGTTTCCGCTAGTGCGTCTAAGAACGGTAGTGATTCCCGTGAATGTTTCTATTGTCATGAATCTGGACATTTCATCGCTACCTGTCCTACGTTATCTCGTAAGAACCGTCGTAAAGCACAGAACACTAAGAGTGTGGCTTTAGTTAATGTACCACCGCAGCCAGCAGAAAGTTCAACTTCGCTTTCGTCAGTGGACGCTGCGTTTAACCCATTTATCTTGGATGGAATGGTTTCACTTTCGGATGCAGATTCTGAGCCTACGCCACTTCGTATTCTGAGAGACACCGGCGCTGCTCAGTCATTTATTTTGGAAGGTGTCTTGCCTTTATCTGACCAGTCTAGTTGTGGTGCAGATGTTTTAGTTCAGGGAATTGAACTTGGAGTTGTGAAAGCTCCGTTACATATGATTTATCTTAACTGTGATATCATGTCTGGCTTTGTTAAGGTTGCAGTTCGTCCTCAGTTGCCAATTAAAGGAGTTTCTCTTATATTGGGTAACGATTTAGCTGGTGGTAAGGTTTTTCACTTGCCTGTTTTAACGGATGCTCCTGAGGTGCATGAAAGTGACGCGCTGTCACGTGAGTTTCCCTCTGTTTTTAGTACCTGTGTGGTGACGCGCGCTCAGGCTCGTAAAATGAAGGATGTTGATGATCTTTCTAATTCATTTATGTGTAGTGATAACCCAGTATTTGAAGACGAGAATGTCTTCCAGTCCACATGTTTCTCCGGAGGATAAGGCCTCCTCCGTACAAGATGATGTCGCTACATGGGGTGTTGGGCGAGAGCAGCTCGTTGCTGCTCAGAAATCTGACGCGTCTCTCTCTCGTTGTATTGCTGCAGCTGTAGATAGTGCTGAGTTACCTCAACACTCAATGGCATATTTCTTTGACAATGATGTCTTAATGCGAAAGTGGTCACCCTCTGATAAGCATGAGTCAAAGGCTGTTTTCCAGGTGCTGGTTCCAAAACCATATAGAACACAAGTTTTGTGTATTGCCCATGACCATGATCTCGCTGGTCACCTTGGTGTAAGGAAGACCCACCTCCGCATTTTAAATCATTTCTTTTGGCCTGCCATGAAGTCTGATGTTGCTAAGTACTGTAGATCCTGTCATACTTGTCAAATTGCAGGGAAACCTAACCAGGTTATTCCCCCTGCTCCACTTAAACCTATCCCTGTTCTGGGAGAGCCTTTTGAGAGACTTTTGTTAGATTGTGTTGGTCCCCTTCCTCGAACTAAGTCTGGTAATGTGTATCTGCTAACCCTGATGTGTGCTGCCACGAGATATCCTGAAGCCATACCCCTGCGTAGCATCAAATCACATGCCATCATTCGAGCACTTATTAAATTTTGCACCACCTTTGGTTTGCCCAAATATGTTCAGTCGGATCAAGGTTCAAATTTTATGTCTGCTTTGTTCAAAAAGGTTATGAACCAGCTGAACATACAACACCAGGTTTCTAGTGCCTATCACCCGGAGTCCCAAGGTGCATTAGAGCGTTTCCACCAAACCTTAAAATCGATGCTCCGAACATACTGTTTGAACCATGAAAGAGATTGGGATGAAGGAGTACCATTAGTTCTGTTTGCTATTCGTGATGCTGTGCAGGAGTCTCTTGGATTCAGCCCTGCAGAATTGGTTTTCGGTCACTCTGTTCGTGGTCCCCTAAAAGTACTGCAGGAAGAGCTACTGTCTCCGAATCCTGGGAAAGGTCCTACTATGAATGTTTTAGATTATGTGAGTTCCTTTCGTGAACGCCTACATGCAGCATGTGAGGTAGCAAAATGTTCCCTTGCCTCCTCACAAACTCGTATGAAGAATCATTTTGATAAAAAGGCTGTTGTGCGTCATTTCCAAGCAGGTGACAAAGTGTTGGTTTTGCTACCAGTGCCGGGTTCTGCTCTCCAGGCTAGGTTTTCTGGCCCTTATGTTATTGAGTCAAAATTGAGCGATACGGATTATGTTGTAAAAACTCCTGACCGTAAGAGGAAATCTCGTGTGTGCCATATCAATATGCTTAAACCTTATATCACTCGTTCCACCCCAGAGGTCTCCGTCCCAGTGGCCAGTTCAGTAACTGCCTCAGTGGAATCGTCACCCGATGACTATTCTCCCGAGTTTGATGGTCTCAGATTGGGTCGAGCTTGTTTTTCCTGTGCTAGCCTGCCAAATTCAGAATGGTTGTCAGATATTCAATCTAAACTTAGTCATTTGTCTGAGTCCGCCCAAAAGGACATAGTCAGTCTCATTGATAGTTACCCTAAGCTTTTTTCTGATACGCCCTCTCGCACTACTGTCCTTCAACATGACATTGATGTTGGTGAGCACTCTCCTGTGAAGCAGAATACATATAGAATTAATCCCACAAAACGTGCTCTTATGAAACAAGAAACCGATTATTTACTTAAGAATGGTCTTGCTGTTCCTAGCTGCAGTCCTTGGAGTTCTCCTTGTCTCCTACAGTAGTTCCAAAACCTGACAAAAGCTACCGTTTTTGTACAGATTATCGAAAAGTTAATGCTTTAACTAAAGCAGATTCGTTTCCGCTTCCTAGAATGGAAGATTGTGTTGATCGTATAGGAAATGCAAAATTTGTTACAAAGTTAGACCTGTTAAAAGGTTACTGACAAGTTCCTCTAACATCACGTGCATCTGAAATATCTGCTTTTGTCACCTCGGACAGGTTCCTTCAGTATACTGTGATGGCATTTGGACTTAGAAACGCACCTGCTACATTTCAGCGTTTGATGACCCAGGTTCTGGGTGATGTGCCTAATTGTGAAGCCTACCTTGATGATGTGGTAGTATTCTCTGATACTTGGGATGCACATGTCCGTACATTAGACTCTGTATTATCTCGCCTTCAGAAAGCTTCCTTAACATTAAACCAAGCAAAATGTGAGTTTGGTCATGCCACCGTTACATACCTTGGTAAACAGGTGGGACAAGGTACAGTTCGCCCGCTAGATGCCAAAGTTAAGGCAATTGTTGCATTTCCCGCACCCAAAACAAAAAGAGAGCTTCGACGTTTTCTCGGTATGGCAGGCTATTACAGAAGCTTTTGTAGAAATTTTTCTGATGTTGTTTTGCCTCTTACATCTCTCCTCCGTAACTCTGTCCCTTTTGTTTGGTCACATAGTTGTGAAGCAGCATTTGAGTCTGCTAAATCGCTTTTATGTATTGCACCTGTCCTTTTTGCTCCGGACTTTTCCAAACCTTTCAAACTTGAGGTGGATGCCAGTGGTACAGGTGCTGGTGCTGTGTTGATTCAGGAGGATGCAGATGGTATAGATCATCCCGTAAGTTACTTTTCTCATAAGTTTAACCGTCACCAGCTGAACTACAGCACTATTGAGAAGGAAGACCTTGCGCTTTTGCTTGCACTTCAACACTTTGAGGTTTACATCGGTTCCAGCTCGGACCCCATTACAGTTTATACAGATCATAACCCCCTCGTATTCTTGCATCGTATGTCAAACAGCAACCAACGTCTCATGCGTTGGTGTTTAATTGTGCAAGGTTTTAACCTGAATATTCGACATAAGAAAGGGTCTGAAAACGTAGTAGCTGACTCATTGTCTCGATGCCATGATTATAATTGTGAACAGGGTGTTCACTCTTAAGGGAGGGGGTGTTACAATATTGGATTTATTTGTTTTTTGTGTGTCTGGTTATGCTGGCTTTGTCTCTGCTATGTCTCTGCTGGTGGTGGGATAGGGTGTGTCTCCCCTTGCTTCAGGTTCCACCCTCTTCAGTGTGCCTGGAAATCTATTGGCTCTGCCTGTCCTTTGTTGGTCCCGCCTCCTCCCAGCTGATTGGTTCTCCAGGACACCCAGAGGCCTACTTAAGGCCTTCAGACCACCATGCTACAGACCGTGTTTTTGCTTACTGCTTATCTTATGCTTGATCCTAAATGTTACTCTGTGTATGACCCTTTTACTTCGTTTCTGACTACTCTTTGATTTTCCCCTTTTTGATAATTGCTTGGTTTTCGATTGCCTATTCCGTGTATGACCATTTTGCTTGTTTTGACTACGCTTTTGTGTTTGCCTTCTTTGTTTTTGTTCGTTTGGTTGTTGATACTTTTGTATATATTTGTATTTACTTTATTTAGTGGCTTAGTAAGGAGTCGACGCCATTTTGTTTGCACTTTGTTTTTCTTGTTTTGTGGTTAGTTAGGGAGTTGAGGGAAGAACTTTGTAATTCTGTTTCTTTATTTTCGGTGCAGGTTAGTTGTGTCCCTTTGGTATTAGATAGAGGTAACTTTGTTTATTGTTTTGGCCTTGTCGGCTTCTGAAGCTTACAGCCACCCTTTTGGGATTTGCTTATTCACCTTATTGTAAATAAACACTAAGCAAACGCACTTTTGGTCTCACCCCCTTCTTTCTTTTTTTTCACTCCTGTTACCGCCCGACCTAGACCGGGGCGTAACACCGTCTTACTTCCGGGTCCTAGTGCCGGTCGCGGATGAGTGTGCATGACAGTTCTCTGTCATTCTGTCACGAACTAACCGGGATGACCAGAAAGATGATAGCTTTAGCAGTTAGCTCTGTAGCGTGAATGGTAAACCCAAACGCGGATAAACACGAGCGGGCAGGATAATCACGCGATTTGCTATAAGGACTCTCACAGTCAATGAGCAAAGGAAAGACACAATCTAACCCTAGTCCTATAAACACACACTCAGTCTGAAAGTATAGCCAAGAAAGTGAGTACTCACATATACAGGAACGATTCCGAAAAGACCTGGGCATAACTCAATGACAGAGCGATGTGCGGCGCCATCTTGTTTCCTTTTATGCTTTCAGGTTCGCGACCGTCTTACTTCCGGGTCCTAGTGCCAGTCGCGGCTGAGTGTGCATGACAGCTTGGCTGTGTCCAAATGACCTAATGGATTATGCAAATGTTTTATTATCATGGGTTTCTCCAAAGAAGGCACTGCTGGTCTCAATGATGTACTGTAGTATCAACTTCTAAAATAAAATGAAGTGCAAAATTAGCAAAAGAAATATAGGTGCCTTTACAAGCCTTACCCTCAACCCCTTAAAGCTGACATTCGTCATTCTAGTTCTGACTGCATTAACGTCTTTCGAGCCTTGAGAACCCCTCGATGAATCGATGATCTGTTGAAACCTAGAAAGGAGCACAAATTTTGAAACAATCATGGGACATGGCCAATTGGGATCAGGGGATCTCATGTCTTAATCAGGTGATAGTCCATCCCTGGAAACAATATGGCCCAGACACCAGACTTTTTCAATATGACCTTTTAAGCTATCTTGTTGCAGTTTACTTAGTACTAACTCTAAGCAGGTCACATGTTAATCTAAAATGAAAGAAAACACTATAATATAATTAAGCAACATTAACTGGCAGTTCTCATCACCAAACATACTGCACATTCTGTGGAATATAACAAAGGTCAAAGGCAATCTAATTAAATTTAAACAGCCCAATGGTATACAAAAGGCAGTCTTTAAACAAGCACTGTCTGTATCAGAGATCTGACTGCATCCACTTTCCAAATGCATAGTGATGAACCACCGTGGATCAGACAATGCATATAGGGACTTCTCAGTTCAGTTGAGGAGAAACACAGCCTTTCTATTTTGCTGTTGAGCTGGTGGTAATCAACATACATTCGCAGGTTGCTAAATTTTTTTTACTAACCAAACTAACCAAAAGGGGAAAAATAGCTATTCCAATATAATTTAAATCTTCACAACCACAAACAAAAATCTTTCCAATAAGCAAACTAGGCAGGGCACTAGGTGAGTTTCAGGTGTCAATATGATGTTAAAGTCTTGCCATCTCATATCAGGATGTAGTCATTGCATGCAATAATGTAGGTTTAGAAGGTTTATTATAAGAGGAGTTCAAGTCAAACTGGGACTTGTTGTCTCACAAACAGATGAATGAATTCATAAAACTGATTGACGTTTCCAGAAAACTTCAAGCACAGTATGGTGACGAGACTCTTAGTCAAGGTTAAACATTTGAATGGTGCAAGCATTTTAAGCTTTTAGCAAGTGGAACATCTGATCCTTGAAATTTGATGGATAACTTGTTGCCATCTTGCAGAAGTGATTCTTCTGTCTGCTGGAACTATACACACAATCTTTCACGAATACCTGCATTTCTGGAAGGTGGGAGCATGTTGGGGACCAGGAGTGTCATGCACACTCAATCTGCGACCGGCATCCTGACAAGGAGAGATCTCTGCCAGTTCTGCCAGTTACACTTAAATGATTTAGAAACAGATTATGGCATGCCTGCTAACCCAGAGAAAAGGGTCAGTGGGCAATAGACATGTTTTAGAAGGAGGAGGAGAATTTTGGCAAATATGACTGCACTATTACCACAAGCCAAAGGTAAGGATTGAGCTGCCTGACAATGCAAGTCTGCTACAGGTGTGCTACAAAAGAGCTATGATTGTGAATTTGGAAGGAGTGATATATAAACATGGGGATATTTAGGCATTTGGCAGACAGAGCAAAAAAAAGAGAAACTCCATCCAGCAGCCAGTGGACACCTGTCATGGTGAAGGAAACAAAAACTTTAATTGGGCTGTGTGTCACCATACTGTAGGCATTCTACTGGAGCCAATAAAAAGCGCAGACAATAGAAACTGCTTTTCCAGACCAGTTTTCCCAAAGCCATGGGAAGAGAAAGATTTTCAATGATCTGGGCATTTAAACAATAGTCTTAACAATATTTAAAAAAAAAAAAAAAAAAAAAGAAGTAGCAAAAGACAATGATTCAGTTGTCTTCGCCTACAAGATAAACAACTATGTTGGTGTCGACTAACAGATTTGAATCATTCTGAATCACACACTGAATGGATCCGGGTCTCATGAGTTCTTTGAGTCACTTGAGTCAGTAGGGATTCTGACTAAATTTTCATATGCTCCCTCCACTAGGTCATGAGAGACATTTCCACTGTGTATGTCACAAAATTCCAGGTAAATGCAGAATATTAGAGCACACAAAAAAACAACATGGAAAAAGCCAGATGTTACTATTGATTCTTTCTCTCTATTTTCATAAACACTTCCTACCCAGAGGTGAAGCTTTTTGAGAACATGAAGAGAACTGGACTGGATGTGTTTAGCACTACTGTTAAAACTAACAAGGTTAATCCCAAATGATATAATGCTGAGCAGGCAGGTTTCCTTGGGGAAACCAAAATTTAAACTGGCCTGAAAGGACATTTTGGCTGTATTTCCAGCCTGACTTTTCAGATATTAAAAGCCTATCAAAAGTGCATTTGCTGGCTGTATATTCTCAGTTTCAGCCTAGTTCAAAGAAGAGGCTGCCAGGTGCTACAATGCGTACAACGTGTACAAGTTGTGCTTGAGGATGGAAATTCACAGCCAAATTCAAGAGTGGCTACAAAGTGTGACTCTAGGACATGTCACAGGAACTTGTTACCCCAACGACAGCTAGAAATGCTCATCAATCAACAGTAAATGATGAAGCCACATCTGACTATGAGCAACTCTGAGAAGGGAAGGGTCTGCAGAGAGTGTGTGCTGCCAAGGAGTGGCACTGTGACTAGTGACCGTGCTGCCATCTGTTGCTGCAGACAGAGCAACGATGCTGTACATATTAAGTGCTTTGGCAAGTAAGCCCATCAACATCTTCAGTAATATTATGATGACATGCGCTAACTGTGTCCACTGAACAAACTGTGATATAAATACTGTATATACGTAGTTTTAGTTCTACTAAAAATGTTTAAACATAAAAAATATGGATGGTGTAATGTCTAGGTGTGGTTTCACAGGACGCAAACGTAAAGAGGAAAATGAACAGACAGCTGTATTTTTTCGTCTTTTATCAAATATACTCTCTTTTGATAAATGATAAGATTCTTTAAACAAATCAAAAACACATCAGGTAACCAACAAAAGAACAAAACGAACAAAGGATTCGTTCTTTGAGGCAACTCCCCAGACTGGTTCTGGGGTCTAGCATAGACACACACACACCCAAGCAGGTTAATTCCAGCAAGATTACCACAGTCTCTCTTTTAGCTTGACGACCACGTCTGGCATTTCAGCTCATACTTACACAGAAGGTGCCTAGTTACTTAGGCCTTACCCCGACCTCACAGGCTCAGTTCAGTTCTGGGGAGGAGAACAGGTACACAGAGATAGAGTGCAGTCGTGAAAAAAACATAATGTGGTGACAACAGGGAACAGACAAACTCACTACGGGTTCGACTGGCTTTTATAGAGACACACAAGGACGACACGGGTGCACATGATTTGTGATGGGAAGACATACCTACTTTCACACACTAGGGGGACACAAGGTTGCGGCTCAGTAATCCGGCGACCCAGACCTTATGTCCCCGAATCGTGGTGATACAGATGTTACAGTACCCCCCCCCCCCATTTCAGAACCGGCCTCCTGAAGGAGGCGAGGGCGTCTCCGACGTCTTACTGGAGAGAGTCGGGGCTTGCGGACTGGTTGAACTGGCCGTCGAGCGGGGCGCCCTGGAGGACAGGGAGCGGGGCGATCTGGCCTCTCTTGATGAAAAGTGGTGAGAAGTTCAGGACTCAGGATGTCCCGGGCCGGGACCCAACTCCTCTCCTCCGGGCCGTAACCTTCCCACTCTACGAGATATTGGAGAGCCCCTCCTCTCCTCCGTGAATCGAGTAGTTTTGTTACCTTAAACGCCGAAATGATACTGGGTTGACTTGTGCTGTGATGGCAAAGGGACCGATGTATTTTGGTGATAGTTTGCGACAGGGGAGGTGGAGGTTAAGGTCCCGTGTCGAGAGCCATACTCAATCGCCTACCTGGAGCGGAGGACTTCCCTTCCTTCACCTATCGGCATATTTCTTGAAACGGGATACTGCTTGGGAGATTTGCGCATGCGCATCCTCGCACACTTTTTCCGCTTCTCGAAACTACTGATCCACCACGGGAACCTCGGTGGGAGTGGCATCCCAGGGACAGAGCGGAGGTTGATAACCTAATATACATTGAAACAGCATCAGGCCGGTTGAGGAGTGTACCAACGAATTTTGGGTGTATTCTGCCCACAGTAACCAATTCGCCCATTCGTGCTGTCTACTACTACAATATGCTCGAAGATATTTTCTGAGTTCTTGGACAGTCCGCTCTGCCTGGTCATTGGACTCGAGGTGATAACCTGACATTAGGTTCACTGTGGTCCCTAATTTCTGAAAGAACGCTTTCCAGACTTTGGCGATAAATTGAGGACCACGATCGGAAACAATATGTTCGGGCATGCCATAGTAACGAAACACTAGTTCAAAGAGGGCTTCTGTCACTTGCAATGCTGACGGGAGAGAGCCAAAGGGAATGAACACTTTGAAAACCGATCTTCTATGACTAATACTGTAGTGTACCCACTGGACACCGGTAGATCCGTGACAAAGTCTACAGCGATGTGCGACCACGGTCGATTTGGTGTTGGAAGGGGCATTAATTTACCAACCGGGAAGCTACGCGGGTTTTTTGTGGTAGCGCACACCGTACAAAATAAAACGACTGCCTTTACTGTTTCCCTCATCCAAGCCACCAAAATTTTTGCTCAATGGTTTTAAGTGTACGTGTCACCCTGGGGTATCCCGGGGCCACATTCGTATGTGCGGCCATAATCATTTGATTACGTAACGTTTCAGGCACATAGATTTTATTTTGCAGACACTCTGGGGGACACACGATGATTTTGTCTCCACCCAGTGATCGCCATGCCTACTTCCCAGGTTACTGGGGCTATTACAATTGGTGCTGGGAGAATGGGTTTGGGATGTATTGTAGGTGTAGGGGTTGGATGGTATCTTGAAAGTGCATCAGCTTTCTTGTTTTTTGAGCCTGGCCAATAGGTAATGTGAAAACGGAAATGAGTAAAGAGCAGCGCCCACCGGGCTTGTCTAGTGTTTACTCTTTTAGCTTGTTGGATGTATTTCAAGTTTTTATGATCGGTTAAAAAGTACTAAGGGGTGTTTGGCTCCCTGTAGCCAGTGTCGCCACTCTTCTAACCCCGCTTTGACTGCAAGCAATTCCCGGTTACAGATATCGTAGTTCTGTTCAGCAGGTGTCAGTTTCCGAGAAAAGAATGCACAAGGATGAAGCTTCTCTGGTTGCCCTTGGTGTTGTGATAGCACCGCCCCGATCCCCACCTCTGAAGCGTCTACCTCTACAATGAACGGGTTCTCAGGGTCGGGAAGCCATAATGGGTGCTGTTGTAAAAGCCAATTTGAGTTTTCGGAAAGCCTCCTCTGCATCGGCCAAGAATGCTTTCAGTTTATTAGGCTTACCTTTAAGTAGGGAGGTGAGGGGTGCTGCCACCGAACTAAAGTTCCTAATGAACCGCCTAAAAAAGTTTGCAAATCCCAGGAATCAGAATATATCAGAATATCATCTAAATATACTATGACACAACAGTTAAACATATCTCGCAACACGTCATTCATAAATCCCTGAAACACCGCAGGAGCGTTTACCAGTCCATACGGCATGCCATTATACTGATAATGCCCTGATGAAGTGCTAAACGCTGTCTTCCACTCATCCCCCTTATGCACAACGAACGAGGTTGTAAGCGCTGCGGAGATCGAGCTTAGTGAATATGGAGGCACTGCGGAGTTGGTCGATAGCGGCAGGCACCAGTGGCAGTGGGCGCTTATATTTTATTGTCACTGCATTGAGTTCTCTGAAATCTATGCAGGGTCTTAGGCCTCCGCCTTTTTTTTCTATAAAAGAGAAACCTGCTGAAGCTGGAGACATGGACCTGCTGATGAGCACCTGGCTGAGAGCCTCCTCCACGTATTCCTCCATGGCCCTTGTTTCATCCAAGGACAAGGGATAGATACGTGAGAAAGGCGGTGCTTTCCCTTGCAGGAGCTCGATCGCGCAGTCCCACGGGCGATGTGGAGGGAGTCTCGCGGCTGCCCTGACACTAAACACATTTTTAAAATGCGCATACTCTGGAGGCACACTGGTGGATAATTTTTCACTCTGACTTTCAATTGTAGTAACTTGGACTGCTAATGTTAGGGGTTTACATGTTTTAGTGCATCTTGGGGACGAAGATAGGATGCTATTTTTTGCCCAATCAAAATTAGGATTATGAAAGCTGAGCCAGGGGAGGCCCAACACGACGGAATGGTCCAACTGAGGGAGTACAAAGAATTGTATCTCCTCAGAATGGCCGGGTAAAGTTAAATGTAGGGGAGCTGATATTGCTTTAAGTGGTGACTGATTAAGAACGTGAACACCCAGAGCTTTAGCACATATCGGGCACGGAAGCTTCGATACTGGGGCTTGCAGCACGGAAAGGATAGAGGATGACACAAAGTTGCCAGCCGACACGGAATCTATTAAGGGAGAGACAGACACAGTGTTATTCTCAAATGACAAGTGTGCAGGTAAACAAAAAGGGGAGTGTGTGCGGGGTGGGGTGCGGTTCATTACTTTTAGCAACGGGCAAGAGCTGACTCTGTGCCTTTCGCCTCCACAGTATAAGCATAAACCAGCTGACATTCTTCTTGATCTTTCGGTGTCGGTGACGTGCGAGGTGCCCATATCCATGGGCTCGGCGGAGGCCCCTTCGCGCTCAGGTGTTAGTAGCTGTTGAGGTTCAGGACGTTTACCAGGACGCGGAGCAGAGCGCCGTTGTTGGCTTCACAGGTGTTGATCTAATTTAATAGTTAATGTGATACAATCGTCTAAAGAGAAATCAGCATCTCGGCAGGCCAGCTCTAACTGAATTTCTGGGTTTAGCCCATCTCTGAATCGAGCCAGCAGGCTCTTCTCACACCACCCGCTTTCGGCTACACTTTTGGAATTTTGGTTCCCTTTCAAAGGCTACACTTTTGCTGCGTGAAAACGCTATATGAACATCTTGTCATGTTGCCGGTTGTGAAGCATGCGTGTATCAAACACGCCAAATTTTGGCTTATATAACCTCGGTCAAGTGATGTCATCTGATGAGACGCATCTGGAGGTTATAAAAGGAGTGAACCGGAAACATTCCCCAGATTCTTTGTCTTCACTTTGACCTCGTTGTGGTGAGCGTGTCTGTGTTTAAACCTGCAAAATAAGAAGTGTTTAACTCACTGATATTCGGAGTTTTAAAACGAGATGTCCCTCCGTGTGATAATACATATCGGAGGGCGATCTCTACACTTTACTGCTCCGATTAAAATGCTGCGCGTGCCTCGCATTCCTTAAGAAGAACAGGGAAAACATTAAAATGGCAGTTTCTGTTGGGTGGCCAGGGGGCGGAGCCTCAATGATGCTCTCTCTCCCCCCTCTTAGCTTTCTCCATATGAGTTAACCCTTTCATGGAGTAAGCTGTTTTGTTTTCTGTTTAATTTGTTTAAATATAGTGATGTGGAAGCGCAGAGTTATATGATGACGCCCAGATAGAAGAGACGCTTCCAAGGCTATCTCTCTCCTGGGACATCATCCTCCCTGAAAAGCTAATACTTCCTTCAAGCTGTGTAGACTTTCATCTTCCCTGTAGGGAAAAGCTTTTCCGGTAGCAGGTCAGGTTGTTGCTACCATGCTGACCTGCTGAGAGACTTGAGCACTGGCGGGGCTCTTTAGATAGGGTGTATTGGAATTACGCCGGACCACAGACTTGTCTCTGCGTGCAACAAAAGCAGACAGCTCGTGCTATCGGCTGTTTTATGGCTGCGATGGGTTTTGCGAGGCACTTCGCAAGAATCGTGAATTCCTCCTGGATGCCCTTTTCTCGCCTTTCCAGCCTGTTTGGCGATATCATTAACACGGTCGCCACTAGGTCCATGAGGTGAAGTTATATGAACAAGCCTTCGGGAAATTCCTTCCCCGTCTCGACCAGCTCTGACTCTTGCGAGGCGTGAAACACAAGGAGTGTTTTTTTGAGCCTGCCACCCCTTTGGGGTGCGACACGCCTCACTATCCGCCTCAAAAACGTCAGACTGGCATATTGTCTTCTTCACAAAGAAGCACTGAGGTTCATGTGCTCAGGACCACGGGGGTGGCCCCCCAATGGGGAGAGGCATGCAGAATTCCTTTCAAGAATGAAGTGTTCTCCCTGACACCCCCAGGAGGTCGGTGTTCTTGCTCCGCCACCACTGGTGTTTCAGGCAACACCAGTCTCCAATAAAGTGTTAGTTCTTCGGTTTTTCCTGCCATGTTTCAGGATGCCAAACATCTAACATCCCCACCGTTTAACCAAGCCGCCGACATTTTGCACCTTTCTGAGAAATTGGCACCGTGGAAGCTACTGCCAAGAATATCTCCTTGGGTACTAAGCACTGTAGAGAAACTACCGGATTCAGTTCTCACATCACCTTCCGCGTTTCAAAATGGCGTGGCCTCCACTTCCATGTAATCGCAAAGTGCAAATCTCCTGACAGAAGTTGCTGGGGAATGTGGCCATGGAACATGTTCCCCTACCAGACAGTGAGTCAGGCTACTACAGTCAGTATTCCTTGGTCCCCAGAGGAACGGGGGCTGCGTCCAAATTTTTTGAATCCGCGAGTTGTACCGCTATCTAAAATAAATAATACAGTTTCAAAATGCTGACTGTTAAAGTGATTGCTCTCAAATCCTACCAAGCGATTGATTTGTGACAATCACTTGAAGGACGCTCATATACTGTAGAAATATTGCCACAACACAGGGAAAGACCTGAGGTTCGCTTTCAGGGGCCAAGCTTACCAGTATCGGGTCCTTCCATTTGGTCTAGCTCTCACACCCGCACATATTAAAATGCATGGATGTAGTTCTGGCTCTTATGACTATCAGAGCATCCATATTTGAATTACATAGATGACTGGCTGGCCCAGTCTCATTAGCTAGCGCTCCGACATCAGCATGCTACCCCAGCTCATCTTTGTTTCTGAGGATTGAGACCCAACGACATGAAAGCGCGCTCTTTCCTGTTCTGAGGATTTGGGTGTCACATGAGATTCGACCGTAAGCGGGCACAGCTGTCTCCTGCTCGTGTCAAATCCATTATCAACACCCTCAAGGAAATCAAGCTAGACCAAGAAAGTGACCAGCACTTTCAGATCTTAGCTCTCATAGCAGCTGTATCCATGGTGACACCTTTGGGCCTTCTGCACATGAGAGCATTTCAGTTGTGGCTAAGACAGGGGATTTCACTCAAGGACCGATCCCCAACAAGGGTTACGCACCAGGTGCTTCGTACCCCTCCTATGTGGTTCAAGACCCCGGTTCTGACTCTGTGTCCCACTCTAAGTTCGTCTTGTCGTCGCAGATGCTGACGTCAGACGCTTCCCTCACGGGCGGGGGTACGGTCTTAGATGACCATCCAGTCCAAGGGAGCTGGAGAGGCCTTCTTCTCGCACGGCACATCAATTGCCTCGAAATGATGGCTCTATTTCTGGCCCTAAAGCACTTCCTCCAGCAGTTGAGAGTGCCATGTCCCATTGTGGGTGGACAACACTATGGCAAGTCTCATATATTAATCGCCAGGGCGGACTGTGCTCGCGCCGCTAAATAGCTAGTGCACCAGGTTCCTGTTCCTCAGCGCAATTTACATTCCAGGTCATATGAATGTGAGAGCAGATGTAACTGTCCAGTCAATCTCTGACACACGGGGAATGGAAACCCCATCCCCGAAGTAGTCAGTCAATCTGGGAGAGATTCATGTAGCAGAGGTGGACCTCTTTGCCTCGTAAGATCAGCAAATGTCCCCTTTGTTACTCTCTGACTCTGGATCTAGTATCCCTCTTCAAGAGCTTGCCCTCAAATGGAATGTATTTAAAGGGTGACACTGGGTGAGAGATGCTATTGCCCTGTCCTATGAAGCACGTATTCCCCTGCAGCAAGTGTGTGCTAAGCAGGTAGACCCAGTCCACTGCTGAAATGTTTCAGTGCTGGAGTTTCTGCAGGAAAAGCTTGTCCTCGGGCTTGGGCCCTAGTACTCTCAGGATGTACTTAACCGCATTCCTCACTGAACTATCTTCCGAAAGTTCCATTTGTAACATGCACCCTACTGTTTTGAAGCCTTCTGTCCTCCGCCTTTTACAGCTTCGGAGCAGGAGAAACTTCACTTACTGTCCAGTATGTGCTCTTCAGATTTACGTCCACCGCATGAGCCAGTGGCGTAGGTCAGAGCACCTCTATACTGGCTGAAAGATGCTATTGCCCTCTCCTATGAGGCGCGTGGGATGACTTCGCCTCTAGGAATCAGGGCTCATTCAACCAGGGGGATCGCTTCATCTATTGCACTAGCAAGAGGTATTCCCCTGCAGCAAGTGTGTGCGAAGCAGGTAGACCCAGTCCACTGCCGAATTGTTTCAGTGCTGGAGTTTCTGCAGGAAAGTTGTCCTCGAGCCTGTGCCCTAGTACTCTCAGGACGCACGTAACGGCATCCTCACTGAACATCACCACCCTATTGTTTTGAAGCCTTCTGTCTTCCACCTTTACAGCGTCGGAGCAGGAGAGACTTCACTTACTGTGTCCAGTACGTGCTCTTCAGATCAGCCAGTGGCGTAGGTCAGAGCAGCCTTTACACGTCTTGCGGCCGCCACTACGGGTGAGAGATGCATATTGCCCTCTCCTATGAGGCGCGTGGGTTCACTTTGCCTCTAGGAAGCAGGGCTCACTCAACCAGGGCGATCGCCTCATTTTGCACCAGCAAGAGGTATTCCCCTGCAGCAATTGTGTGATGCGGAGGGTTGGTCCTCCCCGCACACATTTGTTACATTTTTAATCTGGATGTTCATGCTACTCCGGGCTCACGGGTCCCAGAGATAGCTGACCAGGCATAGTTCTGAGACCTTCTCGGCCTTGTGCACACACGCTACACAACCTTGGGGTCCAGACACTTGCAGTGCGGCGTTCGTATTCTCGTTCCCATAGCGTTTTCACGCAACATCGAATGTAGCCTTTGAAAGGGAACGTATCGGGTTACTTTGCTGTAACCCTGTTCCCTGAAAAGGCGGGAACGAGATGCTGCCTCCCAATGCCGTACTGCCTAAGTGACCGGACATCCGTTCAGACAACTCAATCTGAGAAATGTTTCCGGTTCACTCCTTTTATAACCTCCAGATGCGTCTCATCAGATGACGTCACCTGACCGAGGTTATATAAGAGATGTTTTGTATGCTGTTTTGTACGTTTATGCTGGCTAATCCCAGTTTGCAGCAGTATGCTAAACCACAACATGAGCTAACATAACATAAGCTAACAATACATTGTTCAGTCTAATATTATGTCGTTAGCAAGGGATTTTACCACCATGATGACCCCAACCACAAATTTGTTACCACACTGAGATTATGCATAAGTAGAAATGTTATGCTAGTACTGGAAATGCTATTTTACTTGTTAACTTATCTGATTTCAAACCTATTCTCATCTTCTCAATGTAATTTTGGAAAAACAGCATAAACATCTAATTTATTTGTGTGTGGGCTTTTTTTTTCAGTATAAATGTTTGTGTGCTCACTTGCTTGCATGACATTGGAATGATGACTTGTTATATTGCAAAGTTTGGTTTTGCCATGTGGGGCCAATCTAGTTATGTCCAGGGAAAGGATTGAGTTAAAATATCCACAACATTTCTCCAAGATTGATTACTCCACCTTTAATAGCTATTATAAATTATAACAGAAACTGCATTTCGTTATTCTTTATCAAAAATCGTAATCATTGCGAACTTAGAATGGTATGCTCATAATTCATCACACAACCACATCACTACAGTAAGTTATTTATATGAAACTTATTGTAGCAGCATTGTTTAATAGCTGCTTAAATGGGAAACATTTTTTTAGATACTTAGCTAAAAAAACGCAAAAAGTTTTAGGGGAGACTTTTGTTCAAGAAACTTGTGGATAAAAGCTTTTTAATAAGAGTGCATAGATTTATGAAGACCCATCTAATTTACCATGTATTAGTGTATTGCAGTAGGAGCTGGCAGACAATAGCCTTGCTAATGTTCCTTGGCATTAACCAGAGTTCTGCTTTTACTGAAATCAGAAATAGGATAATGTACCCCTCCAGGAAATATCTCTGTTCGCTCACCAGCCCAAAGCTCCTTAAGCAATCTTGAAATTGTATCTTCTCTGTATTTACAGTCTGACTTTGACTAGTTATATGGCAGTGTGGAAGGTGAGGGCATGATAACTGGCGATGCCAGAACACAGTGAAATGTGTGTGGATGGGTGGTCACATTGTTGCCTAGGTGCAGTGTCCGGTTACGAAAGTATTATTTTGTACTCTTTGTTGTGCAGCCAGAAAATGCATCAGGACATTTAGAGATTGCTACTGTAGAAAGCCTCATTATGATGAACTGATGATTCCTGAGGAGAGGAGAGAGTGAGAGTAAGACAGAGAAAGGCAAAGTCAAAGGAACACAGGCCACGACAGAATGACACAGTGAATTGGGTGGGGAATGCTCACATTAACACGCTATGATTTCCTGAAATGCATGATACAGAGTCACATTTTCAAAAGTATACTTGATGGTGTTCCTTTTCTCAGAATGAGAAAGAACATTGTGTTTGGTGTAGCAAAGGATTGCCCTCTCTTTGAGCTCATCTTTCTGTTTCTGTGAGAATGGTTCACTGACTTTCGATAATACAAAAAAAAAAAAAAAAAAAAAACTTAGCAAACTGATAGAAAAGAACGAAGAGGCCTTCTCCCTGTCACTTTCTATGGCAATTCTCTTCAGTCTACATTGACCTCAACAAGATCGAACACACACAGAGGCACACAAAAGAATCAGGGGAATGGAGAAAGCTAAGCAATCCAGATAAAGCAGAATTATTGTTGTAGCGCATATTTTAAATTTATAAGGGCATGAGTGTCTTTGGTCAGGGTGTTGATTGGAAATAAGGAGAGAGAGTTATTGCTTGACAATGTCTGCAATATAATAGAAGAAAAATATTTGTCACATATTCATTACTGCACAGTGAAAATCTTTTCTTTGCATATCCCAGCTAGTTAAAATGGTGACAAATCATAGGATTAGCCATGATACAGTGTAAAGGCCTTGCTAAAGGGCACAACACAGTCCAACTTGGTGGAATGGGGCATAAACCACAAACCTTCTGAGCAGTCAAGATCTTTGTCCCTATAACACTTGAAGAATCAATCTCAATGGCACAAAAATAACTAATGGCAGCATGTTTACTTAACAATTGCTTTAATCACAGCACATTAGCCTGTTGAGGAAGAGAGCTCAACAATTTCAGCTTGTTATCAGACAGACATATGTGTCTTTTGTCATATAGTATACCACAGAACCACTTGAGGAAGGGAAGGGAAGGGAAGCAAATAGTATCAGAAGAACAACTGGGTCGTGTGTTTGGGTATAGCAGAACATGAAATCCCTGAGAGGAGTATAGGATGAGGAGAAACACCCAAGAAAAGAAGAAACTGAGATGTATAATAATGGGAGACAGCAGGCAGAAGATTTTCATGGCCAGGGTGTGGACATATGAAAGGAAAACATGCTAGACACAAAACCCAGTTGGGTGATGGCACGCTGTAATCGATTTTGAACACTGCTTCTGAATTTAGTCAATCACACAAACCCTCTTATACTGCTCCAAGTTAGAACACTTACACACAGTCTGGCAGCAGAGAGAGAGAGAAATAGAGAGAGAGAGAAGCGAGAAAATGCACTGAAACTGAAAAAATAATGAAAGGAAGGAAGACAAAGGAGTGAGAGATACAAAAAAAGGAATGGCGAGACAGAAGTAGATTGGTGTTGAGCAGACTGTGAGCTTCCTATTGTGAAAGACTGACCTTAAAGAGAGTGGAGCTTATGACATTGGTCTACTCACTTTCACACACTCTCGCACAAAAACACAGCATGATGATTTGGATAAACATACAGTAACAATATCAGGTTCCTCTTGCAAAAGGGGAAAAAAGATCCAATTTAAACCTCCAGCAAATAAAACCATGTAACCGTGGTTACTGTATTAATAATTAATTAATTTTCATCAAAATAATGTCATAAATAATATCCTGTTGCCTTTTCTTTGTTAGTGCCTAAACAAGTGTTTCAAGCATTGTGAGAGCAAGGTTTAGGTCATCAGGTTCTGAAATAAATAAATTCATTCATTCATTCATTCATTCATTCTCTGTACCGCTTTATCCTTATATACAGGGTCGCGGGGGGGCCTGGAGCCTATCCCAGGAAACTTAGGGCACAAGGCGGGGTACACCCTGGACAGGGTGCCAATTCATCACAGGGCACACACATACTCACATACACACACTCATTCACACAAATAAATAAATTAATTAATAAAAAAAAATTTCTACAGATCCAATAACTGGACTTTATAAGATCAAAGGAATGGAATCTGATGTGCTCTTCTGCTGTTGTGTGTTCTGAGTTGCTTTTCTTTTCACCTGGGTTGTAAAGAGTGCTTACTTGAGTTCCTGTCAGTTCTCATCAGTCAGGTCATTCTCCTCTGATCTCTCTCATAAACAAGATGTTTCAGCCTGGAGACCATCCACAGAGATTTTTTTTAGAACATAATTCTCTAGAGATTGTTGTGTGAAAATACCAAAAGATTCGAAGTTTTGAAACACTCAAATCAGCTCAACTGGTACCAAAAAAAAGCATGCCACGGTTAAATCACAAAGATCCCACTTTTTCCATTTTCTTATGTAGTGCGTTGCTGCTACTATTCATTGGCTAGCAGAGGTGGAAAGAGTAATAAAATTTTGTACTCAAGTACAAGTACTGTTACTTCAGTGAAATTTAAAGTAAAGTTACCCTTATAAAAATCTACTCAAGTAAAAGTAAAAAGTAGCTGATAAAAAATTTACTCAGAGTAAAAGTTACCGAGTTACTTTTTTATTAGCGGGGGTGGGATGAGGCATTCTAGCATAGTTCAAAAAAGATGAGCAAATAAAAATCCCAAACTAGTTGTTTTTAACTGAAGGAACACCTTTGCATAATAAAGCTGTTGTCTTTCTTGTGCTTGAAAATCAAAGTGGTCACTTAAATATGGTGTTATGTCCCAGTCTAGGGCCATACAGCAAAAGAATGGTTCAGGGTTCTATTTTAAAGTATGGAAATGGTGGTATATGGCAGAAAGAACTAGATCCAATCATTAACTGATGAAATAATGAGGTTTGTATATACAAAAAAATACACACACACACAACAGTAGGAGGAGGAGGATCAGATTCAGGGTGGACCCAGGCCAAAATAATAAACAAAATGGGATTTATATTTAGTAGTTAGATTACCTGCAAAAAGTACAGGTACCGGACTCCCTAAACCAAAAACAGTGAATAAATTCCCTCTTCCCAAAATAAATAGCAGCCACGCCCTACTACTAGTGAGTGCACAAACATATTGTGAAATTATCTACAAATATATACAAAGACCAACCAAACCAAAGAGACAAAGCAATAAATAAAGTCAATGGGAGGCAAAAATTCAAAACCAGAATACACAACTAAATATCAAAAACGCCAAAATCACAATCTCTTTCCTCTTTCCCGCGTCTCCCTTCGGTTTATATATGGTCGCGCTAGTCGATGACGTCACTCTCAGGGCGGAAGCGACCGTGTGGAAGGTCAGGTAGATGCCGATGTCAGAAACCTGGAGTGGAGTCTGGAGCAGCGCGACCAGGACATGATACACACACGCGGCGCAAAAGCATAATATTTTTATTATTTTATCATTTTCATTCATTAATTTTTTACTCAGTAGCGAATATGATTTGAAATGTAGCGAATTACAATACTTCAAACAAAACGTACTTAAGTAAAAGTAAAATTACAGATTTTATAAACTACTTTAAAAAGTAGAAATACACAAACAAACTACTCAATTACAGTAACGCGAGTAAAAGTAATTCGTTACTTTCCACCTCTGTTGGCTAGCTGTATTTATGAGTAATAATAACAAATACTGAATTAAATTCTTAATGCACATGTGCTTCATCCACTTCTTCATTATTATTTTTTTTTAACCTTACTAATATGAAGTGAAAATTGTCAGAAAGCCCGTTTAAGGAACTAGGAACTGAAGTTTGTTTTCTGTTTCTAAGGGGACGATTATAAGTGTGGGACCGACCGGAATGTACAGCTGTCTGTCATTGTTTACGTTGATCACTATGTTTCTATAATGAGTTCATATAATACAAACCATTATTCATATTAGAGACATAGGCAGAAGCATATGGAAGAAATAAAGTCTCAATCTTAGACTTCTCCTACTCTCCTGATTCTCTGACCGGAATCTGGTTCATACTCGGCCGCCTCAACCAGTTGTAATTTCTGTGTAGCAAAAGCTTTACTACATTTTATGGTCCTTCGAGCCGGATTGAGAGCAACATTAAACCAGTATGGACCAAACAGTAAGTGACACAGAGACAATGGACAGACCTCACCGCAGGACAAATCTGCCGCCTCACCTGGAGGATTACGAAGTTGGCTACCGACCTACACAGGATCATCCTTCTAAAGCTTCTACCCGTTGCAGTCAACCTAGAAGCAGCTCGAGGAAAACATCTCGTAGCGGTACCAGCTCTCATTCCAGGACCAGTAGGCGTTCTATTACCTCCACTGGCGTTTATCTTCCACCAGAACTCTCTAGTGTCCAGACTGCTGTTTTGGAGGAGAAGATTAAGCAGAGACAGTTTGACAGTCTTCAGCAGCAGGTACAAGAGGACTCGCTCGCTGACATGGAATATCAGCGCCTGCAGACACAAGTCAAGGAGGCTCAGCGTATTCAGGAGGAGGCTCTTACAGCTAAGGAAGCTTTGTCTAAGCAGCTAGAGAGACAGCGGAAGTTGAACCAAGCAGAGACTGAGCTCGAAGTAGCCAAGCTTGTATCTTCAATGCTCACCAAAGACTCTGGTTCAATGACTCCTGTACGTTCAGGCTCATCAGCCAGTCCTTTGCCACCCCCTCAACTTAATCAGATTGATTCAGCTATAAATACACAGTCTCCCTCCTTATCTCAGCCTCTTCCTCAGTCACCAGCAGTAACCTCACCCGGACGGCCTTCAACAGCTGATCAGAGAATGCTTAAGGACATCTCACAGCTGTCACGACCACCAATGGCGCAAACATTACCCCCACCTGAATCTACGAGTGTTTCCTTTCCACCAGCATTCCAGATATCACCAGCAGTTTCATCACCAGCCTTTACAGTATCTGAGACTGCCCCCATAAGTATGCCTTTAAGCACAGTGACATCAACCTCACATGTGACACCTCCACCTTTCTCGGCAACCACAGTCATGTCCACTACTGCACACTCGACAGGTATGAGGGTGCCATTTGTACCACAGCAGTCTACCATTGTCATGCGGCCAATACATACAAGTTCATATGTGATGCAGCAATCATACGTCCCTTCAGGGAGCACCCATGCACATCACCAACCTCCAGTTATCAGCCAGCAGGCCTCAGCTATGCCACCTAATGCTAGCTTTGCTCAGCCACCTCCATTCATGCATCTTCCCCACTCCTATTCGGCATACCCAGGTACAGAGCTACTGTTTGCTTCAGCTTATGGCATACCACAACCTAAGCTACCAGTGTTTGAAAGCGGTAATGAGAGTGACTTTGCCTTGTTAAAACTAGCATTGGATAATTTGTTAAGTAATCACAGCTATCTCAGTGAGCAGTATAAATACCATGTCCTGTTAAGCCATTTGAAGCTTCCCAGTGCACAGCAGCTAGCTAAAGCTTATATGTATCATCCACATCCATACTCAGCTGCGCTGCAGGCCCTTCAGGACAAGTACGGCCAGCCAAGACAACTTGTGCAATCCGAGCTGGGTGCCATCATGAATAGCCCACCACTTAGACTAGGTGATGCCAATGCCTTTGACATCTTTGCTCTATCAGTACAATCATTGGTTGGCATGTTGAGGACCCTTGAAGGTCAAAACGGTTATGAACTTATGTGTGGCTCTCATGTGGATCGTTTGCTCAGTAAGTTACCACCTGCCTATCGTGACAGCTTTGTCGAATACTGTCTGAGCAAGAGTATACTCCAGACAGGCACAGACAGAACCTATACACTCCCTGATCTGGCCACCTGGTTGGAGATCAAATCTCAGGCAAAACGCATTTCCAGCCGAGCCGCAGCTTTGTTCCCAAGTGACTTCTCCAAGTCTCAAAGTAAACCCCCAATATATACCCGTCCAAGGGAGCGATCTACCCCTGTCCTGTTGACCAGTGAGAGACGCATAAAGGGTCCCGATGCTGCAGCACAGAAATCTAGTACAAAGCCCAGACCATATTGTCCTCATTGTGATAGCAGGGACCATTACCTCAATGCCTGTGACCAGTTTAAGAAACTAACTACAGCTCAAATTATCACTTGGATTAAAGAGGGACAGCGCTGCTGGAGATGTGGCCGAAATCATGGAGTGGAGGTCTGCAACCTCAAGCGACCATGCATTGTCTGTAAAGAATTACACCTTACCGTTCTACACGATTCAGTTAGTGACACTTCCAGGGCTGTTCTTATGGTCAGGTCACCACCTACCAGGATTTACCTAGATCGACCTAACCGTTCACCCAAGGTCATGTTGAAAGTGGTTAAAGTTCTTCTACACAGTGGTCACAGAACTATGGAAACCCACGCAGTTCTCGATGATGGATCAGAAAGAACAGTAGTGCTCCAGCCAGTAGTGCAACAGCTAAAATTATCTGGTACCCCAGAAGTGCTCCCTCTGCAGACGATTCACCAGTCTCACACTGAACTTGCGGGATTATCTGTATCCTTCAAAATCTCACCAGCATCTAAGCCTATGAAGAAGTTCGCAATACACAATGCATTCACCGCCACTGGCCTGTGCCTAGCAGAGCACAACTACCCAGTGGCTGCTCTCCAGAAGGCCTATCGACACCTAAAGGACCTACCACTGCCTCCTATGGATAGAGTGAAACCGCTGCTTCTTATTGGGTCTGACATGCCACATCTCCTGACATCAATTCAGCCCATATGCAAAGGCCCACCAGGGGGGCCCATTGCAGTTCATACACAACTGGGATGGTCTCTCCAAGGTCCAATGAGTCCCTTACAGCCCTCAAGAGGAAGTCAGCAGTGTCTCCACATAAGGACAGTTTCCACGCATGATGAACTGTTTCAACATGTGGAGAGACTCTGGCAGGTTGACACACACCCATACAACACCAAGATTATTACCAGGTCCAAACAGCACAAAGAGGCATACACCTTGCTGCAAAATGCGACCATCAGAGTTACCGTGAACGGTGTACAACGATATGCTACACCATTACTGAGACGAAACCCCCTGAGTTTACTCCACGCAGATAGAACAGCAGTTCTTCCCAGTTTACGCCATACTGAGCGCAGACTTGCAAGGGATCCTGAAAGAGCCAAAATCTACTGCAGTGAGATTCGTAAACTTGAGTCAGCTGGTCATGTGGCGAAGATAACTGCAGAGGAAGCAGACCAAAGTGCAGAGTCTTGGTTTATTCCGCACCACATGGTGCAACACAATGGTAAAGACAGAATTGTCTTCAACTGCTCCTTCCAATACCAGGGACAGTCTTTGAATGATCAGCTGCTACCTGGGCCAACTTTGGGACCCTCTTTATTAGGTGTCCTCCTGAGATTCCGCCAGCACACTATTGCAGTCAGTGGAGAGATCAAAGGTATGTTCCACCAGGTCCGCTTGCTGCCTGGAGACAAATCTGTGCTGCGTTTCCTTTGGAGAGACATGTGCAGGGAGGTAGAACCTTCGATATATGAGTGGCAGGTGCTTCCATTTGGCACAACGTGTAGTCCCTGTTGTGCTGTTTATGCTCTCCAATCCCATGTTCAAGAGCACAAAGATACTAAAGCCGAATTAGTTGATATTGTGGAACACTCGTTTTATGTTGACAACTGCCTTCATAGTATACCAACAGCAAGTGATGCTAAAGTGATAGTAGATGGGTTGTGCCAGCTTCTTTCCAAAGGAGGCTTCGAGATTAGACAGTGGGCATGCAATATACAATCAGTAATCGAACACCTACCTTCAGAGGCCAGGTCTACGGGTACCGAGCGATGGTTGGTACAAAGTAGTACTGACCTACAGGAGCTCACTCTTGGTTTACGGTGGGATTGCATCAACGACACCTTGGGTTACAACCTGCGTTCTTCCGAGACTGTTGAACCTACTATGAGGAACATATATAAAACTTTGGCGAGTCAGTATGACCCTTTAGGGTTCATTACTCCATTCACTACTAGAGCCAAGGTTATCATTCAGGACCTCTGGAAGCAAAACCTTGGTTGGGATGACTCCATAGAGCCCTTACATTTGAGAGAAATTTGGCTAACCTGGGTAGGAGAACTCCCAACTCTTACCAAGCTACAGTTCCCTCGGGCATATACTCCAGCCTCTGCTGACCACCCAGCGGCCATACGAGAGCTTCATGTCTTCAGTGATGCATCGGAAAGGGCCTATGGTTCAGTGGCATATCTCCGCACCACAGATGAGAAAGGACAGGTTCATATTTCCTTTGTCTTGGCCAGGTCTAGAGTAGCACCTCGCAAATGCCTGTCTGTGCCTCGTCTGGAATTGTGTGCTGCCCTTACGGGTGCTCAATTGGGGAAAGTCATCCAAACCGAGTTGACCATACCTATCCACAAGGTCACTTTCTGGTCTGACTCTACCACGGTGTTGTACTGGTTGACATCCGAATCTTGCCGCTACAAAGTGTTTGTAGGGACACGCGTGGCAGAAATACAGACATTAACTGAGATGGCTGAATGGAGGTATGTTGAGTCGAATCACAACCCCGCTGACCACATCACACGAGGGCTTACATTGACAGAGTTAGCAGGCCCTCATCAGTGGAGCTCAGGTCCAGCCTTCCTGATTCAGTCACCTGACCAATGGCCATCAATGCCCAAAACTAAAGGTGAACCAGATTGCAATGAACTGAGAAAATCCGCCTTTATTGGAACACTTTCAGTGCTTAGTGGCTCTCTACCAGATCCAGGCCAATTCCACACATGGCAAGAGCTCGTCCGGGCCACTGTTAGATCCCTACATGGGGCGGCTACCACCGACACAGACTCTCCTGCGAAGGCTTCTGAATATATTGAAGCAGGAAGGTTACTGCTGGCACAGGCTCAGACGGACTCCTTTCCTATTGAGGTCAAACATCTTAAGGCTGATCATCCTGTTCCACCAAACAGTCGCTTAGGATCACTTGCTCCAGAATATGATGAAGTCACTGGCCTCATTAGAGTGGGCGGGCGGTTACGGCGAGCTAGTGAGCTCGACCTGGAGGCTATACATCCGATCGTACTAGACCCTAGCCATCATATCACCAAATTGTTAATTAAGGAGAAAGACCAACAACTCCTTCACCCTGGCTCAGAAAGGGTTCTAGCAGAACTGCGCCGACAGTATTGGATACTTCGAGGTCGAGAAGCAGTTCGTAAACACCAGCACACCTGTCGGGATTGTCAGATGTGGCGCGCCAAACCTCAAACTCCACGACTGGCAGATCTACCTCCATGCAGGTTGAATTTGTATAAGCCACCCTTCTATTCCACTGGCGTAGACTGTTTTGGTCCATTCACGGTCAAATTTGGGCGCCGCCAAGAAAAAAGGTGGGGGATAATTTATAAATGCCTAACAACACGTTGTGTACATCTGGATCTGTTGGAGCATATGGACAGCGATGCTTTCCTTCTTTCCCTGCGCCGTTTTATAGCCCGACGCGGCAAACCTATGGAGCTGTTGTGCGATAATGGCACCAATTTCGTCGGAGGAGATCGAGAGTTACGGGAATCCTTTGAAGCCATGTCACCAAAGCTACAGGAACAGCTGGCAGAGCAGAAAATCAGTTTCCGCCATAACCCCCCGAATGCTCCTAACTTTGGGGGAACCTGGGAGCGCGAGATAAAATCAGTTAAGGCAGCACTCCGAGTGATCCTTAGAGAGCAGTCAGTGCCAGAACCAGTACTGCAGACCCTCCTGATAGAAGTTGAAAGCATTCTGAACTCCAAGCCACTCGGCTACGTATCCTCAGATATTGCGGATATAGACCCTGTGACTCCAAACTTACTACTTATGGGTCGTCGAGATGCCTCGTTACCCCAAGTTTTATATGACTCTAGTAACCTCCTTGGAAAACGTCGATGGAGACATAGCCAGGTGCTAGCGGATAGTTTCTGGATAGCCTTTATTCGCCAATACCTTCCAGGTATGCAGGGCCGTCACAAGTGGACAACGGATGGCAAGGAACTGACAATTGGACAAGTTGTACTTGTGGTAGATCCACAGCTTCCACGGTCGCTTTGGCCTGTAGGAACTGTAACAGAGACATTACCTGGAGCTGATGGCCGAATTCGAATCGTCAGAGTCAAGGTTAAAGACAAAACTTTCACTCGTCCAGTTGTGCGATTGATCCCACTTCCCCCACTTGAGGACAAGAACACGAGCACTCACGACAGACTTTCTTAATGTTCAATTATCTTGCCAGATAATTGGGGGCAGCTGTGTCAGAAAGCCCGTTTAAGGAACTAGGAACTGAAGTTTGTTTTCTGTTTCTAAGGGGACGATTATAAGTGTGGGACCGACCGGAATGTACAGCTGTCTGTCATTGTTTACGTTGATCACTATGTTTCTATAATGAGTTCATATAATACAAACCATTATTCATATTAGAGACATAGGCAGAAGCATATGGAAGAAATAAAGTCTCAATCTTAGACTTCTCCTACTCTCCTGATTCTCTGACCGGAATCTGGTTCATACTCGGCTGCCTCAACCAGTTGTAATTTCTGTGTAGCAAAAGCTTTACTACAAAAATGTTGAGCAACGATTGGAGGAATAGAAGAGTGCAAACATGAAAGAGTAAGAGAGATCCTATTAGTTGCGCTTGACAGATTTCACCTGTTTAGGAAAACCATCTCAATTATGAACTGGCAATAAAAGATAGGTTTGCCAGATTGAACCGGCGTGCTTCTCTCCATATGCACATGATTTGCCTCCACAAGGTGATTGATGAAGCAGGAAGGAGGAGCAGAGGGGAGCACAGACAGAAAGTGCTCAGCAGGTGCTGGCTGAGATAGAGGATGGCAAAACAGAGAAATGCTATTTTAAAATGCAGAGGATAACAAGGAAATAATGATGATTATATGCATTATGAGGTAACTTGAACTGCAGGTAATCATATCAACATAAAATATGTCTTTTCATTCCATTATATATATTTGTTTCAGTCTGCACAGCATCATTTTCTACTGCCTATATTTAAAGCCCAGGTAATGAAAAATAAGCAAATATATGGTGAAAACTAATTACAACAGCCAGTGTCCTGCTCAGTAAATAGTAAAAAAAAAATTATAACAAATATTGTCTAGCCAAAATGGGAAAAAGCACCACCTGATATTAACTAAGCAAATGGTTACGATTTTTCAATTAAATAATTACTGTAGTGATTAATATGTAAAATCTGGCAACAAGTTATTTAACCCTAAATGTTGCAGTGAGTAGCTTCTTACAGTATGTGGTAGCATCAAACGTCAGAGCATTTTACCCAACATCCCAAATGAAATGGGAGATGAATTTGGAAAACGCTTCTGTTGGACAGGTCTAGACACAACATCCTTATGTGCCCAAATTTGTTCAAGCTGACTACCTCAATATACTGAATGATCAGGTTTTTAAATCAATGGATTTTTTTTCTTTACTGATCGCACAAGCATGTTCCAAGACAACAAGGCCAGGATTCTTCGGACTTGGCCACCACAGGTTGTGACATGCTTTACACAATGGCCTGACTCTCACATCATTAATACAAGATCGGGAGAGAAATGTTGGGTCATCGCATCAGCTTTATCAACTCCACGGAAGCAATCAAAGCAAAAGGCAGTCCAATTAAATTTGATTGTGCAGCTTTTTTTTTTTTTGGCTGGGAGGTGTGGATGGATATGTACAGTATCATGATATCCTTCGACTACAACAACAATTAGCTACAAAAAAACAAAAGTGACTACCAAAAAAATCTAACTGTATTCATCATATGCCTAACAAAAAAACAAAACAAAGGGATTACTGTTTTCACTCATTTCTCTTTAAGCCTATCATGTGGATTTGGTTCTCATCCACTTCAAAATGAATGTTGTCATTTGCAAATCATCTTGGAAAGAATCTTCAGGCATCTCTGATGAGGCGTTGTGGTGCTTGTCTGCTTTCATTTCTGTGTGTCATCTTCATCCTACTCGATCAACTGCCTGCTCCATGTCACGGTATCACTATGTTGTTGTTGATACCACTCATGTATACACATACCTCAAGATGAAATCAATCATCTGTAAAGAAATGGAGTCAGTGGATCTCTTTACTCTGAAATTTTCGTAATGTGAACATGAGATATTTTTCCACAATATAGAAAAATTAATGCATTAAGAGCAATGCAATAGTTACTTCTTATTCTGAGCAGTTGTATCAACTAATAGACAGATCACTTTGGTGAAATGAAGAGTCATCTCAAATGCAATGTGCGAAATGCATTTGGAAATGCTAATACTTTTATGTTACGTTGTGTTATCTTTAATCTGTGATTTCAATTCAACAAACAAATGATTTTTGGTTTATATGTATTGTCTCTACCCCGCCTAGTGCCCGAAGTCATGAAATTTTTTTTATTTTGATCAGCAGTTAAGAATTTTGTATCTGGAGTTTTGAAAAATAGAAACTAGTGCAAAATGGTTTGTAATAAAAAAAAAAAACATATTACCACTCTGGAGGTTATTCAGCAGGTACCATTGCTTCCTTACAATTCTGGGCTATTTGAAGGTGTGGGCCTGAGCTCAGGCAGACTCTCCTTTGCTTTCTGTGTTCATGCCTGCTTCATCCAGTCAGTGGGGGACTGGCTAGCACCCAATTATTAATTAAATTGTGTGTGATTCCCTGTCAATTACTGAATTAAACTCTCTGTCTTTACTTTTGTATTTTAAAAAATATATACCATACAGGGCTTGACATTGGCACCCGCCAAATGCGGGTAAAATTCGGCTGGGCGGGTAATAACTTTAGTCTCACTAGCCACTTTGGCGGGTAGTTTATTCTTTGGTATTGTAACGTCCTTCGGTATAGAAGAAAAAAAAGATCACATAGACAAACGGAGTTGTTAGCGAATGTGCAGTTTACTTTTATTTTTTTCGTCATGCACATGCCCAGTGACAGATTACACACGCTTAGTTACCTCGTCCCACTCGATGTGCTTACGTGCTTACGTCAGAGTCAGGATGCTGAACAGAAAACGTGGAATAGAACTACATGCAAACACTACAGGTATGACAATATATTTTTGTTGTAGTTTTCTCTAAAGTTATCCGATATAATAAACGTTTACATAAAACGCGCATGAATGTAATGAGGACATTTAATATCTCTCTCTACACATGTTCACACATGCATTGCGCGTACGCGCGCACACTTTCTTTCCCTGTTTGGTGTGTGTGTATCATTTCCTTAAAGGGCTATTGCTTCTCAACAGGATGAGAATGTTTGATTATATATATAAAAAAAAGTAATCACATTTTAAAATCTATTTAGATTTCATGTTGAATGATAGAAAATTCATCAATTGATTGAATTACCTCACACTATAAAGAGTCAACATTACAAGATAGACCAGAGTCCATTATCGTAACTCAGAATTCTGATATAATAATACATAATGAATAATAATATCTGGTAATAGTACACAACACACTAAAATTATAAATGTTCTGAGTTGCTGTATTTTTTTTTTTTTCAACAATATTTTTATTGATTTTAACAGGGATAAAACAGGGTAAACATGTAATGTTTTAATGCAGGTTTTATAATCCCCTTATAAACCCTGAGTTGCTATATTTTTAATATCAGAATGAGTTCAGTTGTACTGAATCTCTTATTTTTCAATTTCATGTCGTAAGAGGCTTGAATTTAAGTTCAATAAGCAGAATATACTGTTCATGTTTGCATGTTTTTATATTTTGAGCTATCTTAACAGTACTGAATACTTGACTACTACTATAGTGATAAAGTGTATGCTGTCATTTATAAGTAAATCTAGATATAACAAACATTAATATATCATGGTGAAGAAAAAACTGCAATTTTCTGGTGAGAAAATTGTGGCTAGTAAAAAGGCTGAATGGCTAGTGATTCCGGAAATCCACTAGCCATATTGGCCAGTGAGCAAAAAAGTTAATGTCAAGCCCTGGTACTATATATGTAGTACATTATCAAACCATGTTTTTCCCCATGAATCCTAGACTTTAATTTAATATGGTTTTTAATCATAATCAGATTTTAGACTGATATAAGACTAAAATCCCATTAGACTGATATAAGAGATTAGCCAATTTAGGAGAAGCATTTTTCTCTGCACAGAGATGGAGTTACTAACTGATTAATCTCTCATGGTAAAACGTGCATGCACCGGAGTCACGTGTAGAATTTTGTACAGTACAAAGGACACAGATTACAGTTTTTTGTGGTTGAATTTCAAATGCCATTCTCCTGGATATATACACTGTTTCTTTATCCCTATTATATTATATATGGAGCATTTTAAGTAATAATAAAGCAATTCTGGAAGAGCTTCAAAGTGATAACTTTTCTCTTGTGTGAACCAAAGAAAACTATAAAGACCATAAGAGGAACTTTCCAACTTACCTTAGACTGAACATGCTACTTGGATCTCTCACTCTTCTTCTATACCGCTTTATCCTGTATTCAGGGGAGGGGGGGGCACAAGGTGGGGTACACCCTGGACAGGGTGCCAATCCATCGCAGGGCACATACACATACACTCACATACTACGGGCAATTTGGGAACGCCAATCAACCTAACCTACATGTCTTTGGACTGTGGGAGGAAACCGGAGTACCTAGAGGAAACCCACCAAGCATGGAGAGAACATGCAAACTCAAGGAGGTGCAAGGCGACAGTGCCAACCACTACACCACAGCGCCACCTGCTACTTGGATGAGTAGTGAACTTTCTTTCTTTATTATTTATATCTTCATTTCTTTTAATTGTGTAAAGCTGCTTTGATTAAAGATGCAATGATTGATAATTGTTAATAGCACTATACAAATAAAATTTAATTTAATTTAAATGTTTCTCCTGAACTAGAAAGAAGTCCAGTTGACATGACTTAACTTCCAGATAACCTCAAATCGGGGACTGAGAGTCTTCACAGACAAAACTAGAATCAGTTTTCTAATAACAGAGCAGTGTACAACATACATATGAATGCCATCCTTCCCACCCAGAGAGCATGGTCGATCCTGCTCCCAAGGCTTCCAGCCATGGATGGGTGTTGCAGTGTCAGAAATCTAACTGTTGATCTCCTGATAATAAGGATCAACAATTTTTTGTTGCACCACTTGCAAGCCCAATGAAATATAAAATTAACTTTCTCAGGTTTACAGCAATTATTTCTAATAATAAATAAAGTGTTAAGTGTTCCCAGCTCCAAATACAAAGCAATCATTTGTAGACCTGAAATGGAATTTTATATTTTTCAGGGTGTTATACATATGACGTTCATAGAATGTTATCCAACAAAGTTTACATAATTAAAATTAAAATGTAACAAATGAAATATGACTGCTCTAGTGCATAAATAAATAAGTAAATGTAGTAGGTTATGTTTTTTATTTTATTTTCTACATTAGGTTTTATTTTACCTGTAATACAATGCCTGGCCAAAAATAAGTTGCGATTTCAGAAGGGTAACATTTTTGGGTTGCAAAGAAAACGTCTCGGGTTACTTTGCTGTAACCCTGTTCCCTGAAAAGGCGGGAATGAGATGCTGCGTAAACGCTATGGGAACATCTTGTCATCATGTCAGGGAACAGGGTTACAGCAAAGTAAAGTTCCCTTTCAAGAGGCTTCACTCGATGCTGCGTGAAAACGCTATGGGAACGAAAATACCAACGCCGCCGCACTGCAAGTATCTGGACCTCAAGGTTGTGTAGTGTTTGCACACAAGGCCGCGAACTATGCCTGGGCAGCTAACTCGGGGCTTTCCGTGAGTCTGGAGTAGCATAAACATCCAGATTATAAATGTAACAAGTGTGTGCGGGAGGACCAACCTTCCACGTCACACAATTGCTGCAGGGGAGTAACTCTTGCAAGAGCAATAGATGAGGCGACCCTTCTGGTCCAATTGGCCCTGATTCCTAGAGGTGAAGTGAGCCCATGCGCCTCATAGGAGAGGGCAATCGAATCTCTCATCCAGTGTAGTGGCGGTCGCACCGCCAGTTGCAGTCCCAAACATGTAAAAACTGCTCTGACTTATGCCACTGGTTGATGTGGTGGACGTAAATCAGAAGAACATGTACTGGACACAGTAAGTGAAGTCTCTCCTGCTGCGAAGCTGTAAAGGTGGAGGACAGAAGGCTTCAAAACAATAGGGCAATGTTTTTTTGTTTTTTTTTGGACTTAGGACGATAGCTCAATGAGGATGCAGTTACATGCGTCCTGAAAGTACTAGGGCACAAGCCTGAGGACAACTTTCCTGTAGAGACTCCGGCACTGAAACAATTTGGCAGTGGACTGGGTCTACCTGCTTCTCACGCACTTGCTGCAGGGAAATACCTCTTGCTAGTGCAATAGATGAGGCGGTCCGCCTGGTTGAATGAGCCCTGATTCCTAGAGGCTAAGTAAGCCCACGTGCCTCATAGGAGAGGGCAATAGCATCTCTCACCCAGTATAGTGGCGCTCTGACTTGCGCCACTGGCTTATGCGGTGGACATAAATCTGAAGAGCACGTACTGGACAGTAAGCGAAGTTTCTCCTGCTCCGAAGGTGTAAAAAGCGGAGGACAGAAGGCTTCAAAACAGTAGGGTGCATGTTACAAATGGAACTTTCGGAAGATAGTTTAGTGAAGATGCGGTTAAGTACATCTTGACAGTACAAGGGCACAAGCCCGAGGACAAGCTTTTCCTGCAGAAACTCCAGCACTGAAACATATCGGCAGTGGACTGCTTAGCACACACTTGTTGCAGGGGAATACCTCTTGCTAGTGCAATAAATGAGGCAATCCCCCTGGTTGAATGAGCCCTGATTCCTAAAAGCGAAGTGAGCCCACGCGCCTCATAGGAGAGAGCAATAGCATCTCTCACCTAGTGTCACCCGTTAAATACATTCCATTTGAGGGCATAAGCTCTTGAAGAAGGATACTAGATCCAGAGTCAGAGAGTAGCAAAGGGGACATTTGCTGATCTTGCGAGGCAAAGAGGTCCACCTCTGCTACATGTATCTCTCCCAGATTGACTGACTACTTCGGGGTGGGGTTTCCATTCCCCGTGTGTCAGAGATTGACTGGACAGTTACAACTGCTCTCACATTCATATGCCCTGGAATGTAAATCGCGCTGAGGGACAGGAACCTGGGGCGCTAGCTATTTAGCGGCACGAGCACAGTCCGCCCTGGCGAATAATATATGAGACTTGTCATAGTGTTGTCCACCCGCAATGGGACATGGCACTCTCAACTGCTGGAGGAAGTGCTTTAGGGCCAGAAATAGAGTGATCATTTCGAGGCAATTGATGTGCCGTGCGAGAAGAAGGCCTCTCCAGCTCCCTTGGGCTGGACGGTCATCTAAGACCGTACCCCCGCCCGTGAGGAAAGCGTCTGACGTTAGCATCTGCGACGACAAGACGAACTTAGAGTGGGACACAGAGTCAGAACCGGGGTCTTGAACCACATAGGAGGGGTACGAAGCACTTGGTGCGTAACCCTTGTTGGGGATCGGCCCTAGAGTGAAATCCCCTGTCTTAGCCACAACTGAAATGCTCTCATGTGTAGAAGGCCCAAGGTACCACCGATACAGCTGCCATGGGCACTAAGATCTCTGAAAGTGATGGTCACTTTCTTGGTCTAGCTTGATTTCCTTGAGGGTGTTGATAATGGATTCGACACGAGTGGGAGACAGCTGTGCCCGCTTACGATCGAATCTCATGTGACACCCAAACCCTCAGAACAGGAAAGAGCACGCTTTAGCGGCATTGGGTCTCAATCCTCAGAAACAAAGATGAGCTAGGGCGACATGCTAATGTCGAGACTGGGCCAGCCAGTCATCTATGTAATTTGAATATGGATGCTCTGGTAGTTGTAAGAGACAGAACTACATCCATACATTTTAATATGTGCGGGTGAGAGAGTTAAATCAAATGGAAGGACCCGATACTGGTAAGGCCCCCGAAAGCGAACCTCAGGTCTTTCCCTGTGTTGTGGCAATATGTATATATGAAAGTAAGTGTCCTTCAAACGATTGTCACAAATCAATCGCTCGGTAGGATTTGAGAGCAATCACATTAACAGTTAACATTTTGAAACTGTATTATTTATTTTAGATAGCGGTACAGCCCGCGAAATAAAAAAATTTGGGCGCAGCCCCACGTTCCTCTGGGAACCAAGGAATACTGACTGTAGTAGCCTTACTGGCTGTCTGGTAGGGGAACATGTCCCATGGCCCCATTCCCCAGCAGCACTCCATTCCCCAGTGCACTTTCTAGTTTCATGGAAGTGGAGACCACGCCATTTTGAAACACGGAAGGTGATGTGAGAACTGACTCCTGTAGTTTCTCTACAGTCCTTAGTAACCAAGGAGATATACTTGGCAGTAGTTTCCACGCTGCCAATTTCTCAGAAAGGGGCAAAGTTTCGGCGGCTTGGTAAAACGGGGGGGATGTTAGATGTTCGGCATCCTGAATGAACCTCAGGACTTCTTTGTGAAGAAGACAATATGCCAGTCTGACCTTTTGTGGCTGATAGTGATGCGCATTGCACCCCAAAGGGATGGAAGGCTCAAAAACACACTCCTTGTGTTTCACGCCTCGCAAGATTCAGACCCAGTCGAGACTATGTGGCCGACAGTCCCGACTCTTGAGCGTGGCCATAAGAAAACCACTTGTTTTGTGAGATAAATTAGAAAAAAAATGCTTCAATTTGCTAGGAAGAATAAAGATTGGACTTTGGAGCAATAGAAAAGGTCATGTGTTCTGGTGAATCCAAATTGGCCCATCATGTAGTGGCCATTGGACCTCTGGCCTAGTGGCCTCTGGAAACAGTGGTATGATCAAGGGTTGCTTCAGTTGTTCAATACTTACATGGGTGACAATAAAATGTCAGCTAATGACCAGAATGTACAGTACTGAATGTGACAGATTATTACAGGGAAATTGATGGCACAGGCATATTCTACGACTCCAGGAATGTGAAAGAATGGTTCTGGCAGCATGAGGATTCATTTTCACACATGAGCTGGCCAGCACATTGTGTTCTTAAAGTTAAATGTAACTGAATAAAATATAAATCTTGTGCATGAATTAATGTAAATTTAAAGTTGGTTTTCATTTCAACTCAATTGAATTTCAATTAAATTTTCATAATTCATGACCATTGTTTTTAAGCTTTCATCTGATTGGAAAAGTTCCGCCCATAAGATTACTTTGTTCTCTATTTTTTCTCTAATACCTGATTACTTTTAATGGCAAGAACATTTATTATTCTAAATCTGACAGAAAAATCTTTAAGTCTCCTTTTCCCTAAATAGATTAAGGCATTTTGCCTAAATGGGATTCTAGTCTTTTCGTAATAAAAGTCTACTTAATAGTTCAGTTATTAATTGTCTTATGATAATCTGTGCTTTTTTAAATCATATTGAAAAATTACTGTTTTTTCACTACACACCACTGTACTACAAACTGGATTCCAAAAAAGTTGGGACACTAATCAAATTGTGAATAAAAACTGAATGCAATGATGTGGAGATGGCAAATGTCAATATTTTATTCAGAATAGAATATAGATGACAGATCAAAAGTTTAAACTGAGAAAATTTATCATTTTAAGGGAAAAATATGGTGAATCAAAATGTCATGGTGTCAACAAATCCCCAAAAAGTGGGGACAAGGCCATTTTCACCACTGTGTGGCATCTCCCCTTCTTCTTACAACACTCAACAGACGTCTGGGGAGCGAGGAGACCAGTTTCTCAAGTTTAGAAATAGGAATGCTCTCCCATTCTTGTCTAATACAGGCCTCTAACTGTTCAATAGTCTTGGGCCTTCTTTGTCACACCTTCCTCTTTATGATGCGCCAAATGTTCTCTATAGGGGAAAGATCTGGACTGCAGACTGGCCATTTCAGTACCCGGATCCTTCTCCTACGCAGCCATGATGTTGTGATTGATGTAGAATGTGGTCTGGCATTATCTTGTTGAAAAATGCAGGGTCTTCCCTGAAAGAGATGACGTCCGGATGGGAGCATATGTTGTTCTAGAACCTGAATATATTTTTCTGCATTGATGGTGCCTTTCCAGACATGCAAGATGCCCATGCCACATGCACTCATGCAACCCCATACCATCAGAGATGCAGGCTTCTGAACTGAGCGTTGATAACAACTTGGGTTGTCCTTGTCCTCTTTGGTCCGGATGACATGGCGTCCCACATTTCCAACAAGAACTTCGAATTGTGACTCGTCTGACCACAGAACAGTCTTCCATTTTGCCACACTCCATTTTAAATGATCCCTGGCCCAATGCTTGTGGATCTTGCTTAGAAATGGCTTCTTCTTTGCACTGTAGCGTTTCAGCTGGCAACAGCGGATGGCACGGTGGATTGTGTTCACTGACTATGGTTTCTGGAAGTATTTCTGAGCCCATTCTGTGATTTCCTTTACAGTAGCATTCCTGTTTGTGGTGCAGTGTCGTTTAAGGGCCCGGAGATCACGGGCATCCAGTATGGTTTTACACCCTTGACCCTTACGCACAGAGATTGTTCCAGATTCTCTGAATCTTCGGATGATATTATGCACAGTTGATGATGAGAACTGCAAAGTCTTTGCAATTTTTCGCTGGGTAACATCTTTCTGATATTGCTCCACTATCTTTCTGCGCAACATTGTGGGAATTGGTGATCCTCTACCCATCTTGGCTTCTGAGAGACACTGCCACTCTGAGAAGCTCTTTTTATACCCAATCATGTTGCCAATTAACCTAATTACTGTTAATTGGTCTTCCAGCTCTTCGTTATGCTCAAATTTACTTTTTCCAGCCTCTTATTGCTACTTGTCCCAACTTTTTTGGGATTTGTTGACACCGTGAAATTTGGAATCAACAAATTTTTCCTTTAAAATGATACATTTTCTCGGATTAAACTTTTGATCTGTCATCTATGTTCTATTTTGAATAAAATATTGACATTTGCCATCTCCACATCATTGCATTCAGTTTTTATTCACAATTTGTTTAGTGTCCCAACTTTTTTGGAATCCGGTTTGTAGTTCAATATTCCTTCTAAAAAAATAGCACAGCACACATTTAACTGTCTCTTCCCATCCAGCTGTGTTGGTAGAGAACCGTAATTTAGCAGAGCAGCCATCAAAGCTCAGCACAGGGATGAAGATCAACAGTGACGCTCATGTGACGGTAGAGTGTGTGTGTATGCATATGTGTGTGTGTGTGTGTGTGTGAGAGAGAGAGAGAGAGAGAGAGAGAGAGAGAGAGTACTAGTGTCACTGAACTGTGAAGGGAAGATAGCCTCAGGGCCAGTCACCGATGGAGACCTTTCAAATCCTATCGTGTCATTTCAGTTCCTTGTCCCCCCTCCTACTATCAAGGCAGATAATGCACTTGGGTAAAGGTTACAATGCACCCTGACATTTGTGCTGAAACAACTATGAGATTCGTAATATCCCTGCTTGTAAATGTGTGTTGCAGGGTTTGCATTTATACTAGGGAGATGTATTTATTTATTTTAGTTGAGTAAAATATTCAGGGCTATACATTACAGTGGGTTTAAAATGAGAAAGCCATCAGGAAAATTGATAAGAATGTAGAGAATGTGTAGAGTGCATAGGTTACAATATGCACTGAAAAAGTTGTCTGACCTCTTCTTTCCTACAGTAACTTTGTGTGTGTGTGTGTGTGTGTGTGTGTGTGTGTGTGTGTGTGTGTGTGTGTGTGTGTGTGTGTGTGTGTGTGTGTCAGAGTGAAGGTTGGCATTGAAGTACAGAACTCATTTTCTAAGTGCATACTTCAACTGCAGTGGCAGATCATTTTCAATAACAAAATTCCCAGTGTGCAAATGACTCCATATATTCCGGAAAATACACAAGACTAGACAAGCTTAGCTTTGCCCAACAGTGAATTCAACCAGTGGGGATTGTTTTTCACAGTCTGAAATCTATTAGCTAGAATGCATGAGAAAATGCTACCCACCACTGACTGCCTGGCAAGCTAGTAAGCTGTTCTTCTAATGCACAGACATTCCAGGCAAAAGTTTGGACACAAGTTTGGATTTATTTTCTATGTTCTAGAACAATAATGGATATTTTCAAAACTATGAAATAACACATATGTAATTATGTCATACACACCAAATCCGCGACCGGCACTAGGACCCGGAAGTAATGCGGTCGCAAACCAGGAAGTACAGTATAAGAGGAGTAAACAAACCACAGTACAACGCTCAGTCATTGAGTTCGGCCCATGTCGGTTCAGATTGTTTGTCTACGAAACTGTGAGTACTCACCATTCTTGGGTTTTTACTTTCTGATCTTGAGTGTGTATTTCTAGGACGTGGGTTAAATTTGTGTTTTTCCCTTGCTCCCCTTTTGTGAGAGTCCTTAGAATAAATCGCGTGGTTATCCTATCCGCGTCCCGCGTTTGGGTTCACCATCCACGCTACATTGGGCTAACCGCTAAGCTACGTCTTCTGGTCACCGAGGTTAGTTCGTCTTGACAGAATGACTGAGCCTTCCGCGGTGAACCCAAACGCGGATCATGCGTGCCTCTGCGACGTGGTGGATCAGCATGTCGTGCTAATCAATCAGCTAACCGGAGAGATCGCTACTCTTCGCCAGAGCGTCCAAGACATTGCGGCCTTGCGCCGTGAGGTTGCGGAGCTCAGGCAGGAGAACGCGGATCTCCGTGCAGCTGTTGCTAGCGCGGCTAGCCTGCCACCCGTCGCGGAGGCCACGGCATCGCATCCCCCTTCCCCCCCATTTCTGACGTCTTTCTATCATTACCAGAGAAATGGAATGGCACGGACAGGAAGTGCAGTGTGTTTCTGACAGCGCTCGATCTGGTGTTTGAGTTCAATTCCACCAAGTACTCCACCGATCGGCTACGCATTGCTCTGTTTGTTTCGTTGCTCTCAGGGCAGGTAGCTGAGTGGGTCACGGCAGTTGTCAAAGCAGACATGGACACTGCCCACTCATACAATGAGGTCACATGCCAACTCAGGCTAACTTTTGAACACCCTACGGGCGAGGTGGAGACCGACACCAAGCTCTACCACCTGCGGCAGGGAGGATCGTCCATGAGTCGCTACACTGCCCAGACCACCTGGGGCGATGCAGCACTCCAGACCTCCAACTATGAGGGACTGGCTGCGAGGATCAAAGATGAACTAGCTGGGCGAGAGCTTCCTGCCACACTGGAAAGATTGATCCAACTCGCCCTTCAGATTGACCAGCGCCTCCTCTCTCGCCCGAAGCCAGCTCCTAGAACCCTGCCGCCAGAACACATCGCCTTCACCACCCCACAACCATCGAAATCCGCTACCTACACCACGCAGGGACATGTCGGTTCTCCACCTCCTGCTGTGGTTGACACCGGAGCCGGGGAACCCATGCAATTAGGGCGCGCATCCCTGACTGCTGCAGAACGAGAACGCCGCTTCAGAGAGGGGCTCTGTGCCTATTGTGGATCAGCGGAGCACCACAGAGCCATCTGTCCTCGTCACCAGGGAAACAACCCAAACCCGGTGAGCGATGGGAGTAGCTCGCCGGGTCACCTCCACCCGCAGGTAACTTCATTGACTCTTCTTATGTTAAAAAATTGGGAGAGGATTTGAAGCGTTATCCCAGCCTGTTCAAATTACATCAGTCGACGGTCGGCCTCTCTCCTCCAGCCCCATCACCACCCAGACTCAACCCATCACCCTCATCATCGACCAGCACCACAAATCGATCCAGTTTCACCTCACCTCCGTCTCATCACCACCAATCAGGAGTCCGAGGCCCCCGATGTCGACACCAATGCCATCCCCGCCGCCTATCAAGACCTGGCTGAAGCATTTTATAAGTGACGTGCGACTCACCTACCTCCTCATCGACCTTATGACCTGGCGATAGATCTTTAGCCAGGTTCCACTCCTCCCCGCGGCCATCTCTACTCCCTGTCCACCTCCGAGACGCAGGCGATGGAGGAGTATGTGTCTTTTGCTCTACGTCACGGCACCATCGCCTGCCGCCGCAGGATTCTTCTTTGTGAAGAAAAAAGGCGGTGACCTACACCCATGTGTCGACTATCGGGGGCTCAACAACATAACTATTAAGAACCGACATCCTTTGCCTCTTGCCAACTCTGCCCTAGACGCCCTCTCTTGTGCCACCATCTTCACAAAGTTGGACCTCCGGAGCGCCTACACTGCAAAAATTGTTAGTCTAAAAATAAGAAACAATTACTACATTTGATAAAAAATTACCTAAAACTAGTGAAATTATCTGTCCATGCAGCAAGTAAATTTTACTTAATAAGAAATCTTGAAATAAGATTTTTAAATCAAGCAAACTGAGTTTGTCAAAGAATCTTAAAAGAAGTTTTATTTTGTGAGACGTTTGGTGAAATAACTAATTTAGCTTATTTTAAGAGCTATTCTATCCAATTTAGGATTTCTGGACTAATAAAGATAAAATGATATACTCATGCTCAGTTTAAGATTATGATATAAAATCAAGTATTAAAAACAAGTAAGTAATTTTTAAAACAAGGCAAATTATCTATCATGTCTGAAAGTCAGATTTTAAATCATGGCAAGTGTCAGATAATTTGCAGTGTACAACTTGGTGCGTATCAGAGAGGGCGATGAGTGGAAGACAGCCTTCATCACCCCCACAGGACACTATGAGAGCCTTGTTATACCTTTCAGACTTTGCAATGCACCAGCAGCCTTCCAACAGTTCATTAACGACGTTCTTAGAGACATGCTCGGCCGATGGGTATTCGTCTACCTAGACGATATACTCATCTACTCACCTACCCCTACCGAACATGTCCAACACGTCAGAGTGGTGCTGAAGAGATTAATCGCCCACCAACTGTACTGTAAGTTGGAAAAGTGTGCTTTTCACGAGCACTCCACCACGTTTCTGGGTTTTGTTATCTCACCCCAGGGAGTGGCAATGGACCCGCAGAAGCTAGAGGTTGTGCGTCATTGGCCCCTATCGGTTTCTCGGGTTTGCGAACTTATATCGTCGCTTTATCCGGGGCTACAGTACAGTTGTGGCCCCTTTAACCGCTCTGACCCGACCCTCATCTCATCACTTTCAGCTCAACCCTACTGCCATCTCCGCTTTCTACGAGCTCTGCCATCGATTCACCACCGCCCCCATTCTCCTTCATCCAGATGCAAACCAACCGTTCGTTGTGGAAGTGGACGCCTCGGATGTGGGCGCCGGGGCCGTCCTATCACAACGAGGTCCAGATCAGAAGCTACACCCTTGTAGCTTCTTCTCCAAAAAATTTGACCCCACTCAGCAGCAATACGGGGTAGGGGACCGCGAACTGCTGGCCATAAAGTGGGCATAGGAAGAATGGCGACACTGGCTACAGGGCGCCAGAGAACCATTTCTCATCTGGACCGATCATCAGAATCTTATCACTATTCGTAATCTCAAACAGCTAAACCCCCAACAGGCGTGGTGGGCCCTGTACCGCCTGGGGTCCAAGAACATCAAAGCTGACGCCCTCTCGCGACAGCATGAAGAGGACACCCCCCGGGCGGATCCCGCGCCTGTCCTACCTTCATCAAAAATCATCGCCCCACTCCATTGGGAACTGGAGACAAGGGTTCGCCAAGCACAGACAGCGGAGAACGAACCGGCAGGTGTGCTGCCTGGGCGACTCTACATACCCAACGCCATGAGGAGTGAGGTCATCCAGTGGGGCCACTCCACTCCCATCTCCGGACACCCAGGTACCCAACACACTCTACAGTTCGTCCGACGCGCCTTCTGGTGGCCATCCATGGACAAGGACATTGACGAGTTTGTTCAGGTGTGCCCAGTGTGCACCCGGGGCAAGGACACAAACCGACCAACACCCGGGGAACTCCAATCGCTCCCTGTTCCCCGCTGACCATGGACGCACATTGCCATTGACTTCATCATGGGCCTGCCGGTTTCGGAGGGGAAGAACACCATCTTAACCATCGTGGATCATTTCTCCAAAGCTGTGCACTTGGTGGCCGTTTCCGGACTCCCATCAGCTATACAGACAGCCGAGTTGATATTAGAGCACGTAGTCCATCTGCATGGGTTCCCCAAGGACATCGTCTCAGACAGAGGGCCCCAGTTCACTGCTTGGTTCTGGAAGGCCTTCTGCCATCTGATCAACTCCACCTGCAGTCTCTCATCTGGTTATCATCCTCAGACTAATGGTCAGATGGAGCGGACCAACCAACAACTGGAGCACTACCTGAGATGTTTCGTGGCAGATCGCCAGCGCTCCTGGGTCTGCCACCTCACTTGGGCGGAGCTTTCTCACAATCTTCATGTGTCCACTGCCACCAAGTTAAGCCCATTCGAGGTGTGCCATGGTTTCCAACCTCCGATGAAACCGGAGGTTGATGTACTTTCGGCCCAACAGTTGATCCGCAGGTGTCGACGGGTATGGCACCTAGCCAACACTGCCATCCAACGAGCCAATACCCGCTACATCAGCCAACATCGCCGTCGACACCCACCGGGATGATTGGATCACGTAGGTGACAAAGTATGGCTGTCTACAAAAAACCATCTCCACACCGAGTCCAGAAAACTCTCCCCCAGATTCATCAGCCCATATCGCATCACTCATCGTATCAATCCTGTCACCTACCGGCTCCAGCTGCCTGCGGCGCTCCGGATTCATCCAGTATTCCATACCTCTCAACTCAAACCCTTCATCACATCACCCATGATTGCACCCACCCACCCTACTCCTCCTCCCCGCATCATAGAGGGTGGTCCCGCCTACATCATACGCCAAATCCTCGATTCACACCCTCGGTCTTGGATTCCGGCTCGGTTTATACTCGACCCCGAGCTCATACGGGACTATCGTGGTCGAGTATCCTCCACCCCAGGACCGTCGGGAGTCGGTCCTGGACAGTGGGGTACTGTCATACACACCAAATCCGCGACCGGCACTAGGACCCGGAAGTAATGCGGTCGCAAACCAGGAAGTATAAGAGGAGTAAACAAACCACAGTACAACGCTCAGTCATTGAGTTCGGCCCATGTCAGTTCAGATTGTTTGTCTACGAAACTGTGAGTACTCACCATTCTTGGGTTTTTACTTTCTGATCTTGAGTGTGTATTTCTAGGACGTGGGTTAAATTTGTGTTTTTCCTTTGCTCCCCTTTTGTGAGAGTCCTTAGAATAAATCGCGTGGTTATCCTATCCACTCGCCTATCTCCGCGTTTGGGTTCACCATCCACGCTACATTGGGCAAACCGCTAAGCTACGTCTTCTGGTCACCGAGGTTAGTTCGTCTTGACATTAGCTAATTAAGCAACAACAACAACAGTCGGATGTTATTTTAAGACATGAAGGTCAGCTGTTCTGGAATAGTTCTTGCAAGAACAGTATCATCTTTTGTCATTTCTGTAGAAAATATGACCTTGTAATGCTTTTATATAATTCCTCTGCATTTTCAGTGTAGAATATCACTTATCCCTGTATACTGGGTCACAGGGGCCTGGAGCCTATCCCAGGAGACTTAGGGGATGAGATGGGGTACACCCTGGACAGGATGCCAATCCATCGTATGGCACACACACATGCACACATACTGTAAACACACTCATTCACACACTACGGGCAATTTGGGAGCACCAATTAGCCTAATAAGCATGTCTTTGGACTGTGGAAGGAAACCAGAGTACCCAGAGCAAACCCACCAAGCACAGGGAAACGCCATTCACAGAGACCCGAAGCCGGAATCGAACCCGGACTGAGCCAACTACGTCACCACTAGGCTTTTTCAATTCGTCCAGGTGCTTGGATAAGCCCAAGGTTTTATTTAATAAGCTCTGGATTTGTTGTTACCTATGACTAATTCATGTCATGCATTAAGAGTTAAAAATTCAGCTAAACATCTTATTCTATGATGTTAAATCTAGTAATAACCTTTGCAAATACCACAATAAATATTTGTTTTTATTTTTATTTTTAAGTTCATCAAAATCACTTTCCCAAACACAATTCACTTGAGAGATCCCCAGTTTTAGGAATTTCTGTGCAGAGATGGACACCATGCATTCAGAAAGTGAAAGTCCTTGCATCTATTTGTTTAATTTATTACCTTAATAAGTTGATTGTCATGACCACAACTCTGCAGCCAAATCGGTGAGAAATAATTAGTGACGTTAACATACAGTATGACGTATTATTTATCTCTGTGCGCAAAAATCTTCACATATCTTAATACTTTTGCCCACCACTGTAGGTTCTAAGACCATTAAGTTTTCCTTCTGACCAAAGGATAATAACTGTAATGATTTTCAAAAATCAGGCCACAACAACAACAAAATAATAATTCAATATAAACAGATGTGGATAAATAAGTGTAATATAAAATACAAAATACAATATAATTAAGTACACATAGATAGAACCATTTCTAATATAAATAGTCTTTGAAAGACAAGTGCTTACTCCATTATTAAAATGTGTCTGTTCATTTAAACTGTAAAATATATATTCAGGATGAACAAACCATTTTTATTATGAGATTATTATGAAATAAATACAATATTAATCAGCCTAAATGCTTAGAATAAAATAAAAAAAGAAACCCATTACAATAGAACAAACTTATTTCATGGTTCAGATTAGTAAATATATCTAGGTATTAGTTTAAATATCATATATTGATTAATATAAATTGTATAATAAGAAATACTAGATTGATATCATGTCAATCAGCTGCATAGTTACAAACATTGCCTATACTCATTCAGTCTCTTCAATGGAAAGGGAAAAAAAAGAAACTTCCAATATTGGGGTGACTGGTCAGAAGTTTACCTCACGCTCCAATTGTCCAGTATGTGGCTGTTCAGTAATCATCTCACATAGTTTGATTGCCCACTTTTTTGCACCATCTCTTTCATGACAATAAAATGATAATTTATTAGAAAAGAAGCCATTTTCATGTTTCTCTGGCATGTGCAATCAGCACGCACCCACAGCTAAATAACCAATATGTCACTCGTATTCAGCATAAAACCCCAGGGGGCAGTGAAGCTACTCTTGCCAATAACCGGCACTTCTATCCCCACCATGCAATTTATTTGCCAGATTAGAACTGGGAGAAAAATATCTGTGCCACAAAAGGGATACTGAATAATGTGCAAAGTGGAAATTCTGAACTGGATCTATACGGCGGTCTCTAAAAGTTTAAAACCTTCTTCTTCTTTGTCTTTCGGCTGTTCCCTTTCAGGGGTCGCCACAGCGAATCATCTGCCTCCATCTAACCCTATCCTCTGCATCTTCTTCTCTCACACCAACTAACTTCATGTCCTCTCTCACTGCATCAATGCATCAATCAAAGTCTCCTCTTTGGTCTTCCTCTAGACCTCCTGCCTGGCAGTTCCAACCTCAGCATCCTTCTACCGATATATTCACAATCTCTCCTCTGAACATGTCCAAACCACCTTAATCTGGCCTCCCTGACTTTATCTCCAAAACATCTAACATGGGTTGTCCCTCTGATGAACTCATTCTTGATCCTATCCATCCTTGTCACTCCCAAAGAGAACCTCAACATCTTCAGCTCTGCTACCTCTAGCTCTGCCTCCTGTCTTTTCTTCAGTGCCACTGTCTCTAAGTCGTAGAGCATTGCTGGTCTCACCACTGTCCTGTACCCCTTTCCTTTCATTCTCGCAGATACTCTTTTATCGCACAACACACCCAACACTTTTCTCCACCCATTCCAACCTGCCTGTACCCACCTCTTCACCTCCTTTCCACACTCTCCGTTGCTCTGGACCATTGACCCTAAGTACTTAAAATCCTGCAACTTCTTTACCTCTCCTCCCTGTATCCTCACCGTTCCTCTTGGGTTCCTCTCATTCACACACATGTATTCCGTCTTGTTGCGGCTAACCTTCCAAATAACTATCCAAATTTTCTTCCACCTGTTCCCTGCTCTCGCTACAAAGCACAATGTCATCTGCAAACATCATAGTCCATGGAGACTCCTGTCTAACTTCATCTGTCATCATGTCCATCACTAGAGCAAACAAAAAGGGGCTTAGAGCCGATCCTTGATGCAGACCCTCATCCACCTTGAACTCTTCTGTCACACCTACAGCACATCTTACCACTGTCTTACAGCTCTCATACATGTCCTGCACCACTCTAACATACTTCTCTGCCACTCCAGACTTCCTCATACAACACCACAGCTCCTCTTTCGGCACCCTGTCGTATGCTTTCTCTAAATCTACAAAGACACAATGCAACTCTTTATTACCTTCTCTGTACTTCTCCACCAGCATCCTCAAACCAAATACTGCATCTGATTGTCACGCTCTCAGTGCCTTCGCGCTGATCAAAGACCCTTGACATTTCCTTTCCCACGCTGTCAGGCACCCATCACGTGACCATGTTTTCCCACGCTGTCATCGCCCCTCCCGGACCGCCCCGCCGGCACACCGGTTTCTCATCCAGCGCTGATTTCTTTCAGCTTATAAGGAGGTGCAGCGCGTAAGCTCGCCGCTGGATTATTGTGTGTTTTTTTGGCCATAGTTTTCTCGCGTTTCTGTTCATGACTTTTCACGTTGCCGATCTCGCTTGTCTCTCGTTTTCCCCCTCGCCTCCCGATTTGGATTATTGCCACGCTTGGATTTAACGGCTTTGAACTTTCGCTTTCGTTTCTCGACCACGGCTCAGCTTCACGTTTTGGCTCGACGCCCTCGCTGACTGATCACACGGCTTTGATCTCTTGCTCTCCCCTCCTCGACTTCGACTCAGCTCCACGCTCACGGCGCGTCTCCCGCCCCCGCGGATTTCCCGGCGCGACACGCCCACTCTCATTCACTCAAGCACAGTCAACGCCTCGTGCCTGCACCTGCATCTGGATTCACCTCCGCGAACTGACGTACATCGCAGCCCCCTGACAGAATAATCCAGCCATACCATGGATCCAGCAGGATTAGACAGGATAAGACAGGCGTTGGAGAATCAAGGCGTTCTCCTTGGTAAACACCAGGAGGAGATGGTCACCACCAGACAGACGCTCGCTGACGTCACCGTCCAAATGCAGCGCCTCCAGATGCCCACGGCACGGCCCACTCTCATGGACCTCCCACGGGAGCCACGCCTGCCAGCCCCTCCCACTTACGGCGGAGGACCAGGTACATGTAGATCCTTCCTGTCCCAATGTTCTCAGATTTTTGAGCTTCAGGCCTCCACTTTCTCTTCTGAAAGATCCAGGGTAGCCTACATCATCACCCTTCTCACGGGTAGGGCCCGCGAGTGGGGCACGGCTCTCTGGGATGCACATGACCCATGTTGCAACAGTTTTTTCAGAATTTTCTGGAGAGATGAAGAGGGTCTTTGACCGGTCTCACGTCGGCAGAGAGGCCGGAACCAAGTTACTACGCCTCCGCCAGGGGTCACGTTCCGCTTATGATCATGCCATCGAGTTTCAGACCTTAGCTGCCTCCAGTGGATGGAATACTAGAGCCTTGGCCGACGTCTTCCTGGAGGGGCTGTCGGAGGCACTCAAGGACGAGTTAGTCTCCCGCGAACTCCCTTCGGACCTCCACGAACTTATGGATCTCGCTGGGAGGATCGACTCGCGTCTTCGTTCGAGGCACCCTTTCCGGAGGTCACCCCACCCTCCCCCTCCTCGCACGCAGAGTAATTGGGAGGACCCTATGCAGCTGGGCAGAACCCGCATCTCCGATGGGGAGAGACGCCGCCGCCGTCTGGAGAGAGCTTGCTTCTACTGCGGGGACAGGCCACATGCTGAAGGACTGCCCACTAAAAGGGAGGCACCCTCTAGTCAGATTGGGAGCCCTAGAGGGCGCTCCTCCCGATAAACTCCCGGAACCCCGTCCACTGCTCTCTGTAATACTAGTTATCAACGGCCGACCTCACCCCATCCAGGCGCTCATTGACTCCGGTTCCGATCGGAACCTCATCAGCTCCGCTACACCCAAAGCGCTGCAGGTCCCCTGCACTCCGCTGGACCATCCACTGTCCGTCCAAGCCCTAGATGGAAGCCCCCTTCCACCAATCACTCACAGAACCCTTCCACTCACTCTGAGAACATCTGGGAATCACTCTGAGAGGATCTGCCTCCTCGTCATCCATAAGTCTCACGCCGCCCTGGTCCTCGGCCTTCCATGGCTAGCGCTTCACGGCCCCCAGATTGACTGGGTCAAACATGTGATCACGGGTTGGAGCCCCTCTTGTGCCACGTCATGCCTTCACTCTGCACTCCCTACACCCCCAACTACAGCCAAGACTGAATACACCCCGGACATCTCTAATGTCCCCACTCATTATCACGATCTCCAGCAGGTTTTCAGCAAAACCCGAGCCATGTCGCTTCCTCCTCATCGCCCATACGACTGTTCCATCGACCTTCTCCCAGGCACCTCTCCACCCAAAGGCCGACTGTACTCCTTGTCTCGCCAAGAGAGAGAATCCATGAACACCTACATCACAGAGGCCCTTGCCGCCGGAATCATCCGCCCATCCTCCTCCCCTGCCGGGGCAGGTTTCTTCTTTGTGAAGAAGAAAGACGGATCCCTTCGCCCATGTATCGATTACAGGGGCCTCAACGAAATCACCGTCAGGAACCGCTACCCACTTCCACTCATGGCGACCGCCTTCGAACTACTCCAGGGGGCCGACACGTTCACGAAACTCGACCTGCGAAACGCTTATCACCTTGTCCGCATTCGCGAGGGAGAGGAGTGGAAGACAGCCTTTAACACCTCTACGGGACATTACGAATATCTGGTGGTCCCTTTTGGTCTCACCAATGCCCCCGCTGTCTTCCAATCCCTCATTAATGATGTCCTCCGCGACTTCCTCAATTCATTTGTTTTCGTTTACCTGGATGACATTTTAATCTTCTCTCAAGGATTGGAGGAACACCGTCACCATGTTCGTCAGGTTCTCCAGAGGCTCTTGGAGAATAAACTCTATGTCAAGGCTGAGAAGTGTGAGTTTCACACATCCTCCACCACCTTCCTGGGATTTGTCGTCTCCCCGTCCATGCTGGAGATGGAACCAGCCAAAGTCCAGGCTGTCTCTAGCTGGCCCATACCAGCCTCGCGGCGAGACCTCCAACGCTTTCTGGGGTTTGCCAACTTTTACCGACGTTTCATACGAGGGTACAGCTCCGTTGCCGCCCCCCTGACCTCGCTAACATCCGCCAAGACCCGGTTCTGCTGGAATAAGGAAGCCGACCAAGCCTTCAATAATCTTAAGAAAAGATTCACCTCTGCCCCCATCCTCACTATTCCTGATCCATCTCAGCAGTTTGTGGTGGAGGTCGACGCCTCCAATACCGGGGTAGGTGGCATCCTCTCTCAAAGGTCCACCCAGGACAACAAGATGCACCCGTGCGCATTCTATTCCCGTCGCCTAACCCCAGCTGAAAGAAACTATGACGTGGGAGACCGAGAACTCTTGGCCATCAAGCTAGCCCTGGAGGAGTGGAGACACTGGCTAGAGGGGACTGAGCTTCCATTTCTAGTGTGGACCGACCATAGAAACCTGGAGTATCTGCGCACTGCCAAGAGACTCAATGCTCGTCAGGCCAGGTGGTCATTATTCTTCTCCAGGTTTAACTTTACCCTGTCCTACCGGCCAGGCTCAAGGAATTCTAATCCGGACGCCCTCTCCCGCCAGTTCCCCCCCCCCCCCCAGGAGCCTACGTTGTATGACACTATCCTCCCGTCCCACTGCCTCGTCGCCGCCATGGAGCTGGACATAGAAAGCAAGGTTCGGCAGGCCCTGGCCCAGGAGGCCGGACCTAGCGAAGTTCCACCTAACCATCTCTTCGTTCCCCTTCGCCTACGCTCACAAGTTCTGGAATGGGGCCACGGATCCAAGCTATCTTGTCACCCAGGCGCTGCCCGAACCCGCTTTGTCATCCAGCAACGATTCTGGTGGCCCACGTTGGCGGAGGACACATCCAGATTCGTGGCGGCTTGCGACATCTGCACCCGTTGTAAGAATGACAATCGACCAACTGCTGGTCTTCTCAGACCCCTACCGGTTCCTCAACGCCCTTGGTCCCATATCGCGGTCGACTTTGTCACCGGCCTGCCCTCGTCCGACGGCAATAATTGCATCATGACCATCGTCGACCGCTTTTCTAAATCAGTGCACCTGGTGCCCCTTCCTAAGCTGCCATCTGCCAAGGAGACCGCAGAACTACTCATTCTCCATGTATTTCGGCTCCATGGCCTCCCCACGGACATTGTGTCGGACCGGGGCCCTCAGTTCACCTCTCGGTTTTGGGGCGCATTCTGCAGGCTCGTCGGGGCTACTCCCAGCCTATCCTCAGGTTTCCACCCCCAGTCCAATGGGCAAACAGAACGAATGAACCAAACACTAGAGGTTTCCCTCCGCTGCATGACGACCCGGGACTCCACCACCTGGAGCAAGTTTCTCCCTTGGGTCGAATATGCTCACAACTCTCTGCCCTCCTCGTCGACAGGCTTGTCCCCGTTCCAGTGCTGCTTAGGCTACCAACCTCCACTCTTCCCAGTCCAAGAATTAGAGGTGGAGACTCCGTCAGCTCAACACTTCGTCCGCCGCTGCAGACAAACGTGGCTACGTGCTAGGCGAACTCTGACACGAGCCATCTCCTCTTACAAGAGACAGGCGGACCGCCACCGCACCAAGGCTCCCAGATACCGGGTGGGAGATCGAGTCATGCTCGCCACAAAGGACATTCCCTTGAAGACGCTATCACGCAAGCTCTCCCCGCGTTTCATTGGACCTTTCACTATAACCAGGATAATCAACCCGTCCGCCGTCAGACTTCTACTCCCCTCGTCCATGCGACGGATCCACCCCACGTTCCACGTGTCCCAGCTACGACGCGTCGTAAGTTGCCCATTAAGTCCCGCTGTCCCGATGCACCCCGCGTAACGCCTGGAGGCGTTCGTTAGAGAGGGGGTACTGTCACGCTCTCAGTGCCTTCGCGCTGATCAAAGACCCTTGACATTTCCTTTCCCACGCTGTCAGGCACCCATCACGTGACCATGTTTTCCCATGCTGTCATCGCCCCTCCCAGACCGCCCCGCCGGCACACCGGTTTCTCATCCAGCGCTGATTTCTTTCAGCTTATAAGGAGGCGCAGCGCGCAAGCTCGCCGCTGGATTATTGTGTGTTTTTTTGGCCATAGTTTTCTCGCGTTTCTGTTCATGACTTTTCACGTTGCCGATCTCGCTTGTCTCTCGTTTTCCCCCTCGCCTCCCGATTTGGATTATTGCCACGCTTGGATTTAACGGCTTTGAACTTTCGCTTTCGTTTCTCGACCACGGCTCAGCTTCACGTTTTGGCTCGACGCCCTCGCTGACTGATCACACGGCTTTGATCTCTTGCTCTCCCCTCCTCGACTTCAACTCAGCTCCACGCTCACGGCGCGTCTCCCGCCCCCGCGGATTTCCCGGCGCGACACGCCCACTCTCATTCACTCAAGCACAGTCAACGCCTCGTGCCTGCACCTGCATCTGGATTCACCTCCGCGAACTGACGTACATCGCAGCCCCCTGACACTGATGTACTCTTTCTAGGCATAAAACCATATTGCTGCTCACAAATTCTCACCTCTGCCCTTAACCTAGCTTCCACTACTCTTTCCCACAGCTTCATTGTATGGCTCATTAGCTTTATACCTCTGTAATTGGCACAGTTCTGCACATCTCCCTTGTTCTTAAAAATCGGCACCAATACACTTCTCCTCCATTCCTCTGGAATCCTCTCATTCTCCAAGATCTCGTTAAACAAACTAGTCAGAAACTCTACTGCCACCTCTCCTAAGCACTTCCATACCTCCACAGGTATGTCATCAGGACCAACAGCCTTTCCACTCTTCATCCTCTTCAACGCCCTTCTCACCTCACTTTTACTAATATTTGCTACTTCCTGCTCCACAACAGTCACCTCTTCTACTCTTTGTTCTCTTTCGTTTTCCTCATTCATCAGCTCTTTAAAGTACACCTTGCATCTTCCCATCACCCTCCTGGCATCTGTCAGTACATTTCCATCTCTATCACCCTAACCTGCTGCACATCCTTCCCATCTCTATCTCTCTGCCTCGCCAACCTGTACAGATCCACCTCACCCTCCTAACTGTCCAGCCTAGCATACAAGTCCTCATATGCTCTTTGTTTGGCCTTTGCCACCTCTACCATCACCTTACGCTGCATCTCCCTGTACTCCTGTCTACTCTCTTCAATCCTCCCAGTATCCCTCTACTTCTTAGCTAGCCTTTTTCCCTGTACACTCCTGGACTTCCTCGTTCCACCACCAAGTCTCCTTGTCCACTTTTGCCTTTCCTGATGATACACCAAGTACCCTCCGACCTGTCTCCCGGATCACATTGGCTGTAGTTGTCCAGTCAACTGGAAGCACCCTCTGACCACCCATAGCCTGTCTCAACATCTCCCTACACAACATTCTTCCTTTCTCAGCTTCCACCACTTTGTCCTCTGCTCTGCTTTTGTCCTCTTCACCTTCCTCACCACCAGGGTTATTTTACACACCACCATCCTGTGTTGTCTGGCTACACTCTCCCCTACCAACACTTTGGAATCACTAATCTCTTTCAGATTACAATGTCAAAAACCTTTAAAAGTTTAAAACCTTGCTTTTACTTAAAAACAAACAAAAACAATGTTACGGAATATGCTAAATTAACAAGATACCAGAAATCAAAGGTATTTATGAAGTGACATGGAGTACACTTTAATTAGTTCTATTTTCAAACATATTTTGATTCTATTTTCCCAGAACCACCCAGGAGAGTAATTTAAGCTCCCTCAACTCTGACAGACCTTACTGAGAATGAATGAACAACTGACCATGATAATATGTTCATGTTCGTTCACATTTATCTTTGTAATCTCTATATGGCAACAGACAACTGTCTGCTTTGACATGCCTTTGATCATTGTAAAATTGTGTTTACCCAGGTACCTATAAGCAACCCTGATAACCTAAGAACAATGAGGCTATGTGCTTTACCAACTGACACTACGAGAACAGACGCCTTTTCAGAGCCATTGATTGGGTGTTTTTGAAAGGATGTGTCCCTTTGTTAGACATTGACTGGCCAGCATTGAGTGAAGAAGCCTTCTGATGGTGATTGATTGGCCAAAGTAATTTTCCTCCTGGATGAGCAAGAGTCAAAACACTTCTTTCGTGAAGAGCCTTCCTGAATGTGGATCTTGTTCTAAGCATAAATAGAGTTTAAAGGTGGAGACGGCACAAGACTGAGATGCGCACTGAGGAATAAGGTATGTGACATTCTGTCAGCTCACTTCATATCAAAAATGTGGTAAAAACAATGAATCCTTTAAACCAGTAACAGCCCACTCACAGACACACACACACACACACACACACACACACACACACACACATTTGTATTGAGAGGATCATTTGTTCCGTTTAAATAATGGGGGGTGGGGGGGGTTTAACATGACGAGGGTTTAACATGTCTCTGTCAAAGTGTCAGCTTTTACGCTCCCTGGATGATACCTGTAATAGAAGACAGAATTGTTTCCACAGCTGCATTTGTAGGTTGATTTGGCAGTAAAGCCCATCCTCATTGAATCAGGATGTCAGCTGGTAAGGGTGTGGGTGGAATTTGGCAGTGATAACGTTGCAGATGTTGTCTCCATTGGCTCATGATGTCCATCCATAGCTCTCTGTTAGTGCTGTCCGGAGTGTTAGATACCAGCCTGCTCTCAGCGAAACAGAATGTGGAGCAGCCACACAGGTTCCTTTGTGAGTTGATTGCACAGTGAAGATCGTCCAGCTTATTTCAAAGACCTGGATGTTAGCCAGCAGTATGTTAGGCAGGTGGGAGTCAGGTAGGATGATGTCACTCTCTGTATGAGGTTTTGCTAAACCTCTTTCTGCATAACCAGCCTATTCAGTATTTTATATTGTTTCTTGAGTTTGCTGAGGTCTTTGAGGGAATTCCTGCCACTAATGACATAATAAATTGTATTATTTTATAATTAGCTTAGCTCATATGCGTCTTGTCAATTTCATGAGAGGCTGTCACACAGACTTTCTCTTATGACAGATTTATCTTCTTTTTTTTTTTTCAAATTTTCCATAAGGACAATGATCCATCTGACTGTATGGATGAACTAAAAAACTAAAAAATTCAGATAGCATCAGGGTCATAGAAATGAAAGAAAGTTGCAGAGGAAGCTAGTTAAGGTGAATGTGCATGTTTTTTAGTTTCATTGCTAACTCAAACACACTAACTCACTCATCAACTATACCGTTTTTTCCTGTATACAGGGTCGTGGCGGGCCTGGAGCCTATCCCACACTGTAACAAATTGCTGTAATTTTTACAGCAAACTTATACAGAAACTTACTGTTTTGCCATTTTACAATTTATTGCTGTAATTTGCAATGCATTATGGGTTATACAGGGTTTTACAGGTGTTAACTGCAGGTAGGAGGTGCTTTCACTGTATCTTTAATATTTTTTCAAGAATTTCCTGTGCTGTTGCATTATGGTATTGCGCGGGCTGACATGGTTTGAAATCTGGTGGACTGAAGCACAGTGACAACAGCTGAAGATAAACGGCAATCGATTTTTTTTGGTAAGTTTTTACTTCCATAAGTATTAATTATTTCTTTTAATGTAAGATAATTCATATATATTTATATAACGTTATATAAGTTTTATCATGATATTCTCTCTAAACGTTATGTTTAGGTATTTTGTAAAGGGATGTGTAGTTAACTTTATTTATCTGTTGCTTCAGGCGAGGAGGAGAAATACGATGCGCATCATTTCAGAAAGCAGCCTAAACTAAAAGGTAAATCGTTATCGTCATGTTAATGTTGATATATGCTGCAGTTTTTTAGCTTTATTTGCCTTTGCTTTCTAGAGAGTATTTGTAGTTTGGCAGGCACAGCATTGCTATCGAAGTGTTATAATTAATTAAAATTTATGTTACATGTTGAAGTGCTCAATTGTCTTTGATGTTCAAAAACGTAAATATTAACATCGCTGGATGAGTTTCTCTGAAACCTTAAGTATATTTTGTAAAGGAATGTGTCGTTAACTTCTTTTTTTTTTTTATATATATATATATATATATATATAATTTTGTTTTGTCAGGCAAGCCCAAACATCACGGAACCAAAAGGTAAAAACGTAATGTCATGCCGGTGTTGATGAATGCTGCTTTTTGTTACCGATTTATTCGCCTTACTCTCGATAGAGTATTATTGAAATAATTGCATATAAAGAGACACAACATACTGTATAGACTGAAATGCTGACCATTTTTATTTTTAGGCAAACAGTTCCTTTAACTTTTATTCAACTATTGCTTTATGCTTTAATCTTGAGTTGTTTGTAGTTGTTTTGTAACAGCTGATTTTTTATAAGTTTTTCTGTAGTTGAAAGAGTAAAATGATGTTACCAGTGACAGTGCTGAAGTGTTGTCAGGTGACAGCTTTAATAAACAGTTTTCTTAGAACAGCTTTGAATTTGAGTGATTATTTTTCAAAATCTTTGTTTTAATGAATTTACATCAGTATAATAGTAAAGTATGGTTACAGTTAAAATAGTTATTTACAGTAATTTCGTAGTAAAAATGTTACAGCTACATCTTGGCTTTTGTTGAATTCACAGGATTTTATTGGCAACTTTTGTTGCCAGGTAAGTACTGTAATTTAGTGGGATTACAAAAAAAACCCTGTAATGCCTTTTTACAGGTTTAATTTTATAATCCTGTAAAAAAAAAAAAAAAAAATACTGTATTCTGCAAACATCAATTTATTGTAAATTGCTAAGCAGTATTATACTGTAATCCATTTTACAGTAATTAACGGCTATTTTACAGGATTTTATTGGCAACTTTTTTGCCAGTAAATTACTGTAAATTCTACAGTATGTTCTGTACAGTGCAGGAGACTTAGGGCACGAGGTGGAGCACACCCTGGATCTGTGGGAGGAAACCGGAGTACCTGGAGTGCAACTCCATGCACACAGATACGAGAATCAAACGTGGCCGGGAATCGAACCCGGAGCCTGGAGGTGCAAGGTGACAGTGCTAACAACTACACAACCATGCCGCCTCATTGCAGCTAACTTAAACTATTTAAGTTTTTGTAAGTCGCTCTGGATAAGAGCGTCTGCCAAATGCCTAAATGTAAATGTAAGCAAAATCCCAACTACAATTCATGGCCTAAATATAATGAACTGTAACTGAAACAAAATCCCTTATTATTTAAAGTCAGTGATAAGGTGACAAAGTTTATGAAGTGAAACAGTTGCCATCCAGAATGGATGGAAAAAGTCAACCCTTGCACCTCCAGGGTTGAGGATTTGATTCCCACTTTGGGGTCCGTGGGCATAGAGATTTCGTGTTCACCCTGTGCCTGGGGGGTCTCCTCTGGGTGCTCCGGTTTCTTCCTACACTCCAGAGACATGCTGGTTAGGCTACTTGGCATTCCAAATTGTGCCGTAGTGTGTGAAAGAGCATGTCAGTGTATGTGTGTGCCCTGAGATGGATTGAGACCCTGCCCATGGTGTATTCTGCCTCGTGCCCTAAGTCTCCTGGGATAGGCGCCAGGCTCTCACAACCCTGTACGGAATAAAGCGGTATAGACGATGATTGAGAGTGAGTAAGTTAATCCTAAGTAGTGGACTTGTATACTTTCTATAGTCTATACTAGCATGGGTTGAACAGAAGCTATTTTAATTTGTAATATGTGTTTTACTTCTTTACAAAAAAACTGCTAGACTTTATTAGATCTTTATGAGATTAATTTTAAACCATTGTAGGAATATACTAATTATAATTTTGTTTCCTCTTTTATTTAAATATTCTAATGTTGTTTTAGGAGAAACATTTGTGCAAACTTAAAAACTATATATCTGAGATAAGACATTTAAACAATAAAACTTTCTTACTGGCGTGCTCAGAAACAAGTTTCCATCTAGCACTGCCCTTTCCTCGCACAGACCAATGACTTGCAGTCTAAGTTGATTGGCATTTCCAATCAATTGTCCATAGGATATCAATGAGTTTGTGGGATAGTATACAGGACCCCTAAAAAGGACAAGCGGTATAGAAATTGAACTTGTCAAAGTGTTTCCACCTATGTCCTAACATTATGGGATGTAGTTAATCCCAAAGATGTATTGGGGTTGAAACTGTTAGAACTAATCGTATATACTGTACAATTGTGTGCTTTCAACTTTGTGATGACAGTTTGGGGAAGGTCCAGATAAAGTATGGGTATGGGTGTGTTGGTCAATATTAACATGTATAATAATATAAGTTGTTATATATTGTGATATTGTTATGTGAATTTATTAATGTCCCTTAAATAAAACTCATGGTTTTCTAAACCCAAGTCTTAAATTGCATGTCATGTCTTACAGATACTTACCCAGAAGCAGTCATTCCAACCAAGAAAATGCTTGAGCTGCAGCATCAGCTACAGAGTCATAACCAAAGAGGAAAGTTGGCACTGGCAGCCTCTCGGTCACTTGTCTTGGGAGCAGTGTTCCAGTTCAAAAACAGATAAAGAGGGTGGAGGAAAATGGAAAAGAACTTAACACCCATCCATTATCAGCTTCAGCTTCTGCTTATCAGTAGGGCCTGCCTTTTTGGGTCAATTCAATCTGGGCTCGTAGGGTACGGAAGTAAGGCAGAATTTAATGGCCTTTGTTTATCTTATCTTGTGACGCATGAGTGAAGATCCTCTCAGCAGCATCCCATAGAGTAAAATCATAGAAATACTATGATGTTTCACTTTAGTCAGTTATGCTATAAAATTATCTATTTCTCTCTGATTTTACCATAAAGCAATTTTATCCAGAAGCTTTCCTTGCTGAAAGTCATCACAGGCTCATATTGGGAAAATAAACTATGGCATAATTCCATCTCCATGAATACATTTGCCTGCTCAAGTGCTTTTGATTTCCAATGAAATTTCCTGTGACACACCTGTATCTCAGGTTCTCAGCAATTAAAATTTTACGTGTCACTTAAGATGATCCTAGCGGCCTATTAAAGTTTAAATAAATGCTCCATATCTACATCTAACTGCCTTAGGAGAATTCCTTCCTACAGTGTTTAATCCCAGCCAATATTTTCTTCAGAACATTAATTGACCTGCAAGTGGTTGCAAGTAACCGCTATCAATATAAAATAGATCCTAGACCTTTAACATCAGCCTTCAAACAACATATTTCAGATGTTTTCATAGTGTGTCTTGAGGTTCTACCTTTAACTTAAACTATGGATCATATGGTATCTATCCAGGAAGAGGGTTTAAAACTAGTGTAAATGCCTAGAGTGTTTATGCCTAGATTGCAGCCTAAGCATATTTTAGTTCTGAAAAACTCTGTGTTAAACTTATTTCGTTTCTTTCCTGCTCTCAACCATCTAATCCAGATCATGGCTTGGTAGATTATAAAAATGGCCAATTCTGTTGTATGATTGCTCATTTTACCATATACTATTTCATTTTGGGTAATATTAAATTATTACTGGTGTGATTTGAGTCTGAATTGGATCTTTTAGAGCCCTATTTTGAGTTTGGCCTCATTTCACAAAGAAACATCTCCTGAAAAACTCTGTGTAATTATTTCATACACACGCTGACTAAAATAACTTTAAAAAAAACACATATAATATCACTGTACTACCTTGTTGATGGGCCCAACACTTGTACTGGCATGCTCCTGGAGAACACTGCTAAGTAACATTTATTTTATAATTTCTTGTATGCATTAGATTTCCGATAAAAGTGTTTTTTTTTGTGTGTAAAAATTATGGTGAATTACTTAATTGAAAAACTTTTTAAAGAAAACAATATTAGATGCTGGAGAAGACAAAGTGGTGTGTGTGTGTGTGTGTGTGTGTGTGTGTGTGTGTGTGTGTGTGTGTGTGTGTGTACATTTGTCCCAATATTATTTAGATATATTTAACAAGCACTCATTAATAATAATAATAATAATAATAATAATAATAATAATGTATGTAAAATACTATGCGCTGGTCTAAAATAAAAGAAAATTAATTGTAAAGAGCTCTCCCACCTACAAGTTTTCACATGTTACAGTAATAAGTCTGAGCACTCACATTAATTCCACAAAAAGCATTTCATGGTGAAAATCACTCAATCTCTTAGAAAACTCTAATTCCTAAATAAAAGTACTTTAAAGTAAAAAAAAAAAAAAAAGCTTTAAAGTACTTTTATTCTTTGATCTGTTCTCCTTGTAGCAATTTAAGGACCTTTTCAGTGGTTCTATAATATATTATACTAAACATTTAGTCCTTAACTGATAAAGAACCGCAGAGATATCATTATAATTGAATAAAAAGGTAAATCAGGAAGTAGATCTCTGAATCAGCTATTCTTTCACCCTGTAACTAAATAGAGATTAGGCTTATATGTTTCATTCAGCAGCTTATTTAGTCTTCTAAATAATTGTACACACTGTGTTAAAGCTCTGCATCCTATATGATGCCATTACATATCCATGCCTCAATTATTCCCTGCAAAAATAACTATTTTGCTTTGCAAGCAAACGTTGGTTGTATTTTTGCAAAAAATACTATACAACGCTGAATTGTTTTCATTATTGAGATTAGGAGTCAAAATTTTGATTGACACTTTGATTTTCCTGGGGGAATAAAAGTCTATGCCTTCTTGGCCCAGAGCAGTTGTCCTTCAAATAACATTCCTAAATTAGACAAATCACTTCTTCACCCAAGAACTTTGAGTCAGAGGTGTTTATACGAGGACTACAAAATTTGATTAAAACACACACACACTGATTATTTTGACATACTGTATATTGCAGAAAGTCTATGTTATTTAAACCTGTACAAACATCAAAGACCAGTATTTTGTATTTGATTAAATGAGCATTCTGTAATTATTGTTAATTGTTTAATAGTAATAATTAATAATAGTTACCCTTGAAGCACATGAGGGGTGGCTGCCTATATGCTCCTTAAGGTATCACACCAGCTTGAGTATAATATACTCGTAACAACACCAAAACCATTGCTCCACACTTCCTTTTCACATTCATTCATTCATTCATTCATTCATTCATTCATTCATGACACCAGTTTCTTTCAGTAGTCACCTAGTCTGATACACACACTACATACACTATATTGCCAAAACTATTAGTAATTTGAGTAACATTCAATTCTTAAATCATAGGATTTATGATGATGTTGGCCCAGCCTTTGCAACTATAACATCTTCAACTCTTCTGGGAAGGCTTTCCACAAGGTTTAAGAGTGTGTTTATGGGAATTGTTGACCATTCTTCCAGAAGCACATTTGTGAGGTCAGACACTAATGTTGGATGAGAAGTCTTGACCTTCATCCCAAAGGTGTTCTATCGAGTTGAGGTCAAGACCACAAAGTTGGAAGCATGAAATTGTCCAAAATGTTTTGGTATGCTGAAGCATTAAGAGTTCCTTTCACTGGAACTAAGGGGCTGAGCTCAACTCCATGTTATAATCCCTCCTCCACCAAACTTTACCTTTGGCACAATGAAATTAGACAAGTACTGTTTCTTTGCAACTGCCAAACCCAACCTCATCTATCGGATTGCCAGACAGAGAAGCATGATTAATCAATCCAGAGAACACGTCTCCACAACTCTAGCGTCCAATGGCAGCGTGCTCTACTGCATCCAATGCTTTGCAAATTGCATTTGGTGATGTAAGGCTTGGATGCAGCTGCGCACTGTTCTTGAGCTAATCTTAAGGCCACATGAAGGTCTGTAGCTACTGACTCTGCAGAAAGTTGGCAACCTCTGCACTATGCGTCTCAGCATCCACTCTGTGTTTTTACGTGGCCTACCACTTTGTGGCCAAGTTCCTGCCATTCCCAATCACTTCCACTTTGCTATAATAACAACAGTTGGTTGTGGAATATTTAGTAGCAAGGAAATTTCACGACTGGACTTATTGCACAGGTGGCATCCTATCACGGCACCACGCTGGAATACTTCCACTTTGTTGGAAGAATTGCTCATGCGGCGTCATGAGCAATGAGCAACCCATTCTTTCACAAATGTTTGTAGAAGCGGTCTGCATACCTAGCTGCCTCATATTATACACATGTAACCATGGAAGTGATTGGAATGTCTGAATTCAGTGATTTGGATGGGTGAGTGAATACTTTTGCCAATATAGTGTATCTCATGTCACCTGCCAGGTATAGACTACAGTATTGAACTCTGAACTTGAACTTTGGCTTCCACATTTTGTCAAGTTACAACCACAAACATAAATGTATTTTTTAGGATGGAACAAAAAAAAGTGGCACATAATTGTGCGGAAAATAATAAATGGTTTTCAACATTTTTTACAAATCAAAATATGAAAAGTATGGCGTGCATGCCTATTCAGCCCCCTTTACTCTAAGATCCAGTGGAACCCATTACCTTCAGAAGTCACTTCATTGGTATATAGAGTCCACCTGTGTGTAATTTAATCTTAGTATAATTACAGCTGTTCTGTGAAGCCCTTAGAGGTTTATTAGAGAACATTAATGAATAAACATTATCATGAAGCCCAAGGAACACACCAGACAGGTCAGGGATAAAGTTGTGAAGAAGTTTAAATCAGGGTTAGGTTATAAAAAATATTCCAAGCTTTTAACATCTCACGGACCGCTGTTAAATACATCATCCGAAAATGAAAAGAGTAGGTCACAACTGCAAGCCTACTAAGACATGGCCGTCCACCTAAACTGACAGACCGGGCAAAGAGAGCATCAACCAGAGAAGCAGCCAAGAGGTCCCTGGTAACTCTGGATGAGCTGCACAGGTACACAGCTCAGGTGGGAGAATCTGTCCACAGGACAACTATTAGTCATGCACAGATCTGGCCTTTATGGAAGAGCAGCAAGAAGAAAGCCATTGTTGACTGAAAGCCATAATAAGAATAAGAATTCCCATTTGTAGTTTGCAACAAGCCATGTGGAGCACACTGCAAATATGTGAAAGAATGCACTCTGGTCAGGTGAAACCAAAATTTAACGTTTTGGCCTAAATGAAAAAAGTGGGTCAGAAAACTAACACTATGCATGTTGGTGGCAGCATCATGTTGTGGGGACGCTTTTCTTTAACAGGGACAGGAAAGCTGGTCAGAGTTGATGGCAAGATGGATGGAGCCAAATACAGTGCAATCTTAGAAGAAAATCTGTTAGAGTCTGCAAAAGAATTGACACTGGAGGTTCACCTTCCGGCAGGACAATGACCCAAAACATACAGCCAGAGCTACAGTACAATAGAATGGTTTAGATCAAAGCATACTCATGTGATAGAATTGCCCAGTCAAAGTCCAGACCTAAAACCAATTGAGAATCTGTAGCAAGACTTGAAAATTGCTGTTCACAGACACGCTCCATCTGACTGAGCTTGGGTTATTTTCCAAAGAAGAATGGGCAAAAATTTAGCTCCCTAGCGACATAAAAAGACTTGCAACTGTAATACCAGCGAAAGTGGTTCTACAAAGTATTGACTCAGAGAGGCTGAATACAGATGCATGCCACACTTTTAAGATGTTTTTAACAAATTTCGATAAATTCTTATCAATGATTTTCCTTCCACTTCACACTGGCACTTAGTGTTGGTCTATCACATAAAATTCCAATAAAATATATTTACATTTGTGGTTGTAACCTGACAAAATGTGGGAAAATTCAAAAGATATGAATACTTTTGCAATGCACTGTATTTATTTTATCCCAGATTTTACTGAATACCCAGCTATAAAACTGTGCAAAGGTACAGCATGAAATTCATGTTCGACTGACTGTAACTGTTTTGATGTTCCTTTACTGCTATCTAGTGGCAAGCCAGGACTGTAGACTCAGACATGTTTTGCAAGATAAACCCAGAAGAGGGTGCAAATTCACATACCCCTGCGCTGCTAAACATTTGATACATGCATACATACAACAGCAATAGTGAACTAATTCCAATATTGGTATTGATGCAACAAATATTATTTAAAGATCTGTTTACTAATGTTTAACATTTGCATGCTTATTTTAATAATTTAAAATATCAGCATTCTTTAAAAAATTATGTGTATAAAAGTTCTACATGTCAACTATAAAGTAATTCAAATATAACGTTTAAATAAGATGAATATAAATTCCTGTCTGATAAGTTAATGTCAGTTAACCACAGATATTAGCTTAAACTGTGATTCAAGGTACATTTTATTATATTTACAGTTTTACTACAAACTGGGCAGAGCGTCTGTCTGTCTACAGGATTTGCCAGCATGGACGGCTCAGACTAAAATTCTTGCAGACTAAAGTATTTGTTTAAAGTTACTTTCACTGTCCCGGCTTCTGGTTCTCACAGTGGTCGCCCTCCCAACCTGGATAACACTGGCACACAAATGGTTTTACAAAACGAGACCTTTTGTACAATGAAAACTTATTGTTCTGTTTTATCACATATGAAGGTTTGCTGGTGTTCAGGCCAGGAAGCTTAGCTCTGGGGACGATGGTCCACACTGATGGGTCAAGATGAAGGTAGGCTGAAGAACCTGAATCCCTTCGCACACATCGGCCATGAGATGAACACAGTAGCTCGCTACAGAGCGATGCCGCTTCAGTCACATTCACCACGTATCGGCCCAGTGTGTTATCCATGTAATTTTTCACCGCTAGACATGTGCTCTGGAAAAGAAAATGTGTGTAATAGATAACAACAGAAACAGAAGTCTTTGCACAATTCCATCACAGACCAGTGCACATATATTTAAAAAAAAACTCATTCACATTCGGGTTAAGAAAACAGAACACCCAGTGAACAGAACAGTCTGGTCTATCTCCACTAGTGTATGGAAATGTTTTCTAAGTACAAAGTAATTAAAGTACCTAAAGTCAGTTTTGGCAAGAGCTTCTGGCAAAATGTAAATGGGAGAGGTTATATTTTGCCTGTGGGTTTGCTCACTGCTACTCTCAATCTACTGTGACTGTTCCCCCAATCACTGTTCACACCTTTCCTTTATAATTAGTTTTATTATTGTTTTGAATTTTATTTGAATATTATTTGAATTTGAATTTGTTTTATGCACGAGTATACATATATACATACAGTATATTTCTGTCTGATGACAGCAACTGTCAGTTGTTTATCATAATTTTCATGGCATTTTCTAGTGTTTTCATATTCCAGCATTTCCTGGTTTTGACCTCTGGCTGTGTCTTTGACTCAGATTCACATCACGTCGGAATTACAGTCCTCACAAGATAATGGCCCAGAAATTCCTGCCGGAGCTGTACAGTTCCTATGACTCCTCTGAAAGGTGTATCTCTGTCAATTTAATAGCCAAAAAGCAGAACTACAGTATGTATTACTGTATGTAGTCAGTCACTAAAAATGATAGTGACATCACCTATATTGTTAAACGCTTACATAACATTTCTCATTGCTTTATCCTATGCAATGCTGACAGTTACTACAGATGTGTAACAATGTTCAAAAAACAAGAACCATGAGCTAAGCTCTGTTTTGAATGTTTATGATGATCTACACCAATCAGGCACAACACTAACACCACTGCAAGATGAATTGAATAACATTGATTATCAATTATATACCTGTAAACTGGTGACAAGATCAAGAGTACGCAAGGCTAATCTTGCCATGTGGGGACCAAATGTCTGTCTAGTCCAATATCACAGAAATGCCATTTCAGCCACAAATTGCTGAAAAAATGTAATGCTGGCCTTGTTAGAAAGGTATCAGAACTCTGCAGTTTATGGGGCTTAGAAGGAAAAAAGGATCAAAGTTGTGGATTTGGCCTGAATAGCCCAGATCTCAATTAGACCAAGCATCCACGGGATGCGCTGCACAAACAGTACCATCCTGCCACCTACAGTACCCAAAGGATCCACCATTAATTTCCTGGTGCCAGACACCAGAACACACTCCCTTGGAGTTAACCCTGGTGTAACAGTCCCGAGGGGACAGAGCTACCCTGGTGTAACAAGGAGAACCTACACAATGGTGAGCGCAATGTTATGGCTGATCGGTGTATGTGAATTAAAAGCTTGGAAAAAAAGATTACTTTTTTTAAATGTTACAGTAAGTGTATGAGATTTGTGTGGGTGAGTCAACAGAATGCATGATCAACATAACCGCTGAGGCTGGATAGATAGCCTGTGAGCAGGCTGGATATTGAGTTGAATTTACTGAGAGCTTTTTAGATGAGAATTTATATTTTTGAAATGCAGAATAAGCTTTCTGTAGAAACCTAAAACTTATCTTTCTGTAATACTATACATGCATGGAAAGTTATTATGAACAAGAACCCTTACTTATCAAAAAAAAAAAATTTAAAAACCTTTAAACGGTCTTATATTTTCTAGTAGTGTAATACTTTTCCACAAAACAGTGCAGCATGACTTAGCTCAGCAAATTACCATGATTGCACATTTTGTTGCTATTTGCACCACTAAATGAGCCATGCTGTACCTAAGTGCCCATGCTGAATTTAGTTATCCTTCTCAAGCAGGGACCATATGAGCTGAAACCAAATATGTAGAGATAAAATAGGTCAATTTAATTTTTTTGGCTTTTTCAGATTTATTTCCCTAGTGGATTGTTTTCAACGAGGAGGGTTCAACGCAAACTGATACTATTGATTTTGCAGAATAACAGAATACAGTTAGGAGAGTAAAATCTCCCTTTATTTCTCTATATAAGCCCCTGCTACACTAATGCACTTATCCTTGGATACCATTGAAGTATATGTAAATATTCCAAAGATTCTGTTTTCACTCATGTAACTCCAAGTAAAAATATTTGTAATTAAATATTAGAATGAATATAACGGTTTCTCCGGGGGCCATGATCTGACTTCCTCCTTCCTGTCTAAAACACTGCACTACCAGGACCTCCCTCCTTTAATGGCACAAATATTTGAAAATGGATTGGATCAAGTTCAGGCCTGTATGGAGGGTGTGGCAATAATTCCCGTCCAAGTTCTTGTAAAGTGCATTTGGTGTATGTGAATGATTGTGTAAGTAGTTCCCACAGAAAGATGAGCATTACCAGAAGTACAGCATTCCTTAAAAACATTTGTACTATTCAACAACTGCATTGTCTTCTGTATTGTCTTATCGGTTTTATGCCATCATTTATGAAACACTTCATCCCGGGTTAACTTGAACACCTCTCGTAGCAGCTACTTAGAATTATCTTATATTTCTACTCATATTAAGTTTACAGTCTGCTGGGTCAGTTATGTAAAATTAAGCTATACTTTAAGTTATTTCAAATCTCAAATGATTTTAGTTTCCTTGTGGCACCGTGTACTCAAAAATCAAAACTATGTGAATTAATTTCCTCTATTTAAAATTGGTAATAAATTATAAAATATTGCGATTTTTATGAGATGTAAAAGCCATTTAAATAAAACAAGCAAATATTGTGATACTGATTATATTACCTAGTGATTATGGCAGCTTGAGTGCATATGCTCATTAATACTAAAGTAATAATAGCAATATTAAAAAAATTCTGAAATACAGGTATATGTAAATATTCCAAAAATTCAGTTTTCACTCATGTAATTCCAAGTAAAAAGATTTGTAGGCCTCCGAGTGGCGCAGTGGTAAAGCGCTCGTCCTATCATCCGGAAATTGCTGGTTCGAACCCCGGGTGATGCTGTTTTCTTCTCACAGTCGGAGGCATAGAGAGAGCTGATTGGCCGAGCTCTCTCAGGAGGGAGGGATGAGAGTTACTTGTGCTCCCACATTAATCACGGCTCTACAGCCAATCAGGGGCGATTGTGAGCTCGCGCACGCGGAAGGAGCGGCTAGCGCTTTCCTCCGAGTGTGTTACTCCTCCCCTAATGGTGCGTGAGCAAGCAGTTCGAAAAGATGCGGTCGGCTGACATCACGCGGTTCGGAGGAAACACGTGATAGTCTTTGCCGTCCCGACTGAGTGGTAGCCTTAATGTGGGAGCCCCCCCTAGTGACAGGGAGGAATTAGCCACGACTAAATTGAGGAGAAAATTTTGATAAAAAAAAAAAAAATAAAAAAAAAAGACTTGTAATCAAATATTGGAAATGCAACGAAGAAGTATACAGTCCATCCTAAAAATACTGAAAAACGCAGCACATCCCTGTCAATGCAGCAATCATGTCACTAATATCCTATCACAAACGCAAAATTATGCGCTCACGAGGTCTGATGAGATTGAGCCAAGTTTTTACTATGTCTGCTCAGATCACGGCACACTCTTGCCTGGCACTTATTAGACACCTACTACAAAGATGTTGCGTCTGGCAGCTTGGAATTAATACCATGAAATACAGCATGCTCTTCCTTACAAAGTGATGTTGTGAGAAATTGGACCTAGTATTTACAGTAAATTCTGTGAACATGAAATAGATGTGCTGATAACCTGCGGAATGCATGACATAAGCATGGCAAGCGCTAGAAAAAAAGTAATGAGGTCTTCTACAGTACATGGAACTGGTTTGTACTTACATTGGTCATAGCACAAGCCTGAAGAGGTTTTGAGAACTACATTGACGGAGCAACAACACAGTTACATCCCAATGACAAATCAGTTGGAACACCATTCAATCTTTCCCATCTTAAGCTTTTTAATTTCTTCCTGCATCTTTCTTCGACCATGTCTTCACCAGACTTTTTTTTTTTCATATGTCCAAAATAGTGTGGGTTCCTTGGTGTTCTTGCCAAGTTCTTCATTTCTTTATTAAGTTCCTACGTTTTCAGGCATAATGGACTCAGTGTGATGGGGGCCTAAGATATTTAAGTAAAAAATTTTTAGAAAATCTTTCATTTTATTTTAAATTAACATTAGGGCTGCAACAACTAATCGATAAAATCGATAATTATCGATAATGAAATTCGTTGTCAACGAATGCCATTATCGATTAGTTGGGCTGCTCACGTTACTGAGGAGTGCAACCACAAGATGCAAAATACACAAAGACACACACAGATACACAGTCGCTCGCGCAATGGAGGTTACATAAGCGTTTGCAGGAAAAATCGTGCGCCCCAAGTCCTCCAAGGTATGGGAGCAATTTACATTAAACGCCTCTTATCGGGCATTTTTCTGGCGTTCGTAGTGTCCGGTGACACAAGGAACGCAAGGACACAACGAATGCAAGGAAAACGCTTCTAGTGCGTTTTCTTCATGTTCATTTTTACGCTTCGGGGGACCGGATATATTCCATGATCCTAAATGCTATACAGAGGGAAATGCGGAAAAAGGACAAAATAAACAGAGTGAACCAAGTAGGCGATTTTTTTTCTCTCTCCCTACGTCGCTGTATTACGAGAATTTTTAAAACAATAAGATTAATGTCTAGTATAGCAAAATGGCCTATATATATATATACATGTATATATATATATATACATGTATATATATTGGGGTTTTTTTTTGAGACAATAAAAAAAGGATAAAATACACGAGAGGATCGAAATAATGTTTAAACCGTGAAAAGGATGTAGCAAGAAACACTTCAATTAAAAATAATATTATAATAATCTAGAAGTCTATTATTTTTCTTATTAAGTTTAATTAATTTAAGAGAATTTAAAATTGAGGTCATTCTTAACAACTGAATGTCAGTGTATTTTTTTAAACTATATATACGCACTGTCAACTTGCCATCTGCAATTATTGTTCAAAAAAAAAAATGTTGATTTACATAAAATAAGGTTTAAATGTCAAAATTAAAGATCATCTCTATATCAAACTCTATAAGCAAAACATCAAATTAAAGCGGTTAGTTTTTTTTTTTATCCGATTAATCGAAAAAAATAACCGTCCAACTAATCGATTATCAAAATAATCGTTAGTTGCAGCCCTAATTAACATCATCGCATAAATCGACTTCAAACATATATGTGATTAGCATAATAAGTTTCATCATCAAAAGTATTGGCACGCCTGTGTAAGTATAAAAGTAGTTATTAAGAGATTGGTTCATACTGCAAAGGAAGACACATTTGAGCATAAAACTGAATATTTCTGAGTTTAAATGTGTTATTGTTCAGTGGAAACACACTGAAAAAGTGGATCTGGATGAGTTTTGGCACAATAAAGATTACAAGAATGTCATAATAATCACCATATAGTCACCTTGTTTGTGGAAAAGAGACCATCTCCCCACAGCACAATTCCTGCTGCCCCTAATGCGACAGTCTCTCCAACGGTATGAATCAGATCCTTCTATAGGACATAAACAAAACAAAATCAGAAATTATATCGCTCCATTTAGGAGGTACTCCAATTCAAGTACAGTAACTATAAATGGAAACATTTAATTATCATTTCATAAGAACTGTAAGAACTGAAAAGGAAACACAGTATCTCACTATTGAAGTATTTAAATTATGAATATCAAATAAGTTGCATTTTAGTATCTGGATACAGTACTTAATTATAATCAAGCTCTAAATGTTCTTTTGCACAAACGTATGCATAAATACCTGCGATAGGAATGTCAGTGAGTAGGTATAGACGATACGGGCATAGGGGATGACAATTGGTTGCTTTGGAAAAGCTTGCTCTTTTACTCTTATACCCTCCAGAATTCGATGTTTGGCATACAGTATAATGTCTCTGTCACGACCCCTGAGGCTCAGGTCCATGTAAATATCAGGATACAAAGCCGTGCTTACATTCCACAGCCATGATAAGTTGTCGTTTCTGCTCATCTCAACTGGTGGACACTTCCCTGTGTATGTCTTATTTGTTTTGTACTGGTAGTTGTAGCAGCAAGGAAGACCGTAGAAACCCCATAGGCCTCCTTGTCGTTCAGATCGTCCGAGTTTTATTGTTTGCTCCATGAAGGCCCGTGCTGCACCTTCAAAGTCTTTCATGGCCTGGGCTTCTATTTGGTCTGGTTTCCAGTCAGGGTGTTTGGCCCTCACCAGTGCTCTAGAGCCTTGCCTGTATACCTCCATTTTGTCCCAATTGCGATGCCACAGTGGTCGCCAGCTCTCCCAGTCCACTACAGCTAGACCACTGAAGTTCTTATCTGGCATCCTCTTTTGAATATCAGCATAGGCTTGTGAAAGATGATCATGGACGCTGGCATTCTGAGGGACACCTCCATGCACAGATACATTTTGGTTAGTATAGCGAGGATAGAAACCCAGCTGCCCTTCATAGAAAATGGTGATGTTATTGCCAATGAAACTCTGGTTCGTGTTGTAGACAATATCAAAAACGCTCAAGTCCAGATCAACACCAAATTGAGTTGCACATTTTTCAGTAGGAGCATTCCATACTGTGAAGAACGGAAACGGAGACAGTGACCCAAATGGACGACCCACAATGGGGCAGGTTAGAAAAATGCAGATAAAGGTGAAACATGTCCAATGTGCAGTGGTGCCCATACCTGGCAGAAAACAACCAATGGAAAATTTTGAACATTAGTGAAGTCTACACATCTACACAAGTCGATTAAAAATATATATATTCCTTATTAAATCTAGTAAACTGCAGAGATCTATACTAAAAAGAATTGATATCTACAATTATAACAATAATATAATATTATAATATTATAATCTAAAGAAATTTAAAATGTTCTGCATGAATGAACCTTGTGCCAAGACTGCTTAAATGAAAAAATTTATTGTTTCTGGATGTTTAAGCTCAAAAAGTTCACTTACTGCATATTATTCTTTTTTGTTCTAAATTCCAATAATTATGGAGAAATAATGTTGAAATAAGAGCTACAAACAGTTATATAAACAGTTTATGGACAGCTCACTCTAAGGCAGTGATTCTCAAAGTGTGGGGCGCGCCCCACTAGTGGGGAATACAGACATGACAGGTGGGGTGCAATGAACGGGAGAAAATTAGGGGAAAATAATAGGAAAGTACCTGTTCTAATTCATGCTTTTCTTTATTGATAATAAAGAGCGTACGCTCAAAACTAAACAATCACACACAAATAAATGGATCATTAATACAAGTAAATTTAAAATAACATCAGTTGTGGGCCGGGTGAAAAAGTGGAACCATAGTGCAACAATAATGGTTTAACGTCGGACCAACTTGAGCAGCGCTGCTCGAATCACAAACCTGCGCGACCCACTGGGCAACACTGCGCGACACTGATAGAAATAGACCGCGCCGACCATCAAAATACATTTTACCCTGCTGGGATGCGCACGTACAAAACAGGCATGGCAAGACGGAAACAATATTAAACAGTCTTGACATTTTAAATAAATAGTTTTTAAATAAAAAAAAAAACAGTAGGTCGCGCAGGTTTGTGATTCGAGCGGCGTTGCCCGATCCACCGGACTGCGCGAATAAACCAGGGCCCGGTTTCTCGAAAGCTTCTTATCGCTAAGTAGTTCTTAAGTTGTACCTTAACCTCTCTCTTAACGTTATGGCGCATTTCCCGAAACTTTCTTACGCTAAGTATCTCTTAGCTAAGTCACACGTTCGTAAGGTTGGTCTGGACCAACCTTAACTCATTCTTAGCGTAGTTTCAGCTCAAGACGCTAGTCGCCACCACTGAGCAGCAGTCTTTATAAATCAGCGGTGTATGCAAACACATTATGGCACGTTATCAAAGTCGTATTAATGATGGAATATACTGTAGGCCTGTTTAAGAATGTTATTTTATTTGATATCAGAACTAATAGAGTGACTTTTAATTAGCCTATTTCATAATGTGACTAATGCATTAAAATTCACTATTAATATTAAACAGGTGGCGAACAATTTGGCAGCGATACAGCGTTGTGTTGTGTTAAACTGAAGACGGCGCCGTCCGTGGAGCCGTGTGGGTCATGTACATTTTTCCTTTAGACAACACTTCAGCCCTTTTCATATTAAAAAAAAATAAAAAAGTTTTGCCTTCCAAGGCAACAGATTATGGAGCTTCTTGAGCTGCTCAGACCTGCGCGTGCCAGGCCAACACGTCATACTTACGCTCTACGTCTCGATGTCCAGCTGCTCGCTGCTTTTTGTTTAAAATATGTTTCATTGATCATTAGCCATTATCCATAACTTGATGGGCTTTTCTTTATGGACACGTTTTATTTATTTTTTTTTTTTTTGATCAAAGTTTTTTTATTTATTTTCAAACTATACAGAAAAAAAAAACACAAGGAAACACAACAAAAGAGAACACAAAAACCAACCCCCCCATCCCCCCCAACACCAGACAAACACAAGGATGCCATAACAATCACATGTCCATAATTTTTTTTTAAATTAAATAAAATAATAAGTAAGTAAGTAATCTTCCCCACACACTTCCTTTACAGGACAATAATATCTGCGTTCAGGCCCTCAGCAAAAGTTAAGAAAGGCTGCCAAATATCATAAAATGTGTCAGTAGACCCTTTAACTGTATACCTAATTTTCTCCAATTTAAGGCAGTACATCACTTCCCTTATCCAGTGGCTAAATGTTGGTGGATCCGGGTCTTTCCATTTAGTCAGAATTAATCTCCTAGCTAAAAGGGAACAGAAGGCAAGTATTTTAATTTTCCTTTGGTCAAAAAATTTTCCTTTGTTTTCTGGAGGCACACCAAACAATGCTACAAATGGAGTCGGCTCTACTGTCTCTCCAAATATTCCAGAAAAAGTATCGAAAATCTTGGTCCAGAACATGTAGAGTCTTGGACAAGTCCAGAACATATGCAGCAGAGTTGCAGGAGCCTGTCTGCATCTGTCACATGTGGTGTCTATATCAGTTTTAAACTTAGAAAGTCTAACTTTTGACCAGTGTAGACGATGCACAATCTTAAACTGTATTACAGCATGTCTAAGGCAAATGGATGATGAAAAAATTCCCTGTATTATTTTGTGCCAGATTTCCTCTGAAATTGGTTCATCTAAATCTGTCTCCCATTTATTTCTGAGTAAGTCTAAGGGTGTTGCTTCATACACATTGAGTATTTCATAGATCCTGCGTATAGTTTGTTTTTGGACTGATTTACATTCAAATATTGAATCTAATAAAGAAAGTGGAGGGCATGATGGGAAATTATTAGAATTCAATGCCACAAAATTCCGAAGCTGCAAATACCTATAAAAGTGTGATTTAGGAATGTCGTATTTCTGTACTAACTGTTCGAAGGATGTAAAATTTCCATCAATATAAAGTTCAGACAATGAGATCAATCCATTTCTAGCCCAAATTTTAAAAGCATCATCCATCATAGATGGAACAAACATGTAATTTTCAGCAATTGGGGCAGCCTGTGGTAATTCTTTAAGAGAAAACGATATTCTGAATTGATTCCAGATTTTAACTGAATGTTTAACAACTGGATTAGAGGTCAGACTAGAGATTGGTTGAACAAGTGGTATTTTAGAACACAATAATGCTATTAGAGAGGTGGGTCTAACTGAGGCCGCCTCCAGAATTGTCCATACAGGGGGATTAATGTCATTATTTAACCAGAACATCAGTGCTCTTATATTGGCTGCCCAGTAATAGTACATGAAATTTGGAAGTGCCATCCCTCCTGTTGCACGAGGTCTCTGCAGTATACTTCTTTTAATTCTTGGTGTTTTTTTGTTCCAAATAAAGGTTGAAATATGATTATTTAATTTGGAAAAGAAAGATTTTGTTAAGAATAACGGAAGGCACTGAAAAATATACAGAAACTTGGGCAATACACTCATTTTTATTGTATTAATTCTTCCACCCAATGAAAGATGGAGGTGGTCCCAACGCTCAAGATCTTGTTTTAGATTGGATAAGAGAGGTGGATAATTGGCTCCGAACAAGTCTTTATGATCATGCGTAACCCAAATCCCAAGATATTTACATTTTTTAGGGCTAATTTTAAAAGGAATTGAGCTTAAAGATGACAGACTGACCCCATCACCAACAGGCATTAGTTCACTTTTCTGGATATTAACTTTATAGCCAGATATTTTGCCAAACTCTGTAAGTAGAGTGACTAACTTGGGTAAATTTGTCAGGGGCTGTGACAAGTATAATAACATGTCGTCTGCATAAAGCGAAACCTTATGTTCCAATCCTGCCCGTCGAATTCCCTGGATATCGGCTCTTTGTCTCAAAGTCAAAGCAAGTGGTTCCATTGCGACTGCAAATAGAAGTGGAGACAGAGGGCATCCCTGCCTCGTGCCACGTTGAAGCTCAAAATAAGCAGATATGCTGTTATTAGTACGCACAGCGGCTAATGGAGACGTATATAAAAGTTTTATCCATGATATAAGCTTATGACCAAATCCAAATCTCTCCAGAGTATTAAAAAGATAACCCCATTCCACACGGTCAAATGCCTTTTCCGCATCCAGTGAAAGAACTACCTCCGGTGTGCCAGGTGGAGAGGGGCCGTAAAGAATATTCAAAAGCCGTCTGATGTTAAAAAAGGAATAACGATTCTTAATAAACCCTGTTTGGTCAGGTGATATGATGGAGGGCAACACCCCTTCTAAACGTCGCGCAAGGACTTTAGCAAGCACTTTGGCATCAGTATTAAGAAGGGAAATTGGACGAAATGAGCTACACTCAAGAGGGTTCTTGTCTTTTTTAAGGATTAATGAGATAACTGCCTGACGCATGGTTGGTGGTAGAGATTTTACCGAGAGTGACTCTTCAAAAACTGACAACAGTAAAGGGGAAAGCTGCTCTGAAAATTTTTTAAAGAAATCTGTTGGGAAACCATCCGGTCCCGGTGACTTGCCACTCTGCATAGATCTAATTGCTGAAGCTATCTCTTCCGCCGTGAGATTTTCTTCCAATTCAGCAACCGTCACCGGATCCACAGAAGGGATATGTATATTATTGAAAAAGTCCTCCAGAGAGAGAGTATCGACACATGAATCGGAAGTATATAGTGACTGATAAAAATTTTGGAAACATGCATTAATTTTAAGGCTATCAGTATTTTTTAAGCCTTGCTCATTGTTAATTACAGGGATGGACTGATTGGCAGTCCTTTGTCTTAGCTGATGAGCAAGTGTTCGCCCAGCCTTATCTCCATGCTCATAGGACATATGTCTTGACTTAGAAATAAGATATTCAGCCTGCCTTGTTGACAGGAGATCAAACTCAGTCTGCAAAAGTATACGCTTTTTCATTGTGTCTGCAGAGGGTAGGTAACTATATAGTCTATCTAGCTCCAGTATCTCATCAGCCAGTTCTTTAAGGCGTGCAGTGTCATTTTTATTCTTCCTTGCGCAATATGAAATTATCTGGCCTCGTAAATATGCCTTAAGTGATTCCCATATAGTTGAAGAGGACATCCCTGGTGTTTGGTTGATCTCAAGGAATAATGTAATCTCAGAGGAAATGAATTCAATAAAAGCTTCCTCTGATAGAAGTAGAGAGTTGAACCTCCAGGGACGGTAGCTGGACTGTATATCGGGGATACGCATTTTCATAATTAAGGGACCATGATCAGATATAACTATAGCTCCGTAATGACACTTGGTGATAGAAGGAAGAAGTCTCTTGTCTAGAAAAAAATTATCTATACGGGAAAAGGTCTTATGAACAGAGGAAAAGAAGGAATATTCTCTGGAAGTAGGGTTCCGAAACCGCCAAACGTCAGCTATACCATACGATTTAAGAAAAAGTTTAATTGAACGTGCTGATTTAGAAAGTGGAGCTTTTTTGGACGAGCTACGGTCTAAAACGGGAGAGAGTACGCAATTCGTGTCGCCACCAAGAATAAGGTGGTGTGATGATATATCTGGTAGCCGAGAGAAAAGGTTTGAAAAGAATGCAGGGTTATCCCAGTTTGGTGCATAAATATTGGCCAGGATGACTGGTAGGGAATAAAGCTGACCCACCACAATAACATATCGCCCCAAGGAATCGGCCTCTACACTAGTCATAGTGAATGGCGTGTTTTTCTTGATGAGTATGGCCACACCTCTAGCTTTTGAATGGAAATTGGAATGATACATCTGTCCCACCCAACTCCCTCTAAGCCGGAAATGATCTATTGAACGTAAATGAGTCTCCTGAAGAAATGCGATGTCTGCATCAAGTTGTTTTAAATGTGCAAATATCTTTTTACGTTTCACTGGATGGTTAAGTGACTTAACATTCCAGCTCACGAAATTAACTGAGCAGCCATCCAGCACTTTGGAAGTTTTGGTAGTTGTCATCTTAAGGGGAAGTGTTTATATAACTGAAATCCATAAAAGCAACTTGAAAACAAGTGTAAATTGACATGGACATCTGACAGAATAAGTCTGGTAGGAAAAAAAAAAAAAAAAAAAAAGAAACAAACAAACAAAAAAAAAAAAAAAAAAAAGAAACAAACAAACAAAAAAAAAACCAATAAACCCCCTCCCCGCTCCCCCCTATCACCTACACGAACATGGTGAACAAAATACCCTGCAAAAACTAATCCACACATTGAGTGTTTGCGTTGGGAGCTCTACAGAGCCAACAGCTCACGCTCCCGCCAAACCCACCATACAAAAGTAACTCAAAAAGCGCATTATGATATGTCGTAAAATCTGCGGAATAACATAGTAATAACAGTAAGAATAATAATGGTAATAACAATAGGGGAAAAAAGTAAATTAAAGTAAGCCTATTAACACCGGCAAAGATATTAAACGCTCCTCTTAAGATGCAACTAAGCAATACAAGCTCAGAGTTGAGGAAGAGTCACACCATTAATTAAAAGATATAAAATAATAATAATAACAGTAAGATAGATAAACCAAAAAAGGTTAAAAGTAGAGATGGAAACCTTAACGGTACACCAACAATAGAGTCAGTGATGTTTCCATGAGTAGCGAGACTATTAAGTAAATATTGTCATGTCAGTATTATCAGTAGAAAGTCTCCTGCTCATGACTGAATAGTACCTTGTACGCCCTCTAGGAGGAGCTAAAAACAAAAGGTCACCGCTCCACTGAAGCGCGGTCTAGGCTGGAAGACGGTATAGACGAATAGAAGTTAAGTGTTTGCAACATTTTCAGGGCTCTGCGGGGATAATGTTCTTCCTGATATACCTCATAGCTTCCTCTGCATCTGTAAACACCTTTTCTGTTCCGTCATGTGAAACACGTAAACGGGCTGGGTATAGAATGCCAAACCGGACACCCTGACGATTCCGCAGTAATTTCCGAGCCTCGGTAAACGCAGCTCTGGCCTTGGCAACACTCGCAGTGTAATCCGGGAAAATGGCGACCGATTCTCCGTTAAATGTCAGCGGAGCCCGAGCGCGCGCACGGCTCAACACCTCGACACAGTCTTGGTGATAGTGAAGTTTCGCCATGATGACACGCGGTTTTCCATCCGATCTTCTTGGAGCCTGAATTCTATGCGAGTGGTCCACAAGCACATCCTTCTCCATTTGTAGTGTTTGTTTCAGCAGCCTCGACACAAACACAGTAGAGCTCGATCCCTCCGTCTCAGCGACCCCCACTATCCTGATATTACACCTTCTCATCCTACCATCCATGTCCTCGCATTTCCCTCTTAGCTCAGCTACCTCTGTTTTTAAACAAGTGACCACAGATTTTAAAGTCGTCACCTCGTCCGACCACGTTGAAAGGCCGCCCTCCACCTCCTGTATCACGGTCTTCATTTGTTCTATTTCCGAGTGAAACGCCGCCGCATTATTTATAATTTCCCTTTTAACGGATTGTATCTCGTTTTTAAGGGCGTTGAAATCATCGGCAAGCGCGTTTTTTAGTTCAGCCTTAATTACTGCCGAGATGTCTTCTTTTAATGAGCGAAGAATCTCGGATTTCAAGGCCTCAGCATCCATTTTCTCTGGACTGCCCGGAGGGGGTGGTGTTGCTCGAGACCGGGTGACGGTGGAACACGAAGACGAGGCGACGTTGGGCCTAGTGTTGGATGATGCGTCGTATTTATATTTGCGTAATTTTTCCGCCATTGACCCGCATATTAATTTCCCCCTTGTTTCAGAGGGTAAATCATATCAAATTTGTTGTACTGTTTTGTAAAATAAAGCGCTTATTATATAAAAAAAACAAGAGTTCGGCGAGAGCACGAGCCAAACACGTCCTACTCCATTGCCATGCAAGAGCGCCCCCAGACACGTTTTATTTTTTATGAAATTTGATTTAGTTAAATGAGAAAATAACCTTGGGAGTTTCAAAGCCCGCATCCATTCATTTTTCTGGGTGATTGTAATGCGTAATACCCCTATTCACGTATGCGGTTTGACTTGCTGTGAGATGCGGTGTTATACCCCTATTTCACCTGCGCGGTCACACCCTACTGTGGCCGTAATTAGGGTTCATCATGATTCACCCCGAGTCTTTGCGCTGTGATTACGTTTCCATCTTTCCGCGTGAAAAATTAAACGTTTAATTTTTTTTGCTGGTCCTCGCGGAAGCTTGCAGACCTTGCAGAACTTCACGGAATGTTAAAGGAACGTCGTGGGCAATCACGGCAGCTCACGGAGATGAGTCAGGTCACACAGGTGAGATAGGGGAATTAGGCACCGTGATCTGCCTCGAGTGACCGCCCGACGGTCCAAAAAGATCCGCATGGTCCGCGAGCTTCCACATGTTGAACATGTTTAATTTTTTTGCGTGGTAAGATGGAAACGTAACCATGACACCAAACTCGCGCTGAATCATGATGAACCGCACTTATGGCCCCGCGTACAGTAGGTGAGATAGGGGTATTAAACCTCCACTCTGTCATCTCATCGTATTCATTCCATAAGTGCGCTATACAACCCCAACAACTGACATACTTCACATTTCTGAAGCTGGTGAAGAGTGTTATCAGCTGTTTGTCCATCAACTATGATTATACACCCAGTTCGTTTCACCGCTACTGCAGTTTGCATGAAAATATTAGCAACAGTTTGGTGATAAAATTTTTATATTTGTCTATTATGGCATGTTATTGATAAGTTAACCCATGTCGAAATAAACGCTATTAAAGTAATTTAGTGCAATGTTTAATTTGCTTTCTTAACGCTGTCATGAAAAAGGAGTCAAAAATCGATTCACTGTAGACAGCGCCTTGTAACGTCGGACGTAAGAGGCAGCGACTTACTGTAAGAAGACTCCTAAGAGACAGTTCGAGAAATACACTTAGAAAAGTTATCACTTAACGTAAGATATATCTTAAGAGTCTTCTTAGCGCGCGAATAGTGAGGCGTTATCGAGAAACCGGGCCCAGATCATCACTGCGCTATCCAGATAGTCGTGCTGCGCTGTATTTGCGCAGATATTTGGTTCAATCGGGTGCCACGGTTTCGTCCCACTTTTGATGTGTTTGGCTTCACATACACTTGGAATGGAAGAAAACGATGCAGCAGCAGTGAGTTTGCTTACATGTGACAAAACCAACAACGAGGAGATTGTAATGAAAAAAGGTGAATCGTCTGTGTTGTGGAATTGGTTTGGGTATAAGAAAAGTGATACGAATGAGACGAACGTGATTTGCATAAAGATGATTTTGCTACGGAAGGCACGGTTCTTCTTTTTGTACCATGGAAGAAAGTGGTCAGTGTATATACTTTGCCGAGGTCATTTTCACACCTTCAGAGACCCTAAAGCGGCCTACAAGCTCTCGCCCCATGATTCTCGCCCAAAACATGACTCCGCCACCTCCTTGTTGATATTGCAGCCTTGTTGGGACATGGTGGCCACCCACCAACCATCCACTACTCCATCCATCTGGACCATCCAGGGTTGCACGACACTCATCAGTAAACAAGACTGTTTGAAAATTAGTCTTCATGTATGCCTGGGCCCACTGCAACCGTTTCTGCTTGTGAGCATTGGTTAGGGGTGGCCGAATAGTAGGTTTATGCACAACTGCAAGCCTTTAAAGGATCCTACACCTTGAGGTCCGGAGTTCAGAGGTACCAGCAGCTTCAAATACCTGTTTGCTGCTTTGTAATGGCATTTCAGCAGCTGCTCTCTTAATTTGATGAATTTATCTTGCGGAAACCTTCTTCATTCTGCCTTTATCTGCACGAACCTGTCTATGCACTGAATCAGCCACAAATGTCTTCACAGTACGATGATCACGCTTAAGTTTTCATGAAATATCTAATGTTTTTATACCTTGTCCAAGGCATTGCAATATTTAACGCTTTTCGGCAGCAGAGAGATCCTTTTTCTTTCCCATATTGTTTGAAACCTGTGGCCTGCTTAATAATGTGGAACAATGTTCTTCAGTGCTTTTCCGTTAATTGGGCTCATCTGGCAAACTAATTATCACACGTGTCTGAGATTCATTTCAGTGATCCAAAGAGCCCTGAGACACAATACCATGCATGAGTTTAATTTAAAAACTAAACATTGAATGTTTATGACACTTACATCCAATTTGCATAATAATTTGGAACGGGATGTATTTGTCATGTGTGTGAACTGCAATGATGGCGAGCTAGAAAATAACCATAGAATTGTAAGCATTTATATAAACAGCAACATAATGTTTTTAGATTATGTGGTTACGGCTTTTTATTGGAATCGAAAAATATATGCTCATGTACCCTAATGTCAAACATTTTAGTACTTAGTTTTCATTATTATCTTACTGGCATCACATTTTGGGAGCCCCTAGTGGACACTGACTATCCTACTTTATTTTATTCGTGATTATCACGTGTTTCTTCCGAACCGCAGGAAGGCATCCAACGCTGCTGAGGCAGCATAACACACTCGAGGGGACACTGCTATCTGCTCTTTCCGCTTGTGTGAGCTCATAGACGTCCATGATTTGAATAGAGCCATGATTAATTTGAAAGCACTAAGTGACTATGGCGTTATATTCCTGTCACAATTCTGAGCACGTGGTTTGACATTTTGAGAGCAGACTAAGCACTCTATGCGTGTGCAATGTCTTCCCTGCTCGCTCAACGTGTTCTCCGCACGTGCTCGACTCTGCCTGCACGCGCGTGCAACATTTCTTTTCTGTGCGCGCTCGACTCTGCCTGTACGCTCGCTCAACATTGTCCAGCGTTACAACACTGTCACAAAACCAGGATGCGAAGCGAAGCGGCGGCCTCGAGGGAAACGAGCCGGCGTCAGGAACAGGCTGAGAGCCTGTGCACACCGCACACCTCTGCCTATCATCCTGCTCGCCAACGTCCAGTCACTGGAGAACAAACTCGATGACCTCAGGGCTAGGATAAAGTTCCAGAGAGACATTCGGGACTGCAATCTCCTCTGCTTCACCGAGACATGGCTGAACCCAGCGGTGCCAGACCACACCATCCAGCCAGCCGAGTTCTTCTCGGTTCACCGCATGGACAGGACACGGGACTCGGGGAAGTCAAGAGGAGGCGGCTTGTGTTTGATGGTGAACAACAGCTGGTACAACAGCTGGTGCAACAGCGCGAGCGTTGTTCCTCTTACACGCTCCTGCACACCAAACATGGAACTACTGTCCATCATGTGTCGTCCTTTTTATCTTCCACGGGAGTTCACATCGGTCATAATCAGTGCCGTTTACATTCCACCACACGTGGACACGGACACTGCCTTAAGCAGGCTGCATGAGGCGGTCACACAGCACCAGACACAGCACCGGGACTTTCATCAGCACATCACCTGCCCCACCAGGGGTGATAGGACACTAGATCATTGTTATACAACGGTCAAAGACAGTTACAAGGCGCAATCTCGTCCAGCGTTTGGTAAATCCGACCACGCCGCCATCTTCCTCATGCCAAAATACAAACAAAGGCTGAAACAGGAAGTTCCGGTTCGGAGGGAGGTCGCGCGCTGGATGGACCAATCGGTGGCCGCGTTACAGGATGCACTCGATGACGCAGACTGGGACATGTTCAGAAACAGCTCCGATGATGACGTCAGCATGTTTACGGAAGCGGTTGTGGGATTCATTGGGAAGCTAGCGGATGATACCATGGAGAAAAAGACTATCAGAACGTTTCTCAACCAGAAGCCGTGGGTGGATAAAACCATCCGCGACGCTCTGAGATCTCGCACCGCTGCCTACAACATGGGACTTGCGTCGGGGGACATGGAACCATACAAGGCTGTGTCATACAACGTCCGGAAGGCGGTGAAAGAGGCGAAGCAGCGCTACGGAAGGAAACTAGAGTCACAACTCCAACAGATTGACTCTAGGAGCCTGTGGCAGGGACTAAGGACAATAACGGACTACAAAACACCAACAACCGGTATGACGAACACGGACGCGACTCTGGCAGACGAGCTCAACACTTTCTATGCTCGCTTCGAGGCTGCAGCTCAAGACGCTAGCGATGCTAATGCTAGCGGCGCTAATGCTAACGGCGCTAGCGATGCTAATGCTAGCGGCGTTAATGGCTGCAGACAGGGAGACACTGCCAGCACCGGAAACGCGCTCATCATCACCGAGCACGACGTGAGGAGAGCCTTCAAAAGAGTGAACACCAGGAAAGCAGCAGGACCAGACGGCATCTCAGGCCGTATCCTCAGAGCCTGCGCAGACCAGCTAGCACCTGTGTTCACTGAGATATTCAACATCTCTATCTCAGTCGGTGATCCCCACATGCTTCAAGAAGTCCATCATTGTTCCTGTCCCAAAGAAACCACATCCTGCTTCTCTCAACGACTATCGCCCTGTAGCCCTCACCTCAGTAGTGATGAAGTGCTTTGAACGCCTGGTCAGGGACTTCCATCATTTCTTCACTACCCGACACACTGGACCCACTACAGTTTGCATACCGTCAGAACCGCTCCACAGACGATGCAATCTCTCATCTCCTCCACACATCACTTACTCACCTGGGGCCTCATGTATCAACGTTGCGTACGCACAAAAACTTTGCTTACGCCAGTTTTCACGCTCACGGCCGGATTTACTAACAGTGAAATTAACATGAGAATGTGCGTTCTTCCAAGCCAACTTCCTGTCTGGCGTACGTGTATTTCTTGTGTGTGTTTGTTTTATTTCTGTTGGCGAAATATATACAACCCTTAGTCTATGGCAATGGCAGTGTTGGCCTTATTAGAGGACATTGTCAATGGCCGAATGCAAAGGGAACACATTTTTGAGGATCACAGTGATTTCTGGCCCATGATGATGATTGGCTTATTAGCCGTTTCAGATTTCCAAGAGCTATCCTCTTGGAGCTCTGTGTTAAGGTCCAAATTTGGAAAGAGAGACAGCGAGGAGCCACGCATTACCCGTTCCCTTACAGGTGCTGACAACGCTTGGTTTCCTGGCAACTGGTTCTTTCCAAAGGGAACTGGCAGACCGCTCAAGGTTAAGCCAGTCGTCTTTGAGCCGCGCAATGCCAGCTGTATGGGATGGGATCATCCGCATGTCTAGCAGTTATATAAGGTTTCCATACCATGCAGTTGACCAGCAAAACATCAAAGCGCAATTTGCAGCGATCGCCGGTTTTCCTAATGTAATCGGAGCCATCGACTGCACGCACACGAATTTGCATAAGTGAATCGGAAACTTTTCCATTCAATAAATGTGCAAATAATATGCTTTTGCTTATTTGCTTTTTCGTTTGGTTTTGCCAAAGTGGAGTCATTACCATATTTATACGGGGGAGGAGGCAGGGAGGGGTTTTGCGCTCGTGCACGTGCGCTCAATTTCACGTTAATTCGGATGTACAAAGAGAATATGCGTGGGATTCCGCGTACGCAGTGTTTCATACATCAGATTTTTTTAGTGCGTACGCACATTTACGGCTTTGTCCGTACACAATGTTTTAGTATGAATTCAACGCAAGTCTTTGTACATGAGGCCCCTGGACACTAGGAAAGGGAATTATGTTAAAATGCTCTTCATCGACTACAGCTCTGCATTTAATACCATAATTCCCTCCACACTCACCACCAAGCTGGAGCACCTGGGACTCAGCTCATCTATATGTCAGTGGATCGCCAATTTTCTGACTGGTAGCCCACAGGCAGTAAGGATGGGCGGACATGTCTCAGCTACACTCACTCTCAGCACTGGAGCCCCCCAGGGGTTGTGTTCTGAGCCCCCTGCTGTACTCTTTGTACAGCCACGACTGCGTGGCCACTACCAACTCTACCACCATCATCAAGTTTGCTGATGACACCGTCGTGGTCGGACTGATCACCAACAATGATGAGGCGGCCTACCTAGAGGAGATTGGAAATCTGGAGAACTGGTGCCAGAGGAACAATCTCCTCCTGAACGTCAGCAAGACAAAGGAGCTGATAGTGGACTTTTGTACAAAGCAGGAGAGGAACTACCAGATCACCGTCATCAACAGGAGCCCAGCGCATCATCCGCACTGAGCTCCCTGACCTGCGCTCGATCTACAGCAAGCGGTGCTGGACTAAGGCCAGGAAGATCGTGAAGGACCTCAGTCACCCTAGTAATGGACTGTTCTCTTTGTTGCGGTCTGGGAAGTGATTCCGCTCCCTGAAGGCCAACACAGAGCGACTGAGGAGGAGCTTCTTCCCGCAGGTGATAAGGTCTCTCAATCATCACTACACCACACAGGACTAATAACATCTTTTTAAGCTCACAACATTGACATTGACTGGACAATCATGGACACATTCATACACACTTGCACTAAATATTTATACATCTGGACAATTGCACATGTCACTTTCATTAGTCACCTTTCATGCATATTTGCACAACCATTGTCACTTTAAATTCTCTCTCTCTCTCTCTCTCTCTCTCTCTATATATATATATATATATATATATATATATATATATATATATATATATATATATATATATAATATTTTATTATGCCCTTATTTATACAGTTTATTTTACTAGTTAAATTTATTTCTTTAGTATTTCCTTTTATTGATATTTATTTTACGTATAAGCTTTTATTTTCTTTCTCAGGTCACTGGCGGTCATGTATGCATTTCACTGCATATTGTACTGTGTATGACTGTGTATGTGACAAATAAAATTTGAATTTGAAGAATTTGATTTGAAAACCAGCCAATCACAGACATCCACACACTACTTCTGATAGAGAAGGAACAGCCAATCAGCTGGCAATATCGACCGCATGACGCATACTATAATTTGTATAGTGCTTTTAAAATGTCTCAAAGCAGCTTTACAAAATCAAAAGAAAATTATAAGAAATTAAAATTATATTATTATATATAATTGTATACAAATGAAAAGAAATTATATAAGGGAAGCAATGTAAATAAAGTTGTATTTATTTATAAATATTATAAACAAATTTATGATTTTTTATTAATTTTATATTTTTATTTTTTATTTAATAAGTATTAGTACATACCAGTTTCGTTTGTTCATTGTGTGTTTTTATTTACTTATCTAATTATCCATATTGCTCATTGTTAGACTACATCAACTAAAATTCAAATCGGACAACTCGGTCGGTTTACTTATAAATCTTTATTTACAACGCTTCCGTTAAGCGGTCGATAGTAATGCCACTTGATTGGAAGAGAAACAGCCAATCAGAAGTAGTGTGTGGAAGTCTGTGATTGGCTGGTTTTGTGACAGTGTTGTAACGCTGGACAATGTCGAGCGCGCACAGAAAAGAAATGTTGCACGCACGTGCAGACAGTCGAGCGCGCGCGGAGAACACGTTGAGTGAGCAGGGGAGACATTGCATGCGCATAGAGTGCTTAGTCTGCTCTCAAAATGTCAAACCACACGCTCAGAATTGTGACTGGAATATAACGCCATAAGTGACTTCCTTCCCACCCCGCTGAGAGAGCTCGGCCAATCGACTCTCTCTAGGCCCCCAGCTGCAAGTGACCTGCGAAAGACTAGTGCTCTCTGGAGGATAGGGCAAGCACTTTGCTCCTGATTTATAATACATGCTAAGCGTAACATTTTATCTTTCCAGTTACATGTTTGACTTAAGTAATTAAAAGCCAAATTCCTTGATCAAGCTCAAAATTCTTGACACACTTTTTCAATATATCAGGTGGTTTTGGAGGTGTGTTTGAAAGGGCAAAGGACATCTCTTCCCACAGTTACACACAGATTCAACGAATACAGAAGAACATGACTTACATTTTGTAATAGAAAATTAATCCATGCCATGTGGGTTTATACAGGCAAGCATGAAGCAGAGGGACCTTGTTCATATTTGTGACTTGGTATGTGTGTAGAAGCAGTAGGCATGTATGTGGCAAAGGTCACACACTCAAAGCCTGTGTACTTTAATCTGGGGAGATTAAAAGCATGGTCCACCATAGCTGGTTAGACTAAGCCAAAATGTCCCTTTTTCAAAAAGGGTCTTTCAAGTCAAACTGTCGAGTAGAGAAGAGCAACTCCATAGATGTGATAACCTGGTCATTCAGTACATTCAGGTCATCACCTGACTTAATGTTATTCCCTCATACCTGTAAAGTTGCTGACTCTAGACCCGATGACTATCTGAAGCATCTGTATAACCCTGCAGTGGCTTGTACAGCTGACACTATGCATCATGTACTTCCATTCTTACACTGATGTGAAGATCACTCTAAAATACGGTTCATCTGAACTACTAAGACCACTTTTTGCTCCCTAGCAAACAGAAGCCTTTTTTAAATAGTCTCACAAGTGGTTTTCTTATGGCCACACAGTAATTCCGTCTAAATTCTTACTTTTACTATTAAATACCTGTCATTTCTGTTGATTTTTTTTTTTTTTTACAAATCTGACTGTGAAATTGCCATTTCAGCAACTTTCAGGTGATGGGTGGTTTTTAACCCAATTCCACAAATTGAAATGTTTTCTTTCCTTAATGCAGCTTAATACTTTTTCTGATTTGAAACCTGACCCTTTTTGAAAAAGTCTACATGACTGCACACAGAATCAGGGGGAAAAATGTCATACTTTTGAAAAAGTTAAAATACTGACTATGCAGTTCATTTGCAACTTAGCTTGATGCTCAAAGATCTGTCACCTCCCTGGTTGACCATGTAGCAATAGATAAAAGTAATTTGCAACAATTAATTCTAGCTTTCGATCTGTAATTAGGTAAAACATTCCAATAAAACCTGTTAATGTCTAGTTCTAGGTCTCATTCTCTTTCTCAGAAAGTAATTCTTTACTATTATATTTGTTATTACCATTTTATATTGTAGGAGTGACTGTGTGTGTCCAGTTTTTGTCACATAACCTGAAGTTTTGTTGCAGACACAAGTAAACTATATTGCATAGCACTATAAGCATTCTGTTATTAATTAGGTTTACTTATTTCACTTATACACTTGTCTTTATAGAACACTCTTAACCACTATTCAGAATCAAACAATTATGGAAATATGTATAAAATATAATTTAGGCTGGTAGGAATATACAGGAAGACACCTAAAGGAACCAATCTCAACAGGGAAACGGTCCTTATTTGGGTGATATCAAAAAGATACAGCAGGGATTCATTTGTGGCCATACTTGGTGCTATGTGATTGAAAGTTCAGTATAATACATAAGGTGTTTTCATTTAATATAAAGTCAATTTTCTTTACTGGAGGCTAATGCACAAAGCTGTTTGTGGGAATTTCAGTCCTAAACTATTGAAAGAATATAGTCGCAATTCACAAAAAACTGTCTTTGGACTGTGGGAGGAAACCGGTGGACCTGAAAGAAAACCCCCAAGCACACAGACCCGACAAGCGAATCAAACCCTGATCGTGGAGGTGCAAGGCGACACTGCTGACCACTAAGCCACAGTACCACCTCCTACACTAAATCACTCATAATTCCAAGATTGGTATGGAAAACCTTGAGTGTCCCAAGCCTTGCCATTAAGCTTACTGAACACCTTAGGCATGAACATAAACACTGACTGCTAATCAGTCTATTAGGCAAATCATTAATCATCATCATTAATGTTCCTGTGGCTCATTTCCACAGCAAACACAACAAAATCTAGTTTAAAGCCTTCCCTGAAATGTTGAGGTTGTTATATCAGCAAAGGGGAACCGACTTCATAATGTTAGATTTCATTTAAATTCTTCGGCTGAAGTGTTTTTCTCAGGGTTTTTTTTTTTTTTTTGCATTTTATGTAAATGATCTTTAGATTTTAATCTATCATGATTACTATGTTAAGCACTTTAATTTTGAAAACTGCTGTTGTATTTGTTGCTGTGGTTGTTGTTAATGACTTTATAAAATGTTAATTATTGAAGGCATATTGAAAAAGCAATGCCAAGCAAATTGTGTTTTTATTTTAGCAACTGAAACGCCAGATAGAAAAAAGGGGAAGTAGAAAGAAGGTCTGCAAAAATGTAATCTTAGCAAGGGAACATATACTGAACCAAGGAAAAGTTATCTAATATACTTAATTATGTGATTATATAACAAAAATCAGATTCTTAAATATAATTTAACACATATTTCCATTCAAGTGTAACATTGTATTCAACTAATAGATAACAGATGTTGCTTCTTTCTAGAAATAAATTATTAAAATAAGGAAACCTATCTGACAACAGAAAGACAATTTCAAACTTGAACGAAGTATATATATATATATATATATATATATATATATATATGTTTAGAAATGAGCTTAATCATCTTTAATTTAATTAAGAAATCGTTGAGTTTGCCTGTTTCAGATAAAAGATTTTAAAATGTTATGATTTGCACTGACAATCTACAACAACGTAAATATACAGTTCGCTGGCCTTACCTACCGTACACTGTCGATTTGGTTGTGTTTAAAAAAAAAAAAGACAGAAACACAGCACGAGAGGTAAACTCGTGACAGTGGAAAGACGAAAAGAAAAAAACATACCGACAGAGGGCGTGGCCTCAGAGGGGGGTGGGGATGGAATGAACAATAGAGGGAGAGGCGCGAACTGTGGGGCGGGGTTTGTGCGTTCTCCAATGGTGACTTGCGATGGAGATTTAGTGTCGATTCAGTGAATCGGATCATTGGACTCGGTTCACCAAAAGGTGTCGATTCTTTCGATTCAAAAACGGCTTACTGTTTCCTCCCCCACACAGTTTTTCCCTGAAAAAAGTTTGGGGGCGGTGACTGTATTTCTTTGCCTTCCCCTTATCTGAAATGATTTCATAAAATATGTTTGTACGTTAAAATATAAAAATTTATATAATATTTCAATATAAATGTGTATAATTATTTGTAAGGTGGAGCACGGTGGCATAGTGGTTAGCACAGTCGCCCTGCAATTCCAGGGTCCGGGTTTGATTACTGCCTCGGTCTGTGCATGTTCTCCCCATGCTTGTTTGATTTCCTCCGGATACTCCGGTTTCTTCCCGCAGTCCAAAGACATGCAGATTTACCCAGGCTAATTGGCGTTCCCAAATTGTCAGTAGTGTGTGAATGAGCGTGTAAGTGTATGTGTGAACCCTGTGACGAATTAGCCCCCTCACCCTGCCAAGTCCCCGCAACCCTGTATACAGGATAAAGTGAGTACAGACAGCGAGTGAGTGAGTGAAATATTTGTACAAGCAATAAGGTACTATAAATGTGCATTGTAAAAACACAGTAATTATTCATATAATTGTGTCTGTTCTTAAAGAAGCAGAAACACAGCAATCATTTAGATCTGAAAACTGTTTGCCTCCTTTGCAACCCAGCCAAAATGATCTGCTTCAACAAGCATCAGTGCAGGCTTCTTCCTGTCAGGCTGCCTCAGATACATTGCTAAAAGTCATGCAAGAGGAACTGAGCAGTAGGAAGAGTGGAGTAACTTATAAAATCAGGTGAATCACTTGGGTAAATATTAGCCTGAATTCCTAAGCTAGGCCATGTTTTTCAGGAATGAACAGTGAAGCTATGGAGTAGTGTGAGACAAATACTATAGAGAAAATTGAACTAGTGGAAAGGAAAATAAGACAGGAGCAGAACAACGAAAGTAGCATCAAAGAACAAAGAAAGGAAATGCAGCTCTGAAGAGAGTGAAGTTCCTGTTAAAGACACTTCTGAGAATGAAAACTCTTAACAATGACAGAACTGAAGTTGACATGTCAGATCTATTTGGTGACTTTATTACAGAAAATTTTGCCAAAAAATGCAGGAGCCACCATTACATTGGTTGAAATGCCTTTGTCGAAAGCCTTGAAGGCAATGAAGTAAGAATAATCAGTAGAAGTGATAAGCTATCTCCACCTCAAGGCTGAAAGAACTGCAAAAAATAATAATAAATAATAAGCAATAATAATAATAATAATATATGGTACTGAAATTGTCACTTGTGGTTTGTTCTCACAAGTTAAAATGCTGACTGTTTGATAACAAATGTATTGCATGGTTTTACTGTGGTTTTACCATCAGATGGCTCAACTTACCCAGTGATTTAAATCACTGGGTGCCAATCCATCACAGGGTACACACAAACACATTATGGGCCATTTGGGAATGATAGATAGCCTATTCTGCATGTCTTTGAACTGTGGGAGGAAACTGGAGTACCCGGAGGAAACTCACCAAGTACAGGGAGAACATGCAAACTCAATCCACACAGACCGGGGATCTAACCCAGAATCTGGAGGTGCAAGGCGACAGTGCTGACCACTAAGCCACCATGCCTCCCTAGACAAAACTTTAAAAAACATTTTTAATGTCTCACCTTTCCTCACTTTTCCTTACAGCCTTTGAGTCGGCTCTTACCGTTCACCTGACAAATCACTACCAGGTGTGTTTCCAGATGACCTTGTCATACAAAAGTATTTACAGTAATAAGCCTTAGAAAGTTTGTAAAACATTCGCATTGACTTCATCGTAATTATCTTTAAAAAAAAAAAAAAAAAAAAAAAAACACTTAATGAAGGTGAATTACTTTTCATTGCAGTTTGTATTAACAACAAGAATTGTTAATGCATTTGTGTTTTTCTGTGGCAGCTAAAATCCCTAGATTGAAAACCCCCAATGAACTAGAGGACACAAATAGAACTGCTTGGCATGTGAAAGCCTGTAATTGTGGGCTGGCAAAATGCAGACAGTGGCTCCTTTGCGAAAGCAAGTGTTATAGATGCAGTATGTGCTTTTTTTTATGATTCACTTCATTGCACTGTAACACCACGTTAAGTCAAGAACCATCCTTCCATCTAGATTATGATAAATATGTTGTTGCCTTGTTGTAAAGATTTATGAAGTTCACAGCCTCCAACTAAGGCAAATAGCTGTCCTTTCTTGAGTGTCTATTTAGCATATATCAAAAAGTTATTTATAAAATGGTATTATACGTAACACAACATAATATGTAATCAAATGGTCTCTCCTCCCTCTCCACTGCTTTGCCATACACACACGTACAGTTTATCCATCATCTAAGTCATAATTTCAGAGACACAGTAGAAAAAGTAAACAGGTTCATTTAAGTGCACCAAGTGCAGCACATTGGGTATTTATTAAAAGAACGAGATAATGTAAACCTTGAAAAGTTGTCTAAGTCGGATCTAAGTGATAGCAAATAAAAAGTCATAGTAGTAGTAGTAGTAGTAGTAGTCTTTAAGTCATAGTGCCATCATCTCACAGCAACATAATATAAAAAAATAATTTAAATAAAAATTCATTTCAATGATCTCTTACATATGTAACACATTTATCAGTATGATAATGATGATTCTCAGACTCAGCTTGTCTCTGATGTCATTCATGAATCCATTATCTATGACGATAAAAAAAGTGCTTATTTGAAATATTTTTCCTGTGTTTATACGCTTTCATATCAGCGCTGTGTAATCACTAAAGACAAACATAACTTTCTACACACATAACAACTTTCATACCATACAATCGGCCATAGGGCTTTAGGCTGATGTTCGAATAATGCAGCATTTGTTAGCCAACTATCAGATTTCTCACATATTTTACTGAAATCCCTGGAATATTTAAATAAAAATTAAATTATCATAAAAACCTTTATAACAACACGAAAAAGGCATTGGAAACTGTATAACAAGGTTGAATTCTACAAAATGACAGAAGCAAATGCTTTCTTTGTTTAAGAAATGTACAAATGTCCACAGCAGTCTATAAATGTCCAGTATTTCTTAAGTCTCAGACCAGTAACATGAGCAGCAAAAAGAGAAGACTCCACGATACATGCAGTTTGTGCCCATGCCCTGTGTCATATGCAGGATCCCGCTGCTCACAGTTATGCCCTTGATAACCGCTAAAACACTGGCAGATAAATTTCTCCTTCATGCGTTCTATCTCCTTAGGCCCCATGTGGCCATCAACAACCAGGCGTCCCCCCTGCACCACAATTCTGTGATTCTGAGGGTCTAGGTGCAAGTAGGAATCCGAGTCGGGTTGCCGACGCAAACAGCGACCAACATCGCCACACAGTGAGTGACTACACTGTTCAGCCGCACTGGAAACATTGAGAAGGTAATGGCCCAGTGGCCCCTGAACATACTCAGCCAGCCTGCTGCAAATGCCCTGAAGAGAGAGGAAGCAAGGATAAAAGAAACAATGCATGCAGAAAAAGATTATTTGGGTGAAATAATATGTACAGACAATAATAGACAAAAAAACAGAGATATATTCTTTATTATTTAAGTGAGATATTTTAATCTAATATGCAAATGCTTACACTGCTGCTCGCATAACTGGCATCTCCCCAGAGAATAATGCCAGCAGCACCAAGTGCCACACTCTCTCCAATGGTGGAGATCAGGTCAGTCTGTGGAAAGAAAGAAAGGTTATCACTGATTAGGTCAAATCTTACATGCAGCAATCAATAACGCTTTGCTTGTTCTGGTGGCATTTTTATTAATGCTATTTCATACTATTTTCCTACTATTCGGCGTCAGTATTGCATATCCACTCTCATTAAAGTAAGTAAATAAACTGATAATAAATGACTGGTATGGTGGGTGGTGGTCGTGAAAAATGTGACCACCTCCCTTCCTCCGTGCAGACAAGAATACAGAAATCTATGCATGCTTTTTTGGAGCAGGAAAAGGCTGCTGGTAGAGATAAGGGGGAAAGGTCAAGGTTATGGTGCAAAAAAAGGTTTTGTGGAAATTTGAACAGATTTGAGTTTAAACAGTTATAGTCAAATCAGTTCAAAAAAGATGTTATAGTTGTGTTATAATTCCTCAAGTAAAAAGGGTGATTTCTCCTAGATTAAAAAATAACTTGCATTAGTTATCTAACCATCTCACCTCAGTAAGCAGCTCCAGGTCATTGACATACATGGGACGGACATACACAAACACTGGACGTGCCAGGTCAGAGCCCAGAGATGCAACTCTCATGGCCTCTTTCACTCTATTCCGAACAAACTGACGCGCAAAAGTCGTTGAACGCAGCACTGATCCTATGTAGACAGATGGAAAAAGGGCAGTACTCTCTGTCCACAGCCACCTCAGCTGGTCATTCCTTGCCATTTCTGGGTCCGGACAGCGTCCCGTGTAGCTCTCCAGGCTTTTGAGGTAATCATGGTTGTAACAGTCAGGGAACAGGTAGAATCCCCACAGCTGGTTTGGACGCAGACTTTTGGCCAACTGCAGGGACTTGAGCATAAATGTGCGGCCTGACATTTCAAATTCCTGTTGGGCCACTTTGTTCACACGGATGGGGTCCCAAGTGGGGTTCTTTTTGGACACAAAGAGCCGTGACTGGTTTCTGTAAATGTTCTTGGTATCCCAGTTGCGAATCCAAAGTGGCCGCCACTCCTCCCAGTCAATGACAGCGAGTCCTTGTGCTTCTTGGTTATGAATATATTTTTCTATGCCTTGGGGCATTTTCTCAAGGTGCTGGGTCAGACTGGCAATTTGAGGAAGGCCACCATTCACCGGACTGTTGTCAGAATTAAAGTACGGGTACAGGCCGAGACGATCCTTGTAGAAAATGGTCAGGTTCTGTTTGGTGAAACCCTCATTGGGTGAAGCCACGATCTGGAACAGGTCCAGCTGAAAATTAACATTGTGGCGTGGCCGACAGTCCTCAGTGGGGGCGTTCCAGGCTAGCAGCAAAGGCTTTCGCTTGTACAGAGGCCATCTTGTGGGATTCAGGATATGGGCATCAGTAAAAGAGTCCAGCACTAATGGAACCAGCAACCAGAGTTTCCATTTTGACAGAATCCAGTTAGCCATGCCTTCTGTGGTCCTTTCTCAGCAACAGATTTTTTTTTTTTCGGCTATTATCTGTTTAAATGAAGAATGAGTCACATTTTAGTTGGAAAAAGTTGCTCTCGTATAAACAGCGATTATATAAAAAAAATAATAATAATAATAAAAAGATAATAAAAGATATGGCTGGTTAGAAAATGATTTGGGAATTTTACATTCAGACAAATAAAAAAAATAACAAAATAAAGCTGCTCCTTTAAATTTAAATCCACTTTTAACAGTATTATCATTACAAAGTTAAATAGCATGTATTACACAGTGTGAGAGACACTCTGATTAATCATTGCAAACTTCATGAAACCATTGAAACATTTTTTTTAAATCTGAAAAGTAACACAACTTACCGTTTAGACAAAAAAAGAGAAAGCATTCCCAGTTAAATAAAGTCATCCGTCATGTGCTGTACTACTCCTTATTACTGAATCACCACACAGCGCACTGAGCACAAATCACAGCCGCGTGTCCTGGCGGCTTTTTATCACCTAAACGACTGCTTGAAGTTTTATAGTGGCCTCTCTAACACGCTCACACACACACACACACACAAGTCCCAGCTGCGCTTTCATTGATCCCGAGGAAGAAGGGGGCGGGGCTTTGTGGTTGCTACGCTACATGAGCCGAAGTAGGTGTGTCTTTCACAACCACCTACTCATTATAAATGGCATTATTTTACGGCTGGAAACACACATACACACACACACACACGGTGGAGTGTCAGTCAAAGGTTTGGATATATTTTCAACATTCTAGAACAATACTGGACTTTTCCGAAGCGTAACACATGTTAGATAACAACAACAACAATAGAAGTTCATTTAGCCTCAAAATGTATCAATTATCATCATCTTAGATTAGAGGCGTTATAAAGGCTTTACAGAGCATAAGTAGCAAACACATCTCAATCTCAACAGTTCAAAAGAGATTATTGCATATTTTTGGATGCTTTCAGAATTGTTTTACAATGTAGAAAAAAAATGAAAATCAGGAAACACCACAGGCTTAGAGGGGGTGTATACTGTACATTTTACATTTACACCAGCTGTAATGGCCTTTTTTTTTTAACTCTAATTGAATTAGGCAGCAGTGTGGTACTGTATTATATTTCCACTAAAGATGTCAGTATTCACACTACAGTTGACAATTAAAATTGTCATTCTATTACAGGTTATATTATTCATAGGCATAACAACTTTTAATCAGTGGTTTGCAAAGTACAGACATTTAGGCACCCATTAAGTTTGTTTTTATACATTGTTTGTTTGTTTTGTTCCACTGAGGAATGCACAATCCACTATTTAATATCAAAATTGACGGGTCCCTTGGATTGCAAGAGTTTATAAATAATCAATTTGACCTATAAACTGACACATTTGTTGAATATTATTTCATAGGACTGGATTGAAAAGCTCTATGGTTCAAATATTATTATACACATTAAAGCTAAGTCTAATACTTTTCAGAATCTTTTAAGTCCATTAAATTAATTGTACAGTTAAAGGGGTTGCTGACTACAAAATGTTTGAGAAACCCTGTCTAGATGTATAGCAGCACATCCACAGCCAGACATTTTTCATTAGTTTTGTTTACTTAAATAATAATAAATTATATATTTTATATATTCCTAATTAATTATATATTCCTAATTAATATTCATTTACCAGGTATAACAATTAATATAATTTGATACAAAGTAAGGCATGTTAATTGTTGAGGAGGCCCAATGTTCTAAAAGCTTTTCTTCTGAAGACAGGATATGTGTGGAAGTCTAGAGCCTCGAGGGAGAACATGACAGATCGGACATGAGAACATTTGTTGGCCCAACGTGTTCCTGTACTTAGCGGTGTTCCTGTCTAACAGAAACCTTCCCAGATCCTGTTCCGCTTTTGCTCCTGGGTTCTGCTGATTCAACTAGTGCTTCTGTACGTGGCCTCTATGAGAGTGTGTGTGCGTATAAGAGAGGAGTTTCCTTCCTTTTCACATTCACCCTGCTTCAGGGCCTTACATCACTGCTCCCTCAGAACAGACAAGGCAAGGAAATGGTAAAAAAAAAAAAAAAGTAAGAAAAACTCTGAGTACACACCCATTGCATGAATGCAAGTCCACCCATTCTTACACCCAAGGATGTCCCATGCCATGCCCTTTTCTTTAAAAACAAATCAATGTAAAAGTGTGTACAAAGGTACCATTTGCAAAGAAAGAATATTGATGTGACAATGCTAGAATAAACTGTTTAATGGTGTTTATAATCACTGTATGGATGTTTTGAGACAAATATTGGGTTTATCTAGATAGAAAAGTTGTGATTCCTAGTTAGTAAAATCAAAAAACTAATACAGTGTGCCTATCACAATATTCCACCCACATACACAGAATCAACAGCTCTGCGAACAAACATGACCTTCAAATTTCATCACTCTCATCTGTATCACGCTTACATTCACACTTTACCAAGTGGCCATGTTATCAGTGTGGCTGATTTAAAAACACGTCTACAGGATGGGTGTGCGTGGGGGGGGGCATCTCTAAAGCTTCCAGATATCGGAGTGCATGAGTCAGGGGCCTCTGCGCAATCGCTTTCAGCAACCTTCCCTCCCCCTCTTTATTTAAACCAAGGCTGGGCAGTTGGTCCCAATGGAATGTCCCATGATAATGCATCTATTGCCATGACTATAAAGCAGAAGCCACTGGACAGCCCCCAGCAGCGAGCTTCAAAGCATGGGGCAAACATACTGACAAAAGAGTTTAACCTCTAGCTATTCCGCCCACATTCCAGCTCACCAGAATAAAGACAGCTAACGCCATGTCTTTCACAAAAGTTGTGTTATGTAAATGACTTCCATTGCTATTATCTCAAACAACGAACCACAATTTCAACCTCAATTTTACACCATACACATGATAAGAAAATGTAATTAAACTGAATAGTAACATTGCATTACAACATAATTAGTTGTATTAAAAAATGTAATGATAAACTGACATTTGTGAACCTGATGCATTTGTGAAAATAATAAATAATTAATCTGTTTTATAATAAGCGTACAATATATTTGCACACTTGATACCAGTTTATTTTTATTAAAAGCATTTTACCTTTCATAAATTACTGTACATTGAATAATTATTACTAAAGGTCTGGACTGACAACGAGATGCAAACATATAACAGAATTGTTATATACAACACAACAAAAAGACATCATGCTCAGTCAGCAAAAATATAAATCCAGCAATCCCTGCATTTTCATTACTCTGTATTCACTTCTTACATTTACTGACTAGCAGTACACAAAGGAGACAAACACTTCTCCAATTCAGTCTGATTTTTAAACATTACAGAGTACCTTTGAGACGGTGCCCCTGTAGACAAAAAAAAAAATCTGCTTCAAGTCCCTCTAGCCACATGAGGGCAGTGTGGCTCAAACTGCATGAGATAAACTATGACGGTATTATGAGCCACTGATGCCCATCAGAACAGACAAGATTGTCTTGGAGATGTGAAAGGCTTGATTGATGAAACATCTCCTAGTCTCACGTCTGTGACGTATCTTTTAAATTTCACAGATAATGACTGGGAAGTCGACATGGATTCGTGGATGATCCAGTTTCACAACCCCCTAAAAAAAGAAAAGAAATGCAAGCGGTTTATTTTTAAGGAAATCTAGGCATTGTACATTACATAACTGCATGTGGATGTGCAGTCATACGGGTGTTTCAAATAAATAGGACAGTGTAATCCTATCTATTTCATTCATTTTGCAATCACATAGCAGGAGTAAAGTACATAAAACCATGTAGAAACAGGTCAAAAGCTTCAATTAATATTCACGTCAAATCATCAAACAGGGGGGGAAAGGTGTTATCTTTGGCACTTTAACTGCGGAATTCCACACACACACACCAGTCCAAAGAGTTTACAACAAAAACAACAAAAGAAAACAAAGCAAGTTACTATTTCCAGTGTGTTAGATAGTACAGTACTTCCAGCATCTATTCTCATTACATACAAAGTGAAGCAATATGTTTTGGAAAAATTATATTTACCATTCCAGTTTGATTCCTAAGACCTGCCTTCCCTTATTTAAACATGTGGTCTTACTCAGACAGACTGATCGGTCAGTATTAACAGGAAACAAGTCTGGAGTGATCAACCTGCTTATTGGAGCTAGATAAACAGTAGTAGGTAATATAACATGGCAGATTGTGTGCTATTCAATATTGCAGTATCTCTAAAAATTTCAGTATCCATAAAAAAAAATTACGCAGAATTCTGGACTTTTGGAGCTACTGTATATTTTTTTAATCTTCTGTCACTACACTCATGCATCACAAACACACAATAACTCATTTGGTAAACCTCATCATAATCAAATAATCCTGACTCTGTGCTACTGACACACTGTTTATTCTTAATTGCTGTACAGTAGAACAAGACACTTTATCAAAATACACTATACAGTCCTCTGCAAGTCTTAGGCACCCTGTGTTTATTAGCACAAACTTAGTTATAGATTTTATTTTGTATTACTTTATTATGCATCAATATGGAAGCATTCCTGATTTTCAAACATCAGCATCATACCACAAAATTAAAAGTTACAGAGAACTATTTATTACATAATATTACATAAGAGACCACATAACAAAATCAAAGCTGCTGGGGTTTGCATGCAAACAAGAAGAAGCTGCAACTGACTTTGTTGTATTAGTTACTGTTTTATATAGGCTTTATAGAGGGGGGTTTTTGTGTGTGGTTATATTTGGGGAGGCATCCGTGCTCTGCAGCCTTTATTTCCATCTGCCCAAGGCTTCTGCACATGACCAAAGTATGTCGACACCTGTTCATCATATGTGAATGTGGCTCTTTCCTAACTGTTGCCACAAAGTTGGAAGCACAAAAATATCTTGGGCATCTTTGTTTCTTGTACCATTACATCTGCATACCAGGCCTCCTCTCCCAACATCAGTGCCTAAGCTCATTAATCCTCCGGTGCCTGTAGAGCTAATTCCCACAAACCATGCTCCAAAATCTAGTGAAAAGTCTTCTGTGAATCGTGGAGGTTATTATAGCAGCAGAAAAAGAAGAAGAAAAAAAAACGTGTGTGTGTGTGGTCAGGTTTTAACATACTTTTGGCCAAATAGTGTATTATTATCCAGCTAAAACGCCCTCAGGATGCAGAGAACTTATGTCAGGCAACAAATGTACAACAAATATACAAGATATATTTAGGTGAATACAGCCTGCAGTTTAGACCGAAGGATTTCTGAAAGTAGGGACACGAAAGAAAAAGGGTTCTATCAGAGAAGTTTTTTCCTGACATATGCAGATATAAGGATAATATCAGATAATCATTAAACATAAATAAAATCATTAAAGTTGAATAACGAACAAAACACTACCTGAGGTATGAGGTTTTTGTGGATCCTCTTCAACTTTGCCTTCTTTCTCCCGTTTTTAGTCACCACTGTCTCTTCATAGAACTCGTGGGCCAGATCTCCATCCTCATCGTAATACAGTGAGCTGCAAGCACACAGCAGCAACTAGTAAACCTGCATGTTTCTCAACAGTCTCATGTTTTAGGAAAAAAAAACACCTATATCTTAATGTTTGAGATTTATTTAATTGAATTCAATTTTATTTATATTGAGCTTTTAACAAGCAGCTTTACACAATCTAAAATGTGAAAATAAGGTAAAAATAAATAAATAAATAAAAAAACAGGGTGACTGTGACAAAAAAAAAAAAAACTCCTTGGGATGACTACAGAAAGAAACCTTGAGAGGAAGCAGATAGATATGACAGGGACTGATCAGAAGGGATACTGTGTGCTAGGAGGCTGAAAGTTTAGTATAACAGGACAGGTATTTAAGTTAATAAAACTGTGGGAATTTCTACTGAGCTTCTGTATGTATTTGTGAGTATGTGCCATAAACTCCAATAACATGATCTTTTGGAATCTTGTGCCCAATAACAAACGTTCTCAAAAAGTATTATTATAAATAAAGTCAATCATAGTCTTTCAACCAATCATAGCTGCAATACATGGTGAACTATATGTACCTCCTCCTTGTAAAGACAAACGGGGTTGCATTTTTGTAGCCACACATTCGGGCCAAAGACTGATCGTTGACCTCAGGAGGGTCTCCACTAGCCCCTGAGCCAGTGAAAGGCCAGACCCCTTTAGCTTTGGATCCACTGCCTCCCATCTTTAATGACAGGGCATCATTAAAGGGTACTGACAGGTACAGTCTCTGTAGCTCAGGCCTGAAAAAAAAGAAAGAAAGAAAATACACATGTGGTTTACCTACAAAGCAAAAATCAGTTTACCCAACTAGATGTGCTTGTGGTGTGGCTTCAAAGCAAACCCTATGGTTCCTCTAGTGCTCTTTAATTAGCACTAGAAACCACAACAGCAGGCTCTTATTATAACTTCAGACAGTATGTTCTTGGATAGTGACGCAAGCTTACAGCACAGGCCACAGTATACTGATAGGATTTGGTGGTATTTAGTAGAATATATTCAGTACTACAGACTACAATCTAAAACACTGGTGTTTATAAGACAGTTCTAACCAACATAACCCATACAACAACACGCTCTGGCACACATCAGGTAGTGTTAATATAAAGTATTTATTAAGTATGTAATGATGTTTTATTTGTTAAGTGAAAGAAAACTGTGGATTCCACTAGGGGTGGGCGGTATACCGGTGTACACGGTTAACCGGTAGCAATTTGGTCTATCGTCTTAATCGCGGTTGAGATCACGTGACGTCGCGCGTTACGTAACCACGCAATACACATTCACTTCTATGGGAAGCCAAACACATCTAAAGTGGGACGAAACCGTGGCACCCGATTGAGCCAGCGTGGGCAGACCAAATATCCAGACCTGCGCAAATAAACCAGATCATCTCTGCGCTATCCAGATAGTCGCAGTACGCTGTCCACTGGGCCGCACAGATATTTGGTTCTATCGGGTGTAAAAACAATAAAAACGAGAGCACACAAAATCCTTATCAACTGTTTATTCTCCTTTATTCACAAAAACAAACTGAAACTCCAACACACGCGACACTCTAGAGCAGGAAGTGCGCATGCGCCTTTTGCCCTTCTACGGCAAGCCCCGAGGGGATAAGAACCTCACACACACATATGCACCTCACGAGTGCCTGTGCATCTAACATTAGCACAATATAACAAAATCAAATTAGGTCTGTTACACATCCAATCGAATATGGCCAAAGTAAAAAAAATGCGGCAAACCTCAGCAATTCCCAGTTTAAATAAAATGACATTATGTAAAACAGTTTTTGTGTTTGAATTTTTATTTATGCATTTTCAGATACAAATTGCTATATTGTGATATATATCGTTATCAAGGTAGAAAATTGCTTCTACCGTGATAGAAGATTTTGGTTATATCACCCACCCCTACATTCCACACACACATCTCTTGTTCAACAGTTATCAAAATAGGACATTAAACTAAAGGAAATTTCAGGGGGTTTTTTTCTTCTTATTGGATCAAGCCCTCCTTTAATGAGACAATTTTTGTTTCTTACACACACAAAGCATATAATTTTACTTCTATGTTTAACATATTAACATGCACATATTGTTTGTATACTGCATTGTTTCTCCAGATGTCACTTGTATATGAAAATTTTTGAAGACTTTTGAGCTAAAAGTTTATTTCCCGTATGCATGGAGACTTCCCGACAGCCTGTAGATGAAAAAAATCTATGGTATATTAAAAACAGAACATTTAACACAATTTTCTCGGTTTACCTTCTTTAAACATACTAAGAAAAAAAAAAGTGAAATTAGAGCATAATTATTAACTAGATACTAGAAAAATGTGAAAAAGGAGCTTAAAGACAAAGCACTGCTTTTCCATGGCATATTTACGGTGACCGTGAAGTGCAAAACAAATTAACAAAACTGAAAACATAAAATACGAAATAAGAAAACCAAAAACAAAACAAAATGGAAAACAAAAATAATTAAAAAACTAAATAACAAAACCCAAAACTAATGTTTTTTTGTTTGTTTTGTTTTCGAATTTGTTAATTTGGTTTTGAGTTTGTTATTTAGTTTTCCGTTTTGTTAATTTGTATTGCACTTCTCGGCCGGTCAGATACAAACCGGAATGAAATTCTTACTGCTGATTGGACGAGACATCTGTCACCCAAGATATACAGGAGATTGTTTCTCTATCTTTGTTTCTTGTGTGTTCTGCTTCACTTTAAAACTATGATGGCCGTGAAGTACAAAACAAAGGAAATCATAGTTTTCAGGGCCACCGTAAGAACACCATATCTGAAACCACAATAATGTTTGCACATTCATACACACACGAATTTACCGCTACTACAGTACTTCCTGTATATCTTGAGTGACAGATGTCTCGTCCAATAAGCGGTAAGAATTCAATTCAAAACTATACCTACCATTTCTGGTTTGTATCTGACTAGCCAAGAAGTGCAATACAAATTAACAAAACGGAGAACAAATTAACAAATTCAAAACCAAATTAACAAATCCGGGAAAAATAAATAAAAAAAACAAAAACAAAACCCAAAACAAAAGAAACTAATTAGTTTTGGGTTTTGTTATTTTATTTTGGGTTTTGATATTTTGTTTTTGAATTAGTTATCTTGTTTTTTTTGTTATTTTGTTTTCAGTTTAGTTTTTTTGTTTTCAGTTTTGTTAATTTGTTTTGCACTTCAGGGACACCGTACATATTGGAGAAAACAGTTAATTCCTATAATAAAGATACAATTCAGGCATTGTGCTTAGTTGAAATGTTTGGTGGTCTTGTGTCGAATTGTCTGGAAGTTAAGGTTTAACTACAGTGTTTGCCCCTTGGGGGCGCCATTACAGCTTCATAAGTTTTAACATGGTTAATATCATGTCTTCGGAAACTTCCAAACTGACCATCTTCCATGTCATCTCCTAACTTGCTTCGTGAATTGTCAATATGTCATGTCACATTGAAAATGTCATAACATATTTATATAAATGTATTCTTAGTATATAGATCAAAATGATGGCAGGATTAAAAATCTATGTTGTTTGACATTGCTGCAGTTGCTTACTGTTCGACTCATGACAGCTTTTAAACTTTATAGCGTATGCTTGTTATCCAGCCTAGCCAGGATTGGGTTGGATAATTGTACCCTGTGTTAATCCACAGGATTTAGGACAATTCGACTCAAGATGTGGGTTTGGGATCATTCGCTCTTTCAATGAAAAGTGATCGCAGTTCCTGTTGTTTTGATTCAATAAGAAAACAGCTGAATTGGCTGAATCAATAAGTTACAACTTTATAAAAATGCAAGGAGTGTTCAAGTCAAACTAGGACTTGTGATGAAATTTCTTGTGAATGAAGCCGTTAAACTTACTGACATTTACAGAAGAGTACAAGCATGGTACAGTGACTATTAGTTGCAGTAAAATATTTGAATGGTGCAAATGTTTTAAAGAAGGTGACTTGGAGCCCACATCCCTTAAACTTTCATAGATTGGAACTCGTGATACTTGAAAATCAAGCTTGCAGAAGAGACTGTGTGTGGGAACTTTACACGCAATCATTCACCAACACCACTTTCACAGAACAGTATCCTGGCTGGGAGTTTTGCCAGATCCTCCAAACAGTACCGACCTCGCTCCAAACTATTTTATAATGTTCGGGCCATTAAAGCAGTTACTGGGAGGATAGCATGAAGCAGACGTAAAGCAGGAAATCCGATCACAGGCTGAAAACCTTTCTACCTTGATGGAATGAGTGCATTAGTTCAAGAGCGGGTTATACATAGAAAAAAAAAGGTTTTACTCTCATAAAGCTTTCAGGAGAAATAAACTATAACTTGCATATACATATAACTTGAAGGACTACAAAAATAGAATAATAATTTTTCAATGCATCAGACTGCACAAAAAAAGTGTGTTAAATGCAAGCCGAGAAAATATGCAAGGCTGAACACACATCTGCACTCCAAACCATCTGCACTACCATCAGATTTACTCAGATTTTTCCAACCTAAAGAGAAAAGTATTAATTATTATTATTATTATTATTATTATTATTGCCTTTTTCCTTTCAGAGATACAAAGACTCTCTTTGGTGACTGACTCCTGCTAGTAAAAACACATAAGAATATTTAATTGTTTAAAAAATCTTCCTTTTATTACTGCTACCTTGAAAACCGATTATTAAAATAAACATGAATTATTTTTTGGACGACGCTGCTTACTTTAGCCACAAAAACACAGCCAAAATACAAACATTTCCTCACCGTGTTCACGGAGCATAACTCGACTGTCTAACTGTACAGTGCTGCATCTAGGTAACGTTAGCTACCTGACCCTGTTTAAACAGTATCCGGTTAATATGAATAAATAAATAAATAAATAAATAAATGGAACTGCCAGTAAGATGTGTTATATACAAAACAGTAACTCAGAATTTGTTGTTTTATGCAATGTATACTAACAAACGAATTGTCTTGTCAGTGTCATACGTACTGTCCTCATGTCACCGTTAGCTTTTCGCCATTATCATGTTTACACAGAAGCCTCGTCTTCGTCCTTCTTCCTCTTTCTCCTTCGTGTTGTTTATAACGGCAGCTGGCAAACGGTTTATTGTGCAATACCGCCACCTACTGATCTGGAATGTGCAGTAGCGCGGCCCATTCCTTCAATCCCAATCCTTTTCTAATCTTACAGCGATTCAGACCCCACCTTCTTGCTCACCAGGGGCATACTGATCGTTATGATTTATACATATTTCTATAATTCTTTGATTCTGTAAAGCTGCTTTGTGACAGTGACCATTGTTATAAGAGCTATATAAATAAAACTGTATATTGTAATAAACTGTAATATTACTTATATACGATATGTCACTTATTATATACAATACAATATATCACTACATACAATATATCACGGCGGCACAGTGGTGTAGTGGTTAGCACTGTCGCCTTGCACCTCCAGGGTCTGGGTTCGATTCCCCGGCCAGGCTCAATTTCTGTCTCTGTGTGCATGGAGTTTGCATGTTCTCCCCATGGGTTTCCTCCGGGTACTCTGGTTTCCTCCCACAGTCCAAAGATATGCAGGTTAGGCTAATTGGCATTCCTAAATTGCCCGTAGTGAGTGTGTGTGTATTTGTGTGTGCCCTGCGATGGATTGGCACCCTGTCCAGGGTGTACCCCGCCTAGTGCCCGAAGTCTCCTGGGATAGGCTCCAGGTCCCCCGCGACCCTGAACACAGGATTAAGCGGTATAGAAAATGAATGAAATGAATGAATGAACAATATATCACCTTATAACAACTGACTTTGTCACAAACACATATTTTAAACGTTAAAAAAAAAATTGTAATAAGCAAGCGAGCTGGAGAGGCAACAAAGACAACCTTCCTGAGACAACATAAAAAAAAAATAAACCTTGCGAAGAACCACAAGACTCAAAAAGAAACATATCCTCAACTATGATTATAATTAATCAGGGTTTGGAAACTGTAAAGTCTGGGATCGTAAGACCCTGCAGTGTAGAGTGAGAAGACCTGAGAAGTTCATAAGGATCTCTCTTCTCTTCAATCTTCCAGCACTGTGGATGACCCAACACACCCCACGCACACTCTTCACACTTTTCTTGTTTAGCAAGGTATCAAAGCACTCAGGGCCACATGGCAAGATTGTGTAACAGCTCCTTCCCACAAGACATACGACTTAACACACAGTTGACTTCAATTCAGTTTAATAGATAATTACCTCAATGGATAAATTACCTTTAACTTTATTAACTGTAAAACCTGTTCACTTCAGCTGTGTTAACATAATCCAACTATACAAATATAATTTACTACTTACATACATACATAGTATATACTGTGTAATCTTAGTCAAATCATCATGTAAATAAATGCTAGAGAGCAAGTATGTCCTAAAAATAAATAAATAAATAAATAAATAAAGCCCAGAAAACTATAAAGCCCAGTAGTTGTACTGTATTTGGTATGACGATGCTTTGAGGAGCCTTTAGTCTCGGGTACAATTTGTGCAGCTTTATATGGAAATTAGCTACAATGTTTTACCAAGCAGTCTACAGAACCAACAAGTTCTTCTGAGGACTTTGACTGTTGCACCTGCTTCTTTATTTTGCATGAAAAACCAAGCAGCTTTTTGGTTGAAATGTGGTTGCTTATATAATGTGCTGCTTTTTTTCACTCACTCACTCACTCAATCACTACCTCACTCACTCATCGTTTATACCACTTTATCCTATATAGAGGGCCAAGGGCACTGGTGGCTCAGTGGTAGGTGTTTCGCCTGCCATGCGGACGGCCCGGGTTCGATTCCAGCCAGTGCCCACACCCCAGCCACTGGATACAGTGCCGGTCCCAAGCCCAGATAAAATGGGAGGGTTGCGTCAGGAAGGGCATCCGGCGTAAAACCTGTGCCAAGTTGTAGTGCGGACTGGATATTCCGCTGTGGCGACCCCTTGCCAGGAGCAGCCGAAAGACCAACATCCTATATAGAGGGCCACCAGGGGGCCTGGGGCTTATCCCAGGAGACTTAGGGAAAGAGGATCAAGGCAAGACCTCATATTAAATGTATAATTCGGCAAGCCATTCCATTTTTTTCTTTTACATAATAGTTGATTGCATTGCATTACTTTTTGGAACAGGCTGATCGGTGTATGTTGTGCGAAACATCCTTTTGATGCATGCCTGATATTTAAATTAGGCCACTAAAACTTTATACTTTATGGTACAGCATATTCTGACTTCTTATTAAACAACCTGTAAATAAGTATTCGATCCATCACCAGAAGCCTAAGGTTTTGTGCATTTTATGGAGTTCTCTCTGTGTTTTGTGGGTTTGCACATTTTACCTCACCTTTACTTTGTTCCCTGGGATAGGCTCCAGGCTCACTGCAACCCTACAGAAGATAAGTAGTATAGATGATGGATAGATTATAAAACACATTGCTTCCCATTAGACAGGTACCTGTTAATCCAATGTATAGTGTGAGGAGCAAACATTTAAGTTTATCCAGCAATAATTTATGGCCTAATATATCAAAAACTGAACACTGAAATCCAATATTGAAATAGCTAAATCCAACACTGCTCCACCTTAGGTTTTTTCATCAGTGTTCCAGCTTTTCATTTGAATGCTGTTCCTGCTGAAGATTCATGATGGAAATCACTTTTATTTCAATTTCTTCATGTGGCTGATAGGAGACTGTAGGATTCGTTCTTTCTTTGGTTTATTACTGTAATTATGACCTGTGATGGTGTGTATGTGTTAAAAAATTGTATTTCATAAGGTGGTGATGCAAATTCTTTCTCGCAGCCATCACTGCTGGCAAAAAGCTTTCCTTTTTTTGATGTATTGCCTGTGGATAATCTTGTGGGGTATTTTGCTCTCTTAAGCACTGATTCCAACATTGAGTTTGAAGGAACTCCAATTTTTGGTCTCACTGTTTATTGTTTTAATGCCTTACACAATTCATTGGCTAGCTTCTCTACAGTTTGTTCTCTTGTCAGGGGTGGACACCTTTTAATATCACGATATAAAGGATAAGAATGAGAATGTCGGGGTTGGGGGAAAAAAAAAGTCAAGATTACTCAAAAGACCATCTTCCTGAAAATTATGTATACACAACAAGTCAAGGTATCCACAATTAGTTTAACAGTAATTCACTGAGGCTCCCACTAACCAACCATCAATAGAAAAAGTCTACAGCATGGATGTGGATCAAAGACACTTGCCTTTTAATCATTATCACTTTCAGTTAGAGTATTCATAATAGTTTATATGATGTCATGCATTTTCATTCTCTCTCTGTCGAGCTACACATGTCGTTCCTGAGCTGCCAGTGATCCAGACTCCCTCTGCCCTCCGGACCCGTCTGATCCATCCTGGTGCCCCGTTTCTGGTTGGAGGTCTCGTCGCATGAATGCCCCGTGTGTCTCTTTAGGATGCGTCTGTCATAAGTGTATAGCAGTACTGACACTGTAGTCATTAGTTTTAATAATAGGACTTTTGTTTATCAATTAAGAAAGCATTATTTATTTGAGAAGAAAAAAATCCCTAAAACATAATGTTCCTGGAAAATCCAATCCATCAGCCAGATCTCTCCTCTCTCATAACAGCTACCAACTGGGGGAGAATAAAGACTTAAATGTATTGCTCCAAAGCCTCTTTCATACATAAATTGCACTATAGATGCAATAACGAGACCCCCTCAATATTGTTCTTTCCCTGGCATTAGGTAATTCACACCGAACTGAGAAATTTTGTGATAAGCCTAGTGCTGTCACTTGCACTTTGAAACATTGGAATTTTTGCGAGCCAAAAATAAAAGCTGTTTGATCTGTCTCAATCTCAACTGATCTTCCAGTTTCTTGTTCCTGATTCATTGCAGCTTTAGCACTAATTAAGTGCAGAGGGCATGTCTGATCTACTCTATATGTGATATCTGTGCATTATGTATTAAATTGTTACTGATGTTTAAACCTCCCGACATCATGTCGCACATGACTTACAGAATACATCTGACTCGCAGGGCAGGTCAAGAGCTTGACCAAGTGAATGCTTTTCATTCGTGGCATTGTGCATCGAGAATTCATCCTAGGAGCCAGAACAAATCGCAAATAACAAATACTACTGCCAGGTTTTGAGACATCTGCAGTTTAAGGTGTTTAAGGCATCTCTCTCTCTCTCTGCATACAGTGCCGTGAAAAAGTATTTCCCCCTTCCTGGTTCTTTTTTTTTTATATATATATTACACAATGATAACTCATGTAAATATAAAATGCAGTTTTTAAATGATGATTTAATTTATTAAGGAAAAGAAGCTATCCAAACTGTCCTGGCCTTATGTGAAATGTAATTGCCCTAAACCTAATAACTACTTATAACTGCAATACTTGCAACCAATAGTTTGTTTTTTGAGTTTTTCACATCACTGTGGAGAAATTTTGGCCCAGGAAATTTGGCTCTTCTTTGCAGAATTGTTTTAATTTATCCAGGGTTTTCAGGAAGGGTTTTTGAGCATGAACAGCCTGTTTGAGGATCTCAATCAAAATTGAGACCAGACTTTATTTAGGCCATTCCAAAACCTTAATTTAGTTTTTTTAATGAGCTATTCCGAGGTGGACTCTTGTTTCGGATTATTGCAATGTTGCATAACTCAAGTGCATTTGAGCTTGAGGTCACAAACTGATGGCTGGACATTCTCCTTAATTTTCTGGTATAGTGCAGAATTCATGGTTCCATCAATTATGTCAAGTTGTCCAGGTCCAGAAGATGTAAAGCAGCTCCAGAACATCGCACTACCTCCATCATGTTTGACTGTTGGTACTGTTGGTATGATATTCCTTTTATGAAGCGCTGTGTTTGTTTTACGTTAAATATAACGAAGCACACAACTTCCAAATTGTTAACCTTTTGTCTCATCAGTGCTTAGAAAATTTGCCCAAAAGTCTTAAGAAAAAGCAAGATATTTTTTGGCAAATGTGAGATGAGCCTTTGTGTGCTTTTTGGCCAGCAGTGGCTTTTGCCTTGGAACTCTCCCTTGGATGCCAATTTCACCCAGTCTCTTTCTTAATGTTGAATCATGGACACTTGCCTTAACTGAGGCAAGTGATGCCTGTAGTTCTTTAGACGTCGTCATGGGTTCTTTAATGAACGCCCTGATGAATCGTCGTTCTGCTCTTGGAATCATTTTGGTAGGCTTACCACTCCTGGGAAGGTTCACCACTGTTCCAAGTTTTTTTAATTTGTGGATAATGACTTTCACAGTGAGTTGAAAATGGCTTTGTAACCCTTTGCAAACTGATACATGTCAATTACTTTGTTTCTTATCTGGAATTTCTCTGTTAGTGTTGCTTTTGAGATATTTGTTAGGCAGGTTCTATTTATGTGATTTCTTGATTCATCAGGTCTGGGTGTGGAAAGTGACATTTAACTCAGCCTAGCAAATCATGGTTCATTCATAATTTAGCACGGGGACAATTGCTTTTTCACATAGGGCCAGGCAGGTTTGGATGACTTTTTCCCCTTAATAAATTTAATAATTTAAAAACTGCATTTTGTATTTAACTGAGTAATCTTTGTGCAAAAATTTTATATGTAAATGCATATGTTTTAGAATTCTACATAGAAGAAAATGTCAACATTTTATTTAAGTGGTTTTCTAGGACCAAATTTCAAGACTGTCCAAATCTGGCTTCATATACATTTTTCCTTTTATGAACTTTGACATATTTCTTTTTATTTCATCCCCAAAATGGCTTCCAAACTAACAACAGAAGACTAAATAGAACTCTCTCATTTACACAAGGAAAGAGTATTCACACAGAGAGAAGTTGCTGCCAAATTATCAGCAGTTATTTGTGTCCGTGGGTCCAGATTTCAGGGACACCCTATAATATACTTACTTTAATGTCGTCTTGTTGTACTGTATTTTAATGCAATTCTCTTTTTAGAAAATCGTTGCTGCATAAACTAAGCACCCAGTAGCCGAGCCTGCAGGCTCACTCCCTCCGTTCAGCAGAACACTGCTATTATTTTAAGCGGCATGAATGATGTACGCGCGCACGCGCTGGAAGCCCCGCCCCCACATATTCTTCCATCCTGAGATTCCTGCTAGCGCGCGATTGGCTTATTATTATTATAGCGCTTATTCGCACTTATACGCGCTTGTCAAACCGCTCTGCTTTGCAAACACACGACCAATTTCTGTCAGTTACGCATGCGGTAAGTTATCCTTGTGGTTTCGCCAGGTTTTGGCGGTATCCTCATCGAGTGGCCATTGTCCTTTAATTCAATCAGGAGACATTGTGTGCGCTGGAGGTGGGGCCACTGCGAGGTACAATACACACGGCTTATATTTTTATTCGGTTCGCCGAGAAGCCCGAGCGGTGCGTGTAAGTTATCGCTTCGAACTTTATGAGCTTGCGCTGGAGGGTTAGCGCTCTGTTTACGACCACGGGTTTAATGCGTGTTTTTTTTTACCCGGGTTTAGCGTCTACTCGCAAACATAAACACCGAGTAGTGAGGGTGCTTGTGCACTTATACCACACGCCATTTTAAAAGTAGCGCGGACGGGAATAACTGAAGCCTGATAAATGACTGACTTTCCCCGCACTCATTAAATTGGCGCTGCATACTAAGTCACACACGGGCGGAAATTAAATTAAATCTGGCAGTGGGATTATGTACAACACTTATTAAACGCGTTTCGGAGATTAAAGGGGAGAGAGAGGGGTAACCGCCGTGTGCTGTTTGTTTTTTCGCCCAGGTGACGCTGGAAAATGAGTGATTCCGAGAAGCAGACCATTTCTGTGAAGGAAAAGGACGGAGTGGAGAAAAGAGGACGGGGAAGACCGAGAAAACATCCAAAGGTAACAGCTTGGTCGTTAGCTGCTCGGCTAAGCTAGGCTAACCTCAATGCTGAAGCACCTTTATTAACTTTCTAGTTACTAACCGCCTTCAAACAGCTAACAGGTCCCTCAACTTACCACAGGGGGGAATAAACAGACCGGTGTGTCATACACAAAGCTAGAAAAACGACAAGTTTATTAGAAATTCTAACACATTTCTTCGTTTGAGCTCTAAAAGAAAAAATAATAATTTGCCATTTCAGGAATCCAGTGGATCACCGCTTCCGAAAAGACCGAGAGGGCGGCCAAAGGGCAGCAAAAACAAAGGACCTTCCAAGAGGGTGAGTGCGCAGTTTATTTATTTCGGTGCTTAAAGTTTACATAAACACACACGCAGACACTTTCCCCAGTGTTTACTGTTGAAGGCTAAATTTCAGGCCTGTAGTGCAGGGCTCAAGGCTAGCTCCGAGCTATAATCGCTGTCAGTCTGTGGCCTCTACGTCACCGCTCCGAGTGAACCCGCTGCCCTCTCCACCTGCTTTTGCAACTTGAGTGTTTGGCGCCCCCTGGTGTACCCTGCTGATAACGCACACGAACAAAATTTCTAGCAAATCAAGTTATTGTTTGCCCTTTGATTTAGAAGGAAGCTTCTCGGACGAACATGTTTCAGTTTTTTTATTATTAAAATGATTTTTAACTTAAGTCGTTTAGGATAACAAAATCCAAACACAACCTGTAGGCACAAAATGTAAGTGACCTCAGCAATGTGTCCAATTTTACAGGGTAAGGGTAAACCCTTATGTATAATGGTATCTTAAACCACGCTAGATAGAATCATGAATTTTGTGGCATTAATTGTACAGAAGATTTTTTTTTTTTTAACTTTGAGGGCAAGAATAGCAGATACTTCAGTGGCCATAAAGACATGTAATGTCAGGGAAAATCTATATGCTTACCCTTTATCCTTAATCAGACCACAGCAGAAAAATCGACCAGATCAAAGTTGATTTATTTATTTATTTTTATTTAAATATTTTTAATTTTTCTTCAGATTTCCATCCAAGCTAAAGGTTTTTTTTTCTCCACAGAAAGCGGGAGCAACTTCAGGAAAGAAACTAAAGGGGAAGCCCAAGAAGGAGGTGATGGAACTGAAATACAGATTGTCAAAACAGAATCCATTTATGGAAACAAGGGGTGTTTCCTGTAAAACAAACTTGTCCAACAGGAGCTATTATATTGCAAGTTGACCTGTTTTATGTTGTGTGATCAGGAAAAGGAGGCATCTCAGGAGTCCTCTGAGGAAGAAGAGGAGGAGGATGAAGATGAGGAACAGTAACTACCTCATCCTCGGCACTACCTCATAATGACACAGCCTGGCACCACTTACTAATCTTCAGCCTCTAACAACAGGATGTCGTCCGCTCAACCACCTCTGTGGGACTGACAAATATCATGTTTATAACAATCAGTCACATGTTTAAAAAAAAGGGGGGGGGAGTGGAATAATTTTAGAATCTGTGAAATTAGGCTGCATATACGTGTTTAGTACATTAATGGTGCTTATTTGGTGCTTTTCTATTTTTATTTTGGTTTGCTTTTTAATGTATCTTGTGTGACGTGGAAGGTCAGGGGGGGATATAGAATTAGAAAAAAGAAAACTGTTCTGACCGTGATGTGTAGTGGTCCTATAGTTTTAGTGTAGGGCTTTCTGCTTAACTGCAGCTGATTTTTATTTATTTAATTTTTTTAACACCCCCTGCACTGACTAGATTTTATCTTATTAGATTGCCTTTATGCTATATGTTGATGCGTGAATATTCGCCGTTTGTTGAAGGCTAGGGGTGTGTATTTTGCAAGATAACTGATCATGCATTTAGATTTGAACACACCATTTTCAGTCTTTCTCACTATGGTGTAATAGTTGAGTAGGCGGTATAGATGTGTCTGATTCTCATCGCAAGTACATTCCAGTAGCATTTTTAACACACCTGTGACTAATTTACGTGGACTGTTCCTCATATCCATAATTTTCTTTACACTGACAGGTTTGCCTCTTACTTAACTTTTGCCAACAGGTCAGTTTTTTTTTTTTAGGTCAAAGAAAAGTACATGGGCAAATGAGTCTTTGGCTCTGGTCAGCAGTAGGAAAAAAATAATTATACTTTACAGTTGTGAATTTATGGATCCACCCAAATACTTATGGGAGTTTACAGAGAATCACCTGTGAAACAATGCACAATTGAGCAGCTATACCTCAGTACCATGGTTTGTGATGATGACCAGTTTGCATATATAGTCAACCAGGGTTACACAAGACTGCATCATTTGGTTACCTTTAGAATAGTAAGAATGACTGACTGTATTTACTCTACATCACACATACCATCTATCCACATTCTTTCACTGCAACAATATGCATCAGCCACCTCAGGAATTACAGGACATAGACAGCAGATGACAGACCAAGTAGTGTTCAGATAGCACTGATAACTTCTGTATAGAACGTGTTCATCCTTTCTGTGGGAAACAACCTTTGCTCTGTACCTATTTTTTAATGCAGCTGAGGAATTGTCTACAAGCTCTTTTAGGCTTATACCACGTTTGTTGATGCCGCAAATACCTATTTATTTCACTTTTAATTGAGAATTCAGTTGTATCTGTGTAGCATGTTGTGTTGTTAATAAAGTATACTTTCTCATTTTGAGTCTTCTAATTTGTCTTTACAAGTTACTGGCTCACACGCCTGTTATTCCGCAATGGCACCTACGCTACGTAACTAGCGCAGAGCCAAGTCACCGCCTAACAGCTTGCGCAAGCAGCGTAGAGGGTTCAGTAATGGCGTCTGTCGTAATAATGGCTAGATAAAACCACATGTGGGTGTCGAGGCTTCACAGCCAGTACTTTCACACAAAAAATCGTTTCATGAAGCGTATTTTAAGAGCTTATTGTCCTGATATTGAGTGTAGCAAATAGATCCTAGCATCGCCAGTATCATCATTAACATGGACATATACAGTAGCAGCAAGTACTATTTTATACATCACTGACAGTTGTTGGGTTTGTGTGCGCGCGCGCGCGCGTTGTTCCAAAGTCTTAGCCGCAGTATTATCTGTAGTTCACGTTTTGTTATACAGTATATGTTTATCATGTTTGCATTATGTACAAACCATTCAATATTTCCGAATATAATTTTAAAAGTAATAAATTAACATTACAAAAGTATATTTGCATGGCTATACTATTTGAAATCAGTATATTATGTAACAGACCGTTTTTCAGATTTAAAAAGGGAGAAAAAGCCTAAAATAATTTTCAGCTTTTTGCATGAAAATAGAAAGGAGCAAGTGCGACAGTTACCAGAAGAACTTGTATTCTCCCGCATGCTCAGTAAAGCCTAACAGCTGTTTTACTTATTACACACACACACACAGTTTGTTAATTTGTCACTAATTAACTCTTGAAAAGACACACATGTGAACTGAAAACCATTCCGGGTGATTACTTGAATCCAGGGCTGATAGTGGAAAAAATTCCTGAGCCTGAACTTTTTTCCTTGCCCCCCGAGGTGAGTAGGAGTGGGGGTACTATGTATGCGACGCACTTTTAATACATAACTTGTTGGCCCCTGGGCCCAAATATTTAAACAGCCAATGTATAACCCTGATCATCATTACTGTCAAGTGGCTCTTTTTAGATATTTTCATATTTGCATTATGCCCCCATTATTATTCAAGAAAATACAGCATTATCTTCTAAATATGTTCAGTGCCTAGATTGACATTATTAGCCCATCTTAGTACAATCACTGGAAGTAAATGCTACAGATGCTACAGCCATACCAAGACAGGTCAGTATACCCCTTTCCCACGGCTCTGGTTCCCGTGCCAGTGTTACAGTATGTGCTAAAATGCCCCCCTGCCATGGATTGCCCCCCCTACATAATTGCTATCAAAGATTATATTAGAACATAAATTCATAGGTTAATGGTATACAAATTAAAAATTACATGAGACAATAAAATAAAATAAGCAATATGAAAATAAATATGTTGTACATGAAAAAAAAAAATTCATATACTATACAAGTATTTGTATTAATTGTCTTGATGGCTGTCACGTGCCTAGGGTTTATTGATAGCGATTCTGTGGGGGGGCAATCCATGGCAGGCGGGCATTTTAGCGCATAACACCGGTTCCCAATTTTGGAACCAGTGCCGCGCTTTTCCACAGAAAAAAATTGGTGCCGGTGGCCTAAAATAAGCACCAAACCGGCCCCTAAACTCTGCTGTCTGTTCTCTGCTAGTCGCGAGAACCCGTGACGTCACTAGCGGTGGGCGGAGTTATAGGGAACGTTTTTTAAAAATGGCGGCAACCCAAACGTGGCAATAATAGTACTCCAAAGTAGAGACCTGCACTCCCGCGTGACCCAGCGCACAGAGTGCGGCGCGGGACAAAATTTGATGGGTGAATGCGGGTGCGGGCGGGAAGGTCCTCTTGTATGTGCGGGATGTGGGAGAATAACATTAATCGCGGGACTCCCGCAAAATGGAATTATCTTAAAATTGATTTATTTTTAAACAAATACTGTATTATTTATCTACTCAGTAGTGGTTCTATGCTCAACTTTGTCCAGTGTTAAAAAAAAAAAAAAAAAAACAGCCACAAAATCAGCCAATCACAGACATCCACACACTACTGCTGATTGGCTGTTCCTTCTCTATTACCTGCGCATCTCAGATCTAGAGAAATGGCAGATCAATATCCCCGAACCTGATTTCCCCCCGCAGCCACAGTACGCCGGAAATCCGGCGTGGTGCCGGAACGCTATCACCCCTGTGAATCTGATTAGAGAATGCCACGAGTGTGCCAAGCCGTCATCAACACTAAATGTAGCTGGACAATCTAAAATATGAAACGGCGGCATGGTGGTGTAGTGGTTAGCAGCACTGTCGCCTTGCACCTCCAGGGTCTGGGTTCGATTCCCGTCTCTGTGTGCATGGAGTTTGCATGTTCTCCCCGTGCTTGGTGGGTTTCCTCCAGGTACTCCAGTTTCCTCCCGCAGTCAAAAGACATGCAGAGGCTAATTGGCGTTCCCAAATTGACCATAGTGTGTGAATGAGTGAGTGTGTGTGCTCTGCGATGGATTGGCACGCTGTCCAGGGTGTACCCTGCCTCGTGCCCTGAGTGTCCTGGAATAGGCTCCAGGTCCCCGCGACCCTAAATACAGGATAAAGTGGTATAGAAGATGAATGAATGAATGAATGATAAAATATGAAACATATTCTGTTTTGTTTAAACTTTATTGTTTACTACCCAATTCCATATGTTATTTCATAGTTCAGATGTCTTCAGTATTAATGTACAATGTTGATAATAATAAAAAATAAAGAAAACTCCTGAAAGAGAAGGTGGGTAGCAGATGTAATTCTTGGTCTTGCTTTTGTTGCATTGTCTTAAGAGAGCACGTTCCATCGTGGCGCTTGATGGGTTTTGCAAATGCACTTTACAATACTGTTCTTGCAAGAAATGTTCCAAAACAGCTGACCTTTGTGAATTAAAAAAATATTCCCTGGGCAGTGGTAGCTCAGAGGGCTAAGGTGCTGAGTTACTGAATGTAAAGTCCGTCATTCGAGCCCCATCTCCACCAGGTTTCCATTGTTGGGCCCTTGAGCAAGGCTCTTAACCAATCTGCTCCAGGGGTTTTGTATCATGGCTGACCCCAGTTATGCTTTTGATATGCAATGAAAGAATTTCACTCTGCAATAATTAACTTAACTTAGTTTTGAAATCTCCAATATTGATTGTAGAAAATAAACAGATTTTTATTTCTTTCTATGCTATAAAGCAATGCTGAAGGCATTTAAAATATGCAATAATCTTATTTGAACAGTTGATATTGAGATGTGTCTGCTACTTATGCTCTGTAAAGCCTTCATAAATAATCTAATCTGAGGTGCTGTTCATTGGTGTTTTTGCAGCTGGCAAGGGCGTAAATTTCATTTAAGAGTGGGGGGGGGGGACAATAAATATAACATTTCTTATGCAATTTTTGAAGGGGACACAAATAATACAGTCAAGTTGTACTTATAAAGATATGTCCCCACAGTGAAACACTTTGCTTCTATCATTATTATTGTAGCATGGAGACTGCTCCATTATGGTTATTTTCAAAGTTTTTCTAAGGTTCAATGACAAAGCAGATTTTTCTTTAAAATTATTTATTGCATTGTTTGTTATGTTGTTTACAGTCAAGCCATCAACATACAATAAAATGTAAACATGACTGTTATTGTGAAAAAGATATATAAAATACATAATGTTTTGTAACAAAATCAATTATTAAATAATAAATTATTTAATAATTTACAGTAACTGCTCTATGTAAAAATAAAAAAAAAAATCTGTCATTATCCCTTCGATAAACGCACCACACTTACCTGACACTGTACATCTGATTGACCCTGGTAAAGGAGACAGAAATGATTGAGGGACAAGTAATAATTTAATCGCTAATATAGCAGATTCATGGAAAATTACATCGGTAATCAGCATTTTTGCCGCAACTAATTTATGAATGAGTCTGCATCAACTACATTAAAGAGAATCGCTTTATTTAAAGTGAATAAAATACCCTAATTACTGGAGTTCAACATTAATTGAGCTGCAGTCACAAACCTGAACTGAACTGGGAAAGCAGTTAGGGTTAATATAAATTATATAAATTATATATATATTATGGGGGGGGGGGGTCGGGGACAACCCTCGGACTGGGGGGGGGGGGCATGTCCCCTCCGTCCCCCCCGGGATTTATGCCCATGGCAGTTAGTAACTCTAAATGAACTTCTCTCCGGCAGAGGTAAGTTTTGGTCTTGCTTTCCTGGGATGGTCTTCATGAGAGGCAGTTACATCATAATGTCTTTTAACTTACGTACGTTTTAGATACAAATCTTACTAATTCACATGGGAAATGAAGTCTTTTTACTAATCTATTTTCTGAAAGACGGTCACCTTCACTGCCTGAATATAATAATACATTTCCCTGCCAAAGAATTGCAGATTCCAAGACTTCCTTGGCTGCTTTTTAGCGGTTTTTACAGTACACAGTGTGGTGGTGAATGCATTTGTGAAAATGATTCCTCCTGTTCACAGAACCATATTTTTCACAACTTGAATCCTGTAATATGCCTGTTCAACCAGGGAAGACCATATTGATAGCTTGGTTATTCCGCACATTCAGGTTGTCAGTTGACTTCATTTTATTGCCAAATAATATTGCTGAGCCTAGACCTGACCAACTGAAGAAACATTGGATCATAATACTGCCTTCAGAAGCTTGTACAGTGGACACTATGCATAATGGGTGCATGGCTTCATGAACTTCCCTTCTTGCTCCCATCACTTAGGAATAGGGTCAATCTGAACTCATCAGATCACTTGACCTTTTTCCATTGTTCCAAAGTCTAGTATTTATGCTCCCTTGCAAAGTTAAGTGTTTTTGTTTAAGATTATAGTCTCACTAACAAGTGGTTTTCTTATGGTCACACAGCTGTTTAGTCTCAATCCTGTATGTTCTCTAGCTGTGATAATTTTTTCGCCATGAATGTTACCATGATCTCTGTCCATGTTTTTTTTCTTTAATGAAGTTGAAGGTTCAGCACAGTCCTTAATTTTTTTTTTTTAAGGTTTGGACTATTCGTAACCCAATTCTTGTGATTTCAAATTTGTAACTTGATGCAGGCCGATCTTTACATATAGTTGCACTCGAAATGATATATATATATATATATATATATATATATATATATATATATATATATATATATTATTTTTTTTATTTTATTATTTTTTTTTTTGGCCAAAATTACTAACTTGTGACCGCTTGGAATACATCCTGGCCAGGAGTCGAACCCAGACCCTGGAGGTGCAAGGTAACAATACTAACCACTACACCACCATGCCACCTTACCTGTGATAGGCCCAAAAAAAATTTATTTTGTCCATAGAACATTATTTTGATATGGTTTTAAGCATATTGGAGTCTTGTGTTTTAGGGACAGTAGTGGGGTACATTTTGTTCTGACCTTCAGCATTCAGTATGTGCCTTATACTGCAGAGTGAAACTTCAGTGCTTTCTTTAGGTCCTTTGCAGACAATTGAAGGTTTTTCAAAAACCTTCTCAGGAATCAGGCAGCAGCAAGCGATACGTAGCTTCCTCTTTCTGCCACATCCAGGTAGTGTAGCCAATTGTCCTTTAACTTTGAACTTGCAAAACAGGCTTCCTACTGTATTTCCAGGAACATTTATTAGCTCTGCTACATTTTTATATCCTTGTCCTTGTAAGTGCAAGGCAATGTATTCTTCTATTAACCTCATGGACAACGCTCTTGACTTAGCCATTTCAGTCAAACATCTCCTTCAATAAATCTCTAGAAAGTCCAGGGCCCATATTCACAAAGCTTCTTAAGCCTAAAAGTTGCTCCTAGTGATGGAATTCTAAGAAATTTCTTAGAATTACAATATGACATTTTCTTTAAAGAATTTCCCTTTACATTTAGAACTAAATCTTAGTAAAGTTAAAAATGTTTCACAAAACATCTTAGCCCTAAAAACAGCTCCTAATGTAAAAATTGTTATGAGTTGAGAGGAGGACTTTTAAGATGCTTAAGAGTTTCTATAGCAGAGGTCAAAGTGGAGGAAAGAAGAAATATTCTCCAAACACTGAGCGTAAGGCTAAATGTAAACACTGCTCTTCTGTCCAATTCGGTTTTCTTTTTGTTTTACTTCCTTTCATCTCTTTTGGATTGTTGGCTACATACCATCCAAAAGTGCAACGTAAGTAGACTGTCCTGCAATCATGTAAATTGGTAAAAGGTGAGTCATTTTACTCCCATCAATCTAAAATGGATTACAAGTAATAAAATCCGTAAATAAATGTAAAAGCTTAAATATAGTAACTACTATGTCGAAATCGGTTGCTTCAAAAGTAGCCACATTTTCAACATTTGACTGTTTAATTAACTTCAAGATATTGAGTCTATAACATAAACTTTGCATAAAGTAGTCCGTAGTCATGATTATACAATTTCTTTATATACAAACATTATAATTTCACTGACTGTCGTATTATCATGTATTCTATTTGAGCGAATTTCAAGACCGTTACAGAGGTCAGAGGAAATTTTTATCAACCAATCACAGTCCTTGAATTGCTGCATCATCCCTAGCAATGGAGTCATCCACACCTCCTCACTAAGATAAAGGTTTTTGCACTTTCTTAGACTTGCTCTAGGAAGTTCCTTTAATCACTTTTTGTCTAGGACTCCCAGCTAGGACATTTTTAAGATAAGATAGAAGATCTCTGAGAGAATTCTAAGAAGCTTTGTGAATATGAGCCCAGGTTTTTAATATGTTCTAAATCAAGTACAACTGAGGCATCCAATATGTGCTTGAGACAACACCTGATTTACAAATTTATGCTCTAATGAGGAATTTTATTTAGGCAGTGGAATAATTCTGAAACTCCAGTAATTATGAAAAGGGTCTGTCTGTGTTTAATTAAGAAATAAAGAAATCACTTGTTATATTAGTTGTGTTGAGCTATCTAAATTGGTTTTGTTTCAATTATTTATTACAAACAGCTGAAAAAACACATTCAATGGTGTATTCAATTTAGATGCTATCATTGGACCCACAGGAGAGAGGCCCATTTTTCTGGCCCGTAGAAATATGGCAGCACAGTGGATTAGTGGTTAGCACTGTGGATTTGCACCGCCAGGGTTGAGGGTTTGATTCTCGTCTCGTCTTGGATCTGTGTGTGTGTGGAGTTTGCATATTCTTTACAGGAGAACCCTGTGCTTGGTGGGTGTCCTCTGGGGTCCTCCATGAATCTGGACCTCCAGTTAGCCAGATTATTGCCCGTAGTGTGTGTGCCGTGTGATAGATTGTCATCCTGTATGGATAACGATAAAGTGGTATGAATACACGATAATATACATATAGTATATATTCACAATCTTCTTTGTCTTTCGGCTGTTCCCTTTCAGGGGTCGCCACAGTGAATCATCTGCCTCCATCTAACCCTATCCTCTGCATCCTCTTCTCTCACACCAACTTACTTCATGTCCTCTCTCACTGCATCCATAAGTCTCCTCTTTGATCTTCCTCTAGACCTCCTGCCTGACAGTTCCAACCACAGCATCCTCCTACCGATATATTCACCATCTCTCCTCTGAACATGTCCAAACCACCTCAATCTGGCCTCTCTGACTTTGTCTCCAAAACATCTCACATGAGTTGTCCCTCTGATGAACTCATTCTTGATCCTATCCATCCTTGTCACTCCCAAGGAGAACCTCAACATCTTCAGCTCTGCTACCTCCAACTCTGCCTCCTGTCTTTTCTTCAGTGCCACTGTCTCTAAGCCGTAGAGCATTGCTGGTCTCACCACTGTCCTGTACACCTTTCCTTTCATTCTCGCTGATACTCTTTTATCGCACAACACACCTGAAACTTTTCTCCACCCATTCCAACCTGCCTATATACACGATAAAGCGGTATAAAAGATTAATTTATATATTATTAAGGATAAAGCGTTATAGAAGATGAATGAATGAATGAAGATGTATTATTAGAGTAGTGCAAGGGAAATATTACTACCATCTCTGTTTTTGAAAAAGCCTCTGACTATGTTTTAGCAAATCATTACAATAATTGCCTTATTATAAATTACTTAATTACTCATTGCTCAATTACTCAAATTACTCATTACTCAAATACCTGATAAACATTTTTTCTTTGTGGTTCCATTCAAAAGTAATATCTATGTAGCGAGTGTCGCGCTACTATTGCCGCACAGTATGCTGATTGGTCACGTCAATGGTGATGTCACTAGCAACGTCGCGCTTAGGAAAACGACAGAGGCCTCTAAGCAAGGCTTTATTTGGAACCGCCCCTTCTGCTCGACACAAGCGGAGTCGTACGTAACAATTCTAGTCTGTGACTGAGATGCGCTTGGCTTTAGAAAAATGAAGCGTAGAAGAACTAACTTCTTATACTAAAAACGCGGGGTTTCCATTCGTGAACTTTGCGTGTAAAGCCGTGTCATCTCACGGAGGTTTGCGCTCTGATCTTAGCCAGTTCCCGACGTGCCGAGATGATGAAGCTGAAGTCGAACCAGACTCGCACCTATGATGGAGACGGGTACAAGAAGCGGGCCGCCTGCCTGTGCTTCAGGAGCGAGACCGAGGATGAGGTGAGGCCGGGGATCTGCGTGCACTCAGCGGGCCACCGTAATGCCCGCTGCTCACGTTTTAATCAAATGAATGTTTACTCTTCCCAAGCGCCGTCTAGGTTAAATATGTACATTTTATTGACCTGGTAAGATCAAATGAGGAAATACTGAGATTCAGTGACTATTATTAAAAGCTAACATCTGGCGTAGCGGGCTAACGGTTATCGAGCTAATAGAGGCGGTGCGATTTGTCAATGAAAATGCTAAAGTGGCTAGCCAGCTAGTTAGTGGCGGTGCTGTCAGCTATCGTGGTGCCTCAAATGCGCTGTTATATAGTATAATAGTTCTGTGATGGACAGAAAGCTTGTGTATTTGTCTTTTCTCGGAGCGGACCAGAGTAGTATAAACATGAGCTGTATTATGTCATGACACTATGAAGAGTCTGTGCTAAAACTGAATGCTAGCTAGCTAACAAGCCTGTTTACACAAGCTCGATGTGAGCTAGCCGTCTTAGCACTGTTTCCAGATAGCTCTCATTTATTTATATCATATTGATAGTTGTGGCCTCAAACGCAGCGCCAGGCTGTTAACTGAATGTCGCATAAGAATTTACCCCTTGAACTTTTTTACCCATTCTAGCGATCCTGCCTGGAACTGCAGTGGGTTTCATTTATTTATATATCGTTTTATATATATATATATATATATATATATATATATATATATACACACAAAGTAGACAATAATTTACTAATTTGTGAATGCATGAATAAATATTTACCCAAACTTACCCCCAAACAAGCTCGAGCTCAAGGTAATGACATTATGAAACGTGGAAATGTTCTAGGGGCAAATAATTGTCATCCACTATATATCTAAACAGACTTCCTTAGCTTATGTTGTCTGTTTCAACTTGTTCCAGTTGTTGTTTAGAGTTTTTACGGTCTGCTAACTGAGATAATGTTCCATGGAAATGTTTTTTTCGGTTGTTCAGAGTTTATGTGAAAACAAGGAAAAGTGACTGTTCGACCTGTGCAAGGCTATTTGTTTTAATTATAATATTAGTAACAATAATTATAAACCCACAACTTCGCTAAAGTAAAAAATCTCGAGCTTATACTGACATAGTTGATCATTTGTAGAATTAAATATACCAGTTCTCATTGAAGAGGATTGATAATTGCAGATTGCTATCTATTTGAATAAACCAAACATTGTTGCCAACTATCAAGTTTCTGACTAAAGTCGCAAATGCATGCTCAGAAATTAGAAGTCAACAGACAATGTCATAAATTTGTATTTGTGCATCGGCTCTTCACAACTGTTCGCATATCAAAATGTGTTTCCTGAAACGGGAGGATTTTCCAACAAGAGACAGAACAGATTAGAATTTTATCCAAGAATAGAAAATTATATGTAGGCATTACATTTATAAAGCACACATTGGCTGTTTACAATGGCTTTTATGAAGAATGCAGAAAAAGCAGCAGTGGTAGTAAGTAAAATTGGAATATTTTGGTTTAAAAGAAGAGCAAAGAAGTTTGTGTGGGGTGGGACGGACAACAGTGGGGATCAGTGATTGGCTGTTGGGAACAGTGCTCATCAGTGGAGATGTGGGGAAAATCACTTAAATTAAGAAGCATCTTTTTTTTTGTGCACACACACATTCCCACAATGTATTTTCCACAATGTCTCCAAAAGCATGTTAAAATTATTTATTACATTTATAACAGAGGCGCACTATTCAACCAGCCTGTGACCAGAACAGACTGTTTTTTTCAGCCTTAGACATACATAGATATTTTATTGGTCGTGAAGGAAATTCCAGGGTGTCCGATCCTGTGTCACAAATGCACAAGCTTCTGACTGGTGCAACTGAAACGCAATACATTATTCAAAGTTGCGCATGTTTAAAAGCCTTTTTCTCCAAACTCTTTAAGTGAGTTAGTCTCAAACCCCCTCATTACATACTTACCCAATCTCAAAACACCACATGTGCTAATTCCTCTCAAAGTACATGCATTAAAAGCTGTGCATGTGATCAAGGCAACTGAAGCAATAAAATATAATTTTTGTTATAATCATACAGGTGGTACACTCTGAACTATCAACACAGATGGGCATCCCGTGTGGTAGGAGTGACTTATTTGCTAAGTTGGTTCAGAAATGATAATTATTTTTGATGACAGATACGTACTTCTCAGTAAAAATTTGGCTTTTTGTTTACATTCACTTTAAGTGATAAATATGTGAGAAAACTAATACAAGGAATGGACTGGATTTAATACCTCATGATTAATTCAGTCAAGCCTGGTTATGGCTCAACTTTTTTTTTTTTTTTTTTCCTTTTTTCTTTATCTTTTTTTCTTTTCTTTAAAAAAAAAAGATTCATGGTCGAAATATTGTAGCAAAATAAGAAAAAAATATAATATTGAATAAATATATTTATAAAATCAAAATAGTAACAGGACCGACATCTGAATATCCTGACATCGTATTGGTTGGTTACTGATTATTTCCATCAGTACGTATTGGGAACGTACACAGACAGTTGCAGCTCAATCAGGTTTTACACAGTGATGGTGAATTAAACGAATATGCTCTCTCAACGCATACAACCAGTAGCTGTGATATTAAGTGTTGAGCTGTATTGAGTTCGGGACACTAGATTTTTTTTTTTTACCCCCTCTTAAAAGGTGCTAAATCTAGAGACAAAGTCGTAAAGTTGGCCACACTGATACCAGTCCTGAGTTACACGACAGTGTTTGGCCAAATAGTGATACTCAGAATTAGATCAGGTAGGATCTTGACTCTTGAAGAATGTAATATATTTGTTTGCTTGCTCACATGGCTACTGTGTGTTTATTCAGGTGCTGCTGGTGAGTAGCAGCCGACATCCTGATAAGTGGATTGTGCCCGGAGGAGGAATGGAACCACAGGAAAACCCTGACGATGCTGCTGTTCGAGAAGTCTGTGAAGAGGTCATTTTTTAAAAATTATTATTAATAAAAATGTAGTACTGAATTTGTTGTATCCTTAGAAAGTTTCACAATTCCTAATACTACAAGTGGGGGGGGCAATAGCCGTCATAGCCCAATTAATTTTAATACATCTAAAACAAAAATGTGTTAATTTGTTGAATAGCTGTGCTCACTGTCAAGCAAGACCTTTTCCGCTGCAGGCTTTGTGCCACCGACGCGTGGTGCTGCTATATACTCGTACAACTGTTCCAGGATGACCCTGATGTCCTGATCATAGCTGCTTGTGCTAGGCAGTGATACTCTCACAGCACTCATGTGTAGAGGGTGATCATTTTACAGACGAGTGCTACAGGGCGTTCCACTCGGATTAACTACAGCCCTTTGGTCTACTCCTTGGGTGAACCCCAGTAACAGCCGAAGCGTCTTTAAGTGCCTACAATGTGCAAACTTAAGATCTTTATATTACAGATATCTCACCTCAATATGCTGGAATATTAGGCTGTACAACCTATAATAAGTGACGGCAGTGCTGTTTAACAAGCACAGCAGTGTTTTTCGTTATACACTTTATTCTAGGTCAGGGCACATGTTCAGTTCAGCACGTTATTACAGTATATTAAACTGATGCTAAAATAGAACTGAAGCATTCAAACTTAGTTTCTTTTAGACAGACACTGATTTGAGAAAGTGATAAGCATTACAAATGTAATTTTTACTGTTGATACAATTCTCAATGTTTTAATATATATTTCTTCTTAATTATAATAATGTTCGGTGCTGTTATGTCAATAGGGTTTGCTATTAAAAATTATTCTATCTGTGTATCCATCCATTGTTTTCATTACATCCAGTTGGGTCCTTGATACACAGTGCAACAGAGAAAATCGCACAAATATCACAGCTCAATGTTAGATGTTACTGTTCAGCTACATTTTTTTATATATACACTACCGTTCATAAGTTTTAGATCACTTTCTAACTCCATGATCGTTCCTGATTATTATTTCTTTCTACATTGTAAACGAATGCTGAAGGCGTCCAAAAAATGCATTAATCTCCTTTGAACAGTTGATATTGAGATGTGTTTCTGCTACTTCTGCTCTGTAAAGACTTCATAATGCCTCTAATCTGAGGTGCTACTAATTGGTCATTTTTCAGGCTGATAACTCTAAATGAACTTCTCGTCTGTTTTGGTCTCGCCCTCCTGGGATGGCCTTCATGAGAGCCAGTTTCATTATGGTGTTTGACGGATTTTGCAAATGCACTTGACAATACTGTTCTTTCAAGAACTATTACAGAAAGGCTGACCTCTGTGTCTTAAAATAATGTCTGTGTCTTTAACGTAATTACCTAATTCCATATGTGTTATTTTATAGTTTTGAAATCCCCAGTATTGTTGTAGAATGTAGAAAATAAATCGCAGAACAAAGAAATTTGCAAGTGATCTAAAACTTTTGTGTGGGGGGGGCGGGGGAACCTGTGAACTGCAGTCGGACTTGGGCAACAGTAGTCTATCCAGCTGCATAGGTGGTGCTATAATACCTCCACTAACGTCGATGTCGTGTGCACATGTCATGAAATATCAGCTGTCTTAGAATCACTGTCTCGGAGAACGATCAGCGATATGCACTTACATCAACAGGACAGCAACCTCTTGTAACCTACACACTCGCACACCCAATCATACACTACAGGCAGTTTGGAAACACCAAACAGCCAAAAACTCAAGTCTTTGGACTGGAAGCCAGAAAATGCATACTCTACGTACTCAGTACAGGATGAGGTTCGCACCCCCAACCATGGTGGTGCAATGAACAGTTAGAAAAACTGAAAAAAATTTGTAATAAGTGAGAATGAATAGGTGTAAACAGTCAAACTAATGAAGTAAAGAAAAATAAAGTACAGCAAAACTAACACAAGCAATTAGCTTTTTTTATAATGAGTTTTTAAAATTAATTTTATAATGAATTTTTTCAGATTCTTTTTAAAACTCCTTTAAGTGTCAGTAGCTCTCAGATGTTCAGATAGAGAAGAGCTTCTGCTTACACTATCTACAATTTCTCTCGACTTTGCAGTTTTCCCACAGGTTGATGTCTGTCCTAACAGATCTCTGTAACTTTGATTTGATTAGGAGATAAACAAACACTTAAGGCAGAATATCTAAATGAGATCTCTTAGATCTGAGAGTTGGCCATTGAAAGTTTTATAACTGTAGGAAAGTTCTTTTTTTTGTTGTTAATTTAGTTTTTGTCAAATTTGTTTACACATGGAGCCAATTTTCCAAACACAGATTAAACCAAGTTTATCCATTGCATCCTCTGAATTTTTTTTTCTTTTTACTGCAAGGCTTTAAAGATGTGTCCTTGGGGAGGGACTTGGCGACTGCAGGGTTGCTGCTTCAAAATATTAGCTTAAAATGTGTTAAAAGATGTGGTGTTTTTCCTCTTTTCTGATAGGCTGGTGTGAAGGGCACTTTAGGAAGACTAGTAGGAATATTTGAGGTGAGTATTACACAGCAAACTGATGATACTTTGTTCCTGCAGTAGTGATTGTGATTCTAGTCAGGAGGCACTGCACTCACTGAACCACTTCAGCTCAAACACAAAACTGTGCAGTGAGTCCAGAGGGAAGATATCATGCAGCTCTTTAATATACAAAATGTTGGCGATTAGGGGTGTGGACTAAAATTATTCTTTGTTTGGAAATTGTATGGTAATTTTTTTTTTATTTGTAATGAAAGTATTTTGTATCATAAAGTTATAGAATTAATTTTGCAGCAGTTAATGTCACTATAATAATAAAAAAGCTTGTTTTACGTGACTTGTATTTCTATTCCTTATAGGAAAATTCTATGCTGTAACAATTTGTGTATGTTCAGGAATGTTTGTGATGTGTTTAGTGATTCTGCTGCTATCTTGTTGGTTTGTGCTGTATGTTCGCTCTTCATGTGTGAAATTAGCATGACAGCCCTGCTGACATTACAGAGGGGTGTACATAAAAATGCACACAGAGCATTGTGATTTTTGCATTTTTTTTGTGCTCTTGCATTTGCTTAGAAATATACAGCCACTTTCTTTGGAAAAAGTACATCAAAACCCATTTCCCCACAAAATACAAATGTTTCTTTTTCCACTTGTTTTTATGAGGGGTGTTCAAGTCAAACAAGGACAGAGTTAGAATGACCTTTATTTCTCTATAAAATTCCCTGCTACACAGGAACGAGTGCAGTGGGCTCTGAATCACCTCAATCGGTATCATCACTTGTTTTGTATCGACATACAGTACAGCCTTCTGTAAAACATTTCACCATTCAGATGTTTTACTGCGGCTAAGAGTCTCGTCACTGAACTGTGCCTGAACTCTTCTGTAAATGTCAGTCGGTTTTACTTCTTCATTCACAAGGCATTTGATCACAAGTCCTGGTTTGACTTGAACACCCTTGGTATGTCTAAATATGAAGAAGATATACAAATGCACATGGCTATTTTTTTTAAAAACGTGCACAATATTATTTTATATAATTAAATTCAAACACTTCTGCTTAGTTTTCGTCTACTGAAATTAACTAGATGTAGCAAGAAACCTTGCCCTCTGATCTAGTTTTCTTGTTTCTATCATTCTGTGCTACTTTAAAGCACACGTTTTAAACAAGTAGATTTCCAATTAAGTATAGTTCCAATGCAGTCCTTCTTGATCAAAGAATTGCATGATTTAGAATATTTGGTGGTCATGGAGACGTGTATTCCTGGGGAGTATGTTGTGTGGTGTTGCTTCCAAATTCACACATTACTCCAGAGAACGTCCTGACTACAGATACTGAATGTGCTTTTTTTTTTTTTTTTTTTTTTTTAATTCCCCCCCTCCTTCTTCTTCAGAGTTTTCTGTCTAATTCAGATTCACAGATTAAACTTACTGTAGATTATTCAGTGGAGGTGACTTTCTATACCTCTGCCCTAGGAAAATCAAATGTGACCTCTTGAGGTTTAAGAACGCTGGATTATAAGTTAATAGGAGATCATTAGTTATTATAAGTTAATAAGATAATGTCCTTTTTAAACACTAGTACATTTAAAAAAAACTTTTTTCCTTCTCTCCAAACTCAGAATCAGGATAGGAAACACAGGACGTATGTGTATGTTCTCATTGTAAAAGAAGTACTGGAAGACTGGGAAGACTCTGTAAACATTGGTAAGTAGGGAACTGTTCTGTGCTTGCAAATGTTCCTGCAAATATCAAAGCCCATGAGATCATTTTATTCAGGTTTCATTTTGATACATGTATGTCAGGGCATGACATTAACTTTTTTGCTCACTGGCCAATGTGGCTAGTGGATTTCCAGAGTCACTAGCCATTCAGCCTTTTTACTAGCCACAATTTTCTTACCAGAAAATCGTACCAGAAAAAAAAGCAGTTTTTTTCTTCACCATGATACGTTAATGGCACGCTGTCCAGGGTGTACCCTGCCTTGTGCCAGAGTCTCCTGGGATGGGCTCCAGGTCCCCGAGACCCTAATATAGGATAAAAGCGGTATAGAAGATGAATGAATGATACGTTAATGTTTGTTATATCTAGATTTACTTGTAAATGACAGCATGCACTGTATCACTATAGTAGTAGTCAAGTATTCAGTACTCCCAATATAAAAACATGCAAACATGAACAGTATATTCTGCTTATTGCTGTTACCACATGAAATTGAAAAATAACATTCAGTACAATTGAATTCAGTCTGATATTAAAAATACAGCAACTCAGAACATTTATCATTTTAGTGTGCTGTGTACTATTACCAGATATTATTATTCATTATGTATTATTATATCAGAATTCTGAGTTAGGATAATGGACTCTGGTCTATCTTGTAGTGTTGACTCTTTATAGTGTGAGGTAATTCAATCAGTTGATGAATTTTCTATCATTCACCATGAAAAGTAGATTTAGAACTTAAATAGATTTTAATAGTGATTACTTTTTTTATATATATAATCAGTAAATAACCTATGCGAAAGGGACAAACATTCTCATCCTGTTGAGAAGTAATAGCCCTTTAAGGAAATGATGCACACACACCAAACAGGAAGTAAAAGTGTGTATGCGTGCGCAATGCATGTGTAGAGAGAGGTGTCAAGTGTCAAGCCCTGATATATGTATATATCACAGAGTAGAGCGGGATGGAAACCATAGTTGCCTCTTCTTTGTTAGGTTTTTAAAAAAAAAAAAATTATTATACACATACCTTCCACTATATAATGACGTGCTGCAGATGCAGGCGGTTATGCAATCAGCCAATCATGTGGCAGCAGCACAGTGCACAAAAACAATCATGCAGATGCAGGTTAAGTGCTTCAGGTAATGTTTACGTTAAACATGAGAATGGGGACAATCTGGTGCTTGTGACTTTAGGGGTTGTTGATGCTAGATGCGCTGGGTTAAATATTTTAGAAACTGCTAATTGTCTTGAGGCTGAAACTATCCTTCTGCAGTGCCCATAATAGCCTCTGATTTTCTGTTCTTAGCTGATGGGAGTGGGTTGTAGTAACCTAAAAAAAATAAAATTTTCTGTGCATGATGTGATGCTTTGCTTCTCACCATAGTTGTACAACGCGGCTTATTTGAGTTACTCTAGAGTTCCTGTTTGCTCAGACCAGTCATTCTTCTCTGATCTCTCTGAGTTGTTTCAGCCTCCAGAGGTTATTTTTCCCCTTCTTCCTTCCTTTATCATTCTCTGCTGTATGAGACATCATCCCAGTTTCTCAATGTCCCATGCCGGAACAGTTAAAGTCCTTTTCTGATGCATGATGTGAACATTGACTGAAGCGTTTGACTTATGTGTTTGGCTGATTAGATAACTGCATGATTTAGATTTGCAGATGTTCCTAATAAATTTCATAGTGATTGCATACCACGGTAATGTATCATGGCAGAGCAATGGAATATTATCACTTTGTTGTAGCACTCAGCCGATTCACCACGAGCACATGTGCACCTTCTTCTGTTGACAGGGAGAAAAAGGGAATGGTTTAAAATAGACGATGCCATACAAGTGTTGCAGTGTCACAAGCCAGTGCAGGCCACCTACTTCGAGGCTCTACAGGAGAGCTGCCTGACGAGCAACGGCACCCCCCTAGTGGCCACGATAGCTGAAGACCTCTCGCCAAGCTTCAACATCAATCAGAGCTCTGTCTCTGACAACAGATAACTAACGCATAACACTGACACTCCGGATGCTTCCGCCACCACTCTTGCTCTTATTCTTTCAGTATTCTTGTTTTTCCTCTTTCTTTCTGTTGTATTTTTTTTCCTTTACTCTAAAAATACGGTTTGCCTTGCCAACCCTTTTTTTTTTGTGTGCCAGAGAGGTGGCACAAACTTGACAAAGTGTTGGGTAAATATTCAAAAACATGTTTTATAAATGTAAATTTAATGTTTGTTGCTATCTACTATGATTTTGTCTCCCCACCTCTCCTTCAGAATGGACAATTGCATGAAACCACCCCATCCTTCTTTTCCTCTTCCTTCTCTTCACTTTCTCTGTGACCCAAGTGTGAGGTTAAATGAATGCAAGAACTACTTTTTACTGTTGTGATGTAAATACAAGTAGCCTAGTGCTTATGCTTGAGGCTTTTGATATTTTTTACGCATCCTTTTTTTTTTTTTTTTCTTTTTCCTTGTGAGTGAGCATGTATTTGTGTGAGTAGTGCGAGTATGTGTTTGTTCTCTGAAACCACCCCCAACAATGAGAGAGAAATGCTTAGCTGTCTGAAGGGATGGAATCGTCAGTGAGAGGTCAGTTGGTTTGCATGAGCACTGATATTTATTTGTCTTACAAGTTTGGGATCTGATGAATGTTCAACCTGTATTTGGTGTCAGTAGGTCTTTTGAGTGATTTCTTCTTCCTCTTTTTGCCCCTCTTGCCATTTTGTAAATATCTTACGAGTTGACAAAATAATTATGTTTCCTTACTAGAGTGGTGCCTAAATGTGTGTGTGTGTGTGTCTGTGTGTGAGAACCCCAGAAATGCTTAAAAGGCGAGCAGTTTATTGCAAGCGAGCAGGATGAGAACTGATGGGTTTTGTTCACCGCTTGCATTCATCTGTGCTGTAACAAGTACAGCCGACAGTCAGTCCGTCCGGTCCAATAATTTCAGCAGTGTTGATGATATTTATGAAAAATATGGTTTTATCCACATTTATTCAGACAAAATCATCAATCAGAACAACCTTAATGTATGTGGATGGGTATCTGAGGAAGGGGGGGGGGTCGAGTTGACGCCAGTCGAGTGGACTTGTTTTTTTTTTCTGCTTTTTTTTTTTTTTTTTTTTTTTAACAGTATCTCCAGTTATTGAGCTGTTTGTTTGGCCAGGGTAACATCTCATCTTCTATACCGATTTATCCTGTATTCAGGGTCGCAGGGACCTGGAGCCTATCCCAGGAGACTTAGGAGACGAGGCAGGGTACGACCAATCCATCGCAGGGCACACACACTCGCACACCCATTCATGCACTACGGGCAATTTGGGAACACCAGTTAGCCTAATCTGCATGTGTTTGGACTGTGGGAGGAAACCGGAGTACCCGGAGGAAACCCACCAAGCACGGGGAGAACATGCAAACTTAATACACACAGAAACCGGAATCGAGCCTGGCCAGAAATCGCACCCAGACCCTGGAGGTGCATGGCAACAGTGCTAGCCACTACACGCCATGGTAACAATGAGGAAAAATAAATATGGACTGTTTATCGAGATGCCCCAACGCACATGCACTGTGTTTCTAAATTATTTTGCATACTTGTGTGGTGGCCTGGGAAAACCCTTCACATTTTTAGATTTTGAAATACCAGCCTTTCATAACTGAAGTACATGTTTACTATCTTGTTTGTGCATGTATTTAAATCACAAGTAAATTCTGCTCATAAAATGAAAATGGGGAAATAGTTTGGCATTTAAATTTCCTTTATTAAAAGATGCCCCACTTGCATTTATATTTATAAGGGGGGGGGGAATGCATATAGCCAGTTTTTGAGGAATCATATTCTTTAATGTGTTATCACTCTGGTTATCAGTTTCTTGCACATCACCTGAGCTAAAAGACTTTCACAGCACTTAAACACAAGCCTTAAACACATTATCTCTTCAGATCAGTGATTTTTTTTTTTTAATGCTAGTAGGGAAATAATTGCTTATTAATTAAGTTCTGTTGGCTAAATTAAACACATTCATTTGAACACGGCACGTAGCAATCGAACAAAGCATAACATTCAGGATGTAAGAAAATTAGTTAGCAGTGGAGACAGCTTTACACAGACTGACTGCATTTCCTTGCCACATTTGTTAAGCTGTTTCCTTAACTGATGTAATTTTTACAGACTGCATTTATTTAAAGTAGAAAGTAGACAGAGAGGCCAAAAGTCTGGATCCATCAGCATTTCTCCCTGTATGAAATTTGATCTTTCGTTTCAGATCCAGTGTGACTTCCAAACTAACTATAGAACCAGACCTAAAACCACTTGATTTTCTTTCCCCTGAAATCGGTAGATTATCATAGTCGGAAGAACAGTTGATGCACTAAAGGAATCTCTGCATGTAGCAACATGGAATTTGGAAAGTTTAATGTTCTTGTATTCTGCATATGATACACGAGTATTTGCTGTAACTTCTACTTTTTTAAATACATATTTGCTCTCTAATCCAGGTTTTAAGGTCTCTCTATATCACTGTCAGAACTCAGTCACTGCAATATCCAGCAGGTTTTCCCAGACTGCCTGACGTACATCCTAGAAACTATGAGGAAAAAAAGTCATTTGTTTAGAACTTCAAAGGCACTTCGGTTTGGTCAAAAGCAGTCCCTCAGAAAACCATACCAGTTAGTCATACCACAAAGTATGTTAAGCTTGTAAAATGCCAGCTGCATGATGGCTAATATGGCCGCTTATCTTTGACCATCTTGATTCAGATGAGATGGTTTAATTTATGTATGTTGATTTTCTGCAGTAATTTTATTTTCCCTCTTCATCTCTTAAAAGAATCACGGTGAGCCCTCCATACCTGCTCGACAGAAACAATAATGGACTGTTTATAAAAACATGCAAGGTTCATATAACAGAGACCTTGCTTCAAAATGAAATGTGGAGTGTAACTTTCTCCCTCCTTTATACCCCTCTCTTCCTCTTTGTCTAGTAAGTTGTCTTAGCCAGGCTGCTTACTGCCCTTGTGATGGCATGCAGCAGTTGGCACAATACTGTGAATCTGGAGCCACTGTAGTTAGCCTGCCTTTATTTTATTTTTTTCTTCTTTCTGTATGAACTAAATTTAAGAAAAAAAGACAAAGTATATGTGGTTTTTCACGTTGGGTATGGTGGTACATACACATTGTCAGTTTCTGGTGAATGGTGATGGAACTGTTAAAGCCCCCAAGCAGGACGTTTGGGAATGCATTCTTTTTGGGCTGTTTAAGTTGCTGTAGGTTCAGGGTTATGAAGTTTCTTGTAACTAATCGCAATATCTCTCTCAATTTCTTTGTTTGGATCAGATCCCAACACAATAATTTGAGAAGTAATTTTGAGCAAATTACAGAGCTGATAATTTTGCTACAGTTAGGATCTGTGATAATAAAACTTACTATTTTAGGTTATTACTTTGTAATATAGCCAAGTTTACAATTATAGTGCTTTTCCTTCTTCGTTTTGGCTAGAGGCTGTACCAGTCTTGATGAGAAAGCACAATCACTTGCTTATAGAAAAATGTTGGTGTGGGTTTTTATCTCTTGTGCAGTAAAATGGGTTTTGAAATTGCCCAGATCTGACTTTGTTCAAAAGATTTCCAAAATGCCAAACAAATTAAGGCTTGGTAACTACTGCATTTTCTGGTCCTGACTGAATTTACCCTACAGCTATCAGTCTCACCATTGCACCTTACTATCACAGAGCCAGTGTAGAGCGTCAGACCTTGAATGTAAACTTGGAGGTTATATCAAAGCACCAGCTTGATTTAGGAAAGTTTCTAAACAAAATGTCTCTCATTAACTACTCACTCTGCAAAGGGCTGCTGCCTATAAACACCTACGTCACTTATACAGCCCATAAAGCTGTGACCTTTTTCAGTTTAACAAACATACCTGGAACGTTTGCTTTGTGATTTTTTTTTTTTTTTTTTTAATTTTTTTTTGGGGATTGTGGAATATACCAGTATGAGAATGTAATATAAATGTGCCAACAAATAAACATCAGTATTTCACATTACCATTTTACTGTCATTATTTTGTACAATTTATGAAGAGATGATGAGCCAAGTAGAAGTTTTTGACACTTTAGTACTCTTTACTGGGATGGACTTTTTTTTATCAGTGTCTGTACCATGGCTCTCCTTAACATAAAAGGAAATTAAAAACATTTTGTCTATATATAAAACAGAAACTCTGTTTGGCCTGCCGGCAGTGTTTGAACAGGCGTTCCTCTGTAAACTTAACTGTAGATAGCGACATCGATTTTTATGCCGTACAGTGAGGTAATGCATCTTTATTTGTATATCCAGGTTAGTTAAAATAAAACCAAATATTACTTTTTAGATGAAGGAACACATTTAGGTGTACAGGAGATTTTACTATCATTGTTAAAAACAATCACATTCTCTTTTACTGTAATTGAGTGGAGTAAAATGCTCACAAATGAGGAAGACAATTTATACAACCCCTGGCAAAAAGTATGGAATCAACCACTCTTGAAAAAAAAGTTTAATTGCATAGAAAATTCTTATACTGTTGTCAATTTAACATTCCAACTTTCTGGCTTTAAGAAAAATAAATCTGTAATCAGTTGCAAATATTTTTGCAGATCAAGCCAAGGACAAAAATATGGCATCGTTCCGTTTTGACGAAATTATTATGGAATCAGTACGCCACTAGTACTTTGTTGCACCATTACTAGCTTTTATAACCGCTTGAATTCTCTGCAGCCTGGATTTAACTATTGAACAGTATTCAATCTAGCTCTGACTTTCTCTTATTGCAGTTGCTAGAGCAGCACCTTGTCATGGACTCCTTTCTTTAATTTCCACCATAGATTCTCAATTCACCCTTCAAGTCACCAAAGAGCCCTTCATAACAATGATTGTGGAAATTTGCATGTTTTCTTCTGGCCGTTATCTTCATATATTTTATTAGAACGGCACCCAACAAAAGTTCCAGCATCATCACTGTGCCCAATGCAGATTTGTGATTCTTATCCTTGATTGCTTTTCTTTAGCCCACTGTAACATTGTGTTATGATTTTCGTTTGGCTTTGCTGTATGTAAATCCAATTAGCCGATGTCTTGCAGTTTCTTCCCATTTGTTGTGAATTTTCTGTTTTCAAGGAATGTTGATCTAAGTTTTCAATCTTGATGTTTTGATGTCTACCAATACGCTTCCCTTTTACAGCCTTCCTATTTCATTTGACATTTTGCCATCCAGATTTTAGAGAGAGCTGACTGGGAACAACCACCTTTGTGAGGATTTACCTTCTTGAAGTTTTATACTCTGCAATTATTTTTTTTAACTGAATGAACATTTTCCATACTTTTTTGCCAGAGGTTGCATTGCCTCCAATTCCAATGTCCCCCAAAAGTCCCATTTACTTAAAATTCCTAATTATTTTTTAAATTAAATTAACCTGCCTTTGTCCAGCTTTCAGAAGTGAAAGGAGAAGTTGTAGGGGAGGAGCAATGGGAATTTGGAAAGGTTGAGTACAGTAAAAAGTTACAGAAAATAGAGACAGAAGATATTTTGATAAAGGATTTAAACTGAAAGACAGACAAGGCAGATCAAGACCCTGCAACTAGTTGGATGACTACCGCCATAAAAAGCACTGAACCGAAACAAATTTAACATTAAATTCTGGGATAATTTAATCTTGGCCTTCAGGCTGAACATAAACCAGAGGTCATGTCTCATACAGACACAAACATTTAACAAAACCAAATGAATTTCCCAAATACCAAAATGCTTAGCCTAAACTCACTAGCTATACTGAATGAAAACCTGTTGCCCACATGATTTTTTTTTTTTTTTTTTTTTTAAGATGCGCTCAGAAGTTGAATGCTAACAAAACAGAAGCATGCTATTGGCTGGTAAAACAGCTGACTGAAAAATAGGAAAAATAAACAGTCATGGGCATAAATGTTTTCCAAGCTTTATTATACAGAGAATGTGGAAAATTACTGTGGCTGCTGTCCTCTGCCACGCCCGAAGCCACCTCTCTGTGTAGGGGAGAAAGAAAAAAAAAAATTTGCACTCTTTCCTACCCCTAAATGGCTAAAGGTAGGCAGTTAAATTCTCAGACACTTGTACAGATATAAGCAATAGTACTCACAAACTGGAATTCTGTAGCTGCTCCTGCACCGGCTTCAGCTTTCTTGTCTGCTCCAGCTAAAAAAAAAAAAAAAAAAGTGAATTAGGTACAACCAATACAATAAAAATACTGCTGTGCAACTCAAGGTTTGGTTTGAACACTGACCAAGAGGAGGTACGCATCCAGTAATAGAGGGCAAGGGGAATAAATAAAATCAATGAATCCGCAATTGTTTTGTGATGCTTATTAGCCTCTAAAATAAATTTGTTTATTACTTTTCTTCTGATATTTATAATAGATATGACTGATGACCTGGTTGGTTTTCAGCTTTATCGGCCATGGATATAATTTTATTTTGGGCGAGTGCATAAGCTTCTGAGTGATGCAACAGAAATGCCTTTCTGTGGTGTTGCGTTAAAAGTTGTACGTTAAAGTCTCCAATCTGCCCTTTTCTTTAAACTCTAGAGTTAGTCACAGGCCTACTCATTATACCAGTGTTTAAAAAAAAAAAAAAAAAAAAAAAAACCCTGCGAGGGCTAATTTATACTTCAAACATGTGTGTTAGAAGCTACACACCTGCGTGCTCGCAACTGATACACACTGAAGACTTGAATCATTTGAGGCGAAACATCACTGTTTCTTTACAATACTACAGGTGGTACACTCTGAACTACCACCACACTCGCATCCTGTGTTTGGAGCGAATCTGTTTCATTTAATTTTAATGCTGCTCTTGGTTTAAAAATATTAATTGAATCGACCCCTTGGTATCGTGATGTCATCACAGAATATATCACTGGTGCTCCCGATCACTATCCAGTAATACATCAGAGCAGTGAACTTACGCTGAGCTGCAGATCGCCTGTAGGCATCTCTGTCTCCCTCTCCACGATTCAGACGTGCTGGTCTCTCTCCCTCCATACCTAAGAAGAAAAGAAATGGAATTTGGCTTAATTATCTTGCCATTTACCCTTCTGTCAATTTCTTGATTCATAATCCTGAAACAACTACTTTGACAAAATAGTTCTAAGCAACGGCCCCAATTAATAAAATTATGGTTTTACCCTTGGGGCGGGGCCTGGCGGTTTCAGGGCGAGTCTGGCGACGAAGAGTGGCAGGTACAATCTCAGGGGGCAGGTGCAGGAAATCCCTCAGGTACTGGATGCCCTCGTTGGTCAAATACCAGTAGAAGTGGCGCCATGCAAACTGCTCCTTGACATATCCGCAGGACTTCAGAGACTATAGGTAAGGCAAAAGCAAAGACTTCAATACTGCCTTTGTATTAACAGGAATTAAGACTTGCCTGGATGTTAGAGAATGATATGCAGGTATGTATGCATTTTCAAATAAACATTCATTCCTGTTCCGTTTTATAGAAAACCTAACATTCACAGAATGATGAAATGAAAACTCCAATGAGAATACTGCACTTCCAGCAATTAATAATCTCTTTAGTCAAACATCAGTACCATCATTCACACACAACTAAATGACACCAACAAGAAGTAAAGAACCCATGGACAAATATGCTATTACCAGGGATTGGACAGTTTTAGCCACAAACATAAAAACTAATTCGTGCTCAATATTTGTAAGCAGTATTATGTTTGTATTTTCACAGTTAAAATGATTGTGTAATTATCCCAGTATTTTTGAGAAGCATTTAAGTAATTACACACTGCTTAGTCACAAAAGTTTAGGCTAAATCTTAATGCTTGTACGTCTCATTTAACCTTTCTTGGAATCAACAAAAAGGAGCTTCAGAGAGTTTGACAGGCAGCCTGCAAACCAAACGCTCGAAAGCAAGCATGTGTAGCATTCTACGAGATAAGGACAACTCCAGGTCCTAGAGATGGGCGGGAAATTTTTTGAACCAGTTACATGCAACAATTCTTTACAATTTCTGTATTGCTACACTAACTTAAATTTGTTCAAGTTAAAAATGTTTGCATTTGTGTTAAAATCTTAGCGTTCCTCCATAATCCTACAGTCCGTGTAGTCTAAACTATGAATTCACACGCTGACAAGCATTTCGTGTTAGGAGTAAATTATTTGTTAAGTTTGTTTAGAATTGTAACAACAAAAATTCATAAAATTGTGAAACAATCGCAACACAAAAATCAGTACTGAATATTGTGATCCCTGGTGATTCCCATCCCTACCAGATCCTGAGATCATCCATAATCACACATGGACAAGTACAATTCAAAACCACAGAAGTGTCCCTTTCTTACATGTGATTTTTCACACAGAGCCCTAATGCTCTGACTAAATGGCATCCTAAAAGTCTCTATACATAGGGAAACTTAACACTTTTGAGCAAAACATAACTTTGTGCACCAACACACTCGTGTCTAGAAATCTTGAACTTGTGTTATGCATGTAACTGCTTAATTACATTAAGTTCACCCATGTATGGAAGCTGTAGCTCCCCTTGGACTCTTGCCTTGACCAGGCTAGAGTAAATGCTCACCTGCATGGCCTTCATTACATGAAGGTTGGGCACGTTTTTGTCGGCGAGCTCCGGGTGCTTGGCCAGATGCACATCCTTCTTAGCCACCATCACGCCCTCTTTAAAGAGGAGCTCGTAGATGGCAATGCGATTCTTTTTGGGCATCAACATCTACACAGATAGAAGTTAGAGATTGTTAGACTTTTGACAGTTTTAAATATAGAGCAGAATTTATTCATAAGCAGACCTGTATTTAGTTTTAGACTTTATAGTGTAAGAACAGCTCTATACATTATACTGGTTATCAAGGTCTTATTACTGCTGGGAGATTGGGGAAACTGACAATTATTACATAGGATCTTTTTACAATTATGCTTTTCTATCAAATGCAGCTTCTAAAAGGTGAAATTTCAAACTTTACGAATCTTCACAGCGCGGTTCATCATCATCAGCAAAACCCTGAGGCTCACACTCGGCTGTCGTGATAAACATTAGCCCTCAGACACAAACTTTCATCTCTTAGTGATACGCTTGTGTTTAAAGCAGACATTAATAAATTCACACATTTCTCAGCGGCATAATTAGCTACTGGTGCTGAACATACGACTCCTAGCTTCCGTCCTAGCATACTCTGACCGATACACATCCAACATCAAAAATAAAGTGAAACGAAGCGTAATGTAGCAAATTCTCATAAGGACACGAGCACCAGACATACATTTTACATATTCGATTTAAAAACACGGGCTATATAAAGCGATTGTGCTGATTTTTAATGGATTTTCTGCCTTTAGACTTGGCCTACCTTTGCGCTTGTTGAGAGACCGGAGCCGGAAAGGACCGCGTAACCTTACTTCCGGGAGTTCTTTCATTGGCGCAGTCCTGAGGCGTGAGCAAAATTAACACCGCCACCTAGCGATCTGGAGCATCATGCGTATTAACGCAACATAACATTTGTGGCAGATAAAAAAAAATTGGGAAAATGTTTTTAATACAGTGTTTTTTATTCATCCACAATTTATAAAATCATTAAAAAATCTTAATGAAATCAATCATATATCGCTTTCTCTTTTTTTTATATCAAATGCAGCTGCTAAAATTGTAAAATTCATTCTCATCAGCACAATTTTGAGGCTTACACCCGGCTGTCGTGATAAACATTAGCCCTCAGACACAAACTTTCATCTCTCATTGATATGTTTGTGTTTAAAGCACACATTAATAAATTCACACATTCCTCTGATCCATATCCAACATAAAAAATAATGTGAAACAAAGCTTAATAAAGCAAATTCTTGGACACGAATACCAGACAGACCTTTCACATATTTGATTTAAAAACATGGGCATTTACATTTACTTTTAGGCATTTGGCAGACACAAGCAACTTACAAAAGTGCTTTGTAGTTTCCGTAATTGGATAGATCCTTACACTGGGTTAGTAGGTTACCATCAGTCAAACACTATTGGGAAGCTTTAGTTGCTGTTTTTGGGGGGTCTGAGCACGTTTAACTTGATCCGTGAGAAATGGTGGGACAAGCCGAGTAGTGCTGGAGGATCGTTTATTCTCTGAGTCTCTCCCTCACTCTCACTGACCGCCTGTATACAGACTTGCATAGGGCCCTGAGCCTACCCGGATGGGGGGCCAATTCATGGCAGGGCACACATACGTACACACATGCACTAACACACACCAGGCAAATTGGGAATACCAATGAGCCTGATCTGAATGTCTTTGGACTGTGGGGGGGAAATCAGAGTACCCGAATGAAACCCAGCACTCACATGGAGAACATGCACACTTCACATACTGTACACAGACCCCGAGGAGGGAATCATACCCAGACCCTGGAGGTGCGAATTGATAGTACGAGTAAGCCACTATGCCACTTACACTCTAAGTATCTGTCTGTAATTAATTAAAAGTATATCTACAATGTTGAACGTCCACTGCTTCTGATGAAAGTCATACCATGGTTGTGCAGAATTGTATAGTCTGGTCAGGAAAAAGTTGCTAAGTTTACACTAACACAGTGGTTCTCAAACTTTTTCTGTCATTCCCCACTTAAGGGGGTGAGCGAATTTTCAAGCCCCACTTGTCAACAAAATAACGAAATCGGCCAAGTTTACTGTTTATTGAAATATCAATTTCTAAACCAATAAGATCAAACAACACCAAGTTCAAAATCGATAAAATACATGTGCAATTGTTATACAAGGCTTACGTTGTCACATATCTTTGCATAATTGACCCCATGTTTATTAGTTGCTCAGCAATCGTTTGTTGTTTTTTTGCACTGGCCAATTCTGTATGCAACTTTGAATGAAGCCATTTGTGCTTTGCTGTCCACTGATTCATATTTTATAATGCGATTATCCTGCTGTCTGTATTCTGCCAGCTTTCTTTGAAAGAAGTTGAGTGGCTTATTAACGTGACTGTGAGTGTGTTGTCTCTAAGTGTCTTCCTAATTTGTTGGGTCTCATGCGGTCTCATGCCAGCTGTTTAAGACACAAAACACACTTGGGTCCCTCTTCTGCCCCCACCATCCCCACCATGAATCCAAGCTCAAGATAGGCTTCATTAGGGGTGGGCGATATAACCAAAATCTTCTATCACGGTAGAAGCAAATTTCTACCTCGATAACGATATATATCACAATATAGCAATTTGTATCTGAAAATGCATAAATAAAAATTCAAACACAAAGAAACTGTTTTATATAATGTAATTGTATTTAGACTGTGAATTGCTGGGGTTTGCCGCATTTTTTTTACTTTGGCCATATTCGTTTGGAAGCTTGGATTTCAGATAATAGAAAAGGTTTGATGTGTTTCCACCGCTTGTTAAAACAGTGCACTTGCGTACCTTGCAAATCACGTTCATCTCATTCGTATCACTTTTCTTATACCCAAACCAATTCCACACCACAGACGAGGCACCTTTTTTCTTTACAATCTCCTCGTTGTTGGTTTCGTCATGTAAGCAAACTCACGGCTGCTGCACCGTCTTCTTCCATTGTCGAAGTGTATGTGAAGCCAAACACGTCAAAAGTGGGACGAAACCAGGGCACCTGATTGAACCAAATATCTGCGCAAATACAGCGCAGCGCGACTATCTGGATAGCACAGTGATGATCTGGTTTATTCGCGCAGCCCGGTGGATCGCGCAGCGCCGCTCGAATCACAAACCTGCGCGACCCCCTGTGTTTTATTTAAAAACAATTTATTTAAAATGTCAGGACTGTTTAATATTGTTTCCGCCTTGTTACGCCTGGTTTGTACGTGCGCATCCCAGCGGGGTAAAATGTACTTTGATGGTCGGCGCGGTCTATTTCTGTCAGAGTCGCGCAGCGCTGCCCAGTGGCTCGCGCAGGTTTCAATTCAATTTACTTGTATTAATGATCCATTTATTTGTGTGTGATTGTTTTGAGCGCACGCTCTTCATTATCAATAAAGAAATGCATGCTCAAAGCATGAGTTAGAATAGGTACTTTCCTATTATTTTCCACTAATTACCTCCCGTTCATTGCGCCCCACCTGTCATGTCTGTATTCCCCACTAGTGGGGCGCGCCCCACACTTTGAGAACCACTGCACTAACAGCAGCTCTAACAGTTGTGCTGGCTCAACACAAATCACAGATCTATATTAATATACTCATTCTAGTGTAATGTAATTATTTTTATTTTATCATCTCATTCAAAAGGACTTGTATGGTGCATGATCTAAACCAAATTATACATATTTAAGATAAACATATACCCACTGAACATGTTATCACGTTATTAATAGAAACACCTGTACACCTGCGCGTTCATACAATTGTTTAAATAGCCTTTCATGTGGCAGTGCAATGTAGAAATCATGAAGACACAGAATGAGAGCTTCAGGCAATGTTCAGGCATGTTGGTTCCATCTTTTTGTATCTTTTAGTATTTCTACAACTTTTTTTTTTATTATAATTGCTGATGGATTTCATGTGATTTTACTCAGAATAGCACAAAAAGTACAGAAACACTTTGCTCATGAAAGTGGTCAATAGAGAATGATCAGAAAAGCATTTCAGAATGCACAACATGTCAAACCTTGACGTGAATTGATTGATTCCAGCAGGAGAAGGCCACTTCTGTCAGTCCAGAACAAAAAGCTGAGGCTGCAGTAGGCACACGCTCACCAAAATTGAACAGTTGGAGGAGGTTTAATGTTATACTGTTAATACTAATCAATCATCGCTTAAATGCCACTGTCACTTAAATGACAATTATTACTTGAATGAGTATTGCTGCTGAGTATTGGCCACAGTTTACCCATCTTCTAATTGTTACTTCCAACATAGCTATATCATAGCTGGTATAACTTAAGAGATAACAATAAACAAACAAAAGAAGAATTATACATTTCACAGGTTTAAGCATAATAATGTAACTGTAAACAGATAAAAGCAGATCACTGTTAATATATATATTTACTGTATATATAAACTGAATAAACTGAAATTCTGTTTGAATGGACTGGAGTCAATTATATATAATGGACAGCAGGCAATTAAGGGCACCGGGTCAATAAGCATTGTCATCATCAACTTTTATGTCGAAATATAAGTTTGTCACAGTCACAGGCATTCCTCACTAACTGTAACAGTAGGCAGCGTCATCTACAATTGGCGTCAGTTTCGATCAGTTATCCTTGAATAATTGGCAGTCTTTTGACTGCTACCATCAAGGGGTCACCACAGCAACCACCTTAACAGCACACAACTTGGCACAAGTTTTACGCCGGATCCCCTTCTTGATGCAACCCTCCCATTTTGTCCGGGCTTGGGACCCCAGTGGGTGGGGTCTTGGACATTGGATGGGAATAGAACACAGGCTTTTTTCCTTTGCATCAAGGTAAAAACCTTGCATCTTATCTTAACATTGTGTCATGGCTTATTCTTTTCTAACAGCATGTGACGTTGTGGCACGGTGGCTTAGTAGTTAGCACTGTGGCCTTGCACCTTTGGGGTTGAAGGTTCGATTCCTACCTTGGGTCTGTGCGTGTGGAGTTTGCATGCTCTTCCTCTTTGTTGTTTAATGGCGAGTGAAATTCAGTATGTCCAATTGTAGGTCTCATTCTCGCTCATCTCCCCGACCTCTTAAAGTCGATTTTCCAGACCAGCCTTCCTTAAAATGTCTAATGCATCATTTCCTTATCTTGTCTTGACTTGTTCTGTGTCTTGAACACTTTGTCTGCGTTATCCGGTATCCTTCCTCATGCTGTTTCTTCTCAACATCTTTCCCTTTCAGTACCATTCAGCATCTAATCAGCATCTAGTGGTGTTCTGTAGGTTGCATGAGCGCCACCTTTGAAACTCCTTCTCCTCACCTCCCTTGTCCTTTGAAGCTGTGTCTAGTTTTTAGTCTGCTAATGAATACTTCCTCTTTCTGATTGTACTCGCCTCTTATTACATCTACTTTGTCCTGTAATGAATGCAAATTTCTCACATTTTGTTCATTATCCTACTTATATTTCATGTTCTCCCTGTGCTTGGGGGGGGGGGGGGTAATAAAAATGCTCTTTGTGTTACTAGATCAAAATATCTCTCCACTGAGAAAATAACAAAAATAACCCTAGATTTTTATTTAATACCATAGCAAAATTAACCAACAATATGACCACTACAGAAATCTCAACAACAACATGCAGTAGTAAGGACTTCATGAACTTTTTCAATGACAAAATTGTACACATTAGGGAAAGAATTCAGGCTTTGAAACCAGACAATTTAATGATCTAACTATATCAGATCAGAATCAGATATAGGTCATATATAATATTCTACTTCCCTTGAAGAGAATTTATTTTCAGTCATCTCTTCTGCAAAATCATCAAACTGTGTATTAGATCCTATACCGGCACATTTTCTCAAGAAGATAATACCAGCAATAACGGAACCCCTGAAAATAGTTAACTCTTCACTCAGCAGAGTGAATGTTATAAAATCATTTAAATTATTAGTTATTAAACCACTAATTTGAGTGTGTGAATGTGCATATGAGTGTGTGCCCTGCGATGGATTGGCACACTGTCCAGGGTGTACCCCGCCTTGTGCCCTAAGCCTCCTGGGATAGGCTCCAGGTCCCCGCGACCCTCAATAGAGTATAAAGCGGTATAGAAGATGAATGAATGAATGAATGAAACCACTAATTTAGATACCTGACCTTAACCCCTGGTAGCTGTCCAACTACAGGACGATATCAAACCTCCCCTTTATCTCTAAGATCCTGGAAAAGATAGTAACACAGCAGTTACATTCATATCTACCTAGTATAGCATACGCAAACAGGAATTAGGCCTCATCACGGCACAGATAGCGTTTGTTAAAGTAGTAAATGACCTCCTATTGACCTCTGATCAGGGTGGTGTTTCTTTGCTTATGTCGCTTGACCTTAGTGCACCTTTTGACACCATCGATGAAAATATTTTCTTTCACAGAAAAGGCAGTAGGAATTAAGGGAACATCCCTCCCTTGGTTTAAATGATGACTATTCTGCATGTTCCCAAGTGAAGTTAGGTGCCCCACAGGGTTTGGTTTTAGGCCCACTGCTTTTTTCTCCTTACATGCTTCCTCTGGGCAACATAATTCGTAAGCATGATATTAGTTTTCACTGTTATGCTGATGACACAGTTATATGTCTCAGCAAAACCAGATGAGAAAAGCCAGCTGAATAATGTTGAGCAATGTGTGAAGGACATAAGAGACTGGAAGTTCAATAACTTTCTTCTGCGTAATCCTGCGTAATCCTGAAAACAGAAGTTCTGGTACTAGAACTACATACAGTAATGGGCTTACTGTTCCATCCTGTACAACACTAAAAGACTTTGGGGTGATTATATATTCCAATCTTTCATTTGAAGCTCATGCAGAATATCACCAGAATAGCATTCTTTCATCTCACAATTCTTGCCAAGATAAGAAATATATAATCACTAAACAATGCAGAAAAATCAGTTTTTATCACTCTTGGTTGGACTATTGTAACCACTTACAGTCTGGATGTTCAGCTAGGTGCATAAACAAGCTTCAGTTAGTCCAGAATGCAGCTGGGAAATTCCTCACTAAAACCAGAAGATATGAGCACATCACCTCTATCTTATACACACTGCATTGGTTCCCAGTGAAATTTCACATTGATTTTAAAATGCTATTTTTCGACCTATAAAGTATTAAATGTACTCCTGCCGCAGCACCTGATTGTGTGTCACCTGCTAGTGTCTTACGATCCGCAACGCAAAAGATGCAGGCTGCTTGTCAGTACCGTGTTTTATGAGACCTACAGAGCTTTTTCTATCAAACCCCAAAGTTATGGAATAGCCTTCCAATTAATGTTCGAGAATCAGACACAGTCTCTAAAAAACTTATTTATTTAGCCAAGCATATTTGTGAATATACTTTCCTTAGGTAAAGATGCAGATCTCACCATTGCCATCTCGGGGAGTTTTTACTTGCCACCGTCGCCCACGGCTAACTCATCGGGGAAAATCTAATTATTTTGATTAATACACATTTTCTTACATTTCATACATCTTTCCATAATTTAACTTTGTTTAAAGCAGCTTTGTGACAATGGCCATTGTTAAAAGCGCTATACAAATAAAATTTAACTGAATCGAGTGTGTCAACCAGCTACAGCTTTGTACACCTGGAAAATATAAAGTTTGACATAAAGATGACAAGTAAACTAGTTAAGTGTGACAAAAGTGGAGACAGTAATCTGTAAGCTCATCTAGCGGAATAAATGAAACCATACACAATATGAAAGGGCTACTACGCTATAGAATATCAGTTCTAAAATTTTTATCCTTCCCTTTTAGTAGGGGTGGGCGTATCGATCCTTAATATCGATACTATCGATACTAGGGGTTGTATCGAAGATGATCGATCCAAAAGTCAAAATATCGATATTAAGGTCTTTTTTTTAAACCCGTGATTTTATTTATTTTGCATGAAATATAAAATTTAAAATGAGCTTGTATATAACACTCTCTTAAGCAGCTCCTTTCAAACGTCACGCACATTGTTCACCCCTCTCCGCTCTGCTGTGTTTTGTTGCCTTAACCATCACGTGACTCAGCAGCGCCTAAAACAAGCAGCTGCAGAGAGAGTGAGAGCGAGGTATGTGTCTGCCTTGGTATCAAGGAGCTGGCAGATAAAAAACGGAGCGCTGTGTGGAAATATTTTACTGCTGTGAATGAAAAGACAGCAAATTGCGACGTCTGTAAAAAGGTCATTCGCTATGGTAACACCACCAACACACAAACACATACAACGACATGACAAAGACAGCTTGGAACTACAAAGAGAAAGACAGGAGGCAAATCTTTCAGACAGAGCCCCGCCGGCAGTGAGACAGAAGTCACTACAGAGCCCTTTCAGCCTCAGTAATATCCAGGTAGCTAACACTGGTAAAAATATGTTTTTAGTCATATTGGATCTTCTGCACGAAGTGTCATCACCATAGTTGTTGTAAAAACGTAACCATGGGTAATATAAACCACAAATTAACAATGCTTACACTAACCATAGTTTAACTGTGGTATTTTTTGTAAAACTGTGGTTTTATATTAAAACAAAAGTGATTATTTTGCCGGTGTTGAAAAATGGTAACACTTTTCAAATAAAGTGTCATTTGTTAACAATGTATTAATAGACAACTAACAATGAATAATCAATTATTTACAATATTTTTAAATCTTCATTAATGTTATTTAATCAAAACTAAGATTAACAAATTAACTCGGTGTGTGTGTGTGTGTTTAATTTAACCATGGAAGGGACACTATAGGATTGTTATAGGATTGTGGATAGGCTATAGGCTAAAATTTATAATTTTGTAGATGTAATTTATATTGTGTGCTAAAAATAAAATAAATATCGGTATCGGCGATATTGTCCCTGTGAATATCGGTATCGGATCGATACAAAATTTTGCAGTATCGCCCACCTCTACCTTTTAGACTTCCGTCCTGCTAATGAGGCTCATGCATATGTAACAGCTACAGTGCTGTGATTGGCTCTCTCCGTAAGCCCCATGCACTTCCAGCGACAGCGCGCGCTGCGTTCACACTACCCTCTTCAGCTGATCATTTTCTTAAAACCAAGGAAAGGAGGAATAAAAAAAGGAATATTTGGAGTCTCGTCGTTCTGTTTCTGGTAGGTTGTAAAACAGTTTTGTCACGTGATCGTGCGCGATCTTTAATATCATTGTTAATGTGTTGCTCTTTGACTTATTCTCATATTTGCACGAGGAGGAGAAACGCGCTTCATGCACAGGGGCATCAATGTACTGTGTATATATAAAGGCATAAATAAGACTGTTTATATCAGAGGGCTTTATGCTTTGTTTAAAATGTTCACATTTGTTTTTATTTTCATAAAATGTGCATGTAGTTTCAGGGTGCGTGCTGCTGTAAGAGGATAACGCTCATGAATGATTAATGGAGTTTAAACAAAATACCTCCGAATTCAGCCGCTGAAACCATTCATTAAATTATTGAGCATTACAAATATAATTTAATACAATTGCTTTTTGACATGCAAACTATCAAACATGGCTGATTGAAAAGAGGCTCCTGGATGCAGTGCGAGGAGACTAAAATAAGTGACTAGAACGGCAACTGTATGCACGTGCGCGCGCGTGCTTGTGTTTCTATACTTGTGAATATAAACATGTCCCCACAAGGATGGGAATACCTGGCAGTTTGTAACCACCCAAATGTCTTGTGTGTGTGTATGTATGTTTGTATGTATGTCTGTATGTATGTATGTGTGTATGTGTGTATGCATCTATCTATTGCAGATGGAAAAAGAAAAAAAGTAAGAAGAATTTGTTGAATTAATTAGCTTAATTATGTGAGCGCATGGTCATAACAAGGAGAAAATTATCAAGTGTGTGTGTTGGGGGGGGGGGGTGCTCAGAAAATCTAATTTTGTTAAAAGCTATCTCAACTCCCCTTCAGAGACCCTTTCTTCTTCAGAATGTCCTTGTGTGCTGAACTTTAAGGTGCAATCTTCTTAATGTGCTGGTCATCAAGAGCAAAGACAGGTCGTTACAGTTGAAAAAAAATTTTAACTGGCGGTTGTTGACGTCTAATATAATCAGCCTCCATGAACTGGAATAGTTTTTCAAGCTCATCCCACAGTTGCTGAATTGAATTGAGGCCAGGTCAATATGTCAAACTTGTGTTCCTCAAAAAAATTTTTTTATTATAGTGTATCCTGCTTAAAGAGGCCACTGCAATCAGGTAATAATTTTCCTTGAAAGGGGTGTACTTGTTCTGCAATTCTTGTTTAGATAGGTAGTTAATGTCAAAATTAACATCTAAATGAATGACAGGACCCAAAATTCCCAGAAGAACATTGCCTAAAGCATCACACTGCCTCCACTGGCTTTCCTTTTTCCCATAGGGCACCCTGATGCCATCTCATTTCCAGGTAAGCAGCGCAGACGCACCCTTTCATCTACATGTTGTAAAAGACAATGTGATTCATCAGACCATGCCACCTCCTTCCCTTACCCCAATGGTCCAGTTCTAATGCTCATGTGCCCATTTATTTTTAGCCATTTGACCTGTAGCTCTGCCATTGGATCAAACTACACAGGCCAGCATTAATAAATTATTATTATACTAATAAATTGCAATAAATAAAATTGGCACACAAGTGTCCATCTTGCTGAAAAATCTGGTTTGTTGTGTTGCTACTGTGTCTTTTACCCAAATACACATCAGTTAAAGGAGATACTCTGACATTTTTAATTGTATAATATTAAGACTCATGATACTGTTCATGTGTAGTATTAGGATAAGGACGTAGTAATTTGTAAGTACAAGGAGCAAATGAATGGGAATTAAGTCAATTGCTCAGTCTTTAGACATCTGTGGTTTATTTAATTCAACTGCACAAAGCCATCTGCTGTTCCAGAGTGTCTCATGTCTGTAAACAGCATGGTATAAGGCATGACCTATGCACTTTTATTAAATTCAGGAATTACACATCTTGTTGTCTTTGTGCAGTAATATCAGTAGACCTTTCACAGGCTTATCAGTTTGTGCGCTTATTTATCTGATGAATTATTCAATTCAGGAGAGTAGTGGTCCACTTTCTTTTTTTTCCTTTATGATCTCTCAAAGCCTAATCTTTTATTTCTTTTGATAAGCAATCAGCTCCAAAGTGTCATCCATCCCTGTGAGCAAGTGAAGATGGTAATCAAAGAACAGTATGAAGTTTTGGGATTGCATCTTATTTGTTCTTCTACAACTATCATTGATATAAATGATTACAGAAGCACTGAGTTTTTTTTTTTCCTCTATAGGAGATTATTCAAAGATATTTGAAATGAAAATAGGCATTGGCCTTTTAAAATGAATTCTATTCTATTAATTTATAGATAACCTAGATTATACCGCTTAGCTCTAGAAATGTTTGTATTCATTTCTATGATCAGACTCATAAGCTCTTTTTCTGGACCTACAGTCATTGTAAAACAAACTGAAGATGAAATCTAAATCACATGTTATTGTACCTTGGTGTCTTAGATTAAGCCGAAGCTACAGCTAGGACTTCGAGCTGCTAAAACCTGGTTATGATCATGATTACCCTGACGTTTCTGTAGTAAACAAATGCATTAAAAACTTAACATCACTCATGTTGATGAGAAACCCCAATCTTATTATAAGATATTATCATGATACCAAGGTGCTTATATGAATAAATACCCCAATTCGATATTACATTATTATTTTTTTTCTAAACAAAAATTCTAAACAAAATTAATTTGCTCCAACACACAAGATGTTGTGCTGCCTGCCAGTGTGTGGATAGTTTAAAGCCACACAAAAGAATCGCAGTACATTACTGAATAAAATCCCCCCACTCCCCTCAACTCTAGTACAGTGGAAACTTGGATTACGAGCATAATTCGCTCCGGAAGTGGGCTCGTATTCCAAAACATTCGTAAACCAAATAAAATTTTCCCATAAGAAATAATGGAAACTCAAAATATTCGTTCTACAACCCAAAAAAATAAATACAATGGAACCTCGGATTACGAGCACAATTCACTCCGGAAGTGGGCTCGTATTCCAAAACACTCGTAAACCAAATTTAATTTTCCCATAGGAAATAATGGAAACTCAAATTATTCGTTCTACAGCCCAAAAACATAAATAAATAAAAATAATTAACACAAAATATAAAGTAAACATAAAACAAATTAACCTGCACTTTACCTTTAAAAAAACATAAAAATAAATTAGACAGATAAGTGTTTCCGTTTGTGCATGCAGGCGCTGTAACGGAGAGACTGTTTAATCAGAAAAATTAGCAAGAAACATTGCTAATCACACTCGCGTGAGTGCATACTAACGGAATCACTGCTGTAAGTAAAAAAAAAAATACAAAATGAACCTACACACTTTATCTTTGAAAAGAATTGCGACAGAGCAGAATTTCTGTGTTAGGCAGAAAGTGTGCATATGTATGTGTGTGAGAAGCCTAGAGGAGGAGGGGGTGGGAGGGGATCTGTAAAGGCGGGAGAGAGTGTGTGTGTTGGTGTGTGTTGGTGTGAGTGAAGGAGCACGGTGTCAAATTACGCGTGCGCACACACAACAGGCAGATACAAAGATGGAGAGAAAAAATGGATCTTTAGCCTCTAATGAGTCTTGCTTTTGGCTTTATACGCGCACTTACATGTGTTATAATAAACAATACATGCATGCTGTACACACGCTTACAAACACAAAATAAAATATGTTACACACACACACACACACACACACACACACACACACACACACACACACACACACACAAGTGGTCATAGTGTTATAGTAAACAGTACATGCGTGCACGGATGTTGATTATACCAGTGAGTGTGCCGGACCGAGTCGTAACCCCATCGGACTCATTCTCTGTGTTCCGCATGGACAGGACGGCAGAGTCTAACAAAGCTAAAGGTGGAGGTGTGTGCTTCATGGTCAACAAGAAGTGGTGCGATGCCAGGAGTGTTTCCATTCTCTCCAGTAGCTGCTCGCCTCATTTGGAATATCTGAGTGTTAAATGTCGTCCTTTCTACCTGCCTCGCGAGTTCACCTCGGTCATTGCCACGGCGGTCTACATCCCACCCCACGCGGACACAGGCACTGCTCTGTCTGAACTACATGATGTGCTGAGTGAGTTCCAAAACAAACACCCGGACGCAGCGCACATTGTAGCAGGTGACTTTAATAAAGCGAACCTCAGACAGGTTATGCCAAACTTTCACCAACATGTTACATGTCCGACAAGGGGACTCAACATTCTGGACCACTGTTACACACCATACAAGCGGGGCTACAAAGCTGTTTCACATCCAGCATTCGGGAAATCAGACCACAACGCCATTTTCCTCATACCGGAATATCAACAAAGCTTTCGTCGTGAAGCTCCGGTCATGAGGGAGGTGCAACGCTGGTCTGCCCAATCAGAAGCTACGCTACAGGACGCGCTCGATGACGTAGATTGGGACATGTTCCGAGCCTGCGCAGTAGACATCAACGAGTTTGCGGATGTAGCAGTTAGCTTCGTTAGCACGCTCGTAAATGAAGTTGTCCCGACAGTGAGGTTCAAATCGTTTCCGAACCAGAAGCCTTGGGTAGACCGATCGATCCGCGATGCTGTGAATGCCCGGACCGCTGCTTATAATGCCTTACTCATTAGCGGCGATATGAGCGCATACAAAGCGGCTTCTTATAGCGTCAGGCGAGCGGTGAGGGAAGCAAAGGGGTGGTTCCGACAGCGAACTGAATCACACTTCCATCAGGGTGACACACGCCGCATGTGGCACGGATTACGCACAATCACGGACTACAAGGTTGCCAAAGACACCACGACGATCGTCGCCGACTCTGCATTCGCCAACGAGCTGAACGCATTCTTCGCCTGGTTCGAGGTTAGCCAGGCGGCTAATGCTAGCAGCCTGCTGACTGAGAGTGATGACGTCATCAGCGAGGATTGCGTCATCAGCATCGCAGAGCACGACGTTCGCACGGCGCTGAGGAGGGTGAACACCAGGAAAGCGGCGGGTCCAGATGGCATCTCTGGGCGCCTGCTGCGCTGCTGCGCTGACCAGCTGTCAGGTGTGTTCACCTGTATCTTTAATGAGTCCCTGGCGAAGTCTGTGGTCCCGGCGTGTTTCAAGAGATCCACCATTGTCCCCGTGCCCAAGACCAACAAACCCTCATGCCTGAATGACTACCGGCCTGTTGCACTGACATCGATGGTCATGAAGGTATTTGAGGGTCTGCTAAAAAACATCATCTCCTCCTCCATCCCCAGCTCCATAGATCCACTTCAGTTCGCCTACCGCCCCAACAGATCCACAGAGGATGCCATCTCCCATGTTCTGCACACCACTCTCAGCCACGTGGACAAGATGCAAGGTAACTATGTGAGATTGCTTTTTATAGATTACAGCTCTGCCTTCAACACAATAGTGCCTAACAGACTGTTCACAAAGCTGAGAGATCTAGGACTTAACAAACGCTTGTGTGCCTGGGTGTTGGACTTCCTCTCGGACAGATCTCAAGCGGTGAGAGTGGGCAAGTGCTTCTCCAGCAGCATCACCATCAACACAGGTGCTCCACAGGGATGTGTTCTCTCTCCACTGCTATACTCTCTCTACACTTCAGACTGTGTGGCCATGTTCGACTCCAACACCATCGTTAAGTTTGCTGACGATACGGTGGTGCTGGGCTTCATCTCCAACAACGATGAGTCGGCCTACATAGATGAAGTGGAGAACCTGGCACTATGGTGTGAAGAAAACTGCCTCCGACTGAACGTCAGTAAGACGAAGGAGCTGGTGGTGGACTTCAGAAGGGGACAACTGGACCACAAACCCCTCATCATCAATGGAGCTCCAGTGGAGAGAGTGAGCAGCTTCAAGTACTTGGGCGTCCACATCTCCGAGGATCTGACATGGACTGAGCATATCTGTGCTCAGACGAAAAGGGCAAAGCAGCGTCTGTACCACCTGAGGCAGTTGAGGAAGTTTGGGGTTTCCCCTGCTGTCCTTTAAGGCTTTCTACTCGGGTGCTGTTGAGAGCATCCTAACACAGAACATTTCATCCTGGTTTGGGAATAGCTGTGTACAGGACAGGAAAGCCCTCCAGAGAGTGATCCGGGCAGCTGAACGCTGCTGCAGGTTAACTCTCCCCTCCATGCAGGACATCTACACCAGGAGATGTAAAACCAGGGCAGCTCGTATCATTAAGGACTTGTCGCACCCCAATAACGGACTGTTCAAACTTCTGCATTCAGGCAGAAGGTTCCGGGTCATTATGGCCAAAACGGAGAGACTCAGGAGGAGTTTTTATCCACAGGCGATTAGACTCCTCAACCATGATGGGCCACTCTCCCATTCATAGGACTGGTAACAGTTCACCCACACACTGCTGTGCTGACATTCCACACTGCACACTGCACTTTAGTCTGGACTGTAAGCATCACTTGCACTAACATCTTTATCCTGCTCAGATACACACTTTATTATTATGTTTACATTTGCACCTTTTTTTTTTTTTTTTTTTTAAATTTCAATTTCTATTTCTATTTATAGATTATTTCTTTTGTCTCTTGTTATTTGCACAAAGTAGGAGCGGTTCAGGATACATTTCACTGCGTGTTGTACTTGTATAACTATGCATGTGACAAATAAAGAATCTTGAATCTTGAATCTTGAGAGACGAGCACTTAGACCCAGCAGTGGAGACGATTACCTACAAAGAGAGAGAAAAAACATTGGCAAGGTATGCCATGTATCTCCATGTGCACAAAACTATATTGCCTATATTGCTATAAAGTTGTGCTAATTACTGAAAAATTTGTGAAAAAATGGCTTTGTGACAATGGCATTCGGCTTCTGGAGCTGGGCCTTGGTCACCCCCCGCCCAGTCCAAAATCCAACAGAATGTTGAATGATGATGAAAGACAGTAGCAATCAAGAAACTGTCTTCTGTACTTCTATCTTCAGACAGCAATCAAGCAGGCTATTGACTTTTCTGTCCAGATTCAGCAGGTATTGAAGAGTAAAAGACTTTATTCCAAAATTTGTCTGTTGTATAGCATATACATTCTATTTATGTATTGATTGTCATTATTAAAAAAATGAGAATGTCATTAAAGCATTGAATTTTACTTTTGTCTCAATACGTTTTCATATAATAAGGACAATAAATCCACAAAAAACAGTGAATGCACAAGACATAGATACATAGTGCAGTGCATGTTGACTATACAAGGCATAGAAAGCTATTGCAGCAGTGAGGTGTAAACTGCTGAGTAGTACTGTAGCTGTGATAAATGTAGCATCAGTACTGGCAGCAATGTAGCAGCAAAAAAGAGCCTTCTAAAGAGAAAATGCCTGATGCAGCTCTATTAATTGTGTTGTGCAGTTGACTATCTGATAGGATTTATTATAATAACTAGGTGCCAATTTGAGATTTATTGTGATTCTGTAAGTACTCCTAAACTAATAATTTAATAATAATTTGTCTTTCATCATACTGTAGGATCCTGCGATGTGTGGTTTAGAGCTTGCCATCTGCAGGATTATGGTGGACGGCAACATTTCACAACATCAAATGCAAACATATAAGTTAATGTTGTTAGTCTTTCGGCTGCTCAAGAGGTTGCCACAGCAGATCATTCGATCTGCACGCACCTTGGCACAGTTTTTGCATTCCTGGTGCAACCCTACAGTACCATTTTATCCACACTTGGGACTGGCACTGCATCCATTGGCTGGGAATTGGGCTTTGAGTGGGAATTGAACCCAGGGCAAGAAACCTACCACTGAGCAGCCAATGCCCAAATGCAAACATATACAGGTACTGCTCAAAAAAATTAAGGGGACACTTAGTTCTGGTTTGACTTGAACGCCCCTCATATGTGGATGTAAGGTTCAAGTCAAACCAGGACTAAGTTTTCCCTTATAAATAGATAAATAAAAATTTAAACATTGATTTTGGAGTCAATGTGACACAAATTGCTTCACGAAAGATTAGGTGCATTGGTTTTAAAAAAATAAATACTAATGCTTTTACTGGGTTAGGGCTTTGACTAAAGTATATAGGGTGTCAATAATCCAGCTGCCTCCTCATGGATGAAACTGTTTCAGAGTCTGGTGATGGTGGCACGCTTGCTCTGGTAGGCAACAATGGGGTAAAGAGAACTCGAGAGTGCTGGGAGGGGTCATCTACAATATTAGTGCTTTTGCGGGTACAATTGTAAAAGGTGTCAGTGGTGGGTAAAGAGACCCTGTTGACCTTTTCAGCCCTTCTCCCAATTCTTAGGGTTTTGTAGCCAGACAATGTGTCTGGGAAAGTGGATTTTGGCTTTCTTTAGTCTTTGTGATTGAGTAGAGAGGAATTGCTGTGCACAGAGTAGCCTAGGCAGAGGTCATGTTCATAAGCTTTTGATTTTCTAAACAGTTGTTTCATTAATGTGCAGTAAGTAATTATCTCTTTTGTCATATGAACATTGCTTCATATCAACACGGCTCTGATGCCGTGCTGATATTAAGCAATGAATATCAGCACGGCTGTAATGAATATCAGCACGGCTCTGATGTGGTCATAAGCAAAAGTTAATAGTTAAAGCACTATTCAGCAGAACAGCGCGAGTAATATTGAGCAGTCAATACTGGATAGTATTTTTAAGAAATTATCACTGGTAAACTCAACAAAATTAACTTTATATAAATGTAAATACATTTCCTGTTATACTGGTATCACATCTTCTGGGCTTCAGATCTTCTGTGGGTTTGGACTTTTTTGTACCCATCCCATGGGTGCTCGATTGAGTGTGATTGGGTTTGCTTTCTTTCCCCTTTTTATTCCTCTTTATTAATTTTTTTTTGCATGTAGAACCAAAAAACTTCCAGCTCCATATTCTTTTTTCTTTTTTGGTTTCTCTCAATGCCTGGCGTTTAGCCTTTCATATGCTTGTAAAACTGGCTTAGAGTCGGGGAGGGACGGGGTGGGTGCTATAGGGTTTATAAGGGGATTATAAAACCTGCATTCAAATATTACATGTTTACCCTGTTTTATCCCTGTTAAAATCAATAAAAATATTGTTGAAAGCGAGTGTGATTGGGTGGGTGAGTGTATGTGTGTGTGCCCTCCAATGGATTGGCACCTTGTCCAGGGTGTACCCCGCCTAGTGCCCGAAGTCTCCTGGGATAGGCTCCAGGTCCCCCGCGACCCTGAACACAGGATTAAGCGGTATAGAAGATGAATGAATGAATGTCTTTATAGACATCTTTAAAATCTCAATCAGTTTCTCTGTGCAATAACCAAAACCAAAAGCATCATTTTGATATCAAAAAAGGTATTGCATCAATGTTAACAAGGAGCAAACAGTCAACCATCCTTTGCACTTATCTTATTTGCTCACCTGATTTACAGATGATGTCATATCCACCTTTATTTATTTGACCTTATCACATAAAAAAAATGGACGAACTATTTTTGATATATATTTTGGGATTCAACACATTTACCCCACAAAGGTGAGCTTTCACTACAGTCAATACCGGTGCCCCACATGGTTGTATGCTCTGCCCACTGTAGTTCACAATGCAGACTCATTGTGATGACTTGAGTGTGATGGCTCGAATCACATACACTTTACTGACAACTCTAGAGTCAGGAACACCTAAGAAACATTGATGAATCAGCAAGCAGAAAGATGGTGGAGCAGGTTGCAGGCTGTTATGTGGCCAAAAACAAAAGAAAAGAGCTGTTAAGAATGGTTTTATAATGCGTTTTGAATTAAGTAATGAATCAGTTTATTAGTTCTACCATAGAAAAATCTAGAAAAAGACCTCACCTTAACACGATTTTTATGCAATCATCACATACATTTCACACAAAAGACCATAGAGAGTATCCTGTACAGTTGTATATGCAGACTGTTATAAGAATACAATTTCCCAGGAAGTGAGACTCCTGGGAGGTATTGATATCATCTGAGAATAAATATCATGTGGATCTGTCTTCCATCTGTTGAGGACACTTATCATCAGCACTTAATGCAGAAAACCACCATCACTGTAAATAATCTCTTTCATGCTTCTTCAGTGAGGAACTGAACATTCTGTTTTAGACATTTACATAAAGCTATTTATTGCTATGTTTGTAGCACACCGTCAGAGTGGTAAGGAAAAAACTCCCAGAAAGGAAATGAGGAAGGGAAAGCACCCATGTCAGGGTGACTATGGATTATGCCACCTAGCTCTTTGGCTTCTGTTGTCCTCTATGGTTAATGTGTAATGTGTGATGTATTGTCCAGTGCATTTACTGTTTATTACTATTGTATATTATTATTCATCTTTATACATGTCTCACATGCTGTGAAAGTTTTTGTGTTTTTTTTTGTGCTTTTCCTGCTTTGGATGGAGAGAGACAAAAGACAATGTAAGGACTATTCTAGCCATTTCACAGTAAATTGTCTTCATTCTTTTTCTTTTTCATTCATTCATTTTCTGTACCGCTTTATCCTTATATTCAGGGTTGCGGGGACCTGGAGCCTATCCCAGGAAACTTAGGGCACAAGGCGGGGTACACCCTGGACAGGGTGCCAATCCATCGCAGGGCACACACACACACAAATACGCACACTCATTCACACACTACGGGCAATTTGGAATGTCAATTAACCTAACCTACATGTCTTTGGACTGTGGGAGGAAACCGGAGTACCCAGAGGAAACCCACCAAGCACGGGGAGAACATGCAAACTCCATGCACACAGAGACGGGAATCGAGCCTGCCCCGGGAATCGAACCCGAACCCTGGCGGTGCAAGGTGACAGTGCTAACCACTACACCACCGCGCCGCCTCTTTTTCTTTTTTATCTTAATGAAAAAAGACTGTAACACACAATGATCAAACATCATGAATCATTATGTGCCGCGTGTCGATGTTCTGAGTGAGTTATGAGTTGTTCAGTGTTCAGCAATGATATCATGAACCATAGAAGAATGCCTGTCTGATGAGCATTTTTGTGGTGCTGTATCTTTTGCTGATTGGTAGGCTTTAGGCTTTTTCAAGGTGTGTCTTATTCTCTGTCGAAATTCTAGCCAATGTGCAATACTTCTGAGATACCAGGAGCATTTTTAATTTGGCAGCACTATGACACATTCTCAGCTAAAAGACAAAGATCTCTTTTATGGCATGGATAGTAAATTATTTTATTGCAGTTTTATATGAATCATGCAGATGTCATGGGCCTCGGTGATCAGTGATACACAAATGGAGATATATAATAACTTAACTGTGGAGGGCATGAGTAATACAAGGAAGTGTTTCTTTTTAGCCAGTGACTTGTCTTCTTTCATTTATTTTGTCAGCGTTAATGTCTAAGAGTGGTCTGTTGATCTGCCTGTCACTTGGTGATGGACAAGCATGTCCCTGGAAAAATTGTCAAAGTCCAATCTTTATGTCTGTGTGCTGTGGGTGTGTGTGTGTTCGTGTCACTGACAGCAAGGTGTGGCATTATCCTGTGTTATAGACTCCTGTGTACAACTGATATAGCAAAACTTTTGCATTGCAAGGAGTATCACTTATAGGCCTGTTGCTTTGTCCTTCGTTAAGTCTTCAGGTGAGCATTTTACTAATTTTACTCACTTGATAGACGTAGATTAAAACTGTAGTCGTAAGCAGTCTGTAGCAGTACATAGTAGCAGTACTGTGAGAAAGTCATAAACAGTTGTATTTACAACATCGAGAGTCAGCTTATAATAGCTTGCTATATCGAATATTTTTTTTTTCCATATTATGCAAATAACCTGGAAGCTTGTGGAGGAGATCGTTTGTTTTGGCTAGTGGCTCCAACAATTTATTTACTTGTTATCCACCAGTGTTAACAGTTAAATGTGCAACCTTTACTCTGACATTTGTGGTTTTCCCAAGGGTGCGGTGAAGTTTCATCCCCTGTTTAGGAAATTGGTTTGCTGGATATTAGGTTTGTTTTAATTAGTATCATACTGTATTGATTAAGTAGACAGCTAAAGCAAAGCTGTGGCTGAGATCATGCTGTCAATCTCTATCTCTCTCTCTTTCTCGCTCTCTAACTATCTACTATATAGTTGGAAACATTATTTGGAAATATGCTCTTAGAATGACAGCAGATAAAGTTAAGCATCAAGTAAACCGTGTTATTTCCAAAACCGTGAGTTGTTGTTCTGTAAGAAATGTTTTTAATTATGCTGTGTGGCCCAAAATCTGGATCCATTGGGAATTTTTTTTTTAAAAGTACGTAGAGCAAATGTTTTTGTAATTTGATCAAATGTTTCTTGTTTTACTAAATTAAATTTTTTTTTTTATCCTTTATTTTACCAGGAATGTCCCATTGAGATACATTATCTCTTCTTCCAGGGAGTCCTGACCAAATAGTGTCTGTGCACGATTTAGTAAAATAACCATAGACTAGAAAAAAAACTGATGTGACCACCCTAATAATTCATTCATTTTCTATACCGCTTAATCCTGTGTTCAGAGTCGCGGGGGACCTGGAGCCTATCCCAGGAGACTTCGGGCACTAGGCGGGGTACACCCTGGACAGGGTGCCAATCCATCGCAGGGCACACACACATACACACACTCACACACCCAATCACACACTACGGGCAATTTGGGAACGCCAATTAGCCTAACCTGCATATCTTTGGACTGTGGGAGGAAACCGGAGTACCCGGAGGAAACCCACCAAGCACGGGGAGAACATGCAAACTCCATGCACACAGACGGGAATCGAGCCTGGCCGGGGAATTGAACCCAGACCCTGGAGGTGCAAGGCGACAGTGCTAACCACTACACCACCGTGCCGCCTCACCCTAATAATAATAATAATAATAATAATAATAATAATAATAATTTCTATTTTAGTTGTGAATTGTGTAACATTTACATTTGTAAGCAGTGCAAACATTAAATAATGTTAATTTAATAAGTCTGAATATTATCAAGAAGGCCTGAAATTTGAATTAAATAGTAGAAAGCAAATATGGCACTCGAGCCTCAAATGAAAAGAACCATGACTGCTTGAAATGTACTCTAACAACTGTGTGTTTGGAGTGGTTTACCACACTTATCAGGTAACAGAAAGGAATGAATAATTTATCTGCAGATTTATATCTTGGAGAGTGGATACTGTATGGGCTGCAATAAAAAAAAAAAAAGTTTTTAGCATGGCCCAGGCTGTACTTGAGCTTGGAATTCTGATCAAATCAATAATACATTTGTAAATTTTTCTAATTTCTCCAGACTACCCGTGAAACTAGAACTGATTAAAAATCTAATCTCGGCCCGAAAAGGTAACGTGGAAGCAAATATGATACCCTTTTAGGACCGAGATGAGGCTTCAGTTGGAACAGGTGCCGCTTGGACACACTTTCAGCAGCATGGCTGACCTTGGAAACATTGATCTACATCTCACATAACTGCTGCAGTGGAGACTGAGTTGTGCTGACTTGGAACTCTTTGCATTACAGAGGTTTCCCTATGTATTCAGTCATAGAGTCCTCATGTACATTGTATGACTTTAAAATGAAGAACTTACACCATAGGCTACAAAAAAAAAAGAAAGTATGAAGTATGAATTTGCATTCTCTACATTTTGATGACTAATATATAAAAATAATGAAACATGCATTTAATATAAGCAATTAGCAATTTAATATACAGCACTATGCAACCTGGACACAAGGGGGGAATTATGTACAATGCTAGGTGTTGACTACAGTTTAGCATTTACCACTATACTTTATACTGGAGATCCACTGGCATAGAGATGGGCTATAAGTCCCAGATCCTCCAGCTTTGTTGTGAGTGTGGAGGATCTGGGACTTTTAGCCCATTTCCATGCCATTGGATCTCCAGTTCCACAGCGGGTAGACCGCAAACAGTATTGATGGACAGGCATTTCTAGATATATATTATCTAGTAATGGTACAGTAATTAAAATTTCTGTACATAGGTGAAACAGTGGTGTAGTGGTTAGCACTTTAGCTTAAGGGTTCGATTCCTGACCTCGAGTCTGTGATATAGAAGATAAATTAGTTAATTGCTGTACATATTCTAATTTTAGATTTTTTTTCCCCTTGCAAGCTTTATGTAATATAAATCGTACTTTAATGTAAACTTTATTTTAGTGGTATGTAATTTTAGTGTGCCAGGACAGTGGTGAGACCAGCGATGCTCTACGGCTTAGAGACAGTGGCACTGAAGAAAAGACAGGAGGCAGAGCTAGAGGTAGCAGAGCTGAAGATGTTGAGGTTCTCTTTGGGAGTGACAAGGATGGATAGGATTAAGAATGAGTTCATCAGAGGGACAACCCATGTTAGATGTTTTGGAGGTTTGGACATGTTCAGAGGAGAGAGGGTGAATATATCGGTAGAAGGATGCTGTGGTTGGAACTGTCAGGCAGGAGGTCTAGAGGAAGACCAAAGAGGAGATTTATGGATGCAGTGGGGACATGAAGTTACAGTAGTTGGTGTAAGAGAAGGGGAGAGGATAGGGTTAGATGGAGGCAGATGATTCGCTGTGGTGACCTCTGAAAGGGAACAGCCGAAAGATGAAGAAGAAGAAGTAATTTTAGTGTGGATTTCATTCAACTTTAATATTTATTTTATTTTCTGGTTACTGAAAGTCATATCTAGCAAATCTAAACCTCCTGTAGAGATTCGGAAAACTTGTATGCCGTCATTAAACATGCTGAGCAGGTGAAGTTTGATTTTGATTCCAGCTGACCTTAACACATGACCTCAACTGTAGTGCCAGTGATGCTTGGTGAAGTTCGGGTACTGCATTATTTAATAGTAGCTCTCAGCAGCTCTCAGGACGATTTGTCTGATTTGTTACCTCATGTTCTTCCTCCATGCTGTGCTGAAAGGCAGTATGTTCACGAGTTGCAAATTCCTGGCAAAAACCATCCCTGTTTTAATTTCTTTTATTATGAGGAGTCACACCAAACCTTTTTTTAAGCAGAGTATATTGACCTTTCTGAATTAAAATGCAGTTTATTACAACTACATTATCATAAAGGCTAAAATAACCAAAATGAACCTACTTTCATTTTCTATTGGTTGCACTTTGTACCCAAGAAAATCCTGATTTCAGTGTTTTGACTCAGAATTGATTGGTTCATCTTTCCTTGAAATATTGTAATTAAAAGTCTAGTGATGGGTACACATTGATGATTTTTTAAAAAACTTTTAGTTACTGATTTGTCAATTTTGTATATATACTCAGCAAAAAAAAGAAACGCCCCTTTTTCAGGACTGTGTATTTCAACAATAATGTTGTAAAAATCCAAATAACTTTACAGATCTTCATTGTAAAGGGTTTAAACAATGTTTTCCATGCATGTTCAATTAACCATAATCAATTAATTAACATGCACCTGTGGAATGGTCGTTAAGACCTTAACAGCTTACAGAAAGTAGGCATTTAAGGTCACAGTTCTAAAAACGCAGGACACTAAAGAGACTTGTCTACCGACTGTGAAAAACACCCAAAGAAAGATGCCCAGGGTGCCTGCTCATCTGCGTGAACCTGCATTAGGCATGCTGCAGGGAGGCATGAGGACTGCTGATGTGGCTAGGGCAATAAATTGCCATGTCCGCACTGTGAGATGCCTAAGACAGCGCTACAGGGAGACAGGAAGGACAACTGATCATCCTCGCAGTGGAAGACCACGTGTAACCGAATATCACACCTGCGACACAGGATGGCCACAACAACTGCCCGAGTCACACCAAGAACACACAATCCCTCCATCTCACAGCAAGAACTGACAAAACTTGTCCAGTCCATGAGGAGGAGATGCACTGCAGTACTTCAAGCAGCTGGTGGCCACACCAGATACTGACTGGTACTTTTGATTTTGAGCCTCCCTTCATTCAGGGACACATTGTGAAACATTTTTAGTTTATGTCTTATGGTGTTGACTCTTTTAGTGTTCATACAAATTTAGTGTTCATACACATTAAGTTTACTGAAAGTAAAAACAGTTGAAAGTCAGGGGACGTTTCTTTTTTGCTGAATATATATATTTTTTAAACATTTTTATTGATTAATGTTTAAAGGTTTGCTTCTTCATGTATGTGCAATACAGTAAATGTGATGCTCGAAAACTCTCATTTGAATGTAGGAGTTATCTTTTTATTAAACACTGGCCTCCTTGAACTCTACACATTTTAAAGAGTAATGTACACAGCATTGACAGTAATAAAATGCATGTTAGTAGTAAGTAGCGTGTTGAGTTTTCTGCTGATACGATTTGCTTGCATTTTGCATACACATGTTTGAGCTTATCCTGCTGTGTAGTGGAATTTTACTGAGGCTGCAATTGATGCAGTGAACTGTGTGTCTGCTCTTGCTTTATGGTGCCGGGTGGGCGATCAATCATCACTTTCCTCATTCGTTTCTCCCTTTCCTCCATCCATTCATCATTTTGTGAACTCCACTGCAAAGGTCTTTATAACATACAACCAACTCTGATCATATATAGGGCTTTAGATATCAAATAAGGATTTTGTTGGTAATGTACGTAGATAAGTATTTAATATATATAAAAAAAACTTTTTAGGTGCTAAATAAATATTGTCCAACATCCTCGTAACAGTATCATTCGTACTGTTATTTGCTGTTACCCTAGATAAATACGTTTGAATTCAAAATGGTCCACTATGTGTCCAAATCATGCTATGTGGTGTATATATACGTCTTTTATTTATTTTCATTTTTTGTTTATCAAATAATGCAGTCCTCATTATGATTATTTAAACGAAACATTTGAAATTTTGGTTGCGTGGTGACTTAGTCGTCAGCACTGTCATCTTGCACCTCCAGGGTTGGGGGCTTTGTATCAGGCCTCTGGTCTGTATGCATGGTGTTCTCCCCATTCTTTGTGGGTTCCCTCCAAATACTCCAGTATTCATCCAAAATCCATTGTAGTCTGACTGGCACTTCCAGATTGCCCATAGTGCATGATTACAGTAGGTGTGTGAGTTTGTGTACAGTAATTGTGCGCTGTGATTGGTTGCCATCCCATCGAGGCTGTACTGTACCTCGCCTCTGCCTTAAATTCACTGGGATGTACAAATTTAAGAAGTTCTTTGTTTTTAAGGTTGCCTTTTGTACATGTCCCAGACAGTAGAATAGAATTAATAGAAATTGTATTAAATGTATTACATACTGTCTCACCTTTACATGGTGATTGATGTCAGTGCATTTTTCCAAGGTTCTTCCATTTTGGTCAAATTTGAAGCCAGCATTGCATCTCCTTTTGTACTGAATGATATTCCTTAATTTAATAGAAATCCACAGTTTAATACAAATAGGTCACTGCAATTCTTGATGCAGGAATTTAGGAAAGAAAGGAAGAATTTAATTTATGACTGCAGCTCAGGGACAGACATACACGTACTGTCATGTTGCAACAGTTATCAGAAAATTCATGTAGGGTTAACATGAATATGTTTTATAGTTACTATTATTTCCTCACTTCCATAATTAGAATTTATAGCATTCAGTGTATCATCGGACAGATTATAATGAAGTAATTATTTGCTTGATAGAACTGTTGGGATAACTGCAAAGGTGTCAGAAACTTGCTGACAACTGATCCGATCTGAGTTCTTATCTGAAAGTTAACATGCAAGCACTAGATAATATTTGGAACGTGTCTTAGATAGTGTCTTGGCTGCATAATATTTGAATCCATTATAACTTTATTGTTGTGGACCAGAGATAAAGCACATTGTGACTTGCGTTCAGACTTTGAACATCTCAGGAGTCAGATAAGTTATCTCAACCAAGCGAGATCCCTTTAAATATAAATGAAATGTAAAATAAACCTAGGCTGTTGGTGGATTGTTGGCCCAAATAAGTGTGTGTTCCTGGCTCCCTGAGTGTTCCCAGGATGTGTGTTTGCAAGTGTAGTTTGTCAGACAAACCTAAATTATTATTTTTTTTTTTTTCAGTTTAATTTCATACTTTTAACCAGTTTATTGGCTACATTTTTTTTAAATTTTTTTTTTGACTGTTCAACAATGAAACGCTGATTAAATCTAGAACTTAAATGCCTAAATTTATACCGTTGTCTATTACCGGTAATCCATTCTCTCTGCCCCACTCTCCCTCCCATCAGTGCCAGGACTGTTCAAGCAAAATGTGATTGGATTCCCTCCCTGCCATTCATATGCAAAAATACACGCATACACACACAGAGCCAGCCACCACATTGTACAGTTCTGTACCACATGGAGGGGATTTGGTCAGTAGAACTTATTTGAGGTTAATAAACATATGAATAATAACAATACACGGAGAAAGCAGAAGAATACCAAACCGGATGACGCTGAATTGTGAGCGAAGCCACATGTGCTTGGAATCTAAAGGCAGCTCCTGTGTTTGTTTGGAAGAGAGCAGGTACGCTTGTTATTGTCACCACAGTGCTGCTGTCTTGTTGCACCATACTTTTGTTTTTTTTTTCTGTGCGTTTACGCAGGAATTATTATTATAATAGGGACATGGAACATTTTACTATAGATGCTGGGAGAGGCACTTTTGTGCTGGATGTATTGGATATACTCGGTTGTGTTTTGTTTCCAGTGAAGTGAAGCTTCAATTGTTGGTGCATGACAGCATGCAGATGCTGTCTTCGCGTGCGGTTGTGGTTTATGGAAATTATGTTTGGATGAGGTTATGTGGGTCTCTTTGTCATGTACAGTATCTGTTCATGTAGCAACCCATGCAAATTAATTCAAATGCACACTTTCTCTATATTTTTTTTGTATCTGTAATTTGAAACAAATGAAAAAAAAGACTGACATGAGGAAATTTTAGGTAAGTTGATATGACATTTTCTGTCTCTGTAATCAAATGTATCACTTTTGAGGTTGTTTATAAAGGGGTGATGTGCAGTTGCATTGAGTCAGTGAGTTACGGTAGTTAATAGCTAAGATATCTTAGCCATGCTTACAGCTCTTTTGTCTGCTCTGGCAGCGAGCCTTACATAGTTACGGAACAAAAGCCTCCTTCGGTCCATTGGAGTGGATTAAATTAGACATGGGGGTCAAACAAGTACTGCACTTCGAAACATATCATGGTACCTCTATTTTGTTTTAGCTGCTAAAGAAGACAACCTCACTGTGTCAAACTCTTTTACAGTACCTTTTTTTGCATTTCATTTTTTGTTGTTTTATGGTTTGGAAACTGTCCTACCATATTGCTTTCGATTGACATACTGGTGTCGTCCCTCCCCCACTGGTCCCCTATTAAACATGAGGGCTGCGCCCCCACGTTAGGCAGAGTGGTGCCTTCTGTTCGCTCGTTAAACAAAATCTATTGTCCTGTCAAATTTTGGATCATTTAATTACATTGTCAGATTGAATTAAGAATTTCAATTTTCTGAACCAAATGTCTGGATGCTAATTTTATATCTCTATCTAAACAATACATGAATTAAAAAAAAAAAAAACAGTTAACACTTTATTTCAACAAACTTGTTTTTGTCATGATGATAGCATATACAATGTGTAGCATTGCCCCAGGTCTATTAATGTCATCACACATAAACTCAGGCATGCCAACTACATACAGTACTAAATAAAAGACCATTGTAGTGTATGTCAGACCCAGTGCTTATAGGTGTATTGTCTAGATTGTCTAAAGGGGTCAACAATCTGTTACCACTTCTGGAGACAAAACAGCGAAGGTGAAGAAAAGTGTTCAGTGTTATACTGTCCACAATACGCGCACTTCAAGTGACGGACATTATTACATTTAAGAGAATTGTGTAATATGAGAATGTATATTTAGAACTGGCTTTGATTATTTGACATCTGATTATGATATCAAATAATGTAGTAAAGCGTAACAGTAAAACATGGAAGGCTTTTTGTGATCAAGAACATAGCAAACTGTGACATTACATTCTTTTAAATGGAATTAATTATTATTGCTAGCGATTGATATTATAAAGCAGTGTAATAAAAACAACTTTATAATGAGTTTTTTTTTGTTTTTCTATTTAAATATGATCACACATTGCGATTAATATTAACAGTCTGCTTTTATCCTATTTTGCAGTCCATGGTGAAATCCACTCTGCTGCATTTAACTACAGCCGTGAGTTTTTTCTGCCAAATTTCCCAGCATGTCGGGGGCCTACGACGAGAGTCTGGCGTCTGATGAGACCACAGACAGTTTCTGGGAGGTCAGCCTTTTATTCGCAGTCTCATTTTAACATAGTGTTCCAGACAAATGACACTAAATGATTTTACTAAAATGTTTGGCATGTGAGATTAGATCATTAGCCCATACTGTATAAAGAACCACTGTCATCACAGGTCGGGAACTATAAGCGTACAGTTAAGCGCATCGATGACGGACACCGGCTTTGCAATGACCTGATGAGTTGCATTCAAGAGCGTGCCAAAATAGAGAAGTCCTATTCACAACAGCTAACAGAATGGTCGAAGAGATGGAGACAGCTAGTGGAGCGAGGTACTGTGAACCAAATAACTTCTATACTTTGAAGACTTAAGAAATTTTCCAAGTAATTTTAATTCCTTTCTAGACTTTAGCTATACCAACTATATGCTTTCTGTCTTTCTCATTTGTCTGAATCTCAGGACCACAGTATGGGTCAGTACAAAGGGCCTGGATTGCAATGATGAATGAAACCGATAAGGTGAGCGAGCTTCACCAGGACATCAAGAACATTCTGATAAATGTGGACTTGGAGAAAGTGAAAAACTGGCAGAAAGACTCCTACCACAAGCAGATTATGGGAAGTTTTAAGGAGACCAAAGAGGCAGAGGAAGGCTTCAGAAAGGCTCAAAAACCATGGGCCAAAAAGCTTAAAGAGGTGAGGAACATTATTTTTTTTAATATTCTGAAAACATTCCTTTGAAACTCTGGTCCATGTTGATATGATTGCATCACGGTTACTTCAGAGATTTTAGGTACACTATCATGCTGTGAATCTCCTGTTCTACCGTGTCAGCAGTTACAGAAATCAGTAAACCAGCCATTTTCGCACCATGTTATGGTCAAAATCACAGAGATCACATTTTTTTCCCCATTATGATGGTTGATGGTTGATATCCAAGATGCTGGCTCATATCTGCAGGATAATATGCATGCACTGGTGCTACACAATTGGCTGACAAGTTAATTACACTAATCTGTAGCTGTACCAGTGTTCCTAATAAAGTGTTCACAAAGCCAGAGTTCATAACTAATATTAAGTTATTTTTTCTCGTTTACAACATTACTTCACATTATTATGACTGTAATATGACTTATTTTGGACTTATTTTGTAAAGCTGGACATTTTAACATGGCACTCTATGGGGAGTGACTCACTTTTGGAGCCAGCTCCCAGTGGACATTTGAGCAACTGCACATTTTGCCACTTGGTTGCATTAGTTAAATTGTTCAGAATCAGAGGTTTCGTGCGCAAAATACACACAATTTCGCATAAATGTTTACAAATAAATTTGTCTTCTCTGGTAGGTGGAGACAGCAAAGAAAGCATACCATATGGCCTGCAAGGAGGAGAAGCTTGCCTCCAGCCGTGAAGCCAACAGCAAGGGAGAAACATCGTCTACAACTGCAGAGCAGCAGAAGAAGTTACAGGAGAAGCTGGACAAATGCAAAAGTGAAGTTCAGAAGGTAAGCCTGAAAGAATGTAATTGAAATTTTTTTTTAAGTATAGGTATACATGTCTGCTGCTTAAATTGTAGCAACTAATTCAAAACTTTCCAAATGCAGCATCTAAAGCTTTTTTTTTTTTACCACATGCAGGTAACACTGTGTATGCAAGCTTGAATTGGTTGGTAGATGTAAACTGATTTGCTGTGTAGAAGGTTAGGCAAACAAATGTGTGTAATCTTCAAGTTGATGCAGTTTTTTGATGTGCAAGATCTTTCGCACAGGTGGCACCACAGGCACGAGGCGAGGTCATTCTGGAAAAACGTGTTTTTATTAAGAAAATTTGGGAAAGGAAAGTGTTTTTTTCTCGATTGGAAGATGGATTAACAAGCTTACAAAGTTTTAGTCTTTTTTTCTATACAAACACAAATACAGTTGAAACTAGAGGAAAGCAATAATAAGGGAAAGGAAAGCGTTTTTAAGTATGGAAGAAGGAAAAAAGGGGGAGGAAAGTAGTGAAGATGTGCACGTGCGGATCTGGAGGCAGTGCCTAACTGTCATGTGAGCTTGAGGCTGGTGAGAGTGGCAGGGTGGGCTTGCATGGGTAGCGGCTCCTGCATACTCCTTAAAGTTGCTTCTATTGCTTGGCCAAACAGCCCCTCCCAGATCTCCATGGGTGTGGCCACGGACTGGAGTCCGAAGTGACAGCCGGCAGCTTGGTCGGCTTTCCTGACTGGGAACACGTTAATGTCAATCACAGCGGCCTTTTTTTCTATGAGGTGGCAGGATCACAAAAGCTGGTTCTAGGCGAGAATGAAAATGCTACGGGAGCTCGTGCAGTCCTCTTGCAGCTGTCCTTAAAGCTGTGATCAAGCGGCTGCATTTAGTTCTTGCCATTGAAGTCTTCGGGGTGCATGACGTTACCCTGCTCGCATACTACTCTTTGCGTAAATATTGCTGTTAGAGCTTTAAGAAACCCACGTTATTAGGAATGCAACAGTGCATTGAAATATAGAGTTTATTGGGAATCTAGTACACAGGGCCGCTGCTGGCCAAATGGGTGCCCTAAGCAGAAATTTACTCAGAAATATTACAGAAGTAAAAATAAAATTATTTAAAAAAACACCTACTATAGGGGTCAAAATAGAATTTTATTCAAATAAAAGTAAATACATAAATAAATTGTATCATTTTATAAATTTCAATTGTAGCTCTACAGCAAAAAATACAAACTAAAATTACACTTTAAATAAAACATTTATAATAAATAAAATAAACAATAATAAACTGAAATAAAATCAACACTGTCATCTGCTGGAGCTTTCCAAAGTTCAGAATGTACAAAGGCACACTTCTGCTTTTTCTTGAGGTAAAGTCGTAAATGAGCTCTTCATATGATAAAGCCTTTGATAATTCAGAGATGATGCTGACAATTGCCAGACCACTCATGCGCTCTTGTGCCATAGCTTCATTTTAGAAAAACTTCGCTCAGCAGAGGCAACAGTTACAGGGAGCGACACAAGTAGAGCAATCCAGAGATTTGGGTACAACTCTTGTATTCTTCCAGGACCAGGCATATTATTCAATTATTATCATTTTTGGCCAAATAGGCAGCCGTAACAGAGGTAAGGGCGCGGACGTCATCACGTGTGCTTCGCCTACTCTGCGTTCACCGTAAAATGCAATATACCTTTACCTTACCTTTACCTTTAGGCATTTGGCAGACGCTCTTATCCAGAGCGACTTACATTTTTTATCTCAGTGTACATCTGAGCAGTTGAGGGTTAAGGGCGTTGCTCAAGGGCCCAACAGTGGCAACTTGGTGGTTGTGGGGTTTGAACCTGGGATCTTCCGAACCGTAGTCCAATGCCTTAAATTTGTTTATTTGTATATGTATATTATTAATATTAATTTATTATTATAATATATAAAAACTATTTTTTTGAGTAGCTGGGATGGTGCCCCCCCCGGGAGTTGGTGCCATACGCAGACTGCGTACTCTGCGTATAGGGAGCAGCGGCACTGCATACGGAGACACACGTGATGACCTTGTGGGCAAATTCAGCTGATAGTTTGGAATGTTTGTCTTTGTAGCACACTAAGGATCAAAGTGTACTTAAACTAGTTCAACAGCGCCACTGAATGTTAGGTGGTGGTCGACAAGTGGCTACTCCGTAGCCCATGTTGTTCACCTGTGACTTTATTATTTTGCACTAATATGTAATTCATAAGGATGAAGCTTGACTAGTAAAGATGGGGGAAAAATCTATTCTGTTATGTATCGCAGTTATGTCATGTGGCAATTTATATATCACCACCCCGTCTTTAAAATATATGTGGTTTTAATTATACTGTATGTAATTTATATATGGCAGGCAGCACAGGGTTCTGTGCGGTGGGAACGAATTATTTACTTAGTTTACTGTACTTTGAATGTTAAAATCTTAAAAAAAAAATAAATAAATAAATATAGAATCAGAATATTTATAAAATTATAATACTTACTGAGTCGCAGTAAAAATCAAATCAGCACATAGGTATCATGATAACATAGTATCGGCTGGTGCCTGGTGATTGCTATCTCTATTGACTAATGAACTATGAGAGCCTTTCTGAATGAAGATTTGATCAAAAAGACCGGCAGAAAATTAGAAACACTGGGCATTAATAAAGTTAAAAGGAAAAAGGGACTTTGAGGCAGAAAACTTTTGCAGAAGACTGGACAAATCAATAATTGTTTGCTTTCCCACTGTGTGAAGTCACCACTGTCACTTGACACAAGCATATATATATATATATATACAGATTATGCATCTTGTCTTGCTGATAGTGTCATTTGGGCCATATAGACAATGATTCTGACTGTGGTTGGCATGACTGACAAACAGCTCTACCCACTACTCATCAAACCATACATTCTGTTGTAGATAAAAAAAGCCATGACACACCTTGTGGAGAGCAACCCTAGCATAATGTAGCACACACTCCACGCCAGTGGAGTAGAAACATTGCATGTGTTATTATTTGGCACACAGGTTTTACATTGTGTTCAGACATTTCACTCTATTGCTGAATACAGAAACACTTGTGACAATAGTGATGCCACTGTTTATCAGCATTGCGGTGTGTGAATGTGTGTGTGCCTGGTGCCTAGCAATGGATTGGCAACACATCCAGGGTGAATTCCCCTGTTTTATGCCCAATGTTTTGAATCCTTGTGACCTTGACCACGATTAAAGGGGTACTGATGATCAATACAATTAACAAACACATGTATATCAATAAATCATCTTATCTACTCACCTACAGTGGTGTGAAAAACTATTTGCCCCCCTCCTGATTTCTTATTCTTTTGCATGTTTGTCACACAAAATGTTTCTGATCATCAAACACATTTAACTATTAGTCAAAGATAACACAAGTAAACACAAAATGCAGTTCTTAAATGAGGGGTTTTATTATTTAGGGAGAAAAAAAATCCAAATCTACATACATGGCCCTGTGTGAAAAAGTAATTGCCCCCTGAACCTAATAACTGGTTGGGCCACCCTTAGCAGCAATAACTGCAATCAAGCGTTTGGAATAACTTGCAACGAGTCTTTTACAACGCTCTGGAGGAATTTTGGCCCACTCATCTTTGCAGAATTGTTGTAATTCAGCTTTATTTGAGGGTTTTCTAGCATGAATCGCCTTTTTAAGGTCATGCCACAACATCTCAATAGGATTCAGGTCAGGACTTTGACTAGGCCACTCCAAAGTCTTCATCTTGTTTTTCTTCAGCCATTCAGAGGTGGATTTGCTGGTGTGTTTTGGGTCATTGTCCTGCTGCAGCACCCAAGATCGCTCTAGCTTGAGTTGACGAACAGATGGCCGGACATTCTCCTTCAGGATTTTTTGGTAGACAGTAGAATTCATGGTTCCATCTATCACAGCAAGCCTTCCAGGTCCTGAAGCAGCAAAACAACCCCAGACCATCACACTACCACCACCATATTTTACTGTTGGTATTATGTTCTTTTTCTGAAATGCTGTGTTACTTTTACGCCAGATGTAACGTCCCGTTCCACCTTCACCAACGCACCTTCCAAAAAGTTCAACTTTTGTCTCGTTGGTCCACAAGGTATTTTCCCAAAAGTCTTGGCAATCATTGAGACATTTTTTAGCAAAATTGAGACGAGCCTTAATGATCTTTTTGCTTAAAAGTGGTTTGCGCCTTGGAAATCTGCCATGCAGGCCATTTTTGCCCAGTCTCTTTCTTATGGTGGAGTCGTGAACACTGACCTTAATTGAGGCAAGTGAGGCCTGCAGGTCTTTAGATGTTGTCCTGGGGTCTTTTGTGGCCTCTCGGATGAGTTGTCTCTGCGCTCTTGGGGTAATTTTGGTCGGCCGGCCACTCCTGGGAAGGTTCACCACTGTTCCATGTTTTTGCCATTTGTGGATAATGGCTCTCACTGTGGTTTGCTGGAGTCCCAAAGCTTTAGAAATGGCTTTATAAACTTTAACCAGACTGATAGATCTCAATTACTTTTGTTCTCATTTGTTCCTGAATTTCTTTGGATCTTGGCATGATGTCTAGCTTTTGAGGTGCTTTTGGTCTACTTCTCTGTGTCAGGTAGCTCCTATTTAAGTGATTCCTTGATTGAAACAGGTGTGGCAGTGGCAGGTGAGGCCTGGGGGTGACTACAGAAATTGAACTCAGGTGTGATAAACCACAGTTATTTTTTAACAAGGGGGGCAATCACTTTTTCACACAGGGCCATGTAGATTTGGAGTTTTTTTTCTCCCTTAATAACGTAAACCTTCATTTAAAAACTACATTTTGTATTCAATTACGTTATCTTTGACTAATAGTTAACGGTTTTTGATGAGCAGAAACATTTAAGTGTGACAAACATGCAAAAGAATAAGAAATCAGGAAGGGGCAAATAGTTTTTCACACCACTGTAGATGAGAATGTCCATTTGGGAATGACTGCGAGCTGGTGAATATATGACCAGCAGTGTCCCTTGGGGAACATCATAAAAGGGCTTCGTAGTCTAAAGACAGATTAGGTCACTGGGTAAAGGATGTGATGTACTGTTAAAATTTTCCTTTTGAATATGACATTGCGACAGTGATAATAAGGGCTTGCTTATTATCACTTGTTTGTGATGATTTCTTATGATTTCTCATAGCAAAAGACATAAACAGTGTATTTAAGAAATGAATGTAGACTATACAGTATTTTGTGTTTTTTTGCAGGCCAAAGAGAAGTATCTGAAGGCTCTGGATGAGCTGAGCAACTGTACACCACAGTACGTGGAAAACATGGAGCTGGTTTTTGAACAGAGCCAACAGTTTGAAGAAAGAAGACTGGCCTTCATGAGGGAGGAGCTGCTGGATATCAAACGCCATCTTAACCTCACAGAGAACCAAAGGTCAGCCTAACGATCAGCTTTGCTAAAGCTGATGTCTACTTTCACTCATCAGAGCTTGTTTGCACTTGAATAATGTGTTCAGACATTTTCAGCAATGTTATGTTCAAGACAGTATGGTTTTTATTTTTAAAATTAGGTTTGAAAAAATTTCCCTGAACTTAGTTCAGTTTCTTTCGCACAGTTACCCCATTTTATTGTACTTGTTGCATAACAGTATAATGCGATCTGGAGAAAAGAGAGAAAAGCATGACTGTCTTGGTTTTTTTTTGCAGCTATGCCACAGTTTACAGGGATTTAGAACAAACCATCACCTCTGCCAGTCCTCAAGAAGACCTCAGGTGGTTTAGCAACAACGTTGGCCCTGGCATGCCCATGAATTGGCCACATTTTGAGGTGAAATATTACTGAAATGACAGATACTGTTGTTTTCTTGCACTTTTTGCATGACATACCATCCAGGGTGTCCAAGTTTCCCAGGTTTAGGGTGTGAATGCACTATATAGTATTACAGTGGAACCTTGGATTACGAGCATAATTCGTTCCGGAAGGGGGCTCATATTCCAAAACATTCGTAAACCAAAGCAAATTGTCCCATAAGCATTAATGGGAAAAAAAATAATTCGTTCCACAGCCCCCCAAAAAAACATAAAAATAATTAACACAAAATATAAAGTAAAAATAGAACAAATTTACTTGTACTTTATTTAAAAATAAATCCCGACAGATAAGTGTTTCCATTTATGCGCACAGGCACTGCGCTGCCGAGAGTGTGTTATGTGTGTACGTGCACGTAATTTAACACCGTGCCGGTTGTGTGTGAGTGAAGCACCCCCTCTCTGCTTCACACACACACACACACACACACACACACACACACACACACACACACACACACACACACACACACTCTCTCGTCTTTAGTGTGTGTCAGTGTTTGAGTGTGTGTGTGTGTGTGTGAACCCGCGCCTGGTCAAATTACGCGCGCACACACATAATACACACTCCACAGCGCAAGAGAAAGAAAAACAAACACACACACACACACACACACATGGATGTTGATTATACTAGTAAGAGACGAGCACTAAGACCCAGCAGGGGACATGATTACCCGCAGCGCAAGAGAGAGAAAAACCGTTGGCTCAGTTGTGATCACGTGACGCTCGGCATCAAATCAAGAAGCGCATGCGTGATACATGATACTCGGTGCTCATAAACCAAGATAATGCTCGTTTTTCAAGTAAAAATGTATTTAAAATCTTTGCTCGTCTTGCGGAACACTCGCAAACCGTAACTTACGTTGCATGTTATTTTTATTCTTTGTCTCCCAAAAATGACTGGAAGAATGAACAAATAATAATCCAGCGTGGGTGGCACTGTTTTAAATGATGTGCAAATTTTTGGCACTACTGTTTTTCTTTATTGATTACTTTTTGAGATAGCAAAAGCTTGAAATTGTGATTTCGCTGCATCTTGAAGTTATTACTTGCACCTGTATGGAATTGTCACTGTTAAACAAATACAACTTTTACTGTTTCTGCTTTTCTGACATTTTAACTGGATTTGGTATGCCATGAATTAATATCTTCTCTGGAATAAAAATTGCCCCCAGGAATACAACCCAGAACTGAGCCATGCCATCCACAAGAAAGAAAAACTCAAAAAGAACCATGATGGTGTCACACTCACCTATGTCATGACTGCTGAAGATCGGAACTCGTCACCGCAAGTTGAAAACCGTGACAGGTACTGATTGCTATTTTTTTTGTTATTTGTTTAGGTTTAAAAGGAAAGGGTAAACTGAGGGGTGGGTGAAATCAGCATAAGGGAAATCTTGACCAATCAGGAGTAACCAATTAATCTTTGTGGATTATTCATGTTTAGAAACAATCCCCAACAATCCTTTGTAATTGTAACATCTCCATATAAACATTCTGGTATTTCAGTGTGAGCAGTTCCGAACAGAACCGGGCATACTCAGCAGATTGGTCGGATGAAGAACAGGCAACTGCAGAGACCAACGGAGCCACCAACCCGTTTGAAGAGGAAAGGAGCCAAGGAGTACGAGTTAGGGCACTGTATGATTATCAAGGGCAAGAGCAAGATGAGCTCAGCTTCAGCGTAGGTGAGAGGTCGAGCATGAAATCCCCCTAGCAGTTCCCTCACTGTGCTTAAACACTGTTGGAGGAGTTTGGAATTCTTCCCCCTCTTGTGATGGCATCGTAGGGGGTTCTTGACACAGTGATTACAATATCAATAACACTTAGTAAATTGTATAGCAAAATTTTATATAGTTAATATATAAAAAACTTAATAACAACAATTTAAACTGTAGATTATTAAACTAATTATGCAAAACTTATTTACTTAAACCTATTATGCAAAATTCACTTTTAAAGAATGAACACTGGCCATAGAAAGAGTTTCTATATCAGGCAAGGGTTTAAACAGAAGCAAAACCAGCGGTAAAAATGAGAACGCTACACCCCAGATCATTTTAGTGCTCACAATGATAACAATGAACCCCTATCACATATCATGTGCCAAGTTTGGTGACAACATTATGTGTGGTAAGATGATGTGTGGTCACTGATCCAGCATGCATTTAAAAAAAAAACTGGTATATCCTTAAATATTCTACTTACTGTACCAAGTAGAAAATGTATCAGCAAATTTTCCATACACTGTGATTAGTTAAGTCAGTTTTAAACATTTAGATGGTCTCCAGTGGCCATATACAAACAAAGAATGTTGGGGAAAAAACCTACTCCCCCTGCCTTTTCTCAATTTTCCATTATTCTATTTCCCAGGTGTTAAATAAGACGATTAGATTTTCCCCATATTGTGACCTCATATAAATGGGCCCTTCCCTGACGTTGCTCAGCTCGGCTGTTCTCTGGTGGGGCGTGGCCCAGCAATAGCTCATTTACATAGACACTAAATTAGCACATATGGAGGACAAGTGAAATAAAGTTTGAGGTATGAAAAAATACATTATCTGATGGGTATTTCAGTTCAATCAGTAACACAAAATAGTAATACTGTAGATGGGACCTTTTAAGTCAAAAGTAATGAAGGTCGATTGAATTAATCATTGTTAATGTCATGAGATACTTCTCAGCATGTGGGATGTTATGATCTCAAATTAAAATGTTGGCTAAATCTTTGAAACATCTTGAGCCTCACACCTTTAGGACAGACACTTTGTCAGTAAACGAAAATCACAGCAAAAAATCAAGGAAAAGCAAGAAGGTGGGAAAATTCTCTAAGTATGACAAGGAATATTTAGAACCTGGATTTATCTGCACGGACAGTGAGAAGAAACAACTTTCAAATGGACTATTTGTCGCAAATATGTAGCAAATTTGAAGCTGTTTTCCAATGAAAGCAGAACACAACGAAAATTTAGAACTAAAACCACAAGGCATTTTGTAGGAGGTGTTATGATCCGTTTGCATGTTGCTAACGCTGTGTGATCAGTTGTACATTACCTGCATGTCTTCAATCACAACCATCTCCCATCTGTGAAGGTGAAGCTTCTCTGATGCCCTGATTCTTCCCTAATAGGTGATGAGCTAACTAAACTAGAAGATGAAGATGATCAAGGCTGGTGTAAAGGACGGCTGGACAACGGCCGATTTGGACTGTACCCAGCCAATTATGTTGAGCCTATTTAGTTGTTTTGTGTGGAGAAAATTTTTCTTCTTTTTAGAATGAAATGAAAGACTGTACTGTTCACTAAATTTAACCATATACCAACAAGATACTATTTACTTTCCCTAAAAACGTTTGCACCATATTTGAAAAATTGAAGAGAAGAATAAGCTTGAATGTACATAAGGTACATAAAGTTGCTTTAATCTACACGATGCATTTGGTTTATCAGAAACAAATCAAAATGTAATGTAATGTCAGTTGACCCAAAGAACGTTTTCACATCCATGTGTGTCTGTAGATTGCTCTTTTGTAAGATATTAATATAACACAGCCCATGAAGCCTAGCATAGCAATGCACTATGCAATATGTATGTTTTATAAGTTTTAGGTTTTGTAGTGACAGCCTCACTATTGTACCTATTTTTGGTCCTGTTTATTACTTGTCTGGGTTATAACATGCATTTACATATCCTTTTATCACTTATTTATTGATTTGCCATTTTCCTGTATATGATTGTATAATGTTGTTTTTATCTCTGTGTACTACATATGACGTCACAGCTGTTTTTGTTTTTTTGTTTGCATGTGCTGGTGTTTATAATTCACTTATACCAGCACAGATTGTATTTCAGGTAAAAGACACCATATTGAAACTTGATAGTGAAACTCTGGCCGGCATTTAGCAGTTTAGTTCATATGCATAAGTTTGTATTGCTTGAGCGCTGTTATCAAGTCAATTAAGACTAAGACAAATTTGTGCTATGCTTTTTTAAAGTAGCCATTATGTTTTTTTTTGTTTTTTTTTGCAAAGACTAATTTATAGTTTTAAGCTTTATGAGACAAATGTCATGTTAACATTCACACTAACAAAGCAGTTATTAGATATGTTGCTTGGCCAAAAAAAGTGACTTAGTGAGACTAATTGAGGGAAAGAAGGAGGGTAAGAAGGTAAGCATATGAAGCGATGCACCCATCATGCATAGAGCCCACTGTCCAAGCCTTTGGATCCAGTGTTATGATGGGCTTGCTTGAGTTGTTCAGGTCTACACTCAGCAACATTATGTGATAATAAAATGAAGTCATTCAGCAACCTGAATGTACTGAATGACCAGTACATTCAATGTTATCACATCAATTGATTTTTTTTTTCTTTCCTGATGGCAAAGGCATATTCCAAGACTCAAGTTGTGAAAGATTGGTTCTGGGAGCATGACGTGTGCAAAATTTGAGTGAAATGTTTTTTTTGGCCAGGCAGTATACATATAATTTACATGTAACTAAGTGTAACTAACTTTACAGTTCCTATTCAAAAATGTACTACTTTATATCAAAGCACCTGTGCTGAGTGCCTACTAACAGTGCAAGCCATTTTGTCTTCAAGTAATATTTGACCTATATGTCCTTATGACTGCTATATCATGAAATTTGCATCGATATGCATAAAGGACATGCATATGCCTTAAGGTAATAGGTAATAGTTTGGGAATATTTTACCATATGACAGTGCAACCTGCAATGGATAAAGCCTAGTTAGCAGTTTAAATAGTAACTGCAATTAGGGTTTAGTCAGTATTAGCAAAGCACTTCTGTGTAAATATTTATTTCAACATTTCAGAATCTTCTCTCTCTCTCTTTTTTTGACAATATTAAGGGCATGGAAATGGGAGCACCAGAATAATCTGAGTGTGTTTAAGTTCATATTTAAGCTGATCTACTTCTATTGCTGGTGTAGTGACTGTTCAAAATAAAATTTTAACCTTTCATGAATTAGTGGTGTAGTATTTCTAACTTTTCTGTGGTTGAGTATGTGGATCACTGCAGAACAGCAAACCAGTTTCTGAGATCTCCACTAGAGAGCACTCTTCCAACAGCTTTTAGTTCTTGCCTTTACAATAACAGGTTCTTGCCTGACATTCATGACAATTATATGTAATTATAGTGTAATTATATGTAACGTATTCTAAAAATTAATCACATTTTTGACAAGGATTAAAATTAAGTCATGCAAGACAAAAATTGCTACATTATGTGAAATCCCTAATTATATGAACATGTGTTTTATTATAATCTTTTAATCGAATGCTATTATAACCATAGCAAACATTAAATAACTGAATTAACAGGTTACCAAAAGCTCATTTGGCACCATATGTTTTATTTTTTACTCCTCCACAACAGGTAAGGTTGCTGAACAAGGGAAAATCCAAATCATTAGCTTTTCATTATTTATTTTGCATGTAGAAGGTTTTGGAAGGACTATTAGGTTTGGGGAAAAACACCCTTAGTAACTTTTAGTAAGGTAAGGAGACTTTTAATAACAGAACATTTTACTTCAATGTATTAACAAATCTTTTATATTTTTAACAATGGCAGACACTGCAACAACAACATAAAAAGTAACTAAAGGCACAGGAACAAAAGGAAAAAAACCTACATGCTTACATGTAAGGCAGGGAATTCATAATAGTTCCTTAATATCTGACCACTTAACTTTGCACCGTAACTGCAAAGAACTTTAGTAAGGAACATTTTATCAGACCTTTAATAAGGAAATATTACTAATAACAATAACCATTATTCAAACAGTGCACCTTTTGATGCTGATTGGAGAGCTGACATTCTTATAGAGGATGACCATTCATGGGAGCTCAGTGAGGGTAAGAAGTTCTTTACTGTTGATGCCTTTAGGGAGAGTTAATAAGTTTGATGTGTGATTAGGCCTAAAAAAAACTGAATTGGGTGGAGGCCAGGACCAAACCCAAACATGTGCTTGAGTTGGCCACTCATTCGCACAGGGAGTGGAGGTTTGCTCAAACAAAACCACAAGCATTGACACAGCAGAGTCAGTATTTGAAGTAAAGAATAATTTACAAAATTAAAAGTGAATTTAAACTCGTTTCCACATTTATTAAGTGCCTAATACTTGTAGTTATAACTCAATTTCTTGGATGTTTGCTAATAAGCTAACTGATCGACTGAGACAGGCAGACAATGCGACTAACCAGGCATTTTTATATGACCTATATAATCATAAAATGTCTGATGCAAAATGTTTTTATTAAGATTAAAACCAGATGCTGAAATGTCTTCATGTAAAAGTGACCACACTGAATGGCACTTGGAAAAAAAAAAGATATAATTTATGCAAATCTTTAAAATTATATTAACAACGAGTCCAGACCAAAACATCAGCCCTAAGCAGAAAAGTACCAGAGTGCATAGACTCTAATTCCTATAGGCAGTTTGTCAGTGCATAGCAAACAATTGTCATCTGTCTGATTTTTGGACTCATACTGGGTGAACAAACTGATAAACCAGTCTCTGAGACACATCAGGTTTGCGAATGATTCCCTTCTTATAGTACTGCCTGATGGAGCGACTAAGCTTGTCGTAGTTCATCGCTGGCCGGTTCTTTCTCAGACCCCAAAGTCGTGCTACGTGAGCAGAATCTTCGATTTTGAAAATACCTTCAGACAAAAAAACAAAAGATCATGGATAAAAGCTCAATATCAAAATGGATATGCAAGTGATATGAAAACAGAAGTGTGAATATTAAACAATGCCAAGTAATGTTCGCTCTCATTTATTGGTGCGATTCTACCAATAAAATATACCTTTCTCTTTATTGAGCCAGCGGATGCAGCGTCCGTAGCTATGTGGTTTAAGTAAGAGCTCTCGGAGGAACTGCCACAAATGGATGGGTTGACCGGAGCATGATGAATCTGCTTCTGACCACAACTCCTCTCTCTCTGTAGGGCAACACCGGTAAGTGTGACAGGATTGAAGACGAAGCATTTGAAGTCTAATTTCTACTATTTCAGTGAGTATTGAGGCTAAACATGCTGCAAAACTTACCTGTCATTCTACTTTCTCCTACTGAACATCTCTCTTTCATCCAGGCAGCTGAGCACACAAAACAACCAGTGAGTGTGTTTACTCTACCTTATACATTTAAAATACGTTGTAGCACTGACTTTGCCATACAATTATTATTTTTTTTCATTCCATAAATATAATGCATATGTAAGCATAAGTAGACACCTGATTTCCATATGTCTAGATGAGCATGGAGTGTATCACCACACTGTGGACAACGCTGTCGAAATTCATCCTCAGTCATGGCACACAAGTCTTTCCCATCGAGGTCCTGAAATGCTTTGCCCACTTGAGGGAGTCGATACAAATGCTCTGTCCATAACAGCCACTTCTGCACATTTCCACAACTCCACTCCACCGGATCTGAAAGATCCAATACCAGCTTGGATCAGTGCATATTATTCAGTATTCTCTCAATATCCACCTTAGAGGCAGCAGTCATATAACCTTGGGGATTAGCAATGTTTGGATAGAGCTTTGTATGTTTTGATGCACCAGTGTGATTATCATTCAAGGAAGGCAAAAGGAAAAAGTGTGAACGGGGGAATGAGTGTTTACCCAAGGAGTTGTAGCACAATTACTTTTAAGGAGTGAAATTTGCCGTGACAACTGCCAGTTACAAGAAATGTCAGTATGTCAAGTAAGCACACAACAATAAACTCAAGAGCAAGTATCAGTGAGATTTAGGTGGATTAGCAGATATCCAGCACTACAAACATTGGGAAGTCATACTCATTCTATATTCTTAAACTGTAGACATTTTCACTCTATTCAGCAATGTTATATGTTTTAGAGCACATCAACAGTGTTCACATGAGCTGACTGTTGATGTTTACTCTTAGTCAGAGCTCCTCAACTATGCGGGACAAGGGCTTGGTTGGACAGTTACACACCTCCTGCTGGGTAAACACCAAAAGTCCTAAAGTAAAGCTAATGTTCTCAGGTCATTTTCAACAACTCCACATGCAAGAGTGGGGATTAAACAGATCCTGGTACATAAACCTGGGTTTTGACGTTAGATCGGGTCTGTGCAAACACCTTTCACAATTTCTATTTAAATAATGAAAATAACTCGAAGGTTCTTTGAGCACCATACAATTTGCGTCATTACAATCAAAAAGTACACATGTGTAGATTAGAAATGTCCATTAAATCACCTTACTTTTTTCTTGTCGAACTATCCACATTATTATTTACTATTGACATTTTTAAATATTTAAGTGTAACACTGTAAAGCATTTTAAAACAGAATGTGGGAACAAATTAAAATATATAATTATTACATCATTTTAAAGACACAAATGAGTCCATAATGTTGTAATCTAGTCTCTAACCTGGTGTGATGTTTAGCAGCTTGCAGGCTGTCTCAATGTCTTTTAGCACTTCTCCAACCACAAGGCTCTGCACTTGCTCCAGAGATCTCTCCTCCACCTGGTCTTCAAGGCCAGGGGACAGCGGCTCACTCCCAAGCCCAGGACTATCAATCACAGGACATTGCTCTGGCTCTGGACATGGGTCTTGATGAGGTCCACTAGCAACTGACGCAGACGAGTCAGTCACCCTCACCAGCCAGGTGGCATCCTCAGTAAACAACATGTCAAAACAGGACAGGTAGAGTCCCGGAAGGGCACGGTCACTGCTGTCCATCCGTGGCTTATTGTCCACCAGCTCTAGAGTCTCCACTGTCCCATCTTCCGTTTTTAGAACAGCCAAAGAGTTCTCAGAGAAACTGGAGGCAGAGCGGGCTGACTGGAGCAAGGCAGTGTCTGGGTGAAGCCGCACTGGGCTAGCCATGGCCTCCTGGAATTAAAGAAGAGAAGTGATTTCTGAGAGTCAGGAAAATATGAGATTCTCTGAAAATTTTTAAATGACACCAGGATACCAACAAGCATTCATTAACAGTGAAAGAACAAACATTTTAAAAAGTAATGATTTTGTTAAGAGAGAATCAATACTTAGGGCTCGGTTTCACGACTGTAGATCTTAAACAACATCATGGTGTCCAGCTCTCTAGTCAACACCACAATCCCAAATTCTTTTAGGGCATATGTGTGTCTTAGTGAAGCTGCTTGTCTCTTTAAGTGTTGGGGAACACATGGGGCAGGGTAAGTCACGGTGTAGCACCAAGTGGCAAAGACCAAAACGGATTGGGCTACAGAACTTACTCACGGGTCACTAGTACAGAATTGCGGCAAATATCTGAGTAAATAAGATGTAGTTGACTCCCAGTTTCAAAGGGCCATTCCTGCAGTCCCCTGTCTCCACAGTCAGCATGAGCTTTTAATGAAACTTTGGAAATTGGACTTTCATTCGAAATGGAAAATGAGGACACAATTTAACATTAAAGGACAGTGACAGAAATCTGGTTACTAATAACTATCTTGGATTAACTATATTAGATTATTATCTAATATAATAATGTTAGATTATTATCATAAGTAAAATATTCTATTGGTAGATAATATTGCTCATTTCAAGTATTTATTTCTAGAAGAAGACATGAATTGCAAGATAAATTCCCAAGAGATGTATGAAATGAACAAAATGTATACAAATATGCTTAATAATCATGTAATCATAATCTGAATCACTATCTATATCATATATAACATGATCGTATAATGAGAAAAGAACAAACGTTAAAATTTAATGATCATTTTCTGTCTGTGAAAAAAAATCCTCTATAAAAGTTCTATTTTATTTCCTGTTGCTTTAGTGCTTTTGCTATAAAGGTATTTGGTAAGTATAATCCATGTGTTTGAGTAATGACGGCCTTGTGAACTTTTTTTAAATTTATATATATATATATATATTGAAGGAAGCACAGATGGAGAGTGAAGGTTCAAATGGTGATTGTGGATTATCTGTAAATGTTCTTCTACGTCCATAGAAGACTTTCTCGCATGCCACATGCTCATTGATACACCTTACATTTGTTTGGACACTTAAATTCATAAAATCTGATGATAGCTCCACACCCAGTGATAGCAGAGGAAATGAGGCACTGTTAATCTAAAGACAAGCTGTCTGTCTATCAGTTTGTAGAAAGCCTGGAAGGTGGGGTTGACAGTTCAGGCCATTTTTACACCAGTTTTTTACACATCCCTTTGCTACCACAAATAGAAGACTTGGGTAGTGTCTTTGTAGGTACACTCTGGTGAACCCTAAAGGAAATGAAGTTATCCACATTTAAACAAGCCCCCCTTTTCATCTCTTAACCCCTATCTGGCTTGCTTGCCCTCCTACTGTTCCTGCATTCCCTCCTTTCATTCTTCTTCCCTCCTTGGAAAAATGGGGTGCATCTTTCCCTTCAACTATGGTCAGCTTAGACACACTAAGCAGCCTGGCGTTTCCCTCTGTGTAGCAACAGCTTGCGGTAAGTCCATTATCCTGGCACATTTGGCCATATTGACTCAGTGCAAGAGAAACGGGGACGCAAACACACTCAGTGGGCAAGAGATTAGCGCCTGTGACTGATCCTTAAATGAGTTTGGTTAAAGACTTGAAAATTCATTTCAGTGGCATTAAGAGTTTCTTCTTTTGCTGGGTCAGTGGAGCTTATTATTGCTGAGATAAGGAATGTATAGAGATTTTTTTTTGAGAGAGAGAGAGAGAGAGAGAGAGAGAGAGATCAGTTTTTGTTAAGTGATGGTTGCTGTCCTCTGAACCAGAACTGGGTCCAGAACGAGGTCTGATTGATAATATACAGTATGAGTCAAAGGATGCAGCTTTAAAACTATAACCTGACTAAAAAAGGTGACTATAAAGAATTGTTATTTATTCCTTAAATATCTGTCCTTAAATTGGGTGGTATTAGGTTATACTCCAAACCTAAGTGCTTTCAGATACATTTTAGAGTTTGTTTTTACAACTTACATCTTTTCATCTAAGCACTGTACTTCATGAATGATGAAGTAAGATTTTGTCACCATCTGCAAAAGTAACAGACGGTAACCAAATTCATGTTTTCATGCTGCTACCCACCCTACCCTATCCTCTCTTACAAAGAAAGACATTTCCTTGTTTAGTTTTAAACTTAGCAAATGCGTGAAGTCATGCAAGACTGTTTGCCACCTGTACACGGCGTCATCTTAAGGCTTTCAGTGTGCAACTTATGAGAAACAATGACAAGCAAATTTAAATGTATTTGCCAAGACAGGGCTTACTGTAGTTTCATCTTGTGAGCACACCAGGAAAAGTTGATTTCCTAAATATGTTGTAAAAAAAATTCAATAAAAAAAAGTCTTGTTTGGTTTCATGCAGAGTAAATCATCATGTGATCGGTGTCATAGGTAAAGATTAACCAGTCATACATCTCTCCTGCTGATAATAGACTATTAAATATCATTTCAAGTCAAGTTCTTGAGGAGGACAGCTTGCACAAACTTATGTTTTCTCTGACAGCTGTCCAGTATGACTGTTTTCACTTCAGGGTGTAAAACACTATAACAATTATCGCATACTGTATCGCAGGAAAACCATAATTCATAGCAGCTTATACTTCAAGTGTGACAGATTTATTAAATAGTTTAAAATGTCAGATTATATTTATGGCCTCTGTTGAACATTCTTGAAACAGGCTTTTAAATCCATCTTAGTTTTATGGTTTGAATAGTTCTGCAATTGTAGAAATTGTATGTATTCTGAGATGGTCAGATAGTTTACAAAACCATTTGTGACTTAATTAGTGGTTTTTTTTTTATTATACAATGTTTTTGATAGCATCATTTGTTTTTCAATCTTTATTTAAGAGAAAGATTAGGAAATAATCAGCCTGCCATATATAAAATGTGCAACAGTGCAGGTGCACAGCACATTAATCAGGCATCTCAATGCAAGCAGATAGGGGGATTTTTCATTTCTTGATCACTGAAAAAACAAAAACACACACAGTATGGTGTCATATAAATGCCCACATTACCACAAAGTCACCCATTTAGACACATCCCTTGATAAGAATCTCTCTTATATTAAAATATGAGGACACTTCTTCTGTACCCGTTAACCTTTTGCTATTTTTAGCAACCATTTTTACATACTTGGCTTAATTTCTGGTGCAGGTGTAACAACAGAAATCTGTTGATACATATATATATATATATATATATATATATATATATATATATATATATATATATATATATATATTCTTTTTTTTTTTTACAGTATGTAAGAAATTGTATTGGATCAATCCATAAAGACTGTGAAGCAGACTGAAATAGTCTAGATAAAAGTCTAACAGAAAATTATGTAATTGTGTGTATCTGATCATTTAGGAAAGAATAAACAAGTTTGAAATAAAATGTGCGTTCTGTCCCTTTAAAATAAAATGATTACTTCATGCAAGGCTATATGTGGAAAAGAAAAATTGAATAAACACATCCACACCTTTATTTAACACTTTTAGGATGATGAGAGCAAGGTGAGGTACTTGCAAAAGAAAATTGTTTGCACACTTTAGCGTGTTGAAAAGATACATTTCTGGCTGGAATTCAGAATGTAGACAAATAACCCTAGGGGTATTTTTTTCTTCAAGGCTATGTACAAGCACTACAGAGACGGAATAACTGTAGTCAAATAAACAAAAGAAGTTGACAAGAAGACACACTCGGCTGTAAATAATTATTGTCATATTTAGTGTCACTGTCAAGGCAAACTGCTAAAACATGGCCTCTCTCCTATTAACATGTGGTACTGTGGTACATATGAAATTCCAAGTCTATGGATAGTTACCTGTATGTGATGAAATAATGCATACTGTTTGGCATCTCATATCTACACAAAGAAACCATGACTGATCTTCTTGACTTGAATTCACTCTTTTTGCTTTAAGTCACCCAAAATCACCCCTTGGCTCATGTTTTTTTTTTTTTTAGCCTTCTTCGACAAAATTCAAATGCACTTTTGGGAATTTAGACGTTGAACCTGTAAATCACTTGGCCTTTCCTCAAGGGAAAATTTGTTTTGAGTTCTGGTGGTGTGGTGGCATGCTGCCAACCAACTACATAAAAAAACAGTTAGGAAGGGTTTTTTTTTTCCTTCCTACAAACAGGTGCACTCCCTGCATTTGGACTACTTGATCTGAATTCCGTATCAGCCCTTATTAATCATCAAAAGAAAACACAAAAGACTTGGTAAAGATAAGACACTGACTTGGTGCACTTTTACCCACTCAGGGTTTTGCACAGGGAATGTGGTTTCCATGTTTTATATTTAAATTAGCTTCCTTCAGTATAAATGTACAAGACACATTCCATTTTGGCGTTTCTTCGATTTATAATTATAATGACATTCTTAAAAATGATAAAAAAATGTAATTTAAGCCATTTTATTACATAATGAGATTTCCCAGACCTCTGTGAATGTTTAAATACTGTGTTCACTTGACCTTACCTGTGCAGATACAATGACTGTCCTAGGAAACTCCAGGAAGGTTTCTTTCCGTCTGTCTTTGCCAAAGCCCAAGGAAGAATGACTTCGTGTTTCCTCTGCTGTCTTGGACCTCAGGTCACTGGTATTCAGTTCTGCTGTCTTGTGTCTTCTGAGATCTTTCCAAACATCTGACATGCTCTCAGGCTAGTTGAAGAATAAGATATTGGCGAGCTGGCGGCACAACAGTCTCTAGGCACGCACCACCACATCACTACCTACAGTGATTAGCTATGATGTTGTCAACTTCTCCCTGGCCGTGTGTGCATGCGTGTATACCTGGATGTGGGTGTGTAGCTCTTCAGTCCTGTGTGCAGGAATTCCTGCTCCATTGACTCCAGGGCTGGCATTTATAGGGAGGCCGTATTAACTTGAGTAAACACTTCTAACTCTGGACCACCTCTGTCTTTCCCCAGAGAGGAAATTACAGCTTGGAGAAGAATACTGTAATGAGAATTTAAGTGTTATTTTGGTGTATTCAACTTTGCCATAATCAAGTTGAAACTTGTTAAAAGAAGGTGCTATTTGCTAATAATAATCACGTTCAGAATCCGAATTTGTGTAAAGAATTGTGTTGTAATTTGTTGTAAGTTTGGGGAAAGGCTGCATCATAAAGATATAATTTCATATTTATGGGTTTGGAAAAATGTTTTTTAATTATTTTATTAATATTAAGACACTTTATAAACATAAAAAGCATTTAGGTTTTTGCTAAATGTTCAAAATGAATGCATACATGCCAATGATTCTTATCTCTGACACTTACAAATCCAACACAGTGGTTAAATGTGCTAAAACAAAGAAAAAAAGATACATATACAATTATGACAACCTCCACCTGTAATATATGAGTATTCAATTCAATAGAATTTTATTTGTATAGCACTTCTTACAAATTCTCATTGTTGCAAAGCAACTTTACAGAATCAAAAGAAAATGATGGAAATGTGAGAAAATGTGTATGAATCAAAATGATCCGATTGTCCCGGTTTTCACAGACTGGGCCACATATGATCATTATTAGGAAAGTACCATCATTAGTAGGAGCGCGTTTGATCACTTTAACCTGAGGCATTTTTGGGAGCTGACGATCATTATGTAAAAAAGGTGTAATTAATCACACTCTGAAGAAACCTTTGGTGTGCAGAATTAAAAATTAACCCATTTCAGTCTGTAACTGTATATACTGGAGATGTCTTTCAATGAAAATTTCAATGTTAAAATAAACACAGGCAATTAGATGGAGGATATTTTACATCCACGTATTGATACTGTATTATATTGTGTCATTTTTCCTTATTAAAAAACAAGTTTCTGCTTGCGTCAGTAATGTGTTGATGATGTCCCTACACTGCATGGTGCTATGTTTGCATAGTTAAACAGACACACCAACACAAACTATGAGTGTCTCATACATTTACTGTGCCTCATTTATAAATGCTGAGTTTGGGCTAAATACAATCTTAGTATAGAACTAGAATAAATTATATATAATATAATAATGGCCTGGAGATCCAACCAAGCTATTTCTTTTCATCAAATAAAAGTGCTAATGAAAGAGTTCCTGGGAGTCCAGCATTTCAGCAGTGACAATGATGTGAAGAAACTGAAAAAACTTTCTATCTTAATGGTGTCCAAGCACTAGTGAACCGCTGGAATAAGTGCATTAGTGTAGCGGGGGGTTATACTGTATAGAGAAACAAAAGTTTAGTTAGTTATAATAACCACAAAAAAAAAAAACACTGCTTATTTGTAAATATTTTAAGGATTGCGTGCAACAAAAGAGATTAAAAAATGATTGATTTTAGATCTTTTCTGAGTGCTGCTGTTTCTCATAGAAGGTTCATTTGCATGGCAGTTGAAAACCCTGAGTGAGTGAGTGAGTGAGTAAGTTGAGATTCACCCTTTTTACCTCCTCATTCTAAAATAACACTCTTAAAACACAAGAATCTTTGCCCTGAAACATGATTCTATCTGTACTCAAATACAGTCATTCAGTTTCACTGTGCTGAGTCATCATTCAAAACAAATAGTATTTCATTCAAACTGCATAACAAGGCATGCTTTGCATAGAGGTTTGTTTTAAATCAAACCAACAATCCTTTGATATTTCCACTTGTAGATGTTCAGCGGGTGGTATATTTGCAATACAAGTTGAAGAATGAACAATATATTTGCATGTCATTTGTAAGTTGTATTACTTAAAATACACTGAAAATTCACTGGGGTTGTAGTACATGTGACTTCTGAGGTTGAAACCAGCAACACACCAGTTAATTCTAAACAAAGTCTTCTTATTAGGATGATTTTATTTTTATGAGACAGTAACATCTCTGACTAATCTGTATAACAAATTAAAATGACGTCATACCTCATTCATGCCTCACTGATCTCCCAGGGGGGTTAATTAACCCATTCATAAACCCATTATGCAGATTAACTATACACCACACAAATACAGCATTCATACAAAACCTGAAGTAAGTCCATTAATAGTAATATTAATTTGTAGGCCTATTAGCACTGGACTAATTTAATACTGGTTTTACTTTGCACCACTTTTAAACCATTAAAACCTTTTGTCGCTGTCATTTGTCACTGGATACTGTGCCTGTTACAGGTAGTTCACACTTAAGTTGACTGATGAGGCATATCGTTTTGACAAGCTGCATCAAGGGTTACCTTTTGTATTTGACCTTGCACCGTGCAACAGTTAAAGAGCAGACTGAACACAATAAAACATGCTTCATGTTTTATTGTTTTATTGTTTTCAGTGAAAAACGCTTTTCTACAGGCTTTTGTTGATGGTGTCAGTATTTTTAGAAGACTAATTCCTCCACACTTAGAATGACTATACAGTCTTTTCAGATCGTCTCCATAATAAACCAGACCCTTTAAAAAGTCCCTCTTTTGATAATGCAGGTCGTTTAATAACAATAACCTAAGATACTGTAGATAGACAGATAGATATGAAAACGTCAAACAGGGAGTTGTCATAGGCCTCAGGTCAACTTTGGGAGCTGGAAAGTTTGCTTGTCTTGACTGCTTTCACTCTCTATTGTTTGCCAAGTTGGGACCAGGACAGGTACTTTGCATTTAACAGTGGTGAACATAAAAAATAAATCAATAAATGAAAAAGAAATCAAGCTATTCCAAATAAACAGTGCCAATAGCATGCATTCACCCCTTAGGGTAGATTTCTCTTTTTTGCTGTCTTAAAGTACTACATTTGAATATACAGTGGTGTGAAAAACTATTTGCCCCCTTCCTGATTTCTTATTCTTTTGCATGTTTGTCACACTTAAATGTTTCTGCCCATCAAAAACCGTTAACTATTAGTCAAAGATAACATAATTGAACACAAAATGCAGTTTTTAAATGAAGGTTTACATTATTAAGGGAGAAAAAAAACTCGAAATCTACATGGCCCTGTGTGAAAAAGTGATTGCCCCCCTTGTTAAAAAATAACTTAACTGTAGTTTATCACACCTGAGTTCAATTTCTGTAGTCACCCCCAGGCCTGATTACTGCCACACCTGTTTCAATCAAGAAATCACTTAAATAGGAGCTACCTGACACAGAGAAGTAGACCAAAAGCACCTCAAAAGCTAGACATCATGCCAAGATCCAAAGAAATTTAGGAACAAATGAGAACAAAAGTAATTGAGATCTATCAGTCTGGTAAAGGTTATAAAGCCATTGAGAGCCATTATCCACAAATGGCAAAAACATGGAACAGTGGTGAACCTTCCCAGGAGTGGCCGGCCGACCAAAATTACCCCAAGAGCGCAGAGACAACTCATCCGAGAGGCCACAAAAGACCCCAGGACAACATCTACAGTAAAGAACTGCAGGCCTCACTTGCCTCAATTAAGGTCAGTGTTCACGACTCCACCATAAGAAAGAGACTGGGCAAAAATGGCCTGCATGGCAGATTTCCAAGGCGCAAACCACTTTTAAGCAAAAAGAACATTAAGGCTCGTCTCAATTTTGCTAAAAAACATCTCAGTGATTGCCAAGACTTTTGGGAAAATACCTTGTGGACCAACGAGACAAAAGTTGAACTTTTTGGAAGGTGCGTGTCCCGTTACATCTGGTGTAAAAGTAACAGCATTTCAGAAAAAGAACATCATACCAACAGTAAAATATGGTGGTGGTAGTGTGATGGACTGGGGTTGTTTTGCTGCTTCAGGACCTGGAAGGCTTGCTGTGATAGATGGAACCATGAATTCTACTGTCTACCAAAAAATCCTGAAGGAGAATGTCCGGCCATCTGTTCGTCAACTCAAGCTGAAGCAATCTTGGGTGCTGCAGCAGGACAATGACCCAAAACACACCAGCAAATCCACCTCTGAATGGCTGAAGAAAAACAAAATGAAGACTTTGGAGTGGCCTAGTCAAAGTCCTGACCTGAATCCTATTGAGATGTTGTGGCATGACCTTAAAAAGGCGGTTCATGCTAGAAAACCCTCAAATAAAGCTGAAATACAACAATTCTGCAAAGATGAGTGGGCCAAAATTCCTCCAGCGCGCTATAAAAGACTCGTTGCAAGTTATCGCAAACGCTTGATTGCAGTTATTGCTGCTAAGGGTGGCCCAACCAGTTATTAGGTTCAGGGGGCAATTACTTTTTCACACAGGCCCATGTAGGTTTGGATTTTTTTTCTCCATAAATAATAAAACCCGTCATTTAAAAACTGCATTTTGTGTTTACTTGTGTTATCTTTGACTAATAGTTAAATGTGTTTGATGATCAGAAACATTTTGTGACACAAACATGCAAAAGAATAAGAAATCAGGAGGGGGGCAAATAGTTTTTCACACCACTGTATAAAAAAGGGATGTTTACAGCTCCTTTACAAGTAAGTCTCCACAAATAGTCAGTAAAAATCACTTAAAAATCTAATAAATTATAAACAACGATTAAAAAAACTATTAAATATCATTATAATAATAATAATAATAAATTTAGGCATTTGGCAGACACTCTTATCCAGAGCGATTTACATTTTTAAAAAATCTCAGTATACATTTGAGCAATTGAGGGTTAAGGGCCTTGCTCAAGGGCCCAACAGTGGCAACTTGGTGGTTGTGGGGTTTGAACCTGGGATCTTCCGAACCGTAGTCCAATGCCTTAACCACTGAGCTACCCCTACATAATAATAATAGGTTATGTATCCCTTTCATTTTAAAAAGCAAAATTATAACTTGTATTTCTTTTGTTTATCATTCACTAAATATGTTAAACAATTTAGCTTGCACGAACAATATCACCGATTCGTGAGGTCTCACTGCAAAAACAGCAGATCGGATTAGTCCTGCTGTCATGAAGATCAAGGAACTGGCTGTAAAGCACTGTGATAAAGTTGGTAGAAGGAATAGAGCTGGAGAAAGCTTTACAAAGAACAGTAAATCTTTGAATCTTCCTTGGAGCACTGTAAAATTCATCAGAAGAAAAGTGGGAAAATATGGCCTAACCCGGGCACTACCAAGACTAGGCTGTCCTATCAGAACATCAACAGTATTTTCAGCTCTTTACAGGTCCAGGCTCTGTGTTTTGATGGTCAGAAGCATTTCTGGTGATTGCTACAAAACAATTAAAACTCTTTTGGTGGAAAGAAATTAAGACATTTGGTCTGAAAGTTTGGAACAAACCAATACAGCCCAACACCCAGGTAACATCATTCCTACCGTGACAGTGGTATTTTCAGCAGGAACTGGAAATCTTGTTGTCATTATGGGCAACATGGATGGAGTCAAACATAAGCATAGTTTTGCAAAAAAAAAAAAAAATAAATTTATGAGATAATTTCATATTTGGGGTTAATTTATTATAATTTTTTTGTAATTGAAGGAAGAATTATTGATTGAGGACTTTTTTGCATGGTTTCTTTCAGTCACAAGGGTGTTAAAAAGGACAGATGCCAAAATATGTTAAAATAGATATTGTGTGATTATGCAATTATTAATTCTCTCATTATGTCTTACATTGAGAGTGTACTGGTAAGCTAATTAGTGTTTTAATCATTTACTTGTCTGCATAGACAGCATATAAATTAAAATAAAATAGCATTTAATTAGGTGAATCAGGTAAGACCCATTGCATAATGCAGGAATAAGAGCATACACAAATTTATTTGTAATACCTAATATCTACTACTAATATTATCTGTCTAATATACTGTATATCTTCTTACCATCTGCTACTTGACCATTTTGTTACTTGTGATAAACAACATCTGTAAGACCAATGGCTGGATATCACTACACAATTGACACATTTTGTTACCAATTGATCACATTGCACAAGCCAGTCAACCATTAATAGCTAGTGGTGCATTTAGACAGTCTTGTGGGATTGCCTGAAGCAGTTAGACCTCAGCGTTTGTAAAGCCTTATTAAAAGCGATGTTTGCTGTGGCTATAAACTACGGAGTATATTAAATAAAACTGGAAAGATTATTCCAAGTAAAATAAATTAAGAAACATGTGTTCTGTAATAATGCCCAATAGTAACAAAAATGATTGTAATTTATTTAAGAGTTTAGTTGCAACGTCACTTTATGTGAATATCCCAAGAGCCTTAGAACCATGGTTTGGTTATCAGTTCATCCAAGGGAGTAGAACTCATCGTGTGCCAAGAAAAACACACTGCAGTTAATTTACTGGATGCAAGTAGTGTCACTGGTGGGGTAGGTGTGCCATCCAAGGTGTGTTTCACAATGTACAGAGAAACACAGGCAAATATTTGTTAAGATATCCATGCATGCTTTAGGGCAACATGTTCTCTTACAGTCTTTACTTTTTAATGAAGACCTGATGTCTTCAGGGCACCGGTGTCTTTAAGTTATTTTTTATAAGAGTTTAAATATTCCATTACAAGCTTAATAACAAGATGTATTTCTGGACCAATTTTGACCTATTTTATAGAAAGGCATTAAAGATAAAAAAAAAAAAAACGTATTATGTTACATTAACTGAAGGCTATATAATGACTTAAATCTAGTTTATTTTATACAGGCGGAAAGGTAACTTCTACTGTAGTCCAAAGCTTTTGCTTTGTCATTAGTGAATACCCCAAATTCCCTTTCATAATTTCACTTGTATTGTCTTAATTTACTACAAAGTGAAATTATGAAAGGTTGTATTTATGGCATGGCATTCACAATGGCTTGTTTCAGAAAGTGTAAGTAAGGTTGCACCAGTCTGAGGACCATGTATATCCAGACATTTCAAAACTGACTGCCAAAAACATCCTTGTCTTGACAATTTCCTTGGTAATGTCAAAGGAAAAACATATTCATGTTTCAAACGTCTTTGACAAATGTTTTAAGATGTTTGCAATTAAAGAGTACACTGGAAAGACTGGTATTCTTTAAATGCGTGCAGATCAGTGATAAGAACCCATTCAAAACATTCAGATGAGCTTCTGAGGAAAACAAATGCTTGTTTAACTTTAGATATTACCTGTGTGTGAAGATCCCAGGAGGTCTGCTGTTTCTGAAATACTCAGGTATCAACTGTCAAGCCACACGCAAAGGCCCCAAGATCACACTGTTTCTTCATTTTAATGTTTGATGTGAACATTATGCAACATCTTGACCTGTATCTGCATGGTGTATTGCATTGTGCTGCTGCCACTCACCTAGCTGATTAGATAACTGCATAAATGTGCAGGTGTACAGGTGTTCCTTATAAGGTGGACAATAAGCATATATAATGTACTACATGCATTCGTCAGACTTAATAAATCATATATAATAAATCATTTATGTTTCATAACTCTGATGTGTACATATTTAGACAAACATCCCTCCCAGTAATTGATCATTTTAGTCCTTGTATTTGTTCTGGAATTTTTGTGTTATTTTAAAATTTTAAGTCACTTCAATCCTTTTGAAACTGGATTATTAGAACTGCACTAAACATCCAAAAGTTAACCATTCATTCATTTTCTGTACCGCTTTATCCTTATATACAGGGTCGCGGGGGCCTGGAGCCTATAAAAGTTAACCAACATCCGAAAATTACACCCATATATCATTTTTAACAGCAGATATTCATATGCATGTTTAGTTACAAAAGCATTTATTAGGGTAGCCACAAATGCTGGGTGATGAGACCAGTTCATCTTAAAGATGTTCAGTAGGGTTGTGGCAAGGGCGCTGCTAGACACCTTGTTCCTGTAGGAACCACTGTAGTCCAACTAGGGACAGTGGAGACTAGTGGTGACCATTGTATTTATTAAGACTGATAACAGGAAAGAATTGATTTTATTCTCTAACCAACAATGTCAAAGCAACATGGTTTAACTCAAAGTACAAGCCGAGATGAACATCGTGGTCTGGGTGTGTACACCACGGCACACGCGCCCATGCACAGCATTTATATGCATGTTGTAGCGAGTGCGTTCATCAGGTAGAACTTCCGGCTTTTAATTCTATTATTTTATGTATGTGTGTGAAATTTAAAAAAAAATAAAATTAGGTGCTGCTGATCATCAGCCCTTAATCAACTGATCATCAGCAGGTGTGAAGACCTTAGAAAAAGCAGTTTTCTGGTCTGGGGTATTCAGTGTCACATTGCCAAGAGGGGAAAAACATAAGAAGTGTTCTAAGAGAAGCAATTGTTGCTGCACATCCATCTGAAAAGGGTTATTAAAAACATTTAGAGAAAGATTCTCACAAGTGGAGATCATTCAAGACAATTGCCAATCTTCTCTGGAGTGGACGTTCTAGCACATTCACCACAAGCTTAGACAGTGCAATGCTCACATGTTTACATTTCATTTACATTTAGGCATTTGGCAGACGCTCTTATCCAGAGCGACTTACAAAAAGTGCTTTAAAGTTAACATCACTGGATACATACTTACACTGGGTTAACTAGGTTTATAACTAAGTGCCATTAGTAGAACACAACTGGGAAGAGAGTTTTTTTTTTTTTTTTTTTTTGCAAGTACAGTCCAAGTACTGGAGAAACAGATGCGTCTTGAGTCGTCGTTTAAAGATAGTCAAAGTCTCTGCTGTACGGACATCTAGAGGAAGTTCGTTCCACCACTTAGGTGCCAGAACAGAAAAGAGCCTGGATGAATGTCGCCCTCGATCCCTGAGAGATGGTGGGATGAGGCGAGCAGTGCTGGAGGATCGGAGGGAACGTGGTGCAGTGCGTGGTGTGATTAGAGCAGAGAGGTAAGTGGGTGCAGGGCCATTTTTAGCTTTGTAGGCAAGCATCAGCGTTTTGAATTTGATGCGGGCAGCTACAGGAAGCCAGTGCAGGGAGCGGAGGAGTGGGGTGGTGTGGGAGAACTTGGGGAGGTTAAAAACGAGACGTGCTGCTGCATTCTGGATCAGTTGCAGAGGACGAATCGTGGACAGAGGCAGACCTGCCAGGAGTGAGTTGCAGTAGTCCAGTCTTGAAATAACAAGGGACTGAACAAGCACCTGAGTAGCCTGTGAAGAAAGAAATGGGCGAATTCTTCTGATATTGTAAAGAAGAAATCTACAAGAGCGAGTAAGGTTAGCGATGTGTGGGGAAAATGACAGATGGTTGTCCACGGTTACCCCAAGATTGCGGGCAGTGGCTGAAGGAGTGATTTGGTTGTTGTCCAGGGATATCACAAGGTCTTGACCTGGGGATGAGTCACAAGGGATGAACAACAGTTCAGTTTTACTCAGATTGAGCTTTAGCTGATGTGCAGTCATCCAGGATGAGATGTCTGCCAGACATGCTGAGATCTGGGTGGAAACCTGAGTGTCAGAGGGAGGAAAGGAGAGAATAAGTTGGGTGTCATCTGCATAACAATGGTATGAAAATCCATGCGATGTTATGACTTTACCAAGAGACTGGGTATAGAGGGAGAACAGAAGAGGACCAAGTACTGAGCCCTGTGGGACACCAGTAGAGAGTCTATGTGGAGCAGATGTAGATCCCCTCCATGTTACCTCATATGACCTATCTTCTAGGTAAGAAGCAAACCATTGCCACGCTGTTCCACAAATTCCAAGGCTTGTAAGAATAGATAATAGAATCTTGTGGTTCACCGTGTCAAATGCAGCTGACATGTCCAGGAGGATGAGAACAGATGACAGTTTAGCAGATCTAGCAGCATGGAGCTTCTCAGTGACTGACAGAAGGGCAGTCTCTGTGGAATGTGCCACTTTGAATCCAGATTGGTTGGGATCATTAAGGTTGTTCTGTGAGAGATAAAGAGACATTTGGTTATAAACAGTTCTTTCAAGAATTTTGGAAATAAAAGAGAGAAGTGATACCGGGCGATAGTTGTTAACTTCTGATGGGTCCAGGCAGGGTTTCTTGAGGATGGGAATAACCCTTGCCTTCTTAAAAGCAGCAGGAACATGACCAGATGATATGGAATGGTTGATGATGGTTGTGGTGAAGAGAAGGAGGTCTTGTGAGATTGCCTGGAGCATTGTGGAGGGGATTGGGTCTAATGAACAGGTGGTGGGGTTAGATGACGAGATGATCTGCTGAATCTCATCAGATGACAAGTTGGAGAATTCTGCTAAAGGAGGGAAGGGAAGGTCCTGTGGTTCTGCTGTAGGAGTTTGGTTGGGAGCGAAGGACTGGCGGATTGCTGCAATTTTCCCATCGTAGAATGTGGCAAAATCGTCAGCAGTCAGAGAGGAAGGGGCAGGAGGAGTTGGTGGGTTGAGTAGTGAGGAGAAGATGTTGTGGAGTTTGCCAGGATCATGTGCAGCGGCTTCCAGCTTTTCTCTGAAGAAGGTAGTTTTGGCAGAAGTCACAGCACATGAGAATTTGGAGAGAAGAGTCTGGTAAGAGACGAGATCTGCATCAAGTTGCGATTTCTTCCATCTTCTCTCTGCAGTTCTTAATTCTCTCCTGTTGTTGCGTAGTACATCTGATAGCCAAGGAGCAGGACAAGACGTCTTCCTTGGTTTAGATGACAGCGGGCAAAGGAGATCTATGGATGAGGAGAGAGAGGAGAGGAAAGTTTCAGTCGCAGTCTCTAGTGGTAGAGAGGAGAAGGAGGTTGGGTCTGGGAGGGATGATAGGGTGCATGAAGACACAGAGGCGGGGGAGACAGAGTGAAGGTTTCTGCGAGAAAAAGAGAAATTTTGGTCATTAGGTTTACATAGAATAGGAAGGGTTATGGTGAAGGATACCAGGTAATGATCAGATTTATGAAGAGGAATAGTAGTGACATCCGTGACTGGGCAAGGACGGCAGAAAACGAGATCGAGAGAATTCCCTGCCTTGTGTGTGGGAGGGCAGCTGTTTAGAGTTAAAGAGAAGGAGTTAAGTAGAGGGAGAAGGAAAGAGGATTGGAGTTTGTCAGATGGAAGGTTGAAATCTCCTAGAACAGTGAGAGGAGTGTTAACAGAAGGAAAAAAACTAAGAAGAATGTCCATTTCATCTAGAAAGTTTCCTAGAGAGCCAGGAGGACGGTAAATAACTAAGATGTGGAGGTTAATTGGAGAGGTTACCTTAACTGCATGAAATTCAAATGATGAAAAACTGAGATGAGACAGGGGGATTGGCGAGAAGGACCATCTCTTGGACAACAGGAGACCCGTACCACCACCTCTACCAGTTTCTCGTGGAGTGTGAGAGAATACATAGGCAGAGGATAGGGCAGCAGGTGTAGCAGAGTTCTGAGGAGATATCCAGGTCTCAGTTATTGCCAGAAAGTCAAAAGAGTAATGGGTAGCTATTGCAGAGATAAAATCTGCTTTCTTTACAGCAGATTGGCAGTTCCAGAGCCCACCTGCCACCAGTGCAGGGCAATGAGACAGAATTGGAGGGTAGATGAGGTTTCTGGAGGATCTGCCTCTGCTGTGTGAGTAAAAGCATCTTGGTCTGTGAGCACTGACAGAGATAGGTTGAAGACACATGCTACTGTAGACTGAAGTAATTGTCTATAAAACTTGGTGAACAAGAGTTTGAGTCAATTCTCTGCACTTGCTATCTAGATTGTTGACTAACTTTGTTGTAGTATATGCTTATTAGACACCTTCAATATAAGTAGCTAAGCCCTGCCCACAATTCACACCTTAAGGAAGCCTGAAACTACTGTTGATTAATTACCTGAGAACAATTTGCTTTAGACCTACTTCAATCACACTGTAATCAACATTACCAAACAGCAAAAACTAGGTACAGTATACAGTAAGAACCAATTGTGTTTCAAAAACAGTACAAAAGTTAAAAACCTACCTTACCAGTGGAGAAGAATCCAATATAGAAAACTAAAGCACATGTTAACTCTTGTAGATCAGAGAATTCTTCAGTTGAGGCAAAGACAGTAAAATAGAAATGAGAGATGAAAAGGAGAGGAGCAATACTTGTATGTAATTCGTGATAAATGTGTAAACATTTCAGATCAGTAGGTTCTGAAATACTCAAACTAGCTCATCTGCAACCAACAACCATTTCATGATTAAAATAACAGATTACATTTGTTTATTGTGAACTTAGAAAAAAATGCATTTGGGCTTTATGTCTAGTAACGCTTTGGGGATGAGGTCAGGAATTTACAGGACTCTAAAGCAATTCTGTGCTTCTGGACATCTAGATCCATATATACGTGTTAAGGTCAAATGTCCACATACATTTGACCTCTCTTTAAAACATCCCCCTGCATACGAGGGTAGAGTTCTCAAATGTAACTTGAAATGTTCTGGTTGACTGATAAAAAGAGAAATTTCCACAGCTGTGACAGCTCTTATCTGCAACTAGTGATTTTATTGCAACTGCCTTATTCCCCAAAACTGAATGGGTAAAGACTACAGCTGTTACACAGGGGTTAATTCCCACAACACTGAACATGATACTTACTTAACATGAATATACTTATTTAATGGCTGCCTCAAGTTTACTGTCCAGTCTACAAATTATGACTCCATCAAATTACCCTCATCCAGATAACAGCTGATATTACACAGAGACATGACTAGACTGTTGCATACATTGTGATATTTTAATTTGCAATTTTTATATATAAAACACAATAATGATCATTCAGAATTCCGAAAAATTATGAGCTTTGCCTGTTGTACATAAGAGTTTATTTTCTTCTTAGTTTCATTGTTGATTATATGCTTACACCTAATGGCCACATTATTTGCTCATAATGACTCAAAACCTCAGAATGAGGGAAATTTTCTCTCATTGTCTTTGACTGTGGCATGGTTGTTGGTGCCACATCTCTTGAGATCTTCACAAAGTGTGGGAAAAAAAAATAGCTAGCTTCTCTAGCTTCAAGCAGTATCTTTCAAATAATATACTCTCGAAAGCCATGGAGGCTGCACACCTATGATGCGATTCTTCCGTCCGTTCCACCATATCCCAAAGGTGCTTGATTGGATCTGGCGGCTGAATTAATGATGAGCTAAAACCCGAACAACAGAAATTTTTACATAAGGAAAATGCGAATGGATATTTTTTTTTGGGGGGGGGGGGGGGGGGGGTTGAACATTCTACTGCTTATCTGTATATATATTTAAAAAAAAAACCTTGGGTTGCTTTTGAAATGTGCTTTTCGTCCTTGTCCATCAAACTATGAAGCACTATTCGACGTGTTATTTAAAAAAAAAATGTTAACAGATTAAAAAGCCATAGAATACACAGATACAAAAATCGCCATAGCTGCCCATATCAAGAGATATGCTTTGGATCATAAGTACTCTCTTCTTCCAATAATTCCGGGAAAAGTTCAACTTAAGTGTCCATATGATGTGCAATCCTTTATAGATATACTTTATATAATACACTCTAACCAACTTTGTAATAAGCTTTATTTTCTAAGCTTACCAATGGCTAACCTTTTGTGGTAAACTCTCAGGATTTATGGTGAAGACTTACTGATTACTGACAGATAATCTGATCTCTTGTAAGAAAATGTTTGTCAACTAAAGAAAAGCTATTTTTGTTCACCTGGAAAAAAATCTTATGGGTTTTTCTGGATTTTTTAGGTGATGGCCTGATTTAATGCCAGTGCCTCTTCATATGAAGAGTTAAGAACAACAAATTTCAAATGCAAATACTGCACTTAAAACCCAAATCTAGACCTTTTATCTACTTACCTGTAAATGAAATATTGAAATTTCACACCACAACTGAGCAACCAACAGTCAAATCACTATTGGTCCCTTATTTTAAATAAATAAACAAATTTTCTTGCTATAGTATTCTGTGGTAGGTGCAATGCTTAATCTCTCCGTTTTGTTTAAAATGCTGAATACAGCAGATAAATGTAGGTATTTTATTACATTATTTTCATAATATCAAAGTATGATTAAAAAAAAAAAAGGCCAAATATAACTTGCAAAAAAATCTGGCAATGAAGTGTCAATTCTTAAGTATTGATTTAATTATAGAAATGTTCATTTACACATACAGGGAAAAAAAGGTTTTATTTCTGTATTTTCTCTTCTTGTTAAATGTGCTACCATAGATCTCTACGCAAACACTCTGCTCATCCGTTCACCATGCCACCGTGCAGAAAACTCAACAGCAAACAAAAAGAAATGAAAAAAAAAAAAAGAAAGCAAAACTGAGCTATTAATCACTCAAACACACGGCTCTCACACACACAAAGCCAGACAGCACAAATTGATGAGAAATAACTAGATCTGTGCAGTTGGGATGAGGACATTCACCAAAACAACTCCAAGGAAGACTTAACTCATGAAACCATTACACTGTCCTTGAGCTGTGGGCAGCACAAAACATTCTCAATCGAGACAGCTGAAGGAAGTTCCCCCTGTCTAATCTCTATGGCAATCGAAGACAACCTCAGCTAGCTCTATGGCATTGATGATTTTTAACATGTTGTGTTTAACAGGAGAAACAAAAAGACGGATAATCCCCTTCAAACACTGCATAGATAATCAGTGAACTAAAACATACAATGCAGGAAAAGACAAAGCATATGTGTCATTAATGACAATCCCTTCATCAGTCACCAGGTGCATAGCAGAGAGCGCCATTTTGCCAAACTTTTCTTAGTGTAGATTTGTGTCATTAAAAAAAAAAATCCAATTAGCAATTTCTACTAAGGTGATTGTGAGCATGGACAAAAACATCTGCAAGGAGCATGTTTTCTAAAGGCTTGTTTTACATGGTGACAAACTGGGATACCGCACTTTTATTTCAGCCAATTACATTAAAACTGAACTAAAATCTGAATCTTACAAAGTTTAAATTAGTAATAGTGTGTAATACATACACTAAATACATAATGTCCTTTCATATCCTTGTTATGTAAACATGATATAGGCTAAGCACAATTTCCCTGTAAGTACTGGTTTGTCTGTATGTTATACATGGGGTCAAATGTCAGTTATAAAAGAAGGGAAAAAGAGTGAAGAGTTTGATCAATTTAATTTGTAAAAATCTTTATGGATCTGAAAAAAAAAACCTAAATAAATCATTAACAATGTGCTTCTGAAGATTTTTGCATTTAAAACAGTTTTTTTTTTTAATGAAATCAATGCTTGAGCTAAACATTTATGCCATATTCGTGAGCTGCTAGGATTTAAACCACCACACAAGCTCAAAAGCTTTTGGCCTTCAAAGGAAAATGAACATCACACAGTAACCTCAATGAAAACATAACCGGGACTACAATTATAATAATCATGTAACTGGTAGGTGGAGAAGACCTCAGTTGTGAAATTTGCTCAGGGAAGGGGAGGGGGGAAATGAGGTACTAATTACGCTTTACACAGCTGAGTGTTTGTGTGTTCAAAGGTTCAACAGTTCCATCTTCTGGCCTTAAACACACACTACTTTTGAGTTTGTGTAGTGATCCTGAACGCTATCTTTACCCTTTCGCAGTAAGGTTGAGATCTCCGATATTAACTCTCAGAAAACCATGACGAATGTTAACCAGTTTAGAATGAATCAATATTTTTAAAAAATGAATTCACTTCTCAGTAAAATCAGACTGTTCACAAAGTAAACTGTAAAAACTTCTTGATGATCAAAAGTTATTTTTCAATGGCTTTTTTTTTCATATATCTTTTGTGCATGGTCCACACACAAGCTTACAAGCATACATACTCTACCGTTTTTTCTCTCTCACACAAACAATCATACACGCATCCACCCACACACCGGGTCACCTGACTATTGCAGCAACGCGACAAAAACAAAAACCTGTGTATTTGACTTTGAGGATTTCTAGCACTCATCTTAATTTAGCATTCACACATGCGTGTTGAAGATGGCTGAATGTTGATTTAGATATAAACAGCCTTGTCCATATCTTAGGTTGTGTTGTAATGCAAAGGGAGAGTAGGGTTGTCGAGTCTTTATAAGAAATCTGTCGCTCCCCTGCGTAACCCCGCAGAAAAGGGGGGATTCCAGAGTGACGGCTCCTCTGAGCTGCCTGGTGGTGATGATTCTTGTCTTCTAAGACTGTCCAAAAGGGTAGGGCCCATGACAGCCCTGTGGAGATGGAGACAAAAAAAAAAACATATAAATATATAGATTAAAATAAGTACGGAAAAAAGTGTGGGCTTTAAAGTGCCTATTAGGCATGAGCAAGACTAAGCCATGATACGAGATAAACCTTAAATCAATATTGACAAAAAAATAATAATATGGACACACAACAGAGATGTAGGAGGAGGTGGAGGAATAAAAAAAAATTAATAAACAATAAACAATTATTTTGTGGCGATTCACATATTACTACACTGACGCCAAAATCGATAAAAATAAAAATAAAAAAAACTATTGCATTTATAATAAGAGATGAACTGCTCTCAGATATGACCGATTCTGTACTGTGACCCAACAGAAACGCATTGTTATGACATTCCAAAAAACCATACGCATTAAAATCCACTGAGCAAATTAGTCTCAAACCCCTTCCTTACACACGCATACACCAGTCTCAAATCAACGTGCCACATGCTTGTGTGAGAAGACGCATGTGCCCACAATTGCAGATGCTCAACCCGCGCGCTCACTGTTGACTTTCGAGACCCAAGAATCGTGATATCGTATCGGGGGTGACAAAACATTGTATTTTAGATTTTAGGACATTTATATTGTAATGATGAGTGAAACCACTGCAAAATAATAGCAACAGCTTAGTGCAAAATTTTTTTTAAACCAGCAAGCATCAGTTAATGTTCAAAAAGAACATCAGAATGAAGAGAATTATGATCTCGGTGACTTTGATCATCACATGAAAGGTGGTAACAGATGGGCTGGTTTGAATATTTTGGAAACTGCTGAACTCCTGGGATTTTCCCACACACAACAGCCTCTCTCTCTCTCTCTCTCTCTCTCTCTCTCTCTGACAAATCAGATTCCAACCCAGCCAGTCATAGAACAAGAATCAGTCCACATCATGGGCACAGATTCACTCGAACTGGACAGTTAAAGACCGGGAAAATGTCCAGGTGATTTTTGAATCAGCGGTCTCTGGAATACTCAAACTAGCTCACCTGGCACAAACAGAAAGTCTCAGAGAGAAACAGTGAAAGTCTCAGCGATCACAGTTTATCCCCATCCTGATGTCTGATGTGAACAACACGAGACGCTCTTGACCTGTATCTGCGTAATTGTATGCATTGCACTGCTGCCATGTGGCCGATTAGATAACTAAAGGAGAAAGACTAGATTCAGACATACAGCTCAGTCTGTATATACACAGAGTATACATATATAAAACCCACTCACTACAAGTCTTTACATTAGAACATTACTTCTCTTCAGGCAATTGCTAATAGAAATCACTAGCTATTGTGTGTGTGCGCCCTATTAGATACAGTACAGTAGTATGAATTCCTAGTTAAGCCACTTCTGGCACTACACATAAACAAAACATCCCTCTGACTTGCGAGTGTAATTCAACCTACAATTCAGACTACAGACCAAGCTAGTCATGTAGAAACCAGAGTGAATGTTATACTGAATATTATGCAAAGAACAGTTCATGGTAACGGCTCTTCAGAAAGTTACAAACATGCTGTGAATTCTTCATGTTCTGCAAGATACTATTTCTGCTGCCATCTAGTGTATATAGAGAGAGAAATCGCATGAGGAACATTAAAGGGAAACACTGAAGTTGTGTGCGGTCCGAATGGTCCGCTGTAGCGACTCCTTGATGGGAGCAGGCGAAAGAAAGTTTATTAAGAGAGACACATCAGATTCAGTAGGTTATTGAATTTTAGTTAAAAATCAAGTGCAGCATTTAAATAGTCTCTCTCTCAGAAACTCATTTTGGCCTGCTGCCGGGGTGTGTGCGCGCATGTCAGAGGCGTTCGACAGTACGCAGAGTCATCAACTTTTATTTCATGCTGTGAGGTAATAATATCTTAATCTGATGAATTGCCATGATCATCAATGGGTGGATGTACGCGAAGAGAGCCGCGGGTAAACCCCTAGTTCAAACTAACATCAAATAAAGTTACCTAACGTTTATGTATCTTTGTCCTCAGTCATAATTATTTCTAAACAAACTAAGCAAATAATTCACTCCTACCATACGCAATGAAAATGTATAAATAGTTCACTTGTAGGATCATAAATAAATAAATAAATAAATAAAAAGGGAGAGCATCTTTTCTCAAAACGTTAACATGACAGTGAGCACACATGTAAAGTGACTGCCAATGCAGGTTCTAACGCGAGTTCTTCTTATGCATTCGATTTTTGACATTGTTTTGAGACTGGTGCAAGTCTGCAATGAAAGGCTTCGAGACTAATTTGCACAGAGTTGGGGTGCCACCACAAAAATGCATTTCTGTTGCGCTACATGGATGCTTCTGAGCTCTGTACAGAATCGGTTATATCTGAGGATGATTGTTCAGTTACATGTCGCCATTCTTTCTTGTGGCAATTCAAATATTCATAAACTGACTTTTAATAATAAAACTTGTTTTTAAAATTCATTATTTATTTTTTTACATGTTTGAGGCGGTAAAATGATGTTCCTCCTTTATGATCCTACATGGGGTATGATCTATACTATTCACACACTGGCAGGCAGCACAGAATACTGTGCAGTACGAGCAACTTACTTGGCTATAATTTAGAATTAGAACAAATTCTTTAAAATGAATTTTCAACTGGGATATTTATAAAATCTTGATACTAATAGAACCTAAATACAAACTGAAGCCGCACCAAGGTATCGTGGCAATGATTGTTTCGGGTGATCCCTGTTAATACACATCTCTATTTGTTACTGGCCCAAAGCTATTTTTCCCGTTCTAGAAATATGTGCAATATGCTTGCTTCTGGAAGAGAAAAAATAGTGTACCCAAAGCCAGTAAAAAAAGTTGCTCTGCGCCTTTAAATCGCAGGAGGAATCCCAGATGCCTTTCTGTCAGCGGTTTTCTCAACACTCTATTGTTTTGAGGATTTTTCATAATTAGGATTATTAACCTTAGGGACAGCTTTACAGGAGGGACAGCCATTTTCTATCCTTGTGCTTCCGGACTGATTCATTGAAACTGGTGAGGCTGACTCGTTCCCCACACACACACACACACACACACACACACACACACACACACACACACACACACAATATACCAGACTTTAGAGATTTACAAACTGAAAAGACTGTATATAATTGTATAAACTGGTATCTGGTGTTGTTTGTAGTGGTCCGTACGCATCCTTGAATGTTTGTAAGTCTGGGACATACTGTACTGAGAATATCCACCTTTGCACAGACTGGAAGAGAATGATTACAAACTGTGCAAGAACCAGGTGCTTTGGTGCAGCAAGACAGCAAGACAAAGTTGCTGGGACAACTAACATATGGCTTGTAAGAGCTATATCATACTTGTTATGAATTTGTTGATGTGTTTATTTTATTTTACTTATTTCATTTATTCTACCTTGTTCTATTCATTAGTAAAGCATTAAGCTTGTTACATAAGCCATAAGCTTTAAATTTCTAAGTTATGCATCCATTTTCACAATCGTAAGTTGGTCTGTGATGTCATTCCACTATTACATGCATTTGTATGACTGTCATATGATAGAGAGTTCAGTTTAGATGCGGAAGGCTATGGAAACAAGCTTTTGAACGTAAGCTCGTGAGCTCCCGGTAAGCTAAGAATGTAAGATACAACAACTAGGTTGTTGTAACCGTAAGCTCCCGTAAGTAGAGATATACAACAAGAGTGTTGTTATATACGTAAGCTAAGACTGTAATTTATAAGATACAGCAAATAGGTTGTTGTAAAAGTCAGAGATTTGCAAGATGCAGCAACTGATGCTGTAATCACAGTGGATTTACTCAAGACGACTGTATGAAGTGTTGATTCTTTGATGCTGACAAAATAAACTACAAGAGACAAAGAGATCGGACTTCTGTCGTGTGAGTGAAACTTTAAACCAGAGCTACGCGTCAAAACTGGTGAAATAATATGACCGCATCAACATGGCTTATGTCAGAAACCACCAGGGACGGTGTCATTGGAAAGAATATTCAAATAATATACTAAACAGCCTCAACCACTGCCGGATTCACACTTTTTTCATACCTGATTGAACTCCAAGTGCCTTGTAATAAGTAAATTAGTTTAATCAGGCATAATAGGAGCAGAAAAATAATTTGCCTGGACAGAACACCCCCAGTGCTTTAGAGCAATTACATAGTCTTTACTGTTTTGGAAGATAAGACATTTAGGCTTTAGTGTATAATGTGAATCAGTGCAGAACAACTTCAGGAGAGGAACACTGAACTCCGGTAGCTGTGAAAAGAAGTGTTAGACAAAAACAAACAAAAAACTCATTAAAATCACATGCTTGTCATGTGCTAGATTTGGTTTTGCAGTTCATTAAGGTTATAGTGTGTTATTAAGTAATGCACTGGAAAGAAATCATGACATGATGCAACATGATTCCCCATTCATGCAGCACTGTCAGAATGACTGTGCAGAAAACATTTAATCTCATGTCCTATATATGGCACAGCCCTAAACAACATGGCACATGGAAGCTTATGTCAAACATGGAAGCTTGTGGTATTTTGATTATTATAATATACCAACAAAATGAATATCCTTAACTGTTGCATTAACTAGTTTAACTGAGAAATGTAGCTTCAACCTATACATATGAATCATTAAAATACCCTGGTTTTACATTTCGAGGAATTGTGAGATACTTTTGAAAATATATTTTGGAAATTTTAGCCAGTTACAATACACAAAGACAATGAAAATATAGGGGCACTGAATTTGCCATCACATGTTCAATGACCAAAATAGTGTATATTCTGGTTAAATATTTGTTTTTTTTTAAATAAATAAAATATGCATTGTTTTGGATGGATGGTTTGGCAGAAATATTCTGATCTGACCATTTATAAAAGAAAGTAAAATCAAAAATTCATAATTTGATACAATTGCTCAAATTATAAACCTCATAAAATTATATGAAAAGAAGTGATGTCGCTTTCAGAGTGATGGTCACTGAATAAGCTGCGACAATGTCAATTGTTAAAAGCGCTATACAAATAAAATTAAATTGAAAAAATGAATTGAACAAGTGGGACCATTAGCATGAAAAAATTAACACCATCTCTCATTATCAGGAAAAGTAATTTTAAAACATTAAATCAAATATGACAAAAATAAATTTTGCGCCATTTTTATAATAAATTAAAACATAGACCACATGCACATTAAAACCATTGTATCTGAATCAAATCAGCAATTGAAAGGGACAGCACAGATATATTTGACGAATGGCATACAATTAAGATGTGCTTATTTATATAAAGACCTCATATTTTATTATTTCCTAAACAGGTTATTTTGGTTCTAAAAGATCCCAAAGTGAGTGTATTACTGCTCCAAGTGAGATAATACAAAGGATTTTTTTTTTATACCTCAAACCCGCTTCAAACACTTTTATTTCCTATAAATGTGCTGTTTCAGTGTTTATGTTAATGAACTCCTGCTGCTGAACCACACCCTGCCTACTGTCAAGCTAGGGGAGGTTATCTTTTAATGAGGTCACAATAAGAGGAAGATCCTATTGTCTTGTTCAAATGCCAGCCAATTCAAAACTAAAATTAGGGTGTGTGTTTTCTCCTTATGTTTTTTTATTTGCACACATACACTGAAGGACCCATCTGATATGTATACAATGATTTGAAGTGAATTTTGCATAACAGGAGTGAAGGCACTGGGATCCAAGTGTGTTCTCTTGTAGCAATAAAGTGAATTTTGCATAAGTGATCCAAATAACTTATCAAGACCTTATCAAGAGCAGTTTAAAACTGGATTATCCTTAATTATGTACACGAACAGAAGCATATTTATGATAAAAATACGGCATGAAAGGAAGAAAAAGCAAGCATGGACTTACCTGGCTGTAAGTCACTACTGATAAGTTGTTTTGTAGACCATTTGGCGTAATATTTACAGAGTTGTGAGAGAGTTCATTTTGATCTTGCTGTATGGAGTCCAGCGGGGCCACCCAGGGGCCTCTGGTGTCTTTTAGGTTATCTTCGTTGCCGTCTTGCTTGTTCTTCTGCGGTGAAGCGAAGGGGTTGAAGTCTCCTTCAACGTTGCGGTGCGGCTGAGTGTTGAACTCGGTCTCGAAGGAGGACAGCTGTTGTGTGACCCCAAGCAGACCGCCAACCTCTACGCTCAGGATAACCCAAATTACATCTGCAAAACAGTTCAAAATACACAACAGATTAGTTGTCAATTTATTAGTAATTTGCTATATGGACTAGTAAAAAAAAAAATTGTTATATCAAGACAAAAATATTGTACTACAGCTGCTACAAACTGGAAGGCTGCACAGCCAGAGGTATAAAAATTGCATGCACTACTGAAGCATGGGGGAGGGGGGGGGGGGGACATGCTTGTGCAGCTATTCCTAAAGACACAGGATACATTAACATGGTAGAAGCATCTGTTCAGGTTTGCATAAACTGGAACCATAAAGGGACTAGACCAAAAACAAACTTCAATTACAGGGAAGAGGAGTTTACTGAGGAACTTGCACTGTTTGGGAGATTCTGATCTGTCCATCAGCACAATGCAAAATGTTTCCACTTCTCAGCAAGAGTGCCAACCGAATGAGTGATAGCGTTTGACCTCTCGATTCATATTTTTGTACAACTGTGTTCCAAGAAATGCATGAAACATTATTTTGCAAATTCAGATCATGCACAATGTTCAATTAAACTTTTATTTTTAGATATAATGTTTGATTTATAAGGATCCTTTTTATACCGATGCTGAAACACTTTGATCTCATGCCTCATAGCTAACTCTGTTTTTAAGTCCAATCGAAAAAAGGGACACAGGTCAAAGGATTCAATAAAACTCTACTACTTTGGTCAAAATCATGTCAAATATCATCCCTTTTAAAATAGCACTGAAATCAATGCCAAAAACAAGTAACACTACATAGACTTTAATGGGGCTTGCAGTCTGGACATGCACTGGCTTTTGGACCATCCTGGCTCAATTTCTGAAATATGCACATGAAACTGACCCACTAGTTTAAAGCCTTCTCTTCCAAACAGTCTAAGAAGCCAAGCTCTTACACGTACAGTTTCCTCTGATTAAAGTAAAAATAGCACAAGAGTGCCTTTAGCTATGAGGTTTATGCTGGTTACATTCTCTGTGCCTGTGAGTCGAAGGGGAGGGGGAGAGGCACCTTGACTCACAAACCAACCTGCACAGAACACACACACAACCCCTACAAAAGCCCCCACCCAAACCCAAATAAAAAAAAAAAGAAAAGAAAAAGGGAATATAAACTGCCGATCCTAGCTAAATCAATCTACACAAGTTTATTTTAATTTTTTACTTATCATAGGAAATGATCTACTCATACAAACTGCGGCCTAACTCGATCCAGTTAAGACCCTTTTGGGAGGCTCTTTCTCTGGAACAGGTTACCATTTGTACTTAATGTATGAAACATTGTACTGGTGTAATTTATCACAGCTATTACTAAACATTACAGTATTTATATAGAAATAACTTCCATTTTATGGTTTTAAATGTTCTATAGTTTTAGAAGTGTTTATAGTTACATGTATAAATCAGATACAATAAGATACATTACAAATATCAATCAAACTCAAATAGTATAGTTATAACTTGGACATGTAATGAGAATAAAAATTTTAAAGACTCAACTACTGTCTGGGATATTATTCCAAACACAATCTTTATTCTCTTGAACACTCTATTCTCTTGACATTTTTAACCCACAATTATTTAAAACTGACATGTTGAAAATGTTAGTATGAATTTAGTTTTAGGGACTATTTTAGGTTTACAAATTGTTTAAAAATAGCCTCAATGTTTAACTGGTTACAAACAATTTGACAGCCATGAAATATTTCATGCTTATTTCTTTTGCAAATGGCATTATGTAGAGTGTGTTTAATATAAAAAACATTTATATTATATTACAAAAGGTACCTCACCTCCATAGAAGAGTCCAGTGGCTGTACACATTCTCCACTGGCCTTGGTACATTCCTGGATTGGCCGGACTGTGCATCTGGACACTCACATCGGATATCTCTTGCGGCTCCAGAGACCTCACCATTACCATATTCACATGACCAAACTGGTCTCCACCTATGTACTTCAGGCAGACGCCTGGGGGCCACGACTCTGATCCTACAAAATATGAAAGAGTATGTAAGGTTTTAAGATAAATATTAGGACGAAGGGAATCCTCTGTTCCTTGTATGGGATCAAACAACATTTTGACTTGAACAAATTAATAGATGTTTTGCTACAGGAGAAAATGACTGCTGCAGGGAAAATATAAAATGCACAATAAGCAGCTGGTTAAACTTGTTGTATTTCTTTATTGACATAAGATTTACAATTTAGATTTTAAAAATTGGTTTGAATAATTAGGAATAATTTCAAAACATGATAAAGTCATACGTGAAGTGTATGTATATGTGTATATATACCGAGTTCTACTTTAGCAGCTTTTGTCTTTGGTTTCTGTCATTCAAATATTCAGATGACTTATAATACAATTCGAACACTCAACACAAATAAGAAAAAGCATAATTCTTTCCAGAAAACCAAGATTAGAACAAAAAATATATGCAAGGCTCTTCTATGAGAGATCACATAACCATAGAAACATCTTAACGGTAAAAAATATACTTACTAAACCACAACAGCAAAAGTCTCTGCTCTTGTTCGTCTTTGAAAGCAACATACTCTCTGGCACTAGGCCCAGGTAACTTCCAGTTGTAAAGAAACTGACAGACTCTGCTGTAATTAGTGGTCAACGTATGTGATATTCTGGTTTACAACCTAGTACTAGTACATTTCTCAATTGTAAACTATCAAAAAGCACATGACTGTAACCTCCATTTTTTAATTCTCTCATGTTTTCTTTCTTTGTATCTATACTTTACTAAATCAGTCCTCTACACAAATGGGTTCTCTTATCACTAACCTGAACAGGCTAAAGTTAAAGAATAAGCCATTTATTAAATTGTAAACTGTCCACAGGTTTCACTTTTTTGATTGTACCATCACATAATGTCAAGACTCTTATGTAATCAGTAACCTTATGTAATCCAAAATTAAAGACAACTAGTCTGACAAAAAACAAACAACAAAAAAAAACAAACAAACAAAAAAAAAAAAAAAACACAGCAGCAGAATCATCAGTGCCTCCAAGAGCATTTTAATACGTATTACACTTTAAAGCAAAAGAGGTCTCTGGTTTTTGTGCAACAATTTTTTTTTTGCCTCTCAGATAAAAATGTCAATTATTTTTTAAGTAATCTGAATTTGGTCCCTACTCCTTACAGCCCTACTATCAAAGCTCTACAATTGCAATGCATACTTCTTTTAGGCAGAATGTTTAAATCTGTCAGAGGGTTGTCTTCTATAATATGATTACTTTTTTTTTTTTTTTTTCAAGTTAATGCACCAAAGGCATTCACCTGCTATGTCTCCACTTCAGGCGCTCCCAGAGACCAAGTTAGTTTATGTAGAATACATTGACTTTGCTGTTTCCTCAAATGTGAGAGACTTTCATGTAATTTATCTGACCCTTAGAATTTTGCATTATGTTTACATTTACATATACCTACTTAGAAACTTGAGGAAAACTGGAGCCACATCATGTAAAGAAGGCACAACACACTGTGTCGATGAGATTATCTATTAAATCTATGGAATTTTTTACGTTTAATAACTTTAAAAAAATAAAACAAAACTTATATAGGATTAATAAGAAGAACATAAAAAAAATAATATTTAAATAATTTTCCTACTAATTCACCAATCAGGCCAGGGGCTAATGAATGATTCAGATAGACAACTCGGGTGGTTCTCATCGCTCTGCTGTCACTCACATGAAGCATAACATGGAGACAGACCTAAACAGACTGGTCAGTTTACTTAATGGAGTTTGAGTATAATGTCATTATTTTCCTGCGAAAAAAGTGTGTAAAAACTCTTTTGTGCTCAGATTTTATGTTCAGCATACTTTAAATCTCTCTCTCTCACACACACACACACTCTAGGGCTGTACGATATATCGAAAAAATATCGTTATCGCGATAACGGCATGCGCGATAACCATATCGCAAGGAGTTGCGATAAATACTTTATGTGCCAAGCATTTGTGTGTCTAAATTTGACCAATCAGATGGGCCCTTACTACGTTTATACCCGCTTATATCTTTTATATATACTCCATTCTGTCGCGAACTAAGCCCGGATGATCAGAAGACTTAGCGATTAGCCGTTAGCCGCGATTAGCCGTTAGCCGCGATTAGCCGTTAGCCGCGATTAGCCGCGATTAGCCGCTAGCCCTTTATAGACAGTAAACCCAAAAGCGGAAGCAAGCGAGGAGGCAGGATAACCACGCGAATTAGTCTAAGGACTGTCACAGAAGGGGAGCAACGGAAAAACACACATTTAACCTGCGTCCTATAAACACACTCGAATCAGAAAGGAAACAATCTGAACCGACATGGTAAACACAGTGACTAAGCTCTATGGGGTGTTTTGTTTACTCCTCTTATACTTCCGGGTTCGCGCCCGCATTACTTCCGGGTCCTAGTGCCGGTCGCGGATCGTGTGTGTGTGTGTGTGTGTGTGTGTGCGCGTGCGTGTGTGTGACAAATAGTATTTTTTTAATTTAATTTTTGTTTAATAAATATTATTTTTATAAATAAAAAAAAAACAGGCAAGCCAAAGAGAATATATGTTTAAAAGATGCTCTTGTTTTAAGACACTATTGATGAGTGTATGGTTACATGTAAGAATAAAGTAATGTTTGAAAGTAATTCATATTGTGTTGGCAGGTTTATAGTAACAGCAAACCAGAAATCAGAATATCTGCTGAGGGTTTTAAGTCATTCATAGTGTTCTGAAGAGTAAATATTTGCAACTTCCTTGACATATAGTTTCTTTTTAGCCTGAATTAAATTTAATTACATATTATATCTATTACCTGTTTATTTTAGCATGATCATTACATATAAATAAATAATAAAAAAATAGGCAATAATAATAATTAAAAAATGCATTTCTCTAGGGAAATGTTATATCGCAAGAAATATCGTTATCGTAGTATTCAACAATATCGCATATTTTCCTAATATCGTGCAGCCCTAACACACTCACATACATACATACACACGCTACTGTCTGAACAGAGACAGGTATGTACAGTAATTGCAGTAACTATATAAATTAGTGTATCAATTAATTAAACCTGACATGTAGATTGCAGCCATTACACGGACACTCTGAGAACAGATCGAACGCTAAAGTATACTAGTATAAAACAAATAATGACAAACTAAAACAAGCGATGATACATTACTGCAGATGGCCGAGTGTCCAAAAAGCACAGATGCCATTAATTGGTTATATTTTTGTCCATCACATTCTATTCATTAAAGATGGGGAAAAAATTATTCATTTATGAATCGTGATTCGTGTGTGTCGATTCGGCCACGACCGATCAACTTAGCCTAAAACCCACTCATTAAACATGTTACAGTCTCAAAATACAGCAAGAGCTAAGTAGTCTTGTAAATACATGTGTTAGAAGCTGCATGCACTTGCCCATGTGTTCACAACTAATCACAAGACACGTTCACAACTAATCACAACACACAAGAAGCATTGGAGGCTGGCAAACGTTACCATTTCTTTATAATCCTATAGGTACTTAACTCTTATATTCGAAAGTTTTGTATTTTTTAAATACTGCCCTTTGTTTTTAAGTAAGAAAACTAATATAAGGAATAAGTTAAATTGTAATACTAAATGATCAATTCAATTGTAGGCCAGTAAACAAAGCTAAGATAGAAAACTTTGAACTCTGGCAAATTATTTTTAAGGTTCAAGCTCTTAATTGTAATTTACAAATCACCTTAAATGTGTTTTAAATAGACACTGACATTTTAGCAGTATATGACACTATAAAACCATATACAGGGATTTTAAATTGACCCAACTGCAGGAAGTGAATGATGTAGTACTGTTCAAATATTCTGAGCTTCCCCACATTTCATCATATTAAATAAAATTCATTAATTTTGTAGATTAAATTAAAGAAATTGGAAAAAAAGATTTACTGTGACAGGCTGAAAAAGATGCCTAAAGATAAATGTTTAAAAATAGGTTGTTTATGTCAACCTCAGCAGCAACCTCATTTCCCTTCTTGTCTGCTGCAAGCACTCAGCAATACCAGTATAGAAATCACTGGCCTGATCATCTGTCATTATCTGTTTCTCACCGGTTCATGCGTTAAATTATAGGGTTCTTATGCTTGAATGATTCATCGGTCACTGTGTGGATTAACAAACAAAAAACATTCTTCTGAAACTGGTCACGTACAGGGAGGGGACTGAACACGCGAGACAAAAATGTCCTTCGGGAAGCATACAAGAAATACAATACATACAAGAAAATCTGGCTCTTTAAAAGCAAAATATGAAGAAATGACGGGTGGCTCAAGACTTTTGACAGTACTGTATATGCAGTGTGTGTTGAATTGTGGGTATTTGTCTGTAAATATGAGCTGCTTAATTTTGAAATGTGATGCATTTTGAATATTTGAAGCAACAAAATAAGTGAAATGCTAAACAAATTATTTATATAAAACACCTAACAATCTATAGAGAAATGGCTGTGTATAGTCGTTGCTCAGGGTGATTTATTTTTTTTAGGATTTCTACACACTCGATAAATGTTTGTTACACTTTTTTTCATTTGTCATTTGCAAATAAATAATGACAGGCTTACAAGGATGACCTTTGCGAAGGGTGAAATTAAATCATAAGGATATCAATTTGACTCTGGTTCGGGCATGGCAAAAAAGACTAATAAGTGTAAAAGGGCCCTTACAGGAGCGGGACCTGAGGTCACATGACCCTGTCTTTTCCATCAGTATTCCCAACCTAGCACGAACCTGTGTTTTGTATCCGCCACGTCTTTGTGAACTGCGTGTCGGGGGGAACGGACTCCCCCTCACCAATTGTCACATCTTCTACAAACGACATTGATGGCGTGTTGATGTTCGGACTCTCGAAGTCATAGTATGCTCCAATGGCTGCTTGAAGATTCCTGTAAAGCAAGAAAGATGAAATATACAAAAGAGAAAATAGTTCAAACAATCGAAAACGCACATAAAAACCAAGTTCCTAGAAATACAAATTAAATTACATGTTTATGCAATGTTGAATTGTACAATATAAAAAAAGATGTTAGGTCAGGTCTATTACAAAGCATTACATCAGAAACATAATAGAAAACAGAATGTCAGAAGCTGAAATTATTGTAAAAGTGATATTACGAGTAAGAGCACGGTGCGTTATGTAATGTTAACTCGGTGCAAACCCTTTGACCCAGCACAGGAGTTATCAAACTTAGCTATAGTTAGCACAAGCTAGTTAGTTATCAGTCAGGGTCTTCAATGTGTCAGAAAGAATCTGTGTTTTTCTTACTAACAGAAACATAAAAAATAGCAATCCAACTTGTTTTGTCATGTACACTATCAGATTCTATCAAACACAGAAAATACTGACTGAATGTTAAATCGTGACTATGCGAGCTAGCTGTCATGCTAACGAGCTAGCTAAGTTATGTTGACAAGCAGAGGTGCGCTAACGTTAGCCGAGTTAGCAAACATGAGGCACGGGGCTAATGTTTTGCTCGTAGAGTGGGAATAACACAGGAGGGTGTAAGGCTGTCAGCGTAGCCACTGTCTGTTTGTCAGCGTAACCACAGATCAGTTTGTGTTGTCCGTATTTTGCATTCATTTTACATTTCATGTGTGTTCATATTTCGCCTCGACATTTAGCTACACCGATGTTTCGCTAGTCTTGTAGTACTTTTAAATGAAGTTAGCTTAGCTACATTTGATGACAAAACAAATGTACAATTAACGACACTTCTGTCGTTACAAACACACTTTAATCTACCTTTATACCTAATAATGGATTTTTTTCTACGGGTTGAAAACGAATAATAAACGAACAGTTCAGTGATGTAAAAATAGGCATGAGTAGGCCAGGCCCGTGTGCCTCCTCGGACTCACCAGTTGGTCATGTCCAGGAAGAACGCGCAGCCGGCCGGGTTCAGCTGAAAGCCCAACAGCCTTTGAAACTCAGAAATCAGCACATCTTTATCCGTGGTGCCCATGCAACTAAACTTTTGCATGAGCTCCTGGTCCAGATCGACGTCCATGCCCTCCATGAGCAGGCTTCCCGGGGCAGCAGCGGGAGAACTTTTTAATTTAGTCCGAGGCCTGCCTCACTCATAACAACAACCACTGAGAGTCGACGGCGAGCCCTCAGTACGCATGGCTCAGAACGCGCATGACGTCACCACACACAACGTCAGCTGTTGCTATTCAAGCGCACGTTTGTGAGTTCCATCCCGCGCAACCGGAACATTACCAACTATAGTACCTTCATGTTTAATTACTGTACTACGAACCAATGTAACAATGGTGTTTATACTGTAAAATGTTCCTCTGTACGATTTACCATAAATAATTGTAAAATTCCGGGATGTCTGAGTTTAATAGTGCTGGTTTGATTTTAAATACTGTCTGGTTATTCATCTATTTAAATAAAATATATTGTACATTGCTCATAACTTATCATAAATTGATGATTTCATTCAATTAGTGAATTAAATAATATTAATAATATTAAAAATATTAATATGTCCACTAATCTCAATCTGTTGGTCTTGACTGGTAGCGTTACTCTGTGCTCTCTATGCAAGTGTTTAATGCTAGAACGGGAATGGGCACTCAAAAAAAAGAAAAGAAAAAAGCACTTGTTGCACTTCTGATTTTTTTCAGGGTTTCAAGTGTTGGTCAGTTTTATCTGAAAATTATTATATTTTTTTCTTTGCAAGTATTGAACTGCTAGGAAATATTAGATGTAGCACCCCTACCATCACTTTAAGACATTAATATTATTAGTTGTCGTGTTACATGAGAATTTTAGCAGAAAAAATAAATCACATTCTATATAGGTAGCAATGGTTACAGGATATAGTGCAGGTACGAACAAAAATGAGTCATAAAGTCAGATTTTTCAAAAAATATTTCGTCATACTGTAGTAGTGGTTACAGTAGCATTGTCGCCTTGCACCTCCAGGGTCCGAGTTCGATTCCCAGCCAGACTTGATTCCAGTCTCTGTGTGCATGGAGTTTGCATGTTCTCTGATTCCGGGTTCTCTGGTTTCCTCCCACAGTCCAAAGACATGGAGATTAGGGTAATTGGTGTTCCCAAATTGCCCCTAGTATCTGAGTGTTTATATGTATATGTGTGTGTGCCCTGTGATGGATTAGCACCCTCTCCAGGGTGTACCCTGTCTCATGCCCCAAATCTCATGGGATAGGCTCTAGGCCCACCCTGTGACTCTGAATGCAGTATAAAGCGGTATAGACAATTATGAGAGAGTGAGTAGTCATTATTGTTCAAATGTTTACATTTTAGAAAATTACATATGCCCATTTGTGAGGTTTAAAATGTTTACTTTTTAAAGAAAATAAAATGGAGACTGTTAACCTAGTACTAGCTCTGGCAGGTACTGAGACAAGTAGAAAAAAATGAGAAAAAATAATTTGTTATAAAATATTGGATTCAATTTATTGTTTGTGAGGTCAGACATTGATGTTGGATGAGAAGGCCTGGCTCACAGTTTCTACTCTTATTCATCCCATAGGAGTTCTGTTGGGTTGAGGCCAGGACTCGGTAGACGTACGTAGATATATAGGGTGCGAACACCGTGTACCCAGTGAAAAATCTTAAGTTAATTAGGGCCCAAGCACTATATGGTGTGCGCAGGACTCTTATTTTCATAAGGATTTTTTTTCTCCATATTTTGGGCTTTTTGGTGTCTTAACATGCTCTAAAACCCATGTAAATTGGCAAACAGGTCGGGAATCTGCTGCCATTAGGATGCCTGAGAGTCATACGTAGCATCACACTGAGTAACATCATAGTATGATGCTTTTTTTCTAGCATCTTCGGCCTATTCTACACATACTGTACACATCACAAATGTTAACACTCACACACATGCATCTCTCACACATATACACATGCACACACACTCATACATCACACACAGACTTATACATCACACACATCACAAATGTTAACACTCTCACACTAGCCCAAACACACACACGCACGCCCAAACACACTCATACACACATACACAAACACATCACAAATGTTAACACACACATCTCTCTCTCTTTTAAACACAGACACACACGCACGCACAAACACACTCATATATCACACATATACTGTACACACACATCACAAATGTTAACACTCACATGTCTCTCTCACACACACACAGTTGAGACAGTTGCTGCTTTGAGACAATGACCATTGTTAAAAGCGCTATATAAATAAAATTGAATTGAATTGAATTGAATTGACATGACAAATGTTTAGCGCCCAAGTTGACATCAGCCCTATTACATTATATTGTGTGAAGTGTGCAAGTTGTGCGGTGCAGCCGGGCAGCGATGGCTTTTTGTAGGTTTTAACACGCTGAAAAGACAAACAGGCTGTGTTCTGCGCCCAGGTGGCCAGCTTTTAGATTTAGAGTGGCCAGACAGAAGCCACTCCTTAGTAAAAGGCACATGGTAGCCCGCCTGGAGTTTGCCAAAAGGTACCTGAAGTACTCTCAGACCATGAGAAACAAAATTCTCAGGTCTGAAGAGACTCTGTGGCCACTCTACCATATAGGCCTGATTTGTGGATTGCTGCAGAGATGATTGTTCTTCTGGAAGGTTCCCCTCTCTCCACAGAGGACCTCTGGAGCTCTGTCAGAGTGACACTATATATAAATATACTTATCAATAATTTCATAAAAGTTCACAAAACGGCCCTCTTCATCTCTTTAGTGCAGGTTGATTGCGTCAGTCTGGCGGGTGGAGGGGGTGCATGTGATTGCATTTCTGGTTCAACTTGGATCTTTTTAGTTCATTCAGTCTGTGTCTCCAAAGTTCTCAAGTACACAGTGTTACCTTTTGTCTCAACAAATACCACTGTAAGGAGTTGGGCCAACAATACAATATTAATTCGTTCAATATTTACTGTATCTAGTTGTAGTTTTTACAGTGTATGACACATTGTCGATCCAACACACATAAGCATTAATTAAATATAAACTCTGGGTTTCCAGTCAATTTTCAGTCAATTAAATAATGAAATTTTACAAGGCCTGAAGCCAAGGGAACATAATTAGCCGTTCTTTCTGGGTGGGAGGAATGGTATTATTCTCTGTCCCCTGTCAATCACTGTGATTTTTGGTAGTCAGGAGAATGACTGTGGAAGAATTCTTTTCTTTCAAGTGTACTACACTGCCTTGTGATGCTGCACGATTAAAATTTCCAAACAAATAAACAAACAAAAATAGGCTTTATTTTAATTTTGCATTCTGCTGTTAGCTTGTCACACAGCTTTCAGTGGCGTTAGCCGTGTTTTAGAATCCTATGATATGCACGTGTTAGTCTGAATGTTATGCATTTAGTTGTATTTAAAAAAATCCTGTTTGAATGTAGCAGAGAGGTTTCTGTGTGTGTTCCTTAGTGTTGCTTTGTGTTTCCCTCTAGATTTAGAGACTGGCACAGAAGGGTGATCTGAAATGTGATGTTAGTGTCTACTGTACTCATATTTGGCACATTTGGCTCACTGTAATGTTTTTGGTCCATCACTCATTGACTATCAGTGTTAGAGCACCTGAAAAGCCAATATGCTCCAACACACCAGCCCTTAATGATTTTGGGGGATTTGCCAGTTCCAAGCATCATCAGTTTATTGCTGACTATAGCCTTTGCCGTTTTAATGAGTTAATATGCCAATACTAAGTGTTAAGGACAAGTGTAATATAAGCAGTATTTATGCTAACAGCAGAATGCAACATTTAATGAATCAATTTTATTTATATAACCCTTTCATAGACATGTTAATGTCACAAAGCAGCTTTAAAGAAATATGAATGGAAGTTATATTTTTAATAAGGAAAAACTCCCCTAGAAGAGATGAGAAAGAAACATCTAGACAACCCAGAAATCAATCTCATTTGCGTGACAATAGATACTTTTAGATTATAGGTCCTTGCTCCTTACACATTTTGATAAACAGTTAAACAGTACTACAGGATCTTTAGCAAATGGCCAGTGTTCACATTATCCAATGTTTTTAGTGCAATCTTTAGGCTATCAAAGTTGGAGCAACTACAGTAATCTCAAGTCTATACATGCCAGGCCATTCTCATTACATAAAGTGAGTCCTATTTAAGCTTGGATTTGAGATACACCATCTCTGTACTGTAAAATGAATAGTAGGTAAAGTAAGTAACCTAAACATCATGCTGAAATCCTACAGACTGTGTTGTGGTAAGACATTTGATGTATCTATCTAGGTAGAAGTCTTATTTCAGTGCTTCAACAGCTGTAAGAGCACTGTAAGTGTATTCGATAGTCTGCCCTCTGTTGGTGATCCACAGCTCTGAGTCTATGACTCTACTTTCATAATAATTTCAGTCAAGAAAAGTTATTATTTAAAAAAGGAAATAAAAACAACAAATTTAATGTACATCACTGTACATCTATTTTGGATGAACAAGTGAACTGTTTCAACAAATTTTGTTCAATTAATCTTAAATTTTTTTTCCCTTTAATGTTAGTCATCTTGTCATTTACACATTTTGATGCTTATCACATTGTTTACATTGTAGTTTATATGTGAATACTGTGCTGGCCAGGATGAACACACCCCAACCCTATACCTTCACCAATAAGCGGTTTTTAGACTCACTGAAATTACTGAACACTCATTTCAGTGGCACCAAGATGGCGCCGGTGAGGTCGGCTGCCGTCACGACTGCTCCGACCACCTTTTCTTTGTTTTTGTTCTTTAAGTTAGTTTTCAGTGTTTTAAAATCGGCAAAATTATCACCATTGAGTACATTAGGTATGATAGAGACACTCTTGTTTCTATTGGTATACAATGTACTCACAATTCGACGTTTTTAACTCCGGATCCGAGCTGGCCGAGTGAGATCCTGAGGGAGAACAATGGACGCGACGCGAAGCGGAGGCCTCGAGGGCGATGAGCTGGCGTGAGGAACCGGCTGAGAACTCGTGCACACCGCACACCTCTGCCTAGTATCCTGCTTGCCAACGTCCAGTCACTGGAAAACAAACTCGATGACCTCAGGGCCAGGATAAAGTTCCAGAGAGACATTCGGGACTGCAATCTCCTCTGCTTCACCGAGACATGGCTGAACCCAGCGGTGCCAGACCACGCCATACAACCAACCGAGTTCTTCTCGGTTCACCGCATGGACAGGACGCGGGACTCGGGGAAGTCAAGGGGAGGCTGCGTGTGCTTAATGGTGAACAACAGCTGGTGCAACAGTGCGAGCGTTGTTCCTCTTACCCGCTCCTGCACACCAAACCTGGAACTACTGTCCATCATGTGTCGTCCTTTTTATCTTCCACGGGAGTTCACATCGGTCATAATCAGTGCCGTTTACATCCCTCCTCAAGCAGACACTGAAACTGCCTTATGCGAGCTGCATGAGGCGCTCACACAGCACCAGACACAACACCGGGACGCTGCGCTCATTGTGGCGGGGGATTTTAATAGTGCCAACCTCAAATGCGCAGCGCCGAACTTTTATCAGCACATCACCTGCCCCACTAGGGGCGAAAGGACACTGGACCATTGTTATACCACGGTCAAAGACGGTTACAAGGCACAATCTCGTCCAGCGTTTGGTAAATCCGACCACGCCGCCATCTTCCTCATGCCAAAATATAAACAAAGGCTGAAACAGGAAGTTCCGGTTCAGAGGGAGGTCGCGCGCTGGACGGACCAATCGGTGGCCGCGTTACAGGACGCACTCGATGACGCAGACTGGGACATGTTCAGAAACAGCTCCGATGATGACGTCAGCGTGTTTACGGAAGCGGTTGTGGGATTTATTGAGAAGCTGGTAGACGATACGGTGGAGAAAAAGACTATCAGAACGTTTCCCAACCAGAAGCCGTGGGTGGATAAAACCATCCGCGACGCTCTGAGATCTCGCACAGCTGCCTACAACACGGGACTTGCGTCGGGGGACATGGAACCGTACAAGGCTGCATCATATAACGTCCGGAAGGCGGTGAAAGAGGCGAAGCAGCGCTACGGGAGAAAACTAGAGTCACAGCTTCAACAGAGTGACTCTAGGAGCCTGTGGCAGGGACTGAGAACAATAACGGATTATAAAGCACCAACATCCGGTATGACGAACGCGGACGCGACTCTGGCAGACGAGCTCAACACCTTCTATGCTCGCTTCGAGGCTGCAGCTAAAGACGCTAGCGATGCTAATGCTAACGGCGCTAATGCTAACGGCGCTAATGCTAACGGCGCTAACGGCAGCTGACAGGAAGACACTGCCAGCACCGGGAACGCGCTCATCATCTCCGAGCACGACGTGAGGAGAGCCTTCAAGAGAGTGAACACCAGGAAAGCAGCAGGACCAGGCGGCATCTCAGGCCGTATCCTCAGAGCCTGCGCAGACCAGCTAGCACCCATGTTCACTGAGATATTCAACATCTCTCTATCTCAGTCGGTGGTCCCCACATGCTTCAAAGAGTCCATCATTGTTCCTGTCCCGAAGAAACCACATCCTGCTTCCCTCAATGACTATCGCCCTGTAACCCTCACCTCAGTAGTGATGAAGTGCTTTGACCGCCTTATCAGAGACTTCATCATTTCTTCACTACCCGACACACTGGACCCACTACAGTTTATATACCGTCAGAACCGCTCCACAGACGATGCAATCTCTCATCTCCTCCACACATCACTCACTCACCTGGACACTAGGAAAGGGAATTATGTTAAAATGCTCTTCATCGACTACAGCTCTGCATTTAATACCATAATTCCCTCCACACTCACCACCAAGCTGGAGCACCTGGGACTCAGCTCATCTATATGTCAGTGGATCTCCAATTTTCCGACTGGCAGACCACAGGCAGTAAGGATGGGCGGTCATGTCTCAGCTACACTCACTCTCAGCACTGGAGCCCCCCAGGGTTGTGTTCTGAGCCCCCTGCTGTACTCTTTGTACACCCACGACTGCGTGGCCACTACCAACTCCACCTCCATCATCAAGTTTGCTGAAGACACCGTTGTGGTCGGACTGATCACCAACAATGATGAGTCGGACTACCTAGAGGAGATTGGAAATCTGGAGAACTGGTGCCAGAGGAACAATCTCCTCCTGAACGTCAGTAAGACAAAGGAGCTGATAGTGGACTTTAGTACAAAGCAGGAGAGGAACTACCAGACCCCCGTCATCAACAGGAGCCCAGTGGAGAGAGTGGACAGCTTCAGATACCTCGGTGTTCACATCACACAGGACCTGTCATGGTCCTGTCACATCAACACCGTGGTGAAAAAAGCCCGGCAGCGTCTCTACCACCTCAGACGCTTGAGAGACTTTAGACTGCCCTCCAAGGTGCTCAGGAACTTCTACTCCTGCACCATAGAGAGCATCCTGACGGGAAACATCACGACCTGGTTCGGGAACAGCACCATGCAGGACAGACGAGCTCTACAGAGGGTGGTGCGATCAGCCGAGCGCATCATCCGCACTGAGCTCCCTGACCTGCACTCGATCTACAGCAAGCGGTGCTGGACTAAGGCCAGGAAGATCATGAAGGACCTCAGTCACCCCAGTAATGGACTGTTCTCTTTGTTGCGGTCTGGGAAGCGATTCCGCTCCCTAAAGGCCAACACAGAGAGGCTGAGGAGGAGCTTCTTCCCGCAGGCGATAAGGTCTCTCAATCACACCTCCACACAGGACTAATAACATCTTTTAAGCTCACAACACTGACTGGACAATCATGGACACATTCATACACACTTGCACTAAATATTTATACATCTGGACAATTGCACATGTCACCTTTCATGCATATTTGCACAACCAATGACACTTTAATTCTATATACATATATACTCTATTTGCAATATTTTATTATGCCCTTATTGTACAGTTAATTTTACTAGTTAAAATTATTTCTTTAGTATTTCCTTTTTATTGATTATTTATTTTACGTACAAGCTTTTATTTTCTTTTTAAGGTCACTGGCGGTCGTATAAGCATTTCACTGCATATTATACTGTGTATGACTGTGTATGTGACAAATAAAATTTTAATTTGAATTTGAAATTTTCTCATCTACACAGGCACAATCTACCATATATGCATACTGTATCTGAAAGATGTATAACAGATGTAAATAAAACACAAGAGAAATGCCTGTGAATATAAATTTGCAGTACTGAGCTAAATACACAATTTCAATACTTTAGTTAAAGTAGATAAAATATTATTTAAGTAAAAGTTTTTCTTTTACATTTCTACTTGAAAAAAGTACTTACCTTCAAATTTACTTAAGCATTAAACATAAAGGGATGGCTCATTGCCATGCATGAAGATTTTTCTACAAAAAAACATGGTTCTTCTTTTTGTACCATGAAGAAAGTCAAAAACTCTATATATTTTGCCGAGGTCATTTTCACACCTTCAGGAACCTTAAAGCGGCCTACCAGCTCTCTCTGCATTATTCTGGCCCAAAACAAGACCCCACCACCTCCTTGTTGACGTTGCAGCCTTGTTGGGACATGGTGGCTATGCACCAACCATCCATTACTCCATCCACTGGACCATCCAGGGTTGCATGACACTCATCAGTAAACAAGACTAGTCTTCATGTATGTCTACTGTAGGCCCACTGCAACCGTTTCTGCTTGTGAGCATTGGTTAAGGGAGGCCGAATAGTAGGTTTATGCACAACTGCAAGTCTCTGAGGGCTTCTACACCTTGAGGTTTGTGGGACTCCAGAGGCACCAGCAGCTACAAATACCTGTTTGCTGCTTTGTAATGGTCTTTTTTGCAGCTGCTCTCTTAATCCGATGAATTTGTCTGTCAGAAGCCTTCCTCATTCTGCCTTTATCTGCACGAACCCGTCTGTGCTCTGAATCAGCCACAAATGTCTTCACAGTATGATGATCACGCTTAAGTTTTCGTGAAATATCTAATGTTTTTGTACCTTGTCCAAGGTATTGCACTATTTGACGCTTTTCGTCAGCAGAGAGATCCTTTTTCTTTCCCATATTGCTTGAAATCTGTGGCCTGCTTAATAATGTGGAACAACCTTTTTCAGTACTTTTCCTTTAATTGGACTAATCTGCCAAAGTAATTATAACACGTGTCTGAGATTCATTTTAGTGATACCATGAGCTCTACACACATGATACCATGATACACAACACCATCTTAAAAACCAAACATTTATTGTTTATGACACTTACATCCAATTTGCATAATAATTTGGAATGCGGTGTAGTCATAACCATTCGTTCCGTTTCAGTCAATTCACTCGGTACAACACATATTGTATGGGACATATATTCACGCCCCGCCGAGCATCTACCAAAGTTAGCCACAAGAACCCTGATAGCTACTCTACTGCATCATGGACCCCGCAGAGAGGACACAATGAGCCACAGAGGGGGCCGTTATATCAAGTCGGTAGAACCGGACAAAAGTGTGCGTTGAGGACCAACTGGCTGCTGTGCAAATATCACCCATGGACATTCCTTTGAACAGCACCCATGATTTTGCCATAGCTCTTGTTGAACGTGCTTTCACACCCAGAGGCAATGGGACACCCTTACTGCTATAAGCTAATGAAATAGCCTCCACGATCCAATGGGAAAGCCGCTGTTTAGACAGCGCTTTACCCTTTACTGGACTGGCAAAGCAGATAAACAGTTGATCACATAAGCGCATATTTACTGTATGGTCCATGTAGACCAGTAGTGCACGTACGGGGCACAAATTATGCAATTTACCCTGCTCCTCAGAAGCAAAAGGGGGAGGACAAAAGCTATAAAGGTCAAAGACCATTGAGCTATAATCAGTGGAGACCATCTTCGGTACATAGGCCACGTTTGGCCACAGAGTAAACTTTAAGCCATTAGCAGCAAACTGCGTACAAGATGGATGCATGGACAAAGCGTGGAGATCACCCAATCATTTAGCAGACGCTAAAGCAAGAAGTGCCTGAAATAATTCTCATATCTATAGACTCAACTGGCTCAAAAGGAGGGCCACAGAGGGCCTCAAGCACTAACAATAAATCCCAAGATGGAACACCGTACCTCGCATTGGGTCGCATACGTCGCACTCCTTTTAAAAATCATACTGCCAGCGGATGAGCCCCTGGTGACAATCCATCAAAACCAACATGACAGGCTGATATAGCCGCCAAGTATACTTTAATAGTAGAGAAGGAAAGGCCTTTCTCTAATAGTTCTTGTAGAAAAGACAAAATCTCCACCATGGAGCACTGAAATGGAAGAACATTACGTTCTTGACACCATTGCTCAAAAGCTCGCCACTTGTAAGCATATAAACCTCTAGTAGACGAGGCCCGAGCACTTTGAATTGCCTCAATCACATTCGGGGGAAGCCCTTTTGCTAACAGATTGGACCTTTCAACAGGTAAGCGTGCAAGGTCCCCAGCTCGGGACACGGGTGCACTACATCTCCCCATACCTGAGACAGAAAGTCTCTGAGGAGAGGAAGTTTCCATGGTTCTGCTGCTAGCAGACTGACTATCTCTGCATACCACAACTCCGCCGGCCAATGAGGGGCCACCAGGATTAGGGACAGGCCCTGCTGGCGCACCCTCTCTGTGACAGGCAGAATCAGTTCTACTGGAGGAAAAGCATACAATGGAGCTGGGTGCCACGAGTGTGCCAGCGCATCGATCCCCAGTGGGGCATTGCGATCTGTTATGGAGAAGAATAGTGGGCAGTGAGCATTCTCTTTGGATGCAAAAAGATCCACTGCTGCCCTGCCAAAGTGCTCCCAGATCTGAGCTACCACCCATGGGTGTAACCTCCATTCCCTCACAAGCGGGCACCCCCTGGATAGAAGGTCCGCCCCCAGATTCAGGTGCCCTGGAATGTGAGTGGCCCTGAGTGACAGAAAATGAACACTGGACCATAGCAATAGAGAATGAGATAGTTTCAGCAGAGGAAGTGAACGAGTCCCCCCTTGTCTGTTTATATACGACACCACTGTTGTGTTGTCTGTCCTGATCAGAACATGATGGACTGTCAGGGTCAGACGAAAATGTCTCAGGGCTGAAAACACTGATAAAAGCTTCAAATAGTTGATGTGAAGCCTGCGTTGTTCCTGTGACCACGCCCCCCTGACCGCGGAGCCGTCGCACAGAGCGCCCCAGGTGCTGAGGAAGTCATCTGTTGACACCACTTTGCGAAACGACACCCTGCCTATCGGAGAGCCCTGATGTAACAGCCTGGGTTCCCTCCAGGGCAGAAGAGCTGACATGCATGACGGCGTCACTGTCAACCTCCTGTTGAGGTGGCACACCGCACATAGGCAGTTCATACGCATACGCATGTTCAACAGCCCGAGAGGCACCACAGCGATCATAGACGCCATCATTCCCATTAGCTGTAAAAACACACGGAAACTAAGTCTGTGTTGCAACTGAAACAGAGCTAGGCAGCGCTGAAACACAGCTATTCTGTGCTCTGAGAGATGTGCTCGGCTGGTAACGGAGCATATCTCCAGACCCAGGAATGAAAACTGTTGACTCGCAGTCAGTGAGCTTTTCTGCATGTTTACTGAGAACCCTAAGGTCTGAATGTGAGACAGAACTAGCGCTGTCTGTTTCTCCGCCTGCTTGCTTGAGCTCGCTATTAGCGCCCAGTCGTCTAAATAGGTCAGTATGCGAATGCCTCTCTCCCGAAGAGGAGACAACGCCGCCTCGACGCACTTCGTGAACGTTCGGGGAGCTAGTGACAGGCCGAACGGCAGTACTAGGTACTCGTAGGCCACGCCCTCGAATGCAAACCTCAGAAACTTTCTGTGGCGCGGAAAGATCGCTATATGAAAGTAAGCATCTGTGAGAACCAATCTCCCGGGCCTATTGCATAGTTGCCTCAGGGTAAGCATTTTGATCTTGTACGTTCTTAGAAACGTGTTCAATATTCTCAGATCTAAAATAGGACGCAGTCCTCCCCCTCTCTTCGGAACAACAAAATACCAGCTGTACCAACCTGAGTTCGCTTCCGAAGGAGGCACCACTTGAATCGCCCCTTTGCTCAGAAGAGAATTTATCCCTTCCCCTAAGCACCGCTGCGGCGGCGTTCGACACCACGGTGTTGACTACGGAAGAGAAGCACGGTGGCTTTGTGCGAAACTGTAGTCGGTATCCCATAGCGACTGTGTTTTGCACCCATGTCAAGACTGCGCATGCGTGCCACACCGAAACGGGGCTGCTGCATTCCGCCAGAGTGCAGCCTCATCGCTGGCACTGGTCTTTTTCGTTTTGCAACATTGTAAACAGGAAAACTTTTTATTGATTTTAATAATGAAACATTCACATGGCTTACAAAAGGCACCATTTCTGGGGCAATCAAACCGTAAACATCGAGGGCACTTGCTGTAAGTCCCTGAGAATCTTTTAACACGCCCCAACTTGGGTTCATACATAAACACTTGTGTGTGAGGGGGGGGGGGTTGTGCTTGGGAGACTGTGTTAGAGAAATGCAGCACCGTTTGGGACTGATTCCCTGAACATACTGTAACATAGCGGCCTCTTGGGTGGCATTGAGAGAGGAGAAACAGTGTCTACCTGCTGCCAGAGCTCCTCTCCCTTTAAAATCCGAGCTAGGAGGAGTGAGGATTCTTCCTCCTAGTCGCTGAGTCCTTCCGGAGGCCTGGTGGGGGGCCCATACCCCAGGCCAACTGCCGTGGGTTTTGCCCTGGAGGCTGTTGTTTCACCGGCCGAGAGCTCGAGCTAGCTGCCGGCGGTGGTCTTTTATGAGGTGGCCGCTGAGTGGTCATTCTTTTAGCCTGTTTGGGCTTCACCTCTCGTCGCGGAATGATGTCTCGTAACACTTCAGCCTGTTTCCTCTTGAAGTCAAACTTTGCCTGAATGGCATCGAGTTACTGGCCGAACAAACCCTCAACAGCCAATTCAATTGAATTCAATTTAATTCAATTTTATTTGTATAGCGCTTTTAACAATTGACATTGTCTCAAAACAGCTTTAAACAATCAAAAGATTTATTTAAGTTTGTATGGAATGTGAATGTGTATGAATCAAAATGGTCAGATAGTCCCTGGTGAGCAAGCCGTTTGGCGACAGTGGCAAGGAAAAACTCAATGAGATGGTAATAGGAAGAAACCTTGAGAGGAACCAGACTCAACAGGGAACCCATCCTCATCTGGGTGAAACAGATAGCAGGAAATGATCTGCATTTATACAGTGTGTTAGGTGGCAGGTAGTTCAGCTATAGTAATTGATGTTAAAATGGAGTCCAGGTAGTTATTGTAGACTCAGATAGACTTGTAGAAAGTTCCAGTCCTGAACTATCGAATTGTCAAGTCCTCAGAGAAACAGCTGCCAACACCAGTCGAGGCCAGAACCGTCTTCTAAGTAGAGAGAATCATTCCCAGACACCAGACACATCCCAAAGAGACACACGGGGCATCCATGTGACGAGATCTCCAACCAGAAGCGGGGCACCAGGATGGATCAGACAGGTCCGGAGGGCAGAGGGAGGCTGGATCACTGGCAGCTCAGGAATGACATGTGTAGCTCGACAGAGAGAGAGAGAGAAAGAGTGAAAGGGGGAGACAGGGGGAGAGAGGAAAGAGAAAGTGGGGGAGAAAGAGAAGAAGAGGAGAGATGGCAGTTAGGTATGGTCACAGTTAGGTATGTATAATGTGAATGTATATTTACTGTAGAGTGCAAGCAGAGACTCCGGCAGGACTAACTATGACAGCACAACTAAAAGGGAGAGCCAGAAGGAAACACAAACATGAGGGCTCCCTGAGATGTAAAGCAAACAATCACCTCACCGTCAACAAACCTGAGTGATCAAATGAGAGTGAGGAAGACAGCATCTAAACTTATCAGTACACCATAATACTCTACGTCCATGAGTCCCCCGAGCGGTCCATCCAAGTAGACGGCCCTGTCTCTATCTGGGATGTCAGAGCCATAAATGCCTCTGTGCTACCACTGCGATCGCCATCCCTCTCCCGCGGTAGAGAGCCGCACAACAAGACATGCGCAAAATGTAGTCTGTCGCAGTCCTGACCTCGTTAAGCAGCACACAGAACTGGCTCTCCTGAGGCACCAGTGAGCTGAGCTCTGCCAAACACATTGCCTAATATGTTTGAAGCAGCGTAACGGAGTTGAGCGCACGAGCAGTGCCCGCTTGGGCGCGGTAAATCATCATCCATCCCATGACGAAAATTCCTTGTCAGCAGACACAGGCGAAGCTGGGACTGCTAACTCGGAAAGGAGGGGGTCCTGCCGAGTGACTGTATTTCTCCCCAGGATTTTTTCCAAGAACGTGACCCATCTTTCCAGTGTTGAACGCCGGAGCTGGCGACAATTCCCAGGCAGACGGGACACGCTTCATGCTGGTCCTTCTCGTGCAAGGAGAAGCCGCACTCCTGAGGACAGGGGCAAACAGCGAACCTCTTCTTTGCCACATTAGCTTCCATGCTCATGCCAGCTAGCACTGTTAGCACTGCTAACAGAACTGAGGGTCAACCGTGGCGACGATGGTTTATAGGTGTAGGCGGGGCTACACCTACGTCACCACAGGTTTACCTGCCTTTACGGCGTGAATATAGGTGGCTTCAGCCAGGACACGAGGGGGCGTGATATCCCATACAACATGTGTTGTACCGAGTGAATTGACTGAAAGGGAACCAAATCAAACATATAAATTCTCGATAAGGGCGGGTTTGCCCTGAGAGGATACAAAGTTTCATTTTTAGTTTCCAAAGCCCCGTCTGGTCTCGAGGAGACGGCAGAGCTCTGTTTATTTTGTTTTCAAAGAGGGTCTTCCTGCGCATGTCTCATAAGCACTCTCAGTAACTCCTATTTTGCTGGCCCCCTCAGAAGCCCTGTGCAAGGGGTCTTACTATATAAATATTATTACATCCCATGACATACAAGTTGTAAGGTGTAGAAGTGAAGCAAAAGTAAAAACTACATAAGTAAAATACTGTATAGATTTTTGAAAGATTTACTTAAAAGTGCAGCAACTTATTACTTAATTATCTCCCATCTCTGGGAACTTGGTAGGTCACTCTTTAGCATTGTTGGTTGTTTCCTTTGCATTGTAACCCAGTTTACATCTGTCTTCTACGAACTGATTAAAAACAAATATGCTGTCTACTTATAATTTAGCTTGCTATTGTGTAATTCGTTTTACATGATTCTTTTACTGTATGTTGTTTTTTGGTGCACAGTTAATAATAATATATTAATTTAGTATAATTATGATATACACTAGGGGCGGCGCGGTGGTGTAGTGGTTAGCACTGTCGCCTTGCACCTCCAGGGTCTGGGTTCGATTCCCCGGCCAGGCTCGATTCCCGTCTCTGTGTGCATGGAGTTTGCATGTTCTCCCCGTGCTTGGTGGGTTTCCTGCGGGTACTCCGGTTTCCTCCCACAGTCCAAAGATATGCAGGTTAGGCTACTTGGCGTTCCTAAATTGCCCGTAGTGTGTGATTGGGTGTGTGAGTGTGTGTATGTGTGTGCCCTGCGATGGATTGGCACCCTGTCCAGGGTGTACCCCGCCTAGTGCCCGAAGTCTCCTGGGATAGGCTCCAGGTCCCCCGCGACCCTGAACACAGGATTAAGCGGTACAGAAGATGAATGAATAAATGATATACACTGTTGTCAGGAAAGTGTCCAATCTCAGCCAGTCAGTAAGAATAAGACCAGACTTTTAATCCGCAGAATCATAAAAAGTTTGCTCTCAGTAACAGAACCTGTGAAAAAATTTTTTTTCAAATGTATATTTATATAATTATTTATATTATTATATCATTAATCTTTTACAACTTCTTTATTGTTCTGGTGGATTTGGAAGCATTGGAGACAAAGCAAGGATAAATCCAAGGTGCCTTAGAGATGGATAATTTTGTGGAGCCAATCCACCCACAGGTTCCTGGAAGAAAATCAAATTGCCTAAACCCAAAACAAGGTAGAACATATAAAACTCTGAACAGATGACACAAACACAGATTATATTACAATTTTTACCAATAATTTAAGCGCAAATGGCACTAACTAACTGCTTTGACTTTAATGGGCTTTTTTGTTTGATTTTGTAATGCTTATGAGACGATGCACTGTGATGAAAAAACAAAAGAGGAGGTGGGTACAGAAACTGGCAAAAAGCAAACAAGTAAGCGAGTAAAAGGAAGGAAACCTGTGTTTATATATCATTTTGGAGCTATTCACCATTGGGGAGGGCGATCGCACAGAACCAGTGGGTGGACGGTGAGAACAGAGGCAGACAAAGCAACTTCATACTCTCCAATTCAAAAACATTCTTTGCAACAGTGCAAAGACATCACGCAAGAACACAGCAAAGGGCAAACAAAGCTTAATGGCCTCTCTGATTTGCCAGATAACACTGGTCCGTCTGTCTAGCTATCCTCGTTCCAGGGGGGGGTCTCTGAGTAAACACTTCCAGAACATTTTTCAAGGATGTCCACTCCACCTCTGCACACCGACTTAAAATTCACCACAGTCATGCTGGACCAGGCTGAAGATGATTCCAGTCACTCACCTCAGTCTTCGACCCAGGCTAGGAAGCAGCCTGGTGGGCATAGGAAGCTTTCTTGCAGCCTTTCCAAGTCAGACTCAGACTTACTGTTTCCCATTAAGGAGGATGTAGCTCTGGGTAAACATACAAAATCAGTAACCAAGTACAGGACAAAAAGGACACAAATAGATCGGCTGTCGTCGCTCACCGCTGATTGGGAAGAGGTAAGCACAATCGGGCTGAGGGGTAATAAAACAAAGGGTTAACATGAGAGATCAAGAGATGCGAATGCAAAAATAGCTTGACACAGAAGAATGGAGATCTAGAAGAGGGGTAGGAAGCAAAGCAGTGCAAGTGCCAGGCTGAGTCCCCTCATGATCCTCCACACAGGCTGTGGTGCACCAGGCTAATTGGGTCTGAGCTGTCATTCCACATTTTCTCAGCTATCTTCCAAAGGGTCGACCCACGCTTGGCATATTCCCGTTCCCTTCCCTCTTCTCCATTTCCTTGCTTCCCTGACGGTTTAGAGCCATGAACAGTGACAGTGCATATGCTTTATCAGCAATCCCTATCAGCATGAAGAATGAAATGTGAATCTGTTGATAAGTACTGTATGTATGGGAGTGTTATGCAATTCATGCAATTCTTCCATGTATTATTTGTGATAATTTGTATATATATTGCTAATTCCATGCTGTCAGACACAAGAATCAAATTATATGCATGCATAAGTGGAATATCATGTGAAGATGATGCTTAGAGTCAGCATATCAAGACAGGTTCTAAACTTACTCTTAAAAAAATAACTGAAACTGAAAATGTGACCAGATTAACAAAACAATACTGTGTAAAAAGCTTAATGTTTTGTTAGGCTGGACAGGGGTGGAGTATCCGGTTTTCAAGGACATCCTGTTTTGCATTAAACCTCTAGTGCTGTTTCCCCTCCAGGTTTAAACACAAGTGCCTGGGAGTGTAATGGAAAGTAATACATTTCCTTTGCCATATGAATATAACAGTTGGGTCACAGGCTGTTTGTATACTAGGTTCCCAAAAATGGTCTGCCGTATCTGCACAAGTTTTGAGAATGTACTGCCAAGTAAGTGATGTCTGAATTACAATTCACTTTTAAAATATATTTCTTGTTTGAACAAGCAGGCTAACATTCCTAGCACATATGACTGTGGTGGCCCCTAGATACAAAGCACATACAAAGGTGAAAGCACAAACATTACAAAGGAGCAAATACCAAAACACATGTAATAGTCAAAGTACAATCATTACAGAAACATGTTGGAAACCCAAAAATACTTAAGAAAGTCAAAGTACAGTATATGCAAAAAGAGAAACGCTGCAAATACAAAAAACTTATAAAAGTCAAAGCGCTTGCAAAAACTAAAAATGCAAAACAAATGAGATTTGCTTCATTGGGATGGTAGGAGGAGATTTGAACTCGATTTGTTTTTGGTTTTGCTGTGTTTTAATGTTTGCATGTGCTTTGACTTTTGTTTTCTTTTTCTTTTGTAGATGCAGCGCATTTCCATAATGTTTGTGCCTTGACTTTTCATTCCCTTGGAATTATTTAGTTCTATCTTCATTCTAAGCATTTTTTGATACGTATAATGAGCTTTAAAGTTTAGAGTCCAAAAATGCATATCACTTGACAAACACCACATATTATGTTAATACATTGTCACAGAATACGAAAATCTGAATAATTTGTGCAACGTCTATGCACCGTGACCCTAAAGCCCACACATGACAATATGACTGCATATTCAGTTAGTAACAAAATAATGCAAAAATAAAAATTTGAATATGAAATAACTGGGGTGGTGTAGTGGTTAGCACTGTCGCCTTGCACCTCCAGGGTCCGGGTTCGATTCCCGGCCAGGCTCGATTCCCGTCTCTGTGTGCATGGAGTTTGCATGTTTTCCCTGTGCTTGGTGGGTTTCCTCCGGGTACTCCGGTTTCCTCCCACAGTCCAAAGACATGCAGATTAGGTTAATTGGCGTTCCCAAATTGACCATAGTGTGTGAATGAGTGTGTGTGTGTGCTCTGCGATGGATTTGCACGCTGTCCAGGGTGTACCCTGCCTCGTGCCCTGAGTCTCCTGGGATAGGCTCCAGGTCCCCGTGACCCTAAATACAGGATAAAGCGGTATAGAAGATGAATGAATGAATAACTGGGGTGATCTACTTAACTGTTGACTACTTGATTTGACTGAATTTCATATAAATGAAAAAGTGTATAAAACTATAGGATAGCTGTTTTCTATGCATATTGTTGTAATGAGAAAAACATGAAAAAATGTAATGGGACGCTTTAATATTCCATAAAGAATACAGCATTGTTTTGAGTTTGGCTCTAAAGACATTCAGCTTTGACAGTGCTTCATTAAAATGATTTCAAGATTCCATGCCATCAATTCATTACTTACTGAGATTATGGTTAGTCTCCAGAACCCATAATCTTGTTTCCTCTTTGGCACATAGACCAGCTCAACATTAAATCTTTATTACCCCTCCTTCTTACATTTTCCTTAAAACTGCTGGCTTTCACATTTTCACTTGTTAGCACGGACCTTGAGTGACGCGCCTTATTGCTGGCTCTGCAGAAATCATTACAGTTTTTTCAAAAGCCCTGGAACTTTAAGGCTTAGGGCTATGACTCCAGTAAATGGTGTTTCATTGACCTTCATCCCTGCTCTTTATTATCTTCCTTTTACCACTTTCGTGATGCAGCATAGCAATAGTCATTCCAAAAATATTTATAAACCATCTTGGGTAAATAGGATTGCTGTAATGATAAATATTTTATTTATAAATTTTATTATTTAGGAGTAATAATGAATGCATGGTGGCACGGTGGCTTAGTGGTTGCCTTGCACAGCCAGGTCCTGGGTTGATGCCCGCATTGGGTCTGGAGTTTATGTACATGGAGTTTGCATGTTCTCCCCATTCTTGGTGGGTTTCTTCTTGGTTCTCAGGTTTCCTCCCACAGTCCAAAGACATACAGATTAGGCTAATTGGGGTTTCCAAATCGCCCGTAGTGTGTGAATGTGCGTGTGAATGTTGACCAGAGGTCCTACCATAGTCGTACAAATGGGAATAAATACAAAGGTCACCACTGGCCTCTAATTGTCACCATTGGCCTTCATGGCCCCTAGTTGGACTACAGAGGTTCCCAGATGGATGGATGGATGGAATAATGAGTGCATACAGAGTTAATAACATTGAGGTTTTATAGAGTGTACAATGAATGGTAAAAGGACATTTTGTCAATCCTGTATCCTTTTTTCAATTGTATTAATTGAAAGGTATTATTTATAAATACATATATAAAATAGGTTGCATATGTATAATGTTTTATAAAGCACTTCAAAGTTATTTTTTAAGTTTTATTTATTAACACGTCATAACATCTATGCAACATGCTCCCATGTTCTGCAGACCAGATTTATAATATTAAATACCCAGAGGTGGAAAGAGTAATAAAATTTTTTACTTAAGTAAAAGTACTGTTACTTTAGTGAACTTTTACTGAAGTACAAGTAAAGGTACCCTTTAATATTCCATATAAAAATCTACTCAAGTAAAAGTAAAAAGTAACTCATAAAAAATTTACTCTTTTTTAAGAGGGGGGGGGGGAGGGGGTGGGATGGAGGATGGAACACCCTCGCATAATACATCTGTTCCCTTTGCTGTGCTTGAAATCAAAAGTGGCGCTTAAATATGACCAGGGGTTTGCTTCATAAGAATTTGTTGGCATTTCACTTTCAGCTGTGTCTGCATCACTGGCATCTGTTTTTTCCCGTCTCCATCGTTCTTGTGAATTTAGCGCGTTTGTTCTTTCCGTCCATCAATCAGTCAGTGCAGTGGTTTCTGGGGTGCAATTTTTTTCCTTCCCCGTTGTATTATTTTTTTTAATTATTTTTCATTTTCATTAATTTATTTTTTACTCAGTAGCGAATATGATTTAAAATGTAGTGAAGTACAATACTTCAAACAAAACATACTTAATTAAAAGTAAAATTACAGATTTTAAAAACTACTTTAAAAAGTAGAAATACACAAAAAATCTACTCAATTACAGTAATGCGAATTTAATAATTCATTACTTTCCACCTCTGTAGATACCTTAGTGGAAGCTAACAGAGATCATTATTTTCCAAAATGCACATTAAATTAAAGCCATTCATATATTTCATATTTGTATGCTTATTTTAAACATTATTTCTTAATTGAATGTACACTGTACATATACACTGTAAAAAGTGGGACTTTTAACAATTGTTAAATTAATATTAATAAAAAGTACATAATAAAATTTACTGCATTCTGGAGTCAAATTAAGCTGATTGAAACAAATGCTGATTATTTATTAATTCCATTTCAAGTTAATTTTTTTCAGTTTGAAATCAACGAGGAAAAAATGGGGACAATTAAATTTTTCTGGCCGTGTCAAAATCAAAATTGTTTTGGTAAATTTTACTCATTTAGAGAGGTTTTACATGCAGACAAGGTGCCACATGCTGCAGGATCTGCATTTTTCTTAATGTGAGATTTGTTTAGTTAGTAATATGAATGTACAAATAATTTTGTAGCAGTTAAAACATTTTTTAAAGACAGTTGTGAAATATACAAATTTTATTGTGTGGTTAAATTCAGTTAAGCTATTTCCTCTCAAGCTAAGCTATTTCCTCTCAGTCTGATCTGTTTTTATTTGGCTAAAAGTCAGGCTTAGCATGGTAGTTAGTTTGGTGTGTGAATTTTATTACAATGTGCATTATATAGTATATAGTATTCTTTAAAGAGGCAGCCAGACTAGTCAATGTTTCAGAGTGTTAGCGTTAGCTTCCCCTCCCCCACTTTAACAAGTGATTAGCTGACCTTGACATTGAGTGTCTAACTGCAGCAGTTAACTGTTGCTCTAGAAGTGAGTAATTAACTTAAAGATTTATCTTTTGTGTTTTGAATTGAGCTCAATATAAAATATAAAATGAAAGAGGACATGTGTTGTAACAGAATATTGTATGTTTCTTTATGATGAATATGACACACCTTTGTAACAGTCTCATAATGCTGTTTGCTAGTTTTAATGTTAAAATAAAAACTCTTGATGTTTCAGATTAAACATATTTGGCAGTATATTCTTTTTTTGATACACAAAGTATACAGTTACTGTCCATTTTAACAGCTTCTAATGCTGCACTTAAAAAAATGTTGGATAATGTTTATCGCGTCTGTAAATGTCAATGTTACAAATGTTAAATGCTATTCATTTTGTTTTTATGTTAACCCAGCACAAGCATTTAAATAACTTAGAAATATTAAAGTTGTTTCAATGAAGTGACATACAATATTATTGAGTAGATTTGATTTATAATTTAACTGTATTTAGGTGCAGATGAAGATTTATCTGTAAAAGTAAATCAGGTTCACTTAAATATTTAATGAATGTTAGTCCATTTCTCTCAAATATTCAATAAAAACTAATCAATCTCTTCCAAATTTCTCTCAGATATTCATTGAATGTAACACATTTTTAAGTAAACGTAAAACAGTTTTCCTTAAAATGATTTAATTTAGCTTAACATATTTATGCTGCATACATTATATTTTCGACAGTTAATATTAAATAGACTTGAATTAAATAGACAATTAAATATATTATTTATATAATTTATTCTATGTTTCTTACCATTATTATAGTAGTAAAATTTACTTAAATATGTTAGGTGTCACTTTGTTGCCATAATTTTTTTAAGTAAACCCTAGGTCAGATTTTTTACAAAGTACTGTACACTATGTACTGTACATATATTTAGTTTAGCTTTCACAATAACATAAATTCATAAGTGCATGTATTCTGTAAGAACCTACATCCATTGTGCAAATATATTGCCCCATGTGGAAATGATTGCAAAATTCACAGTTGATTTAAAACTAGATTTGCATAATCTTACTACAAACACCTTGTGCCACCTCATCCCCCATGTGATTGATAAGATTGGTGTAGTACACTAAAAGGATAGAAACTCACTTTAATGTTCCTTAAATAATTTGGTGACACTACATGCCTTGTGAATGGCGTGTGCACATTTATGCACAATTATTAAATATTCATTTAAATGTGGATAATCACGGTATCTGAATCCATGTTCAGATTTGCCTACTCTGTAGATTTGCCTACTTTACTCTGTAGGCTCATTTGTTTTTATCAAAGGAAAGTATGAAAATTGACCTAAAATTTGTCTTGCTATTCTTTTCCACTCATCTAGTTGTGACGTTCCTGTGCCCAGTGGTTAGCACTGTCGCCTTGCACCTCCAGGGTCTGGGTTCGATTCCCCGGCCAGGCTCGATTCCCGTCTCTGTGTGCATGGAGTTTACATGTTCTCCCCGTGCTTGGTGGGTTTCCTCCGGGTACTCCGGTTTCCTCCCACAGTCCAAAGATATGCAGGTTAGGCTAATTGGCGTTCCTAAATTGCCCGTAGTGTGTGATTGGGTGTGTGAGTGTGTGTATGTGTATGTGCCCTGCGATGGATTGGCACCCTGTCCAGGGTGTACCCCGCCTAGTGCCCGAAGTCTCCTGGGATAGGCTCCAGGTCGCCCGCGACCCTGAACACAGGATTAAGCGGTATAGAAAATGAATGAATGAATGAATGAATGCACTGAAATAATTTTGTCTGATTTTTGACTGTGCAGTTAAGAGCTGCCCTAAGATCTAAGAAATATATCTATAGAAACTGTGATTATAGATGGCCATGGGGAGGGTGATCCAACACGGAATGCAAGTGGGTTAATTTGGAGTGGAAAATTTGAAGGGCTGTATAGCCTCAGGGTATTTTCCCTGTTGGCTTTGGAGTTTGACTGCTACATGAATTCAGAACCATTTTGATGCGACTAGCACACAAGAGAGTTATATTATATAACTTATATTTTATATATATAACTAGTAGATGTGCCCTCAACTTCATTGGTGTGGAATTGAATTTCACATTCATAAGCACATTATTAAAAAATGTATAATGCCATCTGTTGAATTTTGGAATTAACTAAAAGTTTTGCATGTTATCATGAAATGCACAGGACAGCTAATGCACAACACTAACATCACTGCCACTGATTGTCAATTATATAGCAATATACTGCATATCAATTAAATAGCAGTAATCTGTATAAAAGCCAATGCTGGACACGATAGAATGGGCAAAAGCTGTACGACTTTTATGTTGATATGTTTTGCCATCTGTTAAAAGATACTGTATAAATGACTATGTCTGTCATTATCCTTCACCAGATTGAGAAGATCATGACAATAATTGCCCGGGGCATTGAACTCTCCAAGGATCATCAATTAGCAGGTAAAGCCTCCTCAGGCATCTTCCCAGTTGTAAGAGCAGAACAAAAACCTGTATTGAATTAGTTGGAGGGTGGTTCATTTAATTGCATATGTTGACATAGAGAGAATACAACAAACTACAGCATTTTGAACTTTACAACTGCATAATTATTTTTGGCATAATAATGCTGTTCAGTTTCTTACAGACTTAAATGGTAACCCTTTGCAAGGTAATCAGCATATTTTGATGGGAATTGTCTTTTTGATAGCTATTTCCATTTTGTTTGATTTAATGTATGTGTGACTTTATGTGTCATGACAATAATTTCTGTACCTGAAACTTTGATAAAGACACCCAGTAATTTTAAATTGATGTCTTGGCCTGATTTTATATGGAGTGACCTAATTCCACAGCAGTACTCATCATGCCCATGGCCTTTGGTAATTAGGCCTTAAACTTTTTTTCCTGGCTATATCCCCTTAGCGATATCTATAAAAGTGGAGGTTTTTTTTTTCTGGAGTGATGCAATTAGAGTTTTACAGTCATATGTCACAGAATATAGGAATGTATGGAAGTATAATAGTGAAAAATTCCTCCAAGCAAAATAACAGGTTGAATTACATGAACAGAAAAAATTGTTGCAATAAAATTGTTGCAATAAAATGTTAGATTTTTTCTGCATTGTAATTTGAACTGAATTGAAAAAAATCCTTAGAGCATTTACAATGTTTGAAATTTTTGCCACTGCAATTTATTGTGGTTGCATATTTCAAGTGAAAATGTAATTCAAGCATTTAAAATTCAATACAAAAATATTCAAGTTACTAAATTGCAGTTCAAAAATATTTACATATTATATTCACACAAAATATACATTAATCATTATTTTTCAAACAAATTCAGGTCGACAAAATTCAGGTCGAACAAATTCCGGTCTTTACATCCGGGATATGACAGGAAGAGCAGTGGAGTGCCGATTGCTGCTGTCCATGCCGCAGTGTACTTTAAAGTGTGCTACCTGCTCCCTGTGTTGACTACTTCTCAGAAACTACTTACCGATCGGAACGTAGCAGTCTTAACTAACAGGCTGGGTTGCCAGTTGCACAATAATCGGTTAATAATACCCCTTGCTGTAAACGCTATATTAAAAGCAAAGCCAGCGCTCTTTCATTCACACGCGAGAGCGATGGGTTTCCTACGGAAGCGCATTGCATTCACTAAAGAAAAAAAAATCTCAGGAATTATGTCATAATTATGACTTAATAGCTCATAATTTTGAGATCCTGATCTCATAGTTATGACTTACTAACTCATAATTAAGAGATTAGTGGAAGCATTTTGTGGCTGGGGGCATTTTTTTCGTGCAGGACATCGGAAACGAAACTTACTGCATCCTTTTGCTCGGAAGCGAGGATCCAGAATTTTAAGCAGGTGCCAGATAGTTCTCTGAGATACCACAAAGCCAGTTTGGATCCATTTCAAATGCATGATTTTGTATCCATGAAGCATTCCATATTGTTTTTTGTTATGATGTGTATGAGGGCTTCTATGTACAGCTCTGGGCCCAGTTTCTTGAAAGCTTCTTATCGTTAAGTAGTTCTTAAGTTGTACCTTAACCTCTCTCTTAACGTTATGGCGCATTTCCCGAAACGTTCTTATGCTAAGTATCTCTTAGCTAAGTCACACGTTCGTAAGGTTGGTCTGGACCAACCCTAACTCATTCTTAGCGTAGTTTCAGCTCAAGACCCTAGTCGCCGCCACTGAGCAGCAGTCTTTATAAATCAGCGGTGTATGCAAACACATTATGGCACGTTATCAAAGTCGTATTAATGATGGAATATACTGTAGACCTGTTTAAGAATGTTATTTTATTGGATATCAGAACTAATAGAGTGACTTTTAATGTGACTAATGCATTAAAATTGGCAATCACTTTTAATATTAAACAGGTGGCGAACAATTTGGCAGGGAGCGTGGTGTTGTGTTAAACTGAAGAAGGCGCTGTCCGTGGAGCCGTGTGGGTCATGTAATTTTTTCCTTTAGACAAAACTTCAGCCCTTTTCATATTTTTCCCGTGGTCATTATTAAAAAAAAAAAAGTTTTGCTCAGACCTGCGCGTGCCAGGCCAACGCATCGTACTTACACTCTACGTCCCGATGTCCAGCTGCTCGATGCTTTTTGTTTAAAATATGTTTCATTGATCATTAGCCATTATCCATGACTCTATGGGTTTTTCTTTTGACACGTTTTATTTTTATGAAATTTGATTTAGTTCAATGAGAAAATAACCTTGGGAGTTTCAAACCCCCATCCATTAATTTTTCTGAGTGATTGTAATGTTTAATACCCCTATTCACTTATGCGGTTTGACTCGCTGTGAGATGCGGTGTTATACCCCTATCTCACCTGCACGGGCTCGCGCTGTGGCCGTAAGTAGGGTTCATCATGATTCACCCCGAGTTTTGCGCTGTGATTCCGTTTCCATCTTTCCGCGTGACAAATTCAACGTTGAATTTTTTGCTGGTCCTCGCGGAAGCTTGCAGACCTTGCAGAACGCGGAATGTTAAAGGAATGTCGCGGGCAATCGCAGCAGCTCACGGAGATGAGTCAGGCCACACAGGTGAGAGAGGGGTATTAGGCACCGTGATCCGCCTCGAGTGACCGCCCGACGGTCCAAAAAGATCTGCAAGGTCCGCGAACTTCCGCATGTTAAACATGTTTATTTTTTTTGCGTGGTAACATGGAAACGTAATAACAGCACCAAAACTCGCGCTGAATCATGATGAACTGCACTTACGTCCCCGCGTAGGTGAGATAGGGGTATTAAACCTCCACTCATCTCATCGTATTCATTCCATAAGTGCGCTATACAACCCCAACAACTGACATGCTTCACATTGTTTCTGAAGCTGGTGAAGAGCTCTTCACTAGTGTTATCAGCTGTTTGTCGATCAACTATGATTGTATACCCTGTTCGTTTCACGGCCACAGGTTACATGAAAATATTAGCGACAGTTTGGTGATTTAATTTATATATTTGTCTATTATGGCATGTTATTGTTAAGTTAACCCATGTCGAAATAAACGCTATTAAAAGAATTTAGTGCAATGTTTAATTTGCATAGAAAGTGCCATCTTTCTTAATGCTGTCATGAAAAAGGAGTGAAAAATCGATTTCTGAGCAACCGATGTCCGCTATTTCAGGACCTTCACTGTAGACAGCGCCTTGTAACGTCGGACGTAAGAGGCAGCGACTTAAGAAGATTCCTAAGAGACAGTTCGAGAAATACACTTAGAAAAGTTATCACTTAACGTAAGATATAGCTTAAGAGTCTTCTTAGCGCGCGAATAGTGTTCGTTATCGAGAAACCGGGCCCTGGTAGATACGGGGTCAACAGTCACAGTGGTCCGCCCGCAGTTGGTGCTAGTGGGTACGAAGCTAGAGCCCACAACAGTTCAACTTAGGACAGTAACAGGGGAACTAGCACCAATGACAGCTGACATTGACTGTTGGAGGAAAGACGAGTGAAAGATACTTGCATTATGGGCCTGGACTTCCTGAGGGATTATGATTGTAAGCTGGACTTAGGGAAAGCCAAAATGACTTTCGGCAGCGGACATTCAGTCAAAATGACAGTACAGGGCCAAGCGGGCAGTACTACGTCTCAAAGACCATGAGACTCCATAGACACAGGAGAGGCCAAACCAATACGGCAGAGACCATGGCGCCTTCCCCTGGGCCGGCAGGAAGCAGCAGAGCAGGCACTGGTGAAAATGCATGAAAATGACAGCCCCTGGTTGTCGCCTGTGGTTATGGTACACAAAAAAGGGGGATAGTGGCGTTTTTGTGTGGATTACAGGAAATTGAATGAGGTCACTAAAAAGGACTCATACTCCCTCCCACGTGTCGATGAGTGCTTGGATCTGGTGGCTGGTTCTTCATGGTTCTCGTCCTTAGATTTGAGGAGCAGCTACTGGCAGGTTCCACTGTCTCCAGAAGCACGAGGAGGACTGTGGAAAGGCCTTCTACAAGCTACAGCAGGCCCTGGCAAACGCACCCATTCTAACACCCCCTGAAAGTTACCTGAACCCTTGGTAGTAACTACCCTACTCTTGGACACTGATGCGAGTTGGGAGGGGGTAGGTAGGGGGTAGTCTTATCACAGGTATGGTCAGAGGGAGAGAAGGTTGTAGCTTATTACTACAGTTGTACAGTTGCCCCCGCGGGGCCGCAAGATGGTGCTGCATCGTGACCGGCTGGCCCCCTATAAAGGCTCTGCAACCCCACTAGGGAGGAGTAGGGTAGAGGATACGCCCCGGGGTCCCAGAGCCAATGCTCAGGAAGGGGAGGAAATAACCCCAAACCAGGACAGTACCGATTGTGGTGGCCATGCTACTGTACTTCCATGCTGCCTCGATACATCTATGGGGGAGGGGGATCCAGTAAGAGCTACAAAGAGCAATGTCCGACCAAAGAGACAGAGAAAAGCCCCCTTAAGATTTAAAGACTTTGTCCTTGGGGTTGAGGACTTTAATAAGGGGGGAGTAGTGTAGCTTTGGAGTATAGTTATAAATTATAAGTATACCTATCGCTGCACAGTTTTTGTAAAAGGGTAGAGCATAGAGAGAAAGGGACCACTTTTGTGTGTGTGGTGTATGCGTGTGGGGGCGTGTGTATGGGGAGATGCATGCGTGAGAGTTTTTCTGTGTGTGTGAGTTACACTAAGTCCGATTCTGAGTGAGAGAGGCAAGATACCGTTCGGGTTCTGTTTGTTGTTGTTTTGCCGTGGCTGTGGCCGACAACAACCAAGTTAATAGAACTCTGTTGTTTTTGCACTTGTGGTGTGTTTTCTATAGTGGTGAGCGCTACAATATCTTCCAAATTACTCAATGACATTAATATCTACCAGTATCAGGATCTCATAACTATGACTTATTATCTAATAATTAGGGCGGGCAAAGAAACTGATAGGGACAGTTCAAGACAAAGAATAAAGACAGACAGACAGACAGACAGATAGATAGATAGATAGATAGATAGATAGATAGATAGATACTTTATTGATCCTAAAGGAAATTAGATATCCAGCTACAATAGAGACAATAACAGTAAGACAGGTTATAGATTGCACACTTTATATTAAGCATTTCACTGCATATCGTACTATGTACTGTATGACTGTGTATGTGACAAATTAAATTTGGATTTGAATTTGAATCTTACATACAGTCAGTATACACAGGGTATTGTGAGAACTGACCAGAGTTACTAGTGCAATGATGGACAAAAACTACAAGATATATAAAAAGGATATAAATAAAAAATATAAATTACAATAAGAAAAGAGAAATGGGGTTATTGCAGTGCATTGCAGTCCATTGATGTACAATTTTATATGTGATAAAGTCACAGTGCGACACCCTTTACTGTGCAACTGGCAACACAGCCTGCTAGTTAAGAGTGCTGCGTTCCGATCGGTAAGTAGTAGTTACTCAGTTTCTGAGTAGACTACACAGGGAGCAGGAAGCACACTTTAAAGTACACTGCGGCATGGACAGCAGCAATCGGCACTCCACTGCTCTTCCTGTGATATCCCGGATGTAAAGACCTGCATTTGTTCGACTTGAATTTTATTACCTGAATTTTAGCGACCTGAATTTTGTCGACCTGAATTTGTAAGATGAAAAATTTATTTTTAACAGTTGAAAATATTTTGAACTGCAATTTAGTTACTTGAATATTTTTTACATTGAATTTTAAATGCTTGAATTACATTTTCACTTGAAATATGCAACCACAATAAATTGCAGTGACAAAAATTTCAAACATTGTAAATGCTCTAAGGATTTTTTTCAATTCAGAAATTGCGATGCAGAAAAACAAGTTTTTTTTCTCTGATCAGCACTTCTGCTGTTGCTGTATATCCTCTGATGGGGTTTCATTAACTATGAGCTCGGTCTGAAATACCCGTTTTCACCATAGACAACTGCCTACAGTCACAATTGGTGAGGCATGCCTGTGACACACTCATAGTATGACCCAAAAGCTGATAATTATATGTGACACACCTACAGTATGACCTAAAAGCTGATAATTACCTGTGACACACCTACAGTATGACCTAAAAGCCAAACACCGCCTCATGCGCCAAAACAAAACAAACAGAATTTCAGGCCTAGTGGTAAAAGCAGTCGCCTTGCACCTTCAGGATCCAGTGTGCATGGAGTTTACATGGTCTTCCCGTTCTTGGTGGGTTTCCTTTATGTGCTCTGGTTTCATCCCACTGTTCAAAGACATGCAGATTAGGCTATTGGCGTTCCCAATTTCCCTGTAGAGTGTGCATGAGCCTGTGAGTGTGTGTGTCCTCCGATGGATTGGCCCCCTGTCCGGCCAAAAATTAATGCAACTCTGGATGAAAATAGATGTTGTGACATTGCCTAAGGTTGTGGAAACAATGCCACAGTGAATGCAAACAGTATTCAAAGCTAAAGGAGTTTCAACTAAATATTAGTATGTGTACGTTATTAATAAAAGGTATATATTAAAAGTACAGTGTATACTGATACTATTTTGGGTGTCATTCATGCTTATGAGGTTGGTTCAGGCAAACTGAAAATATACATGATTGACATTCTTGTTGCCTGATCAGTTTTCATGCCCTGTGTACGGATGTACAAAACATGAATTAAAATACTTCACAGTGTCTTTCATATTCTCACAGAATATTGCACTGCTTAAGACGTATGTATTAAAGATTTCTTTGGTTAATAATAATTTGACATTGGTATATATAAGACTTATTGCTGAGAATCGTTCAATACTGTTTCCTGTATATAAAATATGGAGGTTTTGCGATGCTTTGCACAAGCGCGCCCAATAGAAAATGACCGAATCACTCTCCTAGATGGCTCGTTCATCTAAGTCATGTTAAAGATTCGTTCAAAAAGAATCTTACTAACTCTTTACTATCATGGGGCGGAGCAGACCGAGGTGGATGAAGTATTACAATGTATAGACGAGAGCGAGGTAGGAATAAGCCAAATCGCAAAACGAGAGCCGTAGTCAAAAGGGAGTCTCCCGGTTAAATTGATAACCGGGAGATCAAGCAGCGAAGCGACAATCCAAAAAACGAGAAGCGAAAGCCGTGGTCAAAACAAGGAAGCGCAAGGTCAAAACCGGGAGATCAAAGAGCGAGGCAAACAAAACCGAGACGAAAAACCGAAAGCAAAAACGAGAAACAAAGTGAACTTGGCAATGTAAAATCAGAAGAGAAAATAAACGCGAGAAAATCGAGGTATGAAACACACACAATAATCCAGCGATCTGAGCAACGCGCAGCGCATGCTTAAATCACTGGAGTAATCAGTTGAGGAGATGAGAAACCGGGGCGGAAATGGGGGCGTTGGAAAGGATAAATGACAGGCTGGGGAAACACATGGGCACGTGGGGAAGTGACAGCATGGGAAAAAAAAGATAAACAAACGGGTTGTGGAAAAAGACGTGACACATGACAGTACACCCCCCCCCCTTATGAACGCCTCTGGGCGTTAGGACGGGGAGCCTCGGGGAAGCGTTTCTGAAATTCTGAGATTAGCTTGGAGTCTAGGACAAACTTGGCGGGGATCCAGCTACTCTCCTCAGGTCCATAGCCCTCCCAGTCCACTAGGTACTGAATGCCTCTACCTCGGCGGCGAGCTTTCAGGAGGCGGCGAACAGTGTAGGCTTCACCGCCGTCAATGATACGGGGAGGAGGCAGAGGGTGGATCGGGGGACTTAATGAGCATGAGGCGAGACGACGTAGATGGGACACGTGGAATGTGGGGTTTATCCGTCGCATCGTAGAGGGGAGTAAGAGCTTAACTGCGCAAGGATTGACAATCTTGGTTATGGTGAAGGGGCCGATGTAACGGGGTGAAAGCTTGCAAGAAAGGGTCTTTAGCAGAAGGTCTCTGGTGGAGAGCATGACTCTCTGCCCTATCCTGTACTTGGAGGCCTGAGAGCGTCTACGGTCTACTTGTTTCTTGTAAGCTTTGCTTTGTCGTAGCAGCATTTTTCTGGCTTGAGTCCAGGTCCTCCTGAACCAGCGAATGAAGGCTTGGACAGAAGGGACACTGACCTCCTCTTCCTGAGAGGGGAACAAAGGTGGTTGGTAACCCAGGCAGCACTGGAAGGGAGACAGCCCAGTTGAAGAAGAGACTAGGGATTTGTGGGCATATTCGACCCAGGGCAGAAGTCTGCTCCACGAGGCGACATCCCGGGAGGTCATGCACCTCAGGGCGACTTCGAAGGCCTGGTTCTTCCTCTCCGTCTGCCCATTGGATTGAATGTGAAATCCTGATGACAGACTTGGGGTGGCTCCGATGAGCATACATAATGCCTTCCAGAACTGAGAGGTGAACTGTGGGCCACGATCAGAAACAATGTCCTTGGGAAGGCCATGGAGCTTTAAAACATGGAGGATCAGGAGTTTGTTTTGACAGGGGGATGAAGTGGGCTGCCTTGGAGAACCGGTCAACTACAGTCATGATACAGGTGTGACCGTCAGAGATGGGTAGTCCTGTAACAAAATCTAATAAAATGTAGGAGAGGGTGAAGTTAAACCTAGCGAAGAAAAGCGAACACCGTGCCTGGCGGGAGTTGAGCCTCTTGGCGCCTCATAGGTACTCAAGGTTCTTGTGGTCGGTCCAAATCAGGAACGGGACCTCCGATCCCTCTAACCAATGTCTCCATTCCTCCAGGGCCAGCTTGATGGCTAGGAGCTCTCGGTCACCGCTGCCATAGTTTCCCTCAGCAGGGGTTAAGCGGTGTGAAAAGAAGGAACAGGGATGCAGCTTATTGTCATGTGCGGACCTGTGGGAGAGTACGCCTCCCACCCCAGTGCTGGAAGCATCAACTTCGACGACAAATTGACGTGATGGGTCTGGTGTGATGAGGATAGGGGCGGACGTGAACCGTCTCTTGAGCTCCAGGAAGGCTTTCTCGGTTTCCAGATTACAACAAAACTGTGTTTTGGGAGAGGTCAAGGTTGTTAAGGGAGTGGCGATGGAGCTGTAGCCGCGGATGAAGCGGCGGTAAAAGTTTGCAAATCCTAGGAACCTTTGAAGTTCCCGTCGTGAGGTGGGCGTGGGCCAGTTTGTAACTGTTTGGAGCTTAGCGGGCTCCATCTGGTGCCTGAAGGACCTATGATGAACCAGAGAAATGTGGTTGATGTGGTGTGGAACTTGCATTTTTCTGATTTGACGACAAATTGTTCTCCAGGAGTCTTTGCAGCACCTGTCGCACGTGACATTGATGTTCCTCCAGGTCTCTGGAAAAGATCAAGATATCATCCAGGTAGACGAACACGGATGAGTTTAGGAAATCCCTGAGGATGTCATTGATTAGGGCCTGGAAGACTGCTGGAGCGTTAGTTAGGCCAAACGGGACCACTAGATACTCATAGTGACCCGTTGGCATGTTGAAGGCCGTTTTCCATTCATCACCTTCTCGAATACGGATAAGGTGGTATGCGTTGTGTAGATCCAGTTTGGTGAATAGCCTGGCTCCTTGGCGAAGTTCAAAGGTGGTGGTCATCAGTGGAAGAGGGTACCGGTTCTTAATCTTGATCTCATTTAGGCCCCTATAATCAATGCAGGGACGGAGGGACCCGTCTTTTTTGCCCATGAAGAAGAACCCGGCTCCCACGGGGGAGGAGGAGGGACGAATAATCCCCGCCGCGAGGGACTCGCGTGATATAGTTGTCCATGTTCCTTGGGCGACAAAGAATAAAGGCGGCCTTTGGGAGTGGTGGTTCCCAGGAGCAGGTCTATGGCGCAAACGGCAAAAGGTCCATGGGGGGGGGGGGGGGGGATGGGGGAGAAATGGCACGGGATTTGCTAAACACCATCTGGAGGTCGAGATATTCAGTGGACAAGTTGGTGAGGTCCGACGGCTGCTCCGACAGGGTAGAGGTGTGGTGTGGCGGCGGCTTGGAAGCAGGTCGTGGAACATGAAGGACCCCAGGTGATGATGGTGTTCCTGGCCCAATCGACGTGTGGGTTATGGCAGATCAACCAAGGCAGGCCCAGGACGACTGTGGCGTGGGATCCTTCCATGATGAACAGAGTGATCTGTTTGGAGTGATTCCCCGAGACCCGTAGGCCTAGGACACGTGTTTTGTGAGTGATAACATGAAAGTGGCTGCTGTTGATGGCTTGGACCTTAAGGTGGGTCTCCAAGGGCAGGAAGGGAATTCCCAGGGTCTTGGCTGAGTTTGCATTGATGAGATTACGGTCGGAGCCCGAGTCGATTAATGCCTGCACGTGAGACTGCTGTTCATGGATGAGAAAAACAGGGAGTAGCTGATGCTGGTCTGGGAGACTTCTTGAAGTCGCACCTCTTAGTGCCCCCAGTTGAACTAGGGGGTTCCTCCTCTTTACTGGGCAGGACTTAAGTTGATGACCGACCGTCCGCAGTAGAAACAGGCCCCCTCCACTCTGCGTCCTCGGCGTTCCTCAGGGGAAATGCGGGTCCTGCCCAAACGCATGGTCTCCTCCTGTTCGTGGGCTTGTGGTCTCGGATTGACTTTGAGTGGTGACGTCCTGACCGATGTGCGAAGATGAAGATGTGAATCCACACGGCCGGCCAGATCCATGAGCTCCTGAACTGAGGAGGGGAGTTCCTGGTAGGCTAGTCGGTCTTTAAGTGCCTCTGACAAGCCCTCAAAGAACCTGTCGCTCAGTGCTCGTTCGTTCCATCCACTCGAGAGAGACAGTGTCCGGAACTCAATGGCGTAGTTGCAGGCCGAGCGAGAGCCTTGGCAGAGATTCAACAGCCTGTGTCCTGCTGTTGCTGCTGTCCATCTAATCTGACTGAGCTGGAGCTGTTTTGCAAAGAAGAATGGGCAAGGATTTCAGTCTCTAGATGTGCAAAACTGGTAGAGACATAAGCTAAAAGACTGGCAGCAGTAATTGCTGCAAAAGGTGGTTCTACAAAATATTGACTCAGGGGTCTGAATAATTACGCACTCCCCACTTTTCAGTTATTTATTTGTAAAAAATGTTTGGTATGATTTTCGTTCCACTTCTCACGTGTACACCACTTTGTATTGGACTTTCACATGGAATTCCAATAAAATTTATTCATGTTTGTGGCTGTAATGTGACAAAATGTGGAAAAGTTCAAGGGGGCCGAATACTTTAGCAAGCCACTGTAGATACAGTGGTGTGAAAAACTATTTGCCCCCCTCCTGATTTCTTATTCTTTTGCATGTTTGTCACACAAAATGTTTCTGATCATCAAACACATTTATCTATTAGTCAAAGATAACACAAGTAAACACAAAATGCAGTTTTTAAATGAGGGGTTTCATTATTTAGGGAGAATAAAAAATCCAAACCTACATGGCCCTGTGTGAAAAAGTAATTGCCCCCTGAACCTAATAACTGGTTGGGCCACCCTTAGCAGCAATAACTGCAATCAAGCGTTTGCGATAACTTTCAATGAGTCTTTTACAGCACTCTGGAGGAATTTTGGCCCACTCATCTTTGCAGAATTGTTGTAATTCAGCTTTATTTGAGGGTTTTCTAGCATGAACCGCCTTTTTAAGGTCATGCCACAACATCTCAATAGGATTCAGGTCAGGACTTTGACTAGGCCACTCCAAAGTCTTCATTTTGTTTTTCTTCAGCCATTCAGAGGTGGATTTGCTGGTGTGTTTTGGGTCATTGTCCTGCTGCAGCACCCAAGATCGCTTCAGCTTGAGTTAACGAACAGATGGCCGGACATTCTCCTTCAGGATTTTTTGGTAGACAGTAGAATTCATGGTTCCATCTATCACAGCAAGCCTTCCAGTTCCTGAAGCAGCAAAACATCCCCAGACCATCACACTACCACCACCATATTTTACTGTTGATATGATGTTCTTTTTCTGAAATGCTGTGTTACTTTTACGCCAGATGTAACGGGACACGCACCTTCCAAAAAGTTCAACTTTTGTCTCGTCGGTCCACAAGGTATTTTCCCAAAAGTCTTGGCAATCATTGAGATGTTGAGCAAAATTGAGACGAGCCTTAATGTTCTTTTTGCTTAAAAGTGGTTTGTGCCTTGGAAATCTGCCATGCAGGCCGTTTTGCCCAGTCTCTTTCTTATGGTGGAGTCGTGAACACTGACCTTAATTGAGGCAAGTGAGGCTTGCAGTTCTTTAGATGTTGTCCTGGGGTCTTTTGTGGCCTCTCGGATGAGTTGTCTTTGCGCTCTTGGGGTAATTTTGGTCGGCCGGCCACTCCTGGGAAGGTTCACCACTGTTCCATGTTTTTGCCATTTGTGGATAATGGCTCTCACTGTGGTTCGCTGGAGTCCCAAAGCATTAGAAATGGCTTCATAACCTTTACCAGACTGATAGATCTCAATTACTTTTGTTCTCATTTGTTCCTGAATTTCTTTGGATCTTGGCATGATGTCTAGCTTTTGAGGTGCTTTTGGTCTACTTCTCTGTGTCAGGTAGCTCCTATTTAAGTGATTTCTTGATTGAAACAGGTGTGGCAGTAATCAGGCCTGGGGGTGACTACAGAAATTGAACTTAGGCGTGATAGACCACAGTTAAGTTATTTTTTAACAAGGGGGGCAATCACTTTTTCACACAGGGCCATGTAGATTTGGAGTTTTTCTTCTCCCTTAATAACATAAACCTTCATTTAAAAACTGCATTTTGTGTTCAATTATGTTACCTTTGACTAATAGTTAACGGTTTTTGATGAGCAGAAACATTTAAGTGTGACAAACATGCAAAAGAATAAGAAATCAGGAAGGGGGCAAATAGTTTTTCACACCACTGTATGAATGGATTTCAAGGGAAATATGAAATACAGGTCAATATCTTTCAACCTAGCTTCTTTCTCAACTTAATATACCTGGTTGGGAGCAATTGCATGTACCCAGGACAAATCTCTGGGTGCAGTCTGTGTTGTTTGTAAGCATACTGTATAATTCTGCTCTCCTAATATTCCCTTAGGGAGGGTCATGTCTCAGGTCTGTTCACATTGTCTTATTCACTCATCATGTGTGAGTATTTCTGAGGGTTCCCCAGACAACAGTATGAGAGGCGGTTCATGTGGGTATACTCAATTCACGGAACGTACTGACTCTATTTGTTCTTGTTTTAAGGACATCTCTGGAATCTGCCACTGTCCTGGTTGAGTTTCTCTACTTGGTTATTAGACTGTAAGTGGTAAAGTTATAAATGGCTGATGCTAATATCAAGTTGTTTAGAAGATGTATTTTTAGAACTGAAAAGTGAATTTCCCCCTCTGCAAAACATAATATCTGGCATATTAAAACAGTGAAAAACTACCTTAATATTGGCTCTGCAGTTTTAAGTTTGTTTAAGGGTACAACAGGCCTTCTTTATGTCAATGATTACTATAGCCATGGTATGTCAAGGGTTTTGCATATACAGTACAGTTAAACCTTGGGTTGCGGGCATAATTCCAGATGTGTGCTTGTAATCCAAAGCACTCATATATCAAAGCAAATAAGAAATAATATGTAATAATAATAATAATAATAATAATAATATAAAGTGAAAATAAAACAACTTAACCTGCACTTTACTATTGAAAAGGTGTGTGGTGGGCGTGGGCCAAGAGAGGAGAGGATGAGGAGGAGGACTACAACTTTCACAAACACGTGCGTGTGCACACACGCGCACACACACACACACACACACACACACATGAACACACACACAAACACACACACACTAACTAATGACACATGCTTTTGCCTCAGTATGAGGATTTTAGCGGAAATTTGACATTCCGCAGGTTGCACTATATATATTAGAGGGAGAGAGATGTACTGTACAAAGGCCACAAGTCATTCCTGTTTTTTCTCATATTAAATTAAATGAATCTATGTACATTAACTTAAAAAAAACAAACATTTGCAGAAACAAAAGTCTGCAAAGTTCATAAAGATTTGATTTAAAAATCTGTTATTCATGTAACAACCTAATCAGTAACCCCTCATTATTTCCCCACTCATCTGCTCCAACCACTCAGCATTCAGCATCAGCAGTATACTTCACTGTACTAATCACATTTACTCTTATACAAATAAAATACAGGAATGTAAAAAAAAAAAAGAAAAAAAAACATTACAAGAAACTTTGTCTATTTGGAAGCAAAATATGAAGAAAGTAGAAAAAGAGGTGGCTTAAGACCTTTGCACAGTATTATACATTTTATGTTGCATCATATCTTATATATCTTGTTTACAAATGACTGGAAGACAATGCATTAGCTGGGATATACTATAATAAAGATTTCCCCCCCACTCATCTGTTTTCCATATGCTGATGTGGTTATAAGCACTTTCAAGTGCTTTGGCAAGAGACTGCTTTGGCAACAGTGTTTTGGCAACAGAGGGACAGTGTATCAATAATTAAACAACAAAAGATGGATTGTATCACATGGAGGGGAAACACGATACTTTGATTTCTCAGTCCCGAAGACAAAATGGGGGAAACTCAGATGATTTATTCATTCATTCATTTTCTATACCGCTTAATCCTGTGTTCACGGTCGCGGGGGACCTGGAGCCTATCCCAGGAGACTTCGGGCACTAGGCGGGGTACACCCTGGACAGGGTGCCAATCCATCGCAGGGCACACACACATACACACACACTCACACACTCAATCACACACTACGGGCAATTTTTTAGGAACGCCAATTAGCCTAACCTGCATATCTTTGGACTGTGGGAGGAAACCCACCAAGCACGGGGAGAACATGCAAACTCCATGCACACAGAGACGGGAATCGAACCCAGACCCTGGAGGTGCAAGGCGACAGTGCTAACCACTACACCACCGCGCCGCCTTCAGATGATTTAACTTTACTAAATAATACTTCAGCCCAGACAGCATGGTTTGGTTATGGCCAGAGGTGGGTAGAGTAGCCAAAAATTTTACTCAAGTAAGAGTAGCTGTACTGCAAAATAATATTTCTAAAGTAGAAGTAAAAAGTAGTCATCCAAAATATTACTCAATTAAGAGTAAAAAAGTATTCAGTGAAAAGACTTTTCAAGTACTGAGTAACAGTTTATCATAATGTCTGATAAACATATTATATATTAATTTATGCAATTGATAATAAATATACTTTATATATATATATATATATATATATATATATATATATATATATATATATATATATATATATAATGTGTGCATATAGAGTATATTATATATAATTATATATATGCTAACATTACAACATTCAATGGAACAGCTAAACTTACCGCGGCATTTTTCCTCAGTTTCAGGTAAATTTCAGGTAAAAAAAGATCTTTCATGATTAGTCTGTGTATGCACTTTAAATATACAGTAAGCAATAAACACTGCCTTTTGCAAAGTGAAAGTGAATGCCGTTGATCAAAAGGCTGATAAACGCGTGCGCAGATATGAGCATATTTATCAATAAAACTGCAGACATACTCCCCCTGAAATGCAACAATTAATATTTATATATATATATATATATATATATATATATATATATATATATATATATATATATATATACAGTGGTGTGAAAAACTATTTGCCCCCCTCCTGATTTCTTATTCTTTTGCATGTTTGTCACACAAAATGTTTCTGATCATCAAACACATTTAACTATTAGTCAAAGGTAACACAAGTAAACACAAAATGCAGTTTTTAAATGAGGGGTTTTATTATTTAGGGAGAAAAAAAATCCAAACCTACATGGCCCTGTGTGAAAAAGTAATTGCCCCCTGAACCTAATAACTGGTTGGGCCACCCTTAGCAGCAATAACTGCAATCAAGCGTTTGCGATAACTTGCAACGAGTCTTTTACAGCGCTCTGGAGGAATTTTGGCCCACTCATCTTTGCAGAATTGTTGTAATTCAGATTTATTTGAGGGTTTTCTAGCATGAACCGCCTTTTTAAGCTCATGCCACAACATCTCAATAGGATTCAGGTCAGGACTTTGACTAGGCCACTCCAAAGTCTTCATTTTGTTTTTCTTCAGCCGTTCAGAGGTGGATTTGCTGGTGTGTTTTGGGTCATTGTCCTGCTGCAGCACCCAAGATCGCTTCAGCTTGAGTTGAGAAACATATGGCCGGACATTCTCCTTCAGGATTTTTTGGTAGACAGTAGAATTCATGGTTCCATCTATCACAGCAAGCCTTCCAGGTCCTGAAGCAGCAAAACAACCCCAGACCATCACACTACCACCAGCATATTTTACTGTTGGTATGATGTTCTTTTTCTGAAATGCTGTGTTACTTTTAAGCCAGATGTAACGGGACACGCACCTTCCAAAAAGTTCAACTTTTGTCACAAGGTATTTTCCCAAAAGTCTTGGCAGTCATTGAGATGTTTTTTAGCAAAATTGAGACAAGCCTTAATGTTCTTTTTGCTTAAAAGTGGTTTGCGCCTTGGAAATCTGCCATGCAGGCCGTTTTTGCCCAGTCTCTTTCTTATGGTGGAGTCGTGAACACTGACCTTAATTGAGGCAAGTGAGGCCTGCAGTTCTTTAGATGTTGTCCTGGGGTCTTTTGTGGCCTCTCGGATGAGTTGTCTCTGCGCTCTTGGGGTAATTTTGGTCGGCCGGCCACTCCTGGGAAGGTTCACCACTGTTCCATGTTTTTGCCATTTGTGGATAATGGCTCTCACTGTGGTTCACTGGAGTCCCAAAGCTTTAGAAATGGCTTTAGAACTTTTACCAGACTGATAGATCTCAATTACTTTTGTTCTCATTTGTTCCTGAATTTCTTTGGATCTTGGCATGATGTCTAGCTTTTGAGGTGCTTTTGGTCTACTTCTCTGTGCCAGGTAGCTCCTATTTAAGTGATTTCTTGATTGAAACAGGTGTGGCAGTAATCAGGCCTGGGGGTGACTACAGAAATTGAACTCAGGTGTGATAAACCACAGTTAAGTTATTTTTTAACAAGGGGGGCAATCACTTTTTCACACAGGGCCATGTAGATTTTGAGGTTTTTTTCTCCCTTAATAACGTAAACCTTCATTTAAAAACTGCATTTTGTGTTCAATTATGTTATCTTTGACTAATAGTTAACGGTTTTTGATGAGCAGAAACATTTAAGTGTGACAAACATGCAAAAGAATAAGAAATCAGGAAGGGGGCAAATAGTTTTTCACACCACTGTATATATATATATATGCGGCACGGTGGTGTAGTGGTTAGCACTGTCGCCTTGCACCTCCAGGGTCTGGGTTCGATTCCCCGGCCAGGCTCGATTCCCGTCTCTGTGTGCATGGAGTTTGCATGTTCTCCCTGTGCTTGGTGGGTTTCCTCCGGGTACTCCGGTTTCCTCCCACAGTCCAAAGATATGCAGGTTAGGCTAATTGGCGTTCCTAAATTGCCCGTAGTGTGTGATTGGGTGTGTGAGTGTGTGTATGTGTGTGTGCCCTGCGATGGATTGGCACCCTATCCAGGGTGTACCCTGCCTAGTGCCCGAAGTCTCCTGGGATAGGCTCCAGGTCCCCCGCGACCCTGAACACAGGATTAAGCGGTATAGAAAATGAATGAATGAATGAATGAATGAATGAATATATATATATATATATATATATATATATATAGTCTACACTCTAAAAAATAAAACTGTGCTGTACTCAATTTTTTTGGTGAAACATTTTTACACTTAAAAATATCAATATCAATCTAAAAATGAAAAAAATCATGTAAAATATACTTCATGAATGAAGTACAAGTCAGTAAAAAAAATAAGTAGACCTGAATAACTTTTTGTAGTAGGTTACCCAAGTGAAAATGAGTAAAATAATTGAGTAGATATGATTGAAATGGAAGGTAAAAGAAACTGAAAATTTCACTATTATTTAACAAACAAATGTGCTACATTTACTTGTTTTAAATAAATTTAATTCATACTGGTCTATCACAGAATTAATATCTTACACAATTTTTTTTAATACTGTATATTTAGCTTTTAATTAAATTTTTTTTTCAATTTAGGTCAATGTATCTAATGACATATCTAATTATAAACAAAGACACAATACACACATTACCATTTTAATTAAACATTTATTTGCCAAATTTGACAAGACATGACGTCTAAACTCAATCTGGTTTACTTTGCAAACGACATGTAACATGATCATAAACAATGAGCTGAATTGATCTCATTATTAAACAGTCTGACAAACAATACTTCTGTCACAAGTATTATACAGATAATATGTGGAAAGTAGACTTTTGTATTAGAATCGAATCACAGTCACATTTTACATCTGAAAGACTGCAGACCTTCACACTTCAGTTTCCTTCAAACTGTGGAAAGTTGTATGGACAAATGTGTGTGCAGACATTCCCAGGTCTTAAAGAAGCAATGACAGTCTAAATGAAGACAGGACACTGAATATCATTGATCAACAGTACCATGCTTCACTCCATAATGATCGAAATTCCTTTTGTTGATGCGACAAATGTGCAGAGCTTACACCGCCATCCCATAAGCTGGCACCTAAAAAAGGAATTATAGTATACAAGTAAGTACAAGTGTGACTGTTACTATATGCATCATCACACTGATCTATAAGTGGTGTTCAAGTCAAAGCGGGACTTGTGATGAAAATTCTCTGAAACGAAGACGTAAAACTGATTTGATTTTACAGAGACCATTGCTGGTAAAATTCCGGTGAACATTTCAGTGGAATGCTTTTACAAAAAACAGACTGCTTTGATCACCAAAGGCGTTTTGCTCTTGCAGAACAATGCACAACCTCATATATAGAGACAGAAATATATAGAGAGAAATAAAGGGAGCTTTTACTCTAATAAGTGTGTTCTGTTATTCTGCACAATTAAAAGTCCTGCTTTGACTTAAATGTCCCTTGTATAAAAATGATACAAGAACTTTATTTATGCATTACTATCAACTATATAATTTTTTTACTTTAGTTACTGGAAAATCTTGTATATTCTAGTGGATTCAATATATTCTGGATTAAAAATAGGCAAAGTGAAATATTTCCAGCCTTGTTTCAATTTCTATCTTGGATTCAATGGTTACACATTTAATACTTCTGAAACATTTAAAAAGTTGACATTTACCTCCAGTTTTATCTCCATTCAACTTCTCTTCTTTAGTGGTGTTGGTGCTGTGAAAGAGATATTGAAAATATATAACGTTTCACGAAAATGATTTAAAAATCAGTTTTAGTTTTTTTTTACTTACATATTACAACATACATAACATATTTCACTTCAATATTTTAATTTTATATTATTTCTCTCAATTATAATTCTGAGAGAAATGTTGTAGGCCTACTTTTACTTCATTTATTTCATCAACTGCCATTTTAATAATGTTTAAGTACACGGTTATGTTTGTGAAGTACTTGTAGTACTTTTGTACTTCAAATACATTAGAAGTTTAGAATGGCATGTGCTTATGACTTTAACTTGAGTAAAAGGTTTGAAGTTCTATTGTTTTAAACAAAGCTATACACCATTATACTGCTAATCATGACTGGAGCTGTACTGGACTCAGAGCTGTTGCTCGCCCGGTGTGTAAACAGTGCCAGAGTCCGGACACTGCACCTCATTTCTGCTGTTTAAATCTGCTTTGTTCTGCGTTTCCTCCTTAAAGTGTCGGAGTGACCCGAGCAGACTCGCGGTTCAGTGTGTGAGGTGGACCCGGTACACACGCGGTAATTATTTGAACACGCTAGTTTTATATCATCGCCACAGTGACGGTTGGCTGCGCAAAATCACCGCATTCGGCGGGAGAAATTCAAATATTGCGGCACAACCGCGGCCGGTTACACCGAGAAACCCGGACATGCACGCGCACGCGGCTCGGTGTTAAATCTCTCCTTTTACACCAGATTTTAAGTGTCTCCTAACCCTAACCCAGATTTTAAGTGTCTGTATTAACGCCGCTTTACCCGAGCAGTTCGGTGGTTGGAACAAACAATTAAAATGACAATGAACACCAGGACTGACCTGTTGCTAGCTATCGTTAGCTATGTAGCTCGGCTGTGACAGGATTCAGAACAGTAACTGACACACTATAAAGTTGTGTATACAGACAGACAGAGGAATTATTTCAGTAACTTGTGTTAGCTGTTTACTCACCAGGATTTATAAGGAATGTTCCAGGAGCTTCATGTCCATCCTCACAGCCTTCTGGTCTCTGATGTTACACCAGATTTCCCATGAGCACTTGCGCAGGGCAATTTACTAAATTATTTAAGTTTTTCTTGTTAAACATAAAGAATATTGAGTTGGAATGAGTGATAATTGTAGTTCTTTAAACTAATCAGCATTAATTACTCCATTACCAAATATTTTGATTGAAATGTATCAAAAATATTAAGTGGATGTTAAAAATATAATTCAGTTAGTCAAATACTAATTTCTATTTGTGAAATAAACTTAAATTATAGTGTAAATTGAAGACAAACAGAACAGTAGTTTTTTTAGGCATTTATTTTGATTTGTCTAACTCAAACAATCATGTATGTGACTTTTAGAGATTTTATTAAGGTAACATAACCTGTTTATTACTGTGAAATTTACAAGGCCACAGAATCATTTTTTAGAGTGTATTCGCTGAATACAACACGATAGCGCACTCTGAGCCGAACACCCGCAGACCCCCCAGTTACTCTAATGCCTCTTCTCACCTTTCATTCACGATAGGTGTGAAGTTATCAAACCGGTTTCGCTGATGGGGGAATTGGCTGTATTGGGGGTTTTAAAACAAAATAACAAGACCGAGCAGAAGTCGCTGCCTAAAATGTATTTCGCAAGCGAAACATAAAATAAATAGAAAATAAAATGTTAGATGGTACCAATTAAATCAGGCTTCATAGTTGGATTTGATATTTTGAGTATAATTCATACATTTACTGAATATATTCAGATTTTATAAAATAATGAAAACTGATGTCTCCTGATTTCCTTCCTCCTTCCATTTGTCCACATCACCATTCTTTCCTCGTTTTAATCTACCCAATCTATTTAATCGTGTATTTAAGTCAGTGGTTCTCAAACTTTTTCTGTCATTCCCCACTTAAGGGGGTGAGCGAATTTTCAAGCCTCACTTGTCAACAAAATAATAACGAAATCGGCCAAGTTTACTGTTTATTGAAATATCAATTTCTAAACCAATAAGATCAAACAACACCAAGTTCAAAACAGATAAAATACACGTGCAATTGTTATAAAAGGCTTACGTTGTCACTTATCTTTGCATAATTGACCCCATGTTTATTAGCTGTTCAATCGTTTGTAGTTTTTTTGCACTGGCCAATTCTGTATGCAACTTTGAATGAATTGAATTGTGCTTTGCTGTCCACTGATTCAGATTTTACCATGTGATTATCCTGCTGCCTGTATTCTACCAGCTTTCTTTGAAAGAAGTCGAGTGGCTTATTAACGTGACCGGAGTGTGTTTTCTCTAAGTGTCTTCCTAATTTGTTGGTTCTCATGTGGTCTGCTGCCCGCGGTTTAAGACACAAAACACACACGAGCCTCTCCTCTGCCCCCACCATCCCCACCATGAATCCAATCTCAAGATAGGCTTCATTAGGGGTGGGCGAAATAACCAAAATCTTCTAACACAGGAGAAGCAATTTTCTACCTCGATAATGATCACAATCGCAATTGCTATATCACAATGTAGCAATTTGTATCTGAAAATGCATAAATAAAAATTCAAACACAAAGAAACTGTTTTACATAATGTAATTTTATTTAAACTGTGAATTGCTGGGGTTTGCCGCATTTTTTTACTTTGGCCATATTCGTTTGGAAGCTTGGATTTCAGATGATAGAAAAGGTTTGACGTGTTTCCACCACTTGTTAAAACAGTGCACTTGCGTATCTTCCAAATCACGTTCATCTCATTCGTATCACTTTTCTTATACCCAAACCAATTCCACAACACAGACGATGCAGCTTTTTTCTTTACAATCTCCTCGTTCTTGGTTTCGTCACATGTAAGTAAACTCACTGCTGCACCGTCTTCTTCCATTGTCGAAGTGTATGTGAAGCCAAACACGTCAAGAGTGGGAGGAAACCGTGGCACCCGATTGAACCAAATATCTGCGCAAATACAGTGCAGCGCGACTATCTGGATAGCGCAGTGATGATCTGGTTTATTTGCGCAGCCCGGTGGTGGATCGCGCAGCGCCGCTCGAATCACAAACCTGCGCGACTCACTGTGTTTTATTTTAAAACAATTTAAAATGTCAGGACTGTTTAATATTGTTTCCGCCTTGCCATGCCTGTTTTGTACGTGCGCATCCCAGCGGGGTAAAATGTATTTTGATGGTCGGCGCGGTCTATTTCTGTCAGAATCGCGCAGCTCTGCCCAGTGGGTCGCGCAGGTTTGTGATTCGAGCAGCGCTGCTCAAGTTAAACGTTAAACCTTTATTGTTGCACTATGGTTCCACTTTTTCTCCCGGCCTACAACTGATTTTATTTTAAATTTACTTTTATTAATCATCCATTTATATACGTGTGATTGTTTAGTTTTTTCCTATTATTTTCCACTAATTTCCTCTCGTTCATTGCGGCCAACCTGTGATGTCTGTATTCCCCACTAGTGGGGCGCGCCCCACACTTTGAGAACCACTGATTTAAGTGAAATATAGTTTGCATAAAGGTCTAAATATTCCTTTTTATTCATGGACAGGTGTATTATGTTTGATCTGCATTATTGCATTATGTTTCAAGGCATGCTTCCTTTACCTTAATAAAATTTACACATTTACATCTTACAGCATGGACACATTGATATCTAATGCCACAAAAAGAAAACAAATCATATGATCAATAAAAAATAAAAGCTTAGAGATGACCATTTTGTCATATTTTTCTGTTCATTGGATTAAATTAAAACATAAGTATTTTTATTTCTGATATGTACAAATATGTTACAATCATGGTCGTTAAGGAATTTTGTTTCTCCATTCAAGCTATTTATTTATTCATTTATTTATTTATTTACATACAGTAAAGGCGTTTAAAAATGACCACGTTCAATAAGCTTCATTCTCTAGACAACAGGACAATGAGGTCTGCTGGAAGTGCAAGTTGTTGACCGAAATCTTGCATGATAACAGAGTGCTAAGCGCAGGGGCGGGGGTGGGGTGGGGTTGGGGGTTCCCTACTAAATCCCTATCTAGGGAAAGACGACAGTAGGGCGGCTGGTTAGCGGTTATCAGACAGCATTGTAATGCTTATTGTGGAGCCTTTCCTGGGGAAAGGAAGAAATATAATGCTCACGATTTACCAGGCAAAACAAAAGAAAAATGTATTCGTTCTGAGCACAATGCAGTTTCAACTGATAATGGCGAAAAGGAACTGCCTGAAACAATTTCCTACTATATTACAACATCACTAAAGTTGGCGTTTAAGTTATGAATCAAATGGCGCGGCTGTATTCAGTAAAGGGAGGCACCTGGCGCTCGCCTGTGCAATTAATGCACATATTCTATATAAACAGTGCACGAATGTGACCATAAGCAGGAGGACCATTTATTCTGGAGTTGGTAAAGGAGCTATGTGCGCACCAGAAAACGGCAACGGCAGCTGGGGAACAGTATACTAAGCTGTTTATAAAGTAGACACTTTTTTTTAAATTTGTAATCTTTCTCGTGTTTACCTTGTACTGTACAATGTATATTCATTTTTTTATGAATTACTATAAAGAAACTCGCGCACATACATACACAAACTCTCCGTGCACACAACTGCACAGAGTAGCGAACTGTAGTACTGTAGGGAACTAGTGAACAACGGATCTTCACTTTAGTGGAAAAGGGACTGAAAAATTATCAATCATTACATATCGCTGGAGTGTGAAAAAATTTAACTCGGAAATTATTTATATATTTATTATAATCATTATCGAGGACGAAATCATATAAATAGGACACAATAACTTACATTTCAACTTAATTTAGAAACCCTTAGTATTATGCTGTATATGCTTGTAATCTGTAAGAAATAAATAAATAAAATAAATACATCTCCGTACTTCTTGTAAATTAATCGAATCATTTTCAATAAGTTATAAACGTTTCAATACGTTATATATTTTATAATGGTATTAGTTTTTGTTTCAATAAATATTCTATATTTAATATCCGTAGCGTAATATTTCCACAGCAGCAGCGACAGGTATCCGAGGTGCTTATGTTACCATAACGGAAAAGTGAAGTTGTTCAGCTGTTTAGTGTCACTATGCAGATGTTACACCCCGTATACAGTAGTTCCCGAAATCTTTGGTTTAGTTCTCATTGAGTGGCCACACATCACTTCCACATTTCCACATTCCCGAATAGGCGCGTGGTCCGTTGCCTAGCAACACCGAACGAAACAAGGCATAATTGTGGTGTTTGCTTCAGTTATGACATACCATAGTTTATTATCTGCTGTGGTAGATCTGATTTATTAATTTAGTTCAGAACTAATCTAAAGCACTGTCACACATCCGTGTGACAAAATAACATCCGAGAAGTTCAGAAGCTTCAAATAGAATCAACAAACTTATGAATTTTCTTAAAACTTTATAAAATTAAGTAGAGCTAAATCCCTAAATCTCCTTATAAAATATTGCTGATTATAAATGCGGGAATGAATGTTGAATTGTCGATATTTCACAGAAGTATATATATTCATTCATTCATTCATTTTCTATACCGCTTAATCCTGTGTTCAGGGTCGCGGGCGACCTGGAGTCTATCCCAGGAGACTTCGGGCACGAGGCAGGGTACACCCTGGACAGGGTGCCAATCCATCGCAGGGCACACACACATACTGTACACACACTCATACACCCAATCACACACTACGGGCAATTTAGGAACGCCAATTAGCCTAACCTGCATATCTTTGGACTGTGGGAGGAAACCGGAGTACCCGGAGGAAACCCACCAAGCACGGGGAGAACATGCAAACTCCATGCACACAGAGACGGGAATCGAGCCTGGCCGGGGAATTGAACCCAGATCCTGGAGATGCAAGGCGACAGTGCTAACCACTACACCACCGCGCCGCATATATTGGTATTTATACAGTATAAATGGAATGAAACCTGAGATAGTTACATATACCCAGTGAATGACGCATAGATAGCATGCTCCATCCATTGCACCATCTGCTGAGAGAAATGAGAATTGCAGGTTGGAAAAGTCAGGAAATGTCATGCCGCCATGCAACTGTCAGCAATTTCACGTGAATAAGAGCAAAATAGCTTTATACTGGCTTTTACTAGTGCGATTTAGAAAATGTAAGCATGGGTGATTAAGCTCACAGATCTAGGAAAAGTCATGAAATGAGGGTCCTGGAATTTGATCGAGTGTGAAGTATTTATTACTTTTTCCCCATTGCGGTCAAATGACTGGTGCTCGGCGCTTCTAGTGTTAAAAGTCGAGTTTTTAAATGTTGAAGTGTCTGTCTGTTTTGGCAAACACTGCATATGGTGCTGTCCTTTTGCACTTTGTGTAAGTGAAACATACTTTGTATATGAGGCCAGGGTTGTTCATTCTCTCTTGTTGTAGCACTGGAAACTTTGAAAATTTTGTTTTTATTCCCTGTCGACCACGGCTGAAGATGTTTTTCCCTGCTATGATGGCAGTTTGTGTGCGGTCATGTGACTACATGTGATTGTTGTTCCTACATCTGATTGGTGAAACACAGTCAAGTGGTAGATCCACCGGCTGCATGTGTAGAATAAATGGTAGGAAAAGAAACAAGTCGAGTGTACTTTTGCTGAATGTAGCGAAGTAAGAGAGTAAGAGTAGTGTTTCTTCTTCACAAATCTACTCAACTAAAAGTAAAAAGTATATTGCAGTAAAATTAGTCATAGAATGATATATTTTTTTAAGTGACTTAAGTAAATGCAACTGGGTAAATGGAACTCGTTACTACCCACCTCTGGTTATGGCAGGGTGGGGGGTAAAAGTGAGGAAGTCCAAATGTTTTATGTGTGGTCTTCCAAGTTTAGGGACCAAAAGTAATTGGACAAATTAAAATAAAATAAAATAACTTTAATACTTGGTCCCAAATGCACTTTGGTGTTCAGAGTTATGGGTGGTTCGTCAGGGATAACAACTGAAAAGTGATAACCATAATTATTGGAATGCTCATAATTCCAATAATGGAATTATGAGCAGATTTTGTTAGCATAATGGAACACACCTAGCTAACAGAACACAATGCTAACAGAATACAATAATGGAACTAGAGAAATTAATTTAAAAAAGTGTCTACATTTCTCTCAAGTTCCTGGCTCCTAGTGAATTGAAGAGGGCTGGAAAAGATTGCAAATGTGAGCACTATTCAGGATGAGAACTGATAAACACAGCATGGTATTTTGCTCTGTAGCACTTCCATTCCAGAACATGGGTTTCATTGTAGTTTCATTCCATCCACTTCTCGGAGCCAGTTCAGTGTTAAAAATTAATTGAATATTTTGCTGTGCATTATCATCCCTGATAAAGCATAATTAATTGCTCTCCTGTATGCTTTCCAGAGAATCAAACACTTCTTTTAATATTGGCTATATGAGAGTTGGAGCACAGTTTTTTAAAGGTTTTACAGCCCACTCACATATCCAATGAAGAGAGAAAGAATTAACATGAAATTTGCATTATTTTTAGAGGGAGAAAAAAATCTAATATTGTTTGCCTTTCTTTAGTAAATTATTCTTTTTCTTTTTACAATTTTACAATCCAGAGTTTATGTATGGACACTTTGATATTCTCGCATGTGTCATGAATAAATGAGACACAGACACAGCGTAAATGCAGATGAAAATAGAAATAAACAGTAACGTAATCAAAACTGGAATCTAAGTACTAAAACAAAAAGATCAGAAAATGTAATCAAAAGGCAAACAAACAGGAATGAGAACCAATAGTGCAGTAAATGGAAGAAAACAAATGCCAAGAAACAGGTTAAGAAAGGAAAAGAGTGAAAATAACAGTACTAATCAAACTATCTAAAACACCTATGTCAAAATAAAGTCCAAACACCACAACATAAAGATAAATAAAAAAAAAACTTCCAGGTGCAAGTTCCAGGTCCCATCGAGGTTGAAAGATACCAACTTGATTTTGCTCAGTTGGACTCCATGTAAATTTCAGTTCAACTTTGGAATACATTTTTGCATGGAATGAAGGTTGTGGAATTTTACCCCATTTATTTAAGTTGCACTCATATTCCAGGTGATAAACCTCAGGATCTGTGTGCAGTGCAGGAAAACTTATAACAACCAAGATCTATTATAATATACTTATTTTCATCTCAATTCTGATTTAAGACAGAGTTAAAAGCCAACTGGAGCCAACGTAGTGGTGAGCAGAGCTTACTTCCTGGAGCTCAATGCATCCATTCCATCACATGCTGTCCAGGGGGTGCAGCTCAGCAAATGTTCAATTCTGCTAGCTGTTGAATGGCATGCACTCATCAGTGACTGTGTTTCCAGTCCTTCATATATGCTATGAGGTTTCGTCTCAACTAAACTGTTGCATTCTGAACCATCGGATTCACCTTGTCACATGATGTGGGGAGTCACAACTGGGCAGCATTGTGTTGTATGTCGAAAGAATTATGGTGTATTATGATTCGAAAGCATGCCCAGATAGATTGCTTTGCACACTTTGCTTCGCCAGGTTCCTCATTGAATGCCATGCAGAATCTCACATTTCTTTCTCGCATGCACTCCACATGTCTTTCTGCTTGACACCAGGACACAGAACAGCTACCTGCAATGTCTGGTCACCTCACAAAGGTTGACCTTTCAAGCCCCCCACCCCACCTCACACCCACAAAAAATGAGATATTGGATTTCAGGCATTGTGCAATTACAGATTTTTTAACAAGAAGATTTTAACAAAAAAGTAGCATGAAGAGAATCTAAACAGCAAAATGACCAAAACAGTCATGACAACACTAAATGCAAATCAAAGCAGTACATGACAACACCAGCACCAACAACAAGCCAGAAAAGGTTCACAGAGTCTGCATGCCACTAGGGGAAACTCTGACACCTTAGCTCTCGGTGGATATATCTTTGAGGATGGAAATGTCATTGCTTCTGTAAACTCAAATTAATTGCTTTATTGTGGATGAAATGTGGTGGAACTTGGAAGCAATTGTGGTCTACAGCTCGCTCAACTCCAGCGAATCCCTAGGTGAAGGCACCGCCATTTGTATGTGACCTAGAAGTAGGCACGGGTAGCATTGTTGTTAGCACTATGGCAAGCACCTCTAGGGTCAGGGTTTCCAGTTCCAGTTCCACAGGTTTTCTCCCACAATCCAAAAACATGCAGATTAGGCAAATTGTCAGTAGTAGATGCTTGTGTCCTGAGATGGACTGGAACCCTTTCCAGGGTGTACACTGCCTAGTGACGAATCCCCTGGGGTAGGCTCCAGGCCCCCCGCAACCCTGTACAGGATAAGTGGTATAATAAGTGAGTATGTGTACATGACCTCTGCAGGCATGATTGGGGAAATGTCATGGTTCTTTCTCCAAAAGTGTGTATGTGTATGTGTGGTGTTTAGGGTTAGGCAAGGCAAAGGTCTGGACATAACATTAATTAGCTGCATTAAAAGCTATTTCAAAGGAAGATCCTTACAACCATAGAAAGAGAAATGTGTGTGTGTGTGTGTGTGTGTGTGTGTGTGTGTGTGTGTGTGTGTGTGATGCTTAGTTTAGAGTTAGGCAAATATGTAGACATAACCTTAAGTAGCTGCAATAATAGCTATATCAAAGGAAGGTCCTTACAAGCATACAGTAGTTAGAAAAATGTGTGTGTCTGTGTGCGTGCTTGTGTGTGTGTCAGTCATCTGGATGTAGTCTGTTTTGCTGACTTAACATTTAGCACGCTGCCCCAGCACTCAGAGTTACAGTGTAACATTCATAGATGCAATTCCTTAGTAATGTACCATGGGGTATGGCTTGGTGGTGATTTAATGTTTCATAGGGACAGCGCACAAACCCAGGAAGCACTTAAGTGTCCATTAGGGCAGAAAAAAAAGAACCTCCAGACTCCCCTTGTTTTTTCTCCATTCCTTAGTTAGTTCTGGCATGTTGGTTTGTGATTTGGTTTTTGTCTCTCTCCTGCTCCTGCTTCTGATCATGTCCTTTCTGCACCAGCAAGATCAGAGTGCCTGTGTGCAATTTTAATCAGTATGGTGTGTGAGGAGGAGAGAGGGGGCACTGAGAGAAAGAAAAGAATAAGAGAGAGAGAGAGAGAGAGAGCGGTTGGGGATTGATTGTGGAAAAGAGAGAGAAGGAGTGAGAGAGGAGTGAGTGTGTGAGAAACAGAGAGACAGTAAAGGAAAGGGAGGGGGAACAGAACGTGTATATGCTGTGCAGCAGCACACAGCATCAGCCAGCATATGGCAGCCCTGCAGTGCTTGCAGACAAGACAGTGTCATGAGAGAGAGAGAAAGGAAGAGAAAAGAGAAGGAACGATCACAAAAGAAGGAAAAGGAGGAACGAGGGGAGCACAATTGCAAAAACGGGATTAGGATGAAGGCACCTCCACAGCAAGGGATTATTTACTGCAGCCGAGGAAGGACAGAGCTGCCGGTGGGTTTCGGGAGGAGGAGTGTATCATCTGGATGTTTTGCTTTGTGAGTGGTGATTGCAGCTGCCATTGGGACTGTGCGCCACCTGAATTGGGGATGCAGCAAAGCCTGGTCCCAAGAGCAGCACCTTTAGGAACGACAGGCAAGGACAGAGCTCAGGGGAAAAGAAGGAACCACCTGCAAGGTTTTCTAATGGGGCTATCTGTCTATCATACAAGCTCACCTGCATTCTGCTGGATCATGGTTTGCCTCTGTCTGCTTTGATGATGTGCTCTGCTCTGGCATGCTAGACCACCAGAGTGCATATAAGCCAAGAAGGACCAGTAGCATTTGGATTGCAGTGAAGAGAAAGCAGTCGTCATCGGGAGCTGGTTAATTTGGCAGTGCTTGTATATGCAACTCTGAAGCGTCTCCAATATACTGAGGAATTCTGAATCGAAGCAAAATGTGACATGGATCGCATATTCAAGATGAGCAGACGTGATGCAAACAGTATTCTGTCTTTAGGCAGTTGGCATTGTAGTTCAATTACAACATTATCTTGTAATTATGTTGTAGGTTTTTAGAGCATTCCATCTAATAGACATATAACAGATGTATAATATTATGTAAAAAAAATTACATTAAGAGATATTTTGGAGGAGATTAAGGTCCTTAGACACAGAAAGACATTTTGTTTTTGTTTTACAGACCACCAAATAGGTTTGGTTGAGACTTGTAATCTAAACGGTTTTGTGCTTCTATGAAAAGAACATATGCATATCAGGGAGTTTGCTGCCTCTTTGTAGCTCACTGTGGGTGTGATGATCTTGCTGCAGCGCAAGGTTCCCTGAGCACATTCTGATCTTCCATTCACAACACTAACCTTCTCCCCTTTAAGGCCAAATAGTTTGAATTAAATAAAAAGGAGTGAACTGTGTATGCATTGCCCCTCTACATTTTTTTTTTTTTTTGCTTTAGAAGGACAATGCCATATTATCTTTTCAAACTGGACTTGTTTCCTTGAAGCCACTCTTCAAAAAAGGACTACCTATAGCTCTCTACCTCCTCCGCCCTCCATCCAACAACAAGGGCTCCTTTTCATCTCTGTGTTTTGTGGGCCCCTGCTGTTGGTGGCCCCTCAACCAAGCCTGGATCGTGCCGTGCTGCTGCTGTTGTCCGTGGCTCTGCTGGCCGAAGATGATGTGGCAGTGCCATGTCTCGGCCTCTGAGTGCCGCTGCTACCGTCTGAATGGCTTCTCGCTCCTCAAACGCCTCCCTCTCTCGGCAGATACCGCAGGAAGCCGGGTGCTGGAGCAATCGGTGGGGGAGTGGTTGGAACACGTGGGCTTTCCTCAGTATGAGAGTAAGCTGCTACTAAATGGATTTGATGACCTGCGCTTCATGGTGAGTCCCCACTGACCATTCCACCAGTTCAAACATAAGAACTGAAAAGTGATCACTTGATGTTAATGGTGAATGTTAGGCATATTGTAATTACTAATAACTGTAATACATTTTTTTACACAATGCAAATAAAAATTAAATAGTTAAAAGATTAAATTAGTAAATAAATGAATTAATAGTTTTTTGTTAATAGAAGAAATTAAGTAAATAAAATTTAAATAATAATTATGTATATATATCTTTGGTAAGGATTTAAATGAGAATTCCACTTCAAATCATTGTATGATTAACTGTTCTTCGCAGTACTTTCTTTTTTTTTTGTAATAAATGTTCTTTGCTACCAATCCATTGTATATATTGATTAAATAAATCTTACTTAATTGGATTTGCCAAAAATGTGCAGGGCAGTAATGTAATGGAAGATGAAGACCTTAGAGAAATTGGCATCACGGACCCAGGTCATAGGAAGAAAATTCTTCATGCAGCAAAGAGTCTACCAAAGGTACCATTTATAAATTACCAAAAGATTGTTGTAATGTTTGCTAAGTATTCAACAGGTCATTCCTAAACGTAAGTGTTTGCATCTCTAGGTGAAAGCTCTTGGTTGTGATGGGAGTACTTCGTTGGCCTCCTGGCTGGACAATCTAGGGCTTGGGGAGTATCTTCACAACTTTCTATCCAGTGGCTATCGCACACTTGAGTGTGTGAAGAATCTGTGGGAGTTGGAAATAGTCAATGTAACAGTAGTTCATATTTCTTTCTAACTAGTGTTGTATAAACAATTATGTTTCAGTTTACACTGAAGTCTGGCTATCTAACATTAGTTTTCTAAATATAGGCACTTTTAATAGGTTACGTGACTTTTGCATTAGTCTGACTTGGTGTCACTAATACTGTTTATCCAGGCCTGATGCAGTGCATGCCTTGTCTTTTTTCAGGTGTTAAAAATTGGCCTTCTTGGCCACAGAAAGAGAATAATTGCTTCTATAGCAGAACGGCCCTATGAGGAAGCACCTTCGAAGTCAAACAACTCCTCCCAGTTTAAGGTGACATATTGTGCTTTACAGTACATGTTACACGACTCAAAATGTTGGATGATCCTTCTATATCTAGAAGGTCCTTTCAAATCAGAGATTCTTGGTGACACAACATAATACTGTACTCTCAATCCTGAGAGTTCAGCTTTTGCTGCGTTCATTTAATACTAAATATACCTGCACACATTGGCCAGTTTGTCAGGTACAGCTAGTATATAGGGTGGATATAAAAAGTCTACACACCCCTGTTAAAACTGTGATGAAAAGGAAAGTTAAGAGATGTGCAAACCTATGCAAGCAGGTTATTGTATAATTTTTTTCTTTTTTCTGTACTATACTGTACCACATGAAAGTTAAAAAAAGATGTGCAAGAATTTATTTTAGTTTTATTATTTGCAGAAGCCTGCAATTTTAACAGTGGTGTGTTACATTTTCATATCCAGTATAAGTGCATTTTGTAGGAAACATAATACATCTGTTTCTACACACAATTTTCCAGCCCTCTGCTAGCTCATTCATCAACAGAAAGAGACCACCACTAAGCAGATATTATTGCCTCAGCATGTCTGGTGAAACAATGTTGCAGCCCGTTTTACACTCATCATTGGTAGAGCTGAACTGAGTACTGTTTATCTAAAATGTTTAGTCAGTATCAGTATTGTACCCTTGCAAACTGAACCAATAAGTTTAGCTGTACCTATTAAAGTGATGTACCTAATATTTGGTATTTGTGTGTCTGTGTGTAGATTCAAGATCTTTTATCTCAAAATCCGGCGCCTCTCGGTTACACGGACCCTTATACGAGTCGCTCTATGGACACGTTACTGCCATTGGGGGATTATGGAAGGAGAGGCAGAGGGGCAGATCAGGAATGCAGCGTCTCACTCCGCTCGTATAGTGAGAGGTCACGCTCACATGTGAGTCTTCTTAATGGTGGTACAATGCTGTAGAAAGAAATTCTTACATTTTTGTTCCCAGTGTGAGAGTGCTCTACAGAGCTAATGGTAATGACATTTTGTCCTGAATTCCTCTCTCTTTTTTTTTTTTATTTAATTGTGTTTTCTTTGAAGTAAACAGCAATGTCTATAAATACTGTCGAATATGTTGTTCTGGACACGATGGTGCAGCAGGTAGCACTGCATCACAGCTCAAGTTTCCCCTCTTTAATCCTGAGTTTCCTGTGGAGCTAATGCAGTGCCATTATCTGTGTCATTATCTCCATCTCTTTAGTGATCAAAATATTTGGATCTCTGTCTGTATTCAGATGTACAACAGATGTGTGCATACTTCAGAAAAGATCTTTAGAATTTAGCGATTTGAAGAACATATTTTTATTCAACTTCTAACTTCGCATAGTTCCTCAGCCTCATCTAATTAAACTAGGGAAATGATTTTCAAATGAAACATTATTTTCCTAATTAAAGAAGTGCTATTTGTAGTTACAATAATAGCCACTATTATTTGAGGCTATTTATGTGACTGGTACAAGGCTGCTCATTTTTAGGTTTTTTTGGTTTGTTAAATTCCAGAAAGATTCAAATAGGTTTACGTGACATGCATCTACTACAAGCCTGGAAAACAATGCTTCATAATTGTTTTTTTTTGCACCTGCCGCAAAAAATGGTGGTTCAGTTTTGGAGAACATAAACAAATGAATATAAATAGAAAGTAAATGAAAATAATCACAACCCTGACTTGGCAGTTAGTAGAAAGAAGTACATGGACACATTAATTAACATTATCTTCGTTTGTCCCACATAGTTGAGCCTGTGTCATATAAAATTAAAAACCTTCTGATTCACACAACCTTTTTTGCTGTTTTCTACAGGATCTAGTCCCATGTCCTCGCTGGCAAGTTTAAAAAAGTTTGTGTCCTATTCCTATTCATATCTGTAGTTGTATTTGTTTAAAGGGCATCTGTTCAATTCAAGTAGTGTATTTTGTACTTGGTTTTAATCTCTAATCAGTTTTTTTTTATGTTTTCCCCATGTTTGTGTGGGTTCCCTGGGTTCTCAAATTTCTTCTTATTTCCTAAAAACATTTTAGTAGGTACATTTGATACCTACAGTAGATTGCCCCTAAGTAATCACATACATTCATAGGGGTCAATGAATATGTATGAATGTATGGTACCAGTGAAAAGTTTGGACACTTTTTTATTTAAGATTTTCTTTATTTTTATTGTTTTCAACAATTAATACTGAAGACAGTGAAATTATGACAGTACAAATATGGAATTATTTAGTCTACAAAAATATTTTTAATTGTGGAGGCCAGGTCATCTGCTGCAGCATTTCATCACTCTCCTTTGTGAACAAATAGCTCTTAAATAACCTATTGGTGTGTTTGGGGTCATTGTCCTGTTGGAAAACAAATGATGGTGCCACTAAGTGCAACCAGATGGGATGGCATGTCGCTGCAAAATGCTATGGTAGCCATGCTGGTTAGATGTGATCTTAATTCTGACTGTCACTAACAGGTTCACCCCTGTACCATCACACCTCCCTCCTTCATTCATCACAGTGTGAACCACATATTCAGGATCTGTCTGTTCATTCTCATTATGTCTAACGAAGACACATCAGTTAGAACCAAAAATCTCAACTTTGGACTCATCTGACTAAAGGGCAGATTTCCACTAATCTAATGTCCAAACTAATTCTTGGTGTCTCCAAACTTTTGACTGTTAGTGTACACTGATCAGCCAGAAGATTTAAACCATTAAACCAGCTAGGTTTTGGGTTCCCTTTGGGCCATTGGGGAGGCTTTGGCACCTCACTCCGCAGGGCTTTCAAGGTTTTTTCTGTGGTGTCCACCAGGATGTAGTCAGCGAATCCTTTAAGTACTGTGGTTTGTGGGAAAGGGGCACTGTCGATTGGACCTGTTCATCCCATGGGTGCTCGATCAGATTGGGATCTGGAGAATTTGGAGGTCTGAGTAGCTGCCTTGGGCTCCTTAACTGTTGGCCCCTGTGCATGGTATGCTGGTGGTGTACTGGGTGTTCTGATACCTTTCTATTGTGGCCAGGATTTTTTCAGTGATGTGCTGCATTGGATTGTCTGTGTAATCAGACCAGACAGACTGACCTTTGTTCTCCAGATTACTGGTGTATAGTTAGTGTTCAGTGTTGGTGTGTTAATGGTATGTGGTTGTATGTGTACATGGTGCTCTGTAATAGATGATAGTCCCATCCATGGGTGTATTTCTGATTTATGACCAGTGTTTCCAGGATAGGTTCTACAGGTCCTTCTCAAAAAATTAGCATATTGTGATAAAGTTCATTATTTTCTGTAATGTACTGATAAACATTAGACTTTCATATATTTTAGATTCATTCCACATAACTGAAGTAGTTCAAGCCTTTTATTGTTTTAATATTGATGATTGTGGCATACAGCTCATGAAAACCCAAAATCTCAAAAAATTAGCATATCATGAAAAGGTTCTCTAAACGAGCTATTAACCTAATCATCTGAATCAACTAATTAAGTCTAAACACCTGCAAAAGATTCCTGAGGCTTTTAAAAACTCCCAGCCTGTTTCATTACTCAAAACCGAAATCATGGGTAAGACTGCCGACCTGACTGCTGTCCAGAAGGCCATCATTGACACCTTCAAGCAAGAGGGTAAGACACAAAAAGAAATTTCTGAACGAATAGGCTGTTCCCAGAGTGCTGTATCAAGGCACCTCAGTGGGAAGTCTGTGGGAAGGAAAAAGTGTGGCAGAAAACGCTGCACAACGAGAAGAGGTGACCGGGCCCTGAGGAAGATTGTGGAGAAGGACCGATTCCAGACCTTGGGGGACCTGCGGAAGCAGTGGACTGAGTCTGGAGTAGAAACATCCAGAGCCACCGTGTACAGGCGTGTGCAGGAAATGGGCTACAGGTTGCAAATTTTGCATGTCATTCGGAAATCAAGGTGCCAGAGTCTGGAGGAAGAGGAATGCCAAAATGCCTGAAGTCCAGTGTCAAGTACCCACAGTCAGTGATGGTCTGGGGTGCCATGTCAGCTGCTGGTGTTGGTCCACTGTGTTTTATCAAGGGCAGGGTCAATGCAGCTAGCTATCAGGAGATTTTGGAGCACTTCATGCTTCCATCTGCTGAAAAGCTTTATGGAGATGAAGATTTAATTTTCAGCACGACCTGGCACCTGCTCACAGTGCCAAAACCACTGGTAAATGGTTTACTGACCATGGTATTACTGTGCTCAATTGGCCTGCCAACTCTCCTGACCTGAACCCCATAGAGAATCTGTGGGATATTGTGAAGAGAAAGTTGAGAGACACAAGACACAAGAATCTGCAAAAGTATTGAGTGCATAACTGAACATAATTATTTGAAGGTTGACTTTTTTTGTATTAAAAACACTTTTCTTTTATTGGTCGGATGAAATATGCAAATTTTTTGAGATTTTGGGTTTTCATGAGCTGTATGCCACAATCATCAATATTAAAACAATAAAAGGCTTGAACTACTTCAGTTGTGTGTAATGAATCTAAAATATATGAAAGTCTAATGTTTATCAGTACATTACAGAAAATAATTAACTTTATCACAATATGCAAATTTTTTGAGAAGGACCTGTAGATTCACAGTGACTCTGAACAGAAAAAATGGATAGTAAAAAGGAGGTTCTGAGTCTTATCAGGTCTAATAGGCTTTTGATCTGAGATGCCCTCTGGTCTATTAACAATGTTTTAAACCCTTTTTCTTGTTTAGCAAATTAGATTAGAAATGAGATGAGAGATTAGTCAATTAATGATAAGCCATTAAAAGATTAATATTGTCTGTTTAGATGCACACAAATGTTTGTGGCTCAAGGGTGTCTGTTTTATCACTGGTCCTTATTTACCCACCAGATGGGATGTATATAAATTTACATCTCCAATTAGGCTTTTTTTTTGTCCAAGTACTGAAGAAACAAATGTCTTGAGTCGTCATTTAAAGACAGTCAAAGACTCAACTGTACGGACATCTGGAGGAAGTTTATTTCACCACCTAGGCGCTAGAACAGAAAAGAGTCTGGGTGATTGTCTTCCTTGATCCCTGAGAGATAGTGGGACCAGGCGAGACACTGGGATATACACTGGGAGATTAACGTTTCTGAGTGTAGAACAAATGAAGAGAATAAGTCTTATAAAGGCAGCTCAGTATTTATTCATTTTTGCCTAAAACACAGGCAGGAAGATAAAGAATAAGATTGTGTTTGCCATAGCAATCAAAACAGAAAGATCAGGCAATACTAAAAGTGAAACATGCATGTGCAAAGAGGCATAGGCATGAGAAATCTCAATGGGTAATGACTAGCTAAAAAAAACAAGCCAGCTGATTAGCCAGGTACAAAAATGTTTCAGTTACATCCAGAGGTGGAAAGAGTAGTACAATTTTGTACTTAAGTAAAAGTACAAAGTTACTTTAGTGAACATTTACTGAAGTACAAGTAAAGTTACCCTTATAAAAATCTACTCAAGTAAAAGTAAAAAGTAGCTCATTAAAAATTTACTCAGAGTAAAAGTTATTGAGTTACTTTTTTTTTTTTTTTAAAGCGGGGGTGGGATGGGGGTTGGGACACCCTTACATAATAAATCTGTTCCCTTTGTTGTGCTTAAATATGACCAGGGGTTTGCGTCATAAGAATTAGTTGGCATTTCACTTTCAGCTGTGTCTGCATCACTGGCATTTGTTTTGTCCATCTCCATCAGTCTTGTGAATTTAGCACGTTTGTTCTCCACGCCCATCAATCAATCAGTGCAGTGGTTTCTGGGGTGAAATTTTTTTCCTTCCCCGTTGTATTATTTGTATTATTTTTCATTCATTTATTTTTTTACTCAGTAGCGAATATGATTTAAAATGTAGTGAAGTACAATACTTTAAACAAAACATACTTAAGTAAATGTAAAATTACAAATTTTAAAAACTACTTTAAAAAGTAGAAGTACACAAAAAAATCTACTCAATTACAGTAATGCGAGTAAATGTAATTCATTACTTTCCACCTCTGGTTACATCACAGATCAAACAGTTCAGGGTATTGTATAATACTTCAAAACAACTGTTTGGAATATATAGTGGTGTAGTCACCTTTTGGATATAAATAAGCAAATACTTAAGGGCCTTTGATTGGATAATTACTGCAGTGATTAATATGTTTCAGCTGGCAACAACTCTTAAAAGCTTAACTGATGTAGTGAGTAGTAACAAAAATGTCTGATTATGCATCTGGTGGTCAAAAAGTGTGTTTCAAAAGGGTCAAATTATTGGCCTACATCAAACAAAGAAAACAACTAAGGTGATTGCTGAAATTGCTTAAATTGGGTTAAGAATTATTCAGTGCATTATTAAAAGAGATCACTTAAACAGATCATAAGAAATCAACAATAGAAATCACAGCTTTTCAAGTAGTGAAAGTAAGAGCACTTCCACATACACATGTCATAAGAACACACAAGATAAGAACTAAACTGCTGTGTGGGCATAAGATAACCACTTGTTAGTGAAACTCGAGAATAAATGAATTCATACATGAATTGGTCATCAAAGAGTTCTGACCTTCTAATTCTACTAAAAGCTGGTGCCAACTTTATTGTATACGTAGTTCTGCTCTTCCATCATCGATACAAGATTCCAGACAAAATTAATGCAAATCATGCTGGAAATAAAATTTAATACATTGCATAAGATTGTTGAAACAAAGCCACAGGAAATTCACACCATAATCAAGGCACAAGGTGACCCAGCGAAATATTGTATAAACTTTTAGGAGTTGGGCAGCATATTTACAAATGTGAAAAGTGTGGATAATAAGAAATGAGTAGTACTGTATTGGTCTTTTGTGGGTCTTGTAACTGGGTGGGTTTGACTAAAGATCCTGAGATGTGTAGTTCATTTGATTACTTATTGTTCCAATAACAGACATTTTTTTCATTCATTCATCCTTAGCAACATCTTTACCCTGGCAAGGGTCATGGTAGATTCAGAAACTATCCCAGACTGTGTGTGAAGCAATGTATTATTTTATACAATATTTCCAAATTTATCATCAAAATGTAAAAAATAATAATAAAAAAAAATGCATGAGGACAGTAAATGTAAATTTGATTACATATTAAGATACTGCTCTAAATGAGACTGCATAATTCATTTCATACAACTGTAACAACAACAGCAAGAATAGACTAATAAAATCTTCAGTGTCTTGATATCCAAACTTTTTTATATTTCACTATGAAAGCAAAAATCACAAGTAGTTTGTAATATTCTTTTTTCATTCTGTGGCAATAATAGTATAGGATTTAAAGATAATAAACCTAGAAAAAATTCTTAAAAAAAAAAGAAAAAAACAAGACATAACAATTAAGCTTACCAGTACCCATCCCTAGAACATGCCCTAGGGGTATATCATGTAACCCTGGTTAGCCAAGCTGATTAACAAGCCAATTTGATTAATGAGGGCGATATCAAGCATCGGCTGATCAGTCTCCAAGCGTATTCAATTAATAAAAGTGCTTGAAACCTCCATTTATTCACTCCTTCTTTCACAGACTGCGCCTTCAAGCACTATGAAATGCCTCAGAGAAATCACAGGCTTTGGATTTCTCAGAGAATAAGCTTGTAGTCCTCGCTCTCAACATGTTCATTAACTTCACTTAATTGATTTAATCGGCTTAAAGAATTTTATTAGCCACTATTTATAAGAGATCTAGTATCTATACAAGTTGTTGGACTCATACTGTTTAGTGGGAAAACATGATTATAAACTAAGATAGTTAACGACAATAAGGCAAGCAAAGCATAATAAGAGTGAAAACCACATTCTTTGGGTTGCATAGAGGTGGAAAAACAAGGAAGCAGATGGTAAAGAAAGCAGCTAAATGTACTTTAATTGTGAGTCTAAATAAGGACAATGGCAATAAGACAATGCTGGTAAAGATTGCTCCCCCCTTCTTTAATGGACCTTAAACACTTTGCACGAAGTGGGGAAAATGTGCAAGATGCATTGCATGCTCCCATCCAGCTAGTTTTGTTCGGATCAGAGGCATTTTTAGGTGCTATAGAGGCTGGAGATAAATGTGGTGTTAAAACATCTAAGGCACTGCTGTAGACAATGCACACCATTCCTAATTAAGGTGGTATTTTATCATCCTTAAGCTGTACAGAGTTTCCACACTGTGCTGTGCTCTCAGTTGATCAGCAGGCTTAGCTGTACCTCCAGCTCCTTCACACAAATGCATTTTAAATTACTACATTCTAGAATTAATAAAATACTAGTAAAACTTTGTAGGCATGCACCCTACCACATACTTGCACACTACATATTGCAGATTAGCACTGACTACCGCTGAACAATATAGGCTGCTACTGTATGTCAACAACAATAAGGCTTCTTCTGGTTTTCATTATTGTAAAAGAGTTTTTCTGTTTCATAGGAGTCAAAAATTTGAAGAAAATATATTTTGCCCAACTAAAATACAGTATGTTCTAATTTAATGAGTTTGTAATTACTGGTTTGATATAAACTGTGCATGTAAATATATACTGTAATATTTTCATTTGATTTTACATTGCCCTATAGAAGACAATATGGCCAAAGATTTGTGGAGACCAGACTATTAGACACATATTTGCTTTTTAATTATCCAATTTCAGCCAGAAGATAATTAGTTTCTTTAGTGGTCATGTAAGGAGGCTTAGGGTGTAGTTGGCATTCCAGTGCATCCCAAAGGTACTTAGTGAAGTAGAGCCTAGGACGACAAGTGCATGACACTTTGTCTTTGTCATTGTCACAGTGACAATGGTCAATTGTGGCCATCTGTGAAGCAATCATGTATGTGAAAGAGTGCTGATATTATTTTGTGCTGCCCTTTGACACAATATGAGCAGCAATTAAAAAGATGCAGCTGGCTGGCTTTGTGTGTTGGCATGTGTCTCCCCAGGCAACTATTATAGTGGCAACGTTCATGGGCCAACATTGGTTAATTAGGCATTAAGGTTAATTTTGGAAGGTTTATAAAACTACATTAGACCAACATTGTCTGCATACAATTGGGATAATGTTAAAACAATGGTTCAAACACAATGTTATACATACATATATTTAAAAAAATATATTTGAATAGACTTTATATCTCTCAATTGTGATCTTGGGACTCTTTTTTTTGCAATTCATTGTTCCACCAGGAAACTTAATCTTTAATCTAATCAGGTTTCTTTTTAAAACTCTCCTTTTCTAAGAAATAAATAAATAGAAAAGGTTGCAGCATGAACAACATCAGTATTCAGTACTGTAGATTCATATTTACATGTGTACTGTATCATATCTTGATACTTTTCCACTGGTGCTCCTAAAATCTCTCTTACAATGCACTTTGGGCTTGACTGCTATGCTTTAATGTGAAATCTATACTCCTTCATTGCCATTGATTTTAAACAATTATATGAAATAATAACAGAAATAAAATACATAAATAAACAAACAAAAAGAATACTGTATTCTGCTAAAAAAAATGTATGAGACATGCACTTGTGTACATATAACCGTATACACAAGTGTATATGTATAATAATAATAATAATAATAATAATAATAATAATAATAAAAGAAGGAAGGAAGCGAAAAACAAGAAAAGTAAGATAAACAATTCTGATGAAAGAAAAGTGAATAACATACTGTATACACAATTTAGTACTTTATAAAACTAGTTTATTTGATGTAATAGTTTATTTAAATGATTCATAAAAACCAACATATTTATTTGAAAAAGTTATTTACTCATTTATCCCTTTTATTTATTTTGCTCTGTCTTAACCATTCACTGGAATGTTTATAAAGGACCGGCATACAGATCGTCACAAGGAATCCCGGCGAACCCCAAGCCAGACTGCATACACCACTGTTTCCACGTGGCACCACCATCCTGAGAAGCTCATCACAGAGGCTTGTTGCTATGAAGCTAGTGTAAGTCACTTTTGTAGATTTAGGCTTTTTTTTTTTTACATACAGTATATGCATATACAGGATGGTTTGGAAGATACAGTGGTTTAACCAAAGTCTGCACAAAGGTCCATAGTTATCAGTACTATGTATTCTATAAGATTGTTTCATGATAAGAATATCTATCTCAGTTTGGACATACAAAGGGACATACCACTTGTTTGTAGTATCATTTAAAAAAGGCTTGAATTTGTAAGGGAAGTAGAGACTGGACTTTGGAGAGGTGGAAAAGGGCCATGTGATCTTATGAGTCCAGATTGAGCCTATTCCTAGTCCAATGGGTGCGTCAGGGCAAGAAGGGAAGTGCATGAAGCGAATGCACTGATCATACACAGCACCCAATGTACAAAAATCTGGTCAGGTCTATCTGCTCAGCAACGTTATGTGGCAATAAACTGAAGTCATCTGATGACATGAATGTGCAGAAAAATTAGGTTATCCCTATCAATGGAGTTTTTTCCCCCTGATGGCATGTGCATATTCCATGACTCAAATTGTGAAGGGGTGCGTATGGGAGCATTTTTAAACATGAACTGGTCACCATATTGCAGGGTATAATCAAAGTTAAGGCAGTCAAATGAAATATTAGAATGTGCAACTTTCTTTTTTGCCGGGCAGTATACCTGCATGTACAGTACTAATTACCTGTATTATATAAGCTGGATTCAAGAAGTAGTTTATTTTATGCAATTTTAAACTACTTAAAGTACCCTGGACATGTAGCATGTATATATTTGTACTTACAAGTAAAGTCTTTATTCTTAAATGACACTGTAAATGTAACTGTGATTTAACGCTGACTTCTTGGCTTTATAGTATCTTGGGTCTGTGATAATCAGAGATCTCAGAGGTATTGAATCTACGCAAGAAGCCTGTTCAAGAATACGGGTAAAACAATAATTTTTTCATATTTTCAGTTTTTTAGTTTCTCAAAAAAATTTTTTAAGTTAGTTTAATTGGTTTATTTAGTTATTATCCACTGTAGTGATTTTCTGCCTATTTTGAATCAGTGTTTATTTTAAATCATCAATAGTCAATTCAATAATACAGAATAGCCGCATAAGTAGCCCAAACTATTCAGCTCAAACACTTACAAACCCACTCTGCCTCTCTGTGTCTCATTTGTCAGAAATCAAAAGACCACCGGAAAGGTCCTGTCATAATCCTTTCCATCACCTATAAAGGAGTCAAGTTCATAGACGCAGCCTCTAAGGTAGGATGAAGATATGCATTCCAAATTTATGCACAGACAAGTAATAACCTAAAGTTACCAGCATAAAATCCCAAACTATCATATACAATAAATAGAATTGTGCTCGATGTCAGCCCCAATGAAATGTTTCAGTCAGTGGAAAAAAGCACTCATGCTAAAATATTGTGACCTATGTAGGGTATCGTGGCAGAGCATGAGATCCAGAACATCTCCTGTGCGGCTCAAGATCCTGATGAACTTCGCGCTTTTGCCTATATCACAAAAGATCTAAAGTCGGGGCACCACTTCTGCCATGTTTTCACCACAGTTGAAGTGGTAAGACATACATTTTAGTTCCAGATTAAGTAAAAAAAAGATAATAAAAAAAAGAGAAATCTAAAGATTAATCTTTAATTTATATTGAAATAGTAAGGTTTCTCAAGTCTATTTTTCATCAATACTATCCACATGTCAGTTTTGTCATGAACATACAGTAACCTTGCGTGTCACCATTAAATTCTACCCTCCATCGTGTTTCCCAATACAGACACAAACCTATGAGATCATCTTGACTCTGGGACAAGCATTTGAAGTGGCCTATCAAGTTGCTCTTCAGGCACAGAAGGCTCGACGTCACAGTACCTACAGTGGTGCGAACTTGGAGATCGTTGAAACCAAGAGCAGCAGGCCGGTGTCATCTCGCAACAGCACGCGCCGCTCGGTGGTAAGTAATAAAGTGTATCTGGAAAGTATTAACTTTTCTACACTTTGCTATATTACAGCCTTTTTTCAAAGTGGATTAAATTCATTATTTTTCACTAAATTTTTACAAACCAAAAAAAATTTTAAGTTCTTCAGGCGTCTTTTGGCAAAGATGCCTTTGTCGTGTGCCTTTTACTGAGGAGTGGCTTCCGTCTGGCCACTCTATCATGCAAGCCTGATTGGTGGAGTGCTGCAGAGATGGTTGTTCTCCAGGAAGGTTCTCCTCTCTCCAGAGAGAAACACTGTGATGGATAGGTTTCAGACTCTTGATCACCTTCCTAATTAAGGGGTTCTACCCTTTATCCCCAGTCACTCACTTTGGCTCACTTTATGGATGATGGAGGCCACTGTGCTCATCTGGACCTTCAATGCTGCAGAAATTTTTCTTTATCCTTCCAAGACCTGTGCCTCGATACAATCCTGTCTGAAAGGGTCTACAGACAATTCCTTGGACAGGTGTGGCCAATCAACTGTAGATTGTGTCCAATCAACTGAATTTACCACTGGTGGACCCACATATTGTTGTAGAAACATCTCAAGAATGATCAGTGGAAAGAGGATGCACCTCAAGTTTAAGTTCAAGTAGGCTTTATTGTCACTTCAACCATATACAGTTAGTACACAGTGAAACGAAACAACGTTCCCCCAGGACCAAGGTGCTACATGCAACATAAAATTACAACATAAATTAACAGAAAAACTAAACTAGCTAACTAAGAGGCCTGAGCTCAATTTTGAGTTTCTTTGAATTTATTTGTAATAAATTTGCAAAGATTTAAAAAAACTTTCACATTGTCATTATGGAAATTTGAAATAAAAATATAACGTGGAAAAAGTGAAGCAATGTGAATACTTTCTGGTTTCACTGTAAATTAAAGAAGCCGACCAGTACTCCCAATAGGTTTGTGTTAACTGTGACCAGTATGAGAATTAAAATACACAAGGGCGATCAAGGGTATTTTTGTTTTTTATGCTTTCAGGGAGAATACCTATTACATTGAGAAAATCTGAATCAATTTACATTTTTAGTCAGTGAATATTTATTTAAATCAGAAAAACTGAATATTTTGTGGCTGCTCCAGGTCTTAAAAACATCCAAATATTCAGAAAAAGTCTCTGGATGCAAGTCAACTAAACTATAATCCTTCAAATAATGCCAGACAATTTGTGAACAAGAAAATATCAGATACTATCATAACATGAAACAAAACATGAAATGTCTTGCAACAACAGTTAATTTGGGTTTTGTTGAAGGAAGATGTGACACAACGAAGTGGCATCAGATAAACATCTCTATCTATAATATTTCTATAATATGAGCCAACATTCATTGATATTGTCTGAATGACTGTGACTCGCACCTGAGTGAGAGAACCTGGTCCTAAATAAAGTTAGGTAGTTTTTTTAGTTAAGGTAGTTTTAAAGTGACTGTTAATGATAAAATGTTTAATGCTCTGTGCTCAGCTGGATGGTACAGACAGTGAAGTGTTTGTCATCTTCCAGTGTTGCAGTTGAAAGTACACTGGGGCAAAGTCCTCATTACGCCATGACCCAAAAACAGCTTGTTTGAATTCTAAATCTCTTAAAATGGATCCCAAATTCCCATGGAATCCCATGGATTCCTAACAGGACCTTGTTGGTCCCCATGTCATCATGCAAACTGTGTGCAAAAGGATTTACAGCAAAGCAACATTATCTAAATTTCTAAAAAGCAAAAATAATGTTGTTTTTTTGGACACACAGCCAAAAAGAGATTTGTTACAGTGGTTCTGGAATTTCCATGTTTTCTTTGCTTGATGAAGTCCAATAGTTTGAGTTTTGTTGCACACATAACTTTTTTAATTGGAAAGATTGTTGAAGATCATGAGAAGCATTTCTAGCAATACTGAAACTTCAGTTTACACCATCAGCACCTCTTCTACCAGTTTAGGTTCACTTTGGTACATGATAACAACTCTCTATCCTAGTACAGACACGCACTGTTTAACCAACAGCTTCGTATACACTCCCGCATTCTTTATACTGCTTCATCCTGTATACAGGGTCACGGGGTGCCTGCAGCCTTTCCCAGAAGACTTAGGGCAAAATACAGGGTACACCATGGACAGGGTGCCAGTCCATCACAGGGCACACACATACACACAAATGCAGACACACAATATGGGCAATTTGGGAAGACTAATTAGCCTAGCCTGCACAGTCTTCGGACTGTGGGAGGAAACTGGAGTACCCAGAGGAAACCCACCAAGTACGGGGAAACTGCATGCATACAGAGGCGGGACTCAAACCTTGCTGGGAAACAAACCCAGACCCTGGAGGTGCAAGGCGATACTGCTAACCTCTAAGCCAATGTACCACCTCTTCGTACGCACATAACTTATAAATGAAATGTTTTGTTAAACATGACCTTGTGTGTCAGAGAATAATAATTTGCCAAAATTAGTAAAAAAAGTTTTTAAAAAATAGCATTTAGTATGTTCTTCAGTCAACCTGTCTATACTGTACTGTACAGTGGTGTTCAAAATAATAGCAGTGTGTTGAAAAAAGTGAGTAAAATAACTTTTAATTTAAATCACATAAATACATTGGACACCCTGCACATTCTATTCTGAATCACAACATGAAGGAAAATGTGCTAAATGTATTATTAGTTTAATGTAAGTGAAGAAAAACAAATATTAGTCTGTTCAAAAAAATAGCAGTGTGGAGTTCAATTAGAGAGGTAAATTATTCAGGTGAAAATCAGGTGTCAAACAAGTTCCCCTTATTTAAAAATAAATGCAGAAAAGGTTTTCTTGTGCATTTCTCTCTGAAAATCAGAGTAAAATAGGTTGTCCAGACATTGTTCAGAAGAACAGCATACGTACTTCAAAAGTTGATTAGAGATGGGAAAACATACAAAGAAGTGCAGAAAATAATAGGCTGCTCTGCTCAAATGATACCAAATCATTTTTAAGTCTTAAAATGGAGACCAAAACCAGAAAGACGAAGAAAACGGAAAACTACCATTCGAATGGATCAAAGAATAACAAAATTGACTCAAAGAACCTCTAAAGTTACCTGTTAGTACTGTTACTATTAGAAAACGGCTATGTGAAGTCAAGCTATCAGCAAGAAGCCCCCGCAAAGTCCCATTGTTGAAAAAAAGACATCTGCTGAAGAGGTTACAGTTCACCAAAGAACACACTGACTGGCCTAAAGAGAAATGGTGCAATATTATGTGGACTGATGAAAGCAAGATTGTTCTTTTTGCGTCTAGAGGCTGCAGACAGTTTGTCAGGCCCCCAAACACTGAATTCAAGCCACAGTACCAGGTGAAGACAGTGAAGCTTGGAGGCTAATGTTTGTTTTTCGTCACTTACATTAAAGTAATAATACATTTAGCACATTTTTCATCATGTTATGATTCAGAATAGAATGTACAGGGTGTCCAATGCATTTATGTGATTTAAATTAAAAGTTATTATATGGATATGGAGTTTTACTCTTTTTTTTCCATTATTTTGAACACCACTGTATGTTGTTATACGGTATTACATTAAATTACACTACATGGTATAATATTTGAATGTATATTATATTCTAAAATGTGTACTATAATATAATGTATAATGTGTTTTTTTATCTGAATATATGTTTCTCTTGGTCTGCTCTCACTTCCCCTCCTTCACAGGGTGCGCCAGTAACGGAATGCCACTGCTGCTACTGTCACATCTGTTCTGCCCACCGTCCCTCCTACCTCCCGCTGCCCTCTGTCAGCCCTGGAGTTCAGGTTCTACTCTCTTTTATTTCTTCTTTCTTTGCAACTCCCTTTCTCTCTGACCTTGCTTCACACCTTCCCATTCCCTTCTCTGACCATTTCCAGTTTTAACCAAATTTTCTTTCACTTTTCATTATTTACCTTTTCTATACTTTACTTTCTTTGGTTTTCAGTTGTTAAGACAAAATAAAAAATAAAAAATAAAATAAAAAAGGGAAGAATAGGCAAGCTGCAATGTATGCAGGACTGTGATAATTTTTCATGTTCTTTAGCTGGAACTGTGACTAACACATGGTTTTGGAATTGTCATATCACTATAATTGTAATGTCACTTTAAGGGAAGACTTTGTTTTTCTTCAGAATTAAGTTTATAACCTTAACAGTTTCCCCTGTGGGATTGTCCGTGTACAAATCCGTTTTTTTAATATATTATATAAGAGTTGCTATAAAAAAATTTGAAAGAATTTTTACAATCAAAAATTTACAGTTGTTCATTGCTGGAAAATCACTGTGGTATAACTAGATTAAAACACGTGGTGTGGGTATAGGAAAATAATCAAGTTAAGGTTAATAATGACCCTTTAATCAGGCTGCATCTCATAATTGTGTTGAATTTCTAATTTATTTTATGATGTAAGGTTAGACTAGCATCAATTTCAGCAGCTAATGTAATTGTGAGTCAAATTGTAGGCAAATATTGTATATTTAAAGGATATTTCACTTCTGAATAATTAATTAATTAGCAAGTTACCCTTGCATATGACCAACAGAGACTGGATGTTGTTTTCAGGAAAAATAGCATGGCTGCCTTGCTTTTGTTACTTGTCAGCTGACATTATATGTATATATTATCAGTTGAAAGAAATATCCCTTTTACTTTGTAAATATGTATACTAGTAAATTTTTGTGGTATGATTCCATTTCGAAACAATATCTATATTTCCATGTACTATATACAATTTCTCTGTAGTTTTTATATATACTACTTTATGTTTATATATAATGCTGAACATTGTAGATCCCTCCATGATTTCTAAGTAAGAGAACTTGCAAAATCACAGGGTGATACAATGAGGTCAATAAGTATTTGATCACCCTGTGATTTTGCAAGTTCTCTTACTTAGAAATCATGGAGGGGTCTACAATTTTCAGCACAGGTGCATTTCCACTGGAAATTCGGAAATCACATTATATGATTTTTTAACAATTTATTTGTGAATTACTGTGTCAAATAAGTATTTGTTCACTTGAGTCAAAACTTTTTTATATTTGGTACAGAAGCCTATAGTTACAGAGGTCAAACGGTTCCTGTAGTTCTTCACCAGGTTTGCACACACTGCAGGAGGGATTTTGGCCCACTCCTCCATACAGATCTTCTCTAGATCTGTCAGGTTTGGGGCTGTCGCTGAGCAACACAGAGTTTCAGCCCCCACCAAAGATTTTCTATTGGATTTAGGACTGGAGACTGGCTAGGCCACTCCAGAACCTTGATATGCTTCTTACGCAGCCACTCCTTGATTTTCCTGGCTGTGTGTTTTGGGTCATTGTCATGTTGGAAGACCCAGCCACGACCCATCTTTAATGATCTGACTGAGGGAAGATGGTTTTTGCTCAATATGTCACAATACATGGCCCCGTTCATCCTCTCCTTAATACAGTGCAGTCGTCCTGTCCCCTGTGCAGAAAAACACCCAGCCCCATGCTTCACTGTAGGTATTGTATTATTGGGATGATACTCATCATTCTTCTTCCTCCAAACACAGCGAATGGAGTTAAGACCAAAAAGTCTTTGGTCTCATCTGACCATTTCTCCCATGACTCCTCTGGATCTTCTAGATGGTCCCTGGCAAACTTCATTAACTTCAGTAATGGGCCTTGACATGGGCTGACTTAAGCAGGGGAACCTTCCGTGCGATGCAAGATTTTAAACCATGACGTCTTAGTGTATTACTGATAATACCCTTGGAAACGATGGTCACAGCTCCCTTCACGGCATTGACCAGCTCCTCACGTGTACTGTAGTTCTGGGCTGATTCTTCACCATTCTTAGCATCACTGATACCCCACAAGGAGAGATCTTCCATGGGGCCCCAGTCCGAGGGACATTGACAGTCATCAATTGATCCATCAGTTGTTCTTTTTTCACCAAGCTGCTTGGCAATTGCCCCGTAGCCCTTTCCAGCTTTGTGAAAGTCTACAATTTTGTCTCTTGTGTCTTTTGACAGCTCTTTGGTTTTGCCCATGTTGCTACTTAGACTTTGGCTGATTGTGGGGTGCACAGGTGTCTTTATGACAGCTAACAACCTCAAACAGGTGCTACTAATTTAGAATCATGAGCAGAGTGAAGCTGGACTATTTAAAAGCAAAATAACAGGTCTTTGAAGGTCAGAAATCTGACTGATAAGCAAGTGATCAAATACTTATTTAACACAGTAATTCACAAATAAATTGTTCAAAAATCATATAATGTGATTTCCGGATTTTTCTTTTTAGATTCTGTCTCACAGTGGAAATGCACCAATGCTGAAAATTGTAAACCCCTCCATGATTTCTAAGTAAGAGAACTTGCAAAATCAAATACTTATTGAGCTAATTGAATATATATACACGTTCAAAAGTTTTAGATCACTTTCTAACTCTTTAATTTTCTAATTCTAAAGGAATGCTGAAGGCGTCCAAAAAATGCATTAATCTCCTTTGAACAGTTGATATTGAGATGTGTATCTGCTACTTCTGCTCTGTAAAGACTTCATAACGCCTCTAATCTGAGGTGCTGTTAATTGGTCATTTTTCAGGCTGATAACTCTAAATGAACTTCTCGTCTGTTTTGGTCTCGCCCTCCTGGGATGGCCTTCATGAGAGCCAGTTTCATTATGGTGCATGATGGATTTTGTAAATGCACTTGTCAGTATTGTTCTTGCAAGAACTATTACAGAAAGGCTGACCTCTGTGTCTTAAAATAACAACTAACTGTTGTTTTTGTTGTTGTTACATAATTACCTAATTCCATATGTGTTATTTTATAGTTTTTAAATCTCCAGTATTGTTGTAGAATGTAGAAAATAAATCACTAAACAAAAACAAAGAAATTTGCAAGTGATCTAAAACCTTTGAACGGTAGTGTGTATACACAATGGCTTGCAAAAGTATTCGGCCCCCTTGATTTTTTCCACATTTTGTCACATTACAGCCACAAACATGAATAAATTTTATTGGAATTCCACGTGAAAGACCAATACAAAGTGGTTGTACACGTAAGAAGTGGAATGAAAATCATACATGATTTCAATTTTTTTTTTTTTTTACAAATAAATAACTGCAAAGTGGGGTGTGCATAATTATTCAGCCCCCTTTGGTCTGAGTGCAGTCAGTTGCCCATAGGCATTGCCTGATGAGTGCTAATGACTAAATAGAGTGCACCTGTTTGTAATCTAATGTCAGTACAAATACAGCTGCTCTGTGACGTCCTCAGAGGTTGTCTAAGAGAATATTGGGCGCAACAACACCATGAAGTCCAAAGAACTTTAAAGTCTGAAGAACTTTAAAGCAGGCTTAGGCTATAAAAAGATTTCCAAAGCCTTGAACATCCCACGGAGCACTGTTCAAGCGATCATTCAGAAATGGAAGGAGTATGGCACAACTGTAAACCTACCAAGACAAGGCCGTCCACCTAAACTCACAGGCCGAACAAAGAGAGCTCTGATCAGAAATGCAGCCAAGAGGCCCATGGTGACTCTGGATGAGCTGCAGAGATCTACAGCTCAGGTGGGGGAATCTGTCCATAGGACAACTATTAGTCATGCACTGCACAAAGTTCGCCTTTATGGAAGAGTGGCAAGAAGAAAGCCATTGTTAACAGAAAAATATAAGAAGTCCCGTTTGCAGTTTGCTACAAGCCATGTGGGGGACACAGCAAACATGTGGAAGAAGGTGCTCTGGTCAGATGAGACCAAAATGGAACTTTTTGGCCAAAATGCAAAACGCTATGTGTGGCGGAAAACTAACACTGCACATCACTCTGAACACACCATCCCCACTGTCAAATATGGTGGTGGCAGCATCATGCTCTGGGGTGCTTCCTTCCAGCAGGGACAGGGAAGCTGGTCAGAGTTGATGGGAAGATGGATGGAGCCAAATACAGGGCAATCTTGGAGTCTGCAAAAGACTTGAGACTGGGGCGGAGGTTCACCTTCCAGCAGGACAACGACCCTAAACATAAAGCCAGGGCAACAATGGAATGGTTTAAAACAAAACATATCCATGTGTTAGAATGGCCCAGTCAAAGTCCAGATCTAAATCCAATCGAGAATCTGTGGCAAGATCTGAAAACTGCTGTTCACAAACGCTGTCCATCTAATCTGACTAAGCTGTAGCTGTTTTGCAAAGAAGAATGGGCAAAGATTTCAGTCTCTAGATGTGCAAAGCTGGTAGAGACATACCCTAAAAGACTGGCAGCTGTAATTTCAGCAAAAGGTGGTTCTACAAAGTATTGACTCAGGGGGCTGAATAATTACGCACACCCCACTTTGCAGTTATTTATTTGTAAAAAATGTTTGGAATCATGTATGTTGTTCGTTCCACTTCTCACGTGTACACCACTTTGTATTGGACTTTCACGTGGAATTCCAATAAAATTGATTCATGTTTGTGGCTGTAATGTGACAAAATGTGGAAAAGTTCAAGGGGGCGAATACTTTTGCAAGCCACTGTATAAACAATACAGGTGTAAAACTAGAGGAATCATCCTTCTTTACAGGATTTTTTTCTTTCAAGCTCATAAGCTAAATAGGGAAACTGAGAAAAGCATTTTACAAAATGTTATGTTTAAGGAAATTAGAGTAGAGAAACATTCTAAGTGCAAATTAGTCTGTTGCTCACTATGTCAGTTCACAATGCACTGCATCCTAGTACCACATACAGGCTGCAGTTGTAAATGTTCTGCCATTCTATGGCACATGTGGTGGGTGAGCATTTGCAGTCTCATCCGTCCCTCCCTCCTCCCCGGCAGATGGAGCCCATCGAGCAGGAGACAGATGTGCAGTCCTTGGGCAGCAGCTGGCACTATGACCCTCGTGACTTCTCCAGGCCGGCCTGCGGTGCCAAGTATGAGACCACCATATTCTGAAGCGGGGACAACAGTCCTAACCAGCTGCCCTGTTAAGCCACTTGCCCCCTGAGAGAACTGTAGTGCCCTGTGCCTTCTCACTGTGAATTGTAGCCTCCCTCAGGGCAAGATCTGCTCCCTGATCTCTCTCTCTCTCTCTCTCTCTGTCCCTACAACTCATCTGTGTAGTTTTCTTGGAGAGCCATCTGCCATCTTCTGCATTTTGAAAATTTTGTCTAGACATCCTGGACACTCCTGCAGCTGCCCCTCTTAAAAATTCCTTTCAGTCTGATAGTCTATGTAGTTCTTACTTTTCAGACTATTTTTTCTATTAAAAGGCTGATTGTTAACAGTCCACTCATATCAAAGGATTTTGCCTCTGTGAAGCCTCTGAGCACAAACTGAAGCGTAGCTGGTTATCATGTCTTGTAGTTGAGAGACCTATACCATTTAGATATATTTCGGTTTTTCTTTACAGACACGAATCGGTCAAATCTAGCAACATGAAATTTTTGTTTGGAACAGCAATACTGTCCGTGCCAGTTTCAAACATAATTACGAACATACAGTTCATCGCCACTGGAGATGCAAACATGTAAGAAATCCCTCACAGTATGCGCACTATATCCGTCTCCACCTCCACTGATGATTATTTCTAGCTTGCCCCATATTTCTGCCGCGCTCAGTGCACAGTTCACTGTTCACGACTCGCTCTCCGTGCTTCGTTTTTCCTACCTTCCTTTGTCCAACTAGAAAACATACAAGTGTCAACACATGTTCAGTTGCAGTTTTGCATAAAACATAGCTTGGGATATGAAATGCAATAATAAAGATGGAAACAGGTCAGAGGCCTTAGAAAGTTCAATTGCACAGCACAAATATGAGGCCCGATTCCCCAGTTATGGTCCTCTTTTTTTAATATGTATATATAAATTATGATGTTGTTGGTTGCATTAATAATCATTGTTCTTCCTTCTTACTTTAGCGCATATGTGTGGCACTACCAGGGCTATGACTAAGTGTGATTAATCGCAGCATGAATCTGAATGACTTACGGTTTGAAACCCTTAAAAGTTTTGTATTTGTATTCGTACACTGTAAAATCATTTAGTAAATACAACATTTGTGCATATGTGTTCATGCTTTTTTTTTTTAATTGTTGCTTGTTTTGTCAGTGTTAACACAATCCGGTTGGTGGAACCAAAAAAAAATCAGAATTCAGTGATTGGGTTAAACTTCAGCTTAATCATGAAATATCTACCATAGAAAGATTAAGAAATGATAGTTTAGGGTTAATGTGATTGGAATGCAATTCAGTTTTACTGGATAGTCTCTACACAATGCAGAGGCTTTCTCTCCTTCCTCGCCAGTCTCTAGTAGTCATGGGTCAATTATAAGTGAACTTGTATCATCTTTACATTTTGTGACTGACTTTTTATCAGTTCACAACTTTAAAATGAATGAAGCACTTTAGCACAGAGAATGCTATAACACAATACTAACTTGATTCATTCCTACTAGATGATTCCAGTTGACAAGGATAGCAGAAAAAGCTTTACATTTTTGTGCCAGTTGAAAAAGAAACATTCCAGGGTGTTATTTTATTAGACAGGTAGCATTCAATACACAAATTACACATCATAACTTACTTTGTTTCCTGTTGTAAGTGTATGTGTTGGGCTGGTATTGATGCTCAAGCTGGTCTGTTGTTTTTCTGAAGTAGACTGTTAAAACTTAGTTTCTTCATGAACGTGTTACATATCCTCAACTTAACAGTCATGACATTCACACGGCACCACCCATCCATCACCAGCTTTTCGTTTGTCCCTGTTGGGTTGCTTCCATTCCCGAACACCTCTCACCGACCCGTGCAGCCCATCGCATTGCATTCTGTCTCATCACTGTATTCATGTAAATCGTATTTTAACGTGTCAGACTTGTACTGTTAAATACATGCCCATGTAAAAAAATTCATTCATTTAGATACCCAAGGATTAAGTCAAATTTCTGAAATCGAATGTATATTTCTTCCTGTGTAGCTGACTCCACCTTTCAAGTTTCCGGACACCAAGGTGTGAATAGAAGTGGAAATCAGGTGAATCATAACGTGTGAGTGAATGAGTGAATCAAGGCAGAAAATTGCAGGACAAGGAGGTTGATCCCAGTACTGTGTGATTACTCCTGTGATGAGTTTAGACAAGTCGCAATGAGGATTTGAGCATTTGCTTGCGAGGTGGGTCTGTGTGTGTACAACAGCCACAGCATGCTAGTCTTTTATGTTTAAATAAACATACTGTTTACTTGACTATTAAATGGCAAGCATATAGGAAATCTGGAACGGGACATTAGTATTAAGTTCTGTATGGTCAATTATAAGTTATGTTCCTCAACACAGGCTTTACTTAGATACAGGGAATTGTCCAAATAGAACAAAGTCTGAAGCAAAATATTTTAGCCTTTATATTTAAGACCTACTCTACAAGAGTGACAAATTTGTTTACTAAATGTTTGCTTTAAGAATTGTTTGGATAGATTTTTAAATGTTAGCCAAGATTATTGGAAATGTTAAAGTAGGGCTGTAAATTTACACCTGAATAAGAGCTGACTGGCAACATAACTTCTGTCATGCAATTCAGAATGAACACTGTGCAACGACATCTAGAAAAATGGCTTAAGCTGAAGGTACTCAACTTTAATCACACTGTGAATTGACCTACAATATGCATTTTTCCTTAGCATTGTTACTCATTATTCATGATGTGATGGGACATTTAATTTTAAAAAAAGCTATATAGCTATAGCATGTCCCACTCTTCATAAAAATCAAATTTTCTGTATACCGCTTGCACTTTATTTTGTTTGCACTGAGTATTTGGATATGATGTCAAGATAGAGACTTGCCAAATGCTGTAGCATTTGTATCCTTGAATTAAACAACCAAGTCTATTTTGGGGACTAACCTAAAATGTTATATAAAATGTTCATAATTCTTTCATTTAGTTGTCATCAATATAAATGACCTAATAAAATTTAATGACTTTTTTCGTGTCCACCATTAAGCTAATTAATTATGTTTTCCATACTTCATTCTGGAAGTTTCTAATATTTTGGGTAAAGTAAATCCCAACGTTAGATGACTGATATTTTTCTTCTAACTGTAAATTAGCAGAAGCGTTTGAAGTTTTTTTTTTATTTTTTTTTTTATTGTGAAATCAGTCCTAAAAAAAAGGGGGGGAGAGAAAAAAAAAACTTCCAACACTAAAACTTAAACCAATTCAGCATGGAAAGATCACAAATACAGTGTCTTAATTAACAAATATAAATCATTGGCCATGGGGGGAAAAAATCTAGACTTCCAAGTTAAAAAGAGAAAAAAACCTGGTCCTGTTAAATGAAACATAATCCGCTTCCAAAACCACTGAAACCAATGGTTAAGTCAGTGTATGCAGTTGATGAAGTCTTTGTTTAGAAGATGAGGGCAATCATGGAACAACAGTTCTTTCTATCGATCTGGTCGTACCATGCCAGGTCTAACAGGGAGCATCATTGGCCGAGCAGGAGGTCGCATCATGTGGGGGCCTGGCATCATCGGCATATGCCCACCCATTGGGGGCCGCATACCTGGGCCTGCAAAAAGCAACAGGAGATTAGTGCAAACCTGGTTACCATGCATACCTTAATTATCTGATATCTAACTGAAGTATGTTCACAAAACGATAAGATTGCTATCTATTTCATGGACATTTTTCAAGGGTGGGGTGCAGGAACTTAGCAAGCATGTGAATGATAACATATCCTACCTGGACCACCAGGCATCATGCCATGTGGAGGAGGACCCATCATGGGCATCATTGGCGGGCCACCCATTGGAGGAGCTGGCAACATCCCCGGCCTAGGAGGTCCACCTGTAATCCAAACACTTGATGTCAGCAGATGAACATTGCTCATGTAAGGCCCAGACTAAGCTTCAGTGCTAGGGTTTATTTGAGTTGTCCATTCAAACAGCACTAAAATTCTCAATTAAAATTAGATGTAATCCTTATCCTAGAGTTTTGCATGGGCATGATCTTGGAAAAACATAAGCTACATTTTGCCACATTTGGGAACAAGAAGGTATGCAGGATGATCTTTGCTTGTAAGATCCATCTTTGATGGTCCCATGATATAGACTACTCAACTTTTCATAGTTACAGCAAAAAACTTTTGTACATTTCTATTTTAGGCTGTTTTATTTGTGCCGCAAAGAACATTTAAAAAAAAACTTAATTAAAAGCTGTATACAGGCAAAGTGGAAATTTCCAGTTTCAATGTTTTTTTTGGGCCGCACTAAATGATGAAAGTAAATAAACAGGTGCAACAAATTAAATTTGCCTTTTGGGTTACACTATTTAAGTACATGCAGATTCTTAAAGTGTTTAGTGTGGATGAGCTGGTGGCAGAGCGTGGTATGGGGCACCCTGAAAGCTTAATGACAAAATCCTAGCTTAATGATGGATTGCAGCTGCATCTAAAACAGCGTCTAGGAGATTTATAATGCATGTTTAACTACAGCCTCGGTAGCAGCTGAAAAGTGAAGCTGTCAAATATTTTGACATTAACAATTAAAGGATGTTAAGCTTGTTTTTTTACTGTCTGCTTTGCTTGTTTTTCCACCCCCTAATAATCTGTGCAACCCACTGTTCATTCATCTTTAAGAAATGGTACATTCTTGTCAGGATTATTGTGCTTAAACTGCATAACTAGAGTCAACAAACTACTTTACACTGCATCTAAAAAAACAAAAAAAAAACCCAGAATATCCTCCGTCTGCTTAGCAGCTTTAAGGACAGGCTGATTTACTTTTCCAGCAGAGCTGCAACAATGTCAAATACCTGGTTTGCTGACCCTGACATTAGGGTTTGGTACCGAAAACGGGTGCTAATACGGTACCGGAACCTATATAACCGGTATTTACCGGCCCGAAACAGAACGCGAATTTCGGTGCCACTTAAATGCCTGAACTGTCAATTGAAATATTTGTTCTCTAGATTCATACATTTTTATAGATGAATCGTTCAAATAAAAAAAATTAAAAGCACAAACCATCAGGAAATGAGACCATCCGAGATGCGTGTGAATGCAGCAACTAACGTTACACTCGCTCTGACGTCAGCAGGCGGTCTACAGCTATCTTAGCTTGCTAAATTAAACCACTTGCGTTAAAATGCCTAAAACGAAACTGTCGAAAGTGTGGCTAAATTTCACAAGAAAGGATTCCGACACCGTGACGTGCAGCAAATGTTTCACAGCAGTTGCGTGTAAAGGGGAAAACACGTCAAAATCTAATGAAACTTTCGAGCGCAGACGGAATAAACTTAAAAGCAGAATAAATACACGGAATAAAGTTTAAAGCATAGGGAGGCATCGTGTTTGACAGTTTGCGGACAACAGCTGGCACTATCGGTGTGAACGATCCCAGTCATACAAACTGTAGCAAAAAGGAGTCCTCCGATTATGATGACGACAGCAGACTTTCCGCAGGTTAGTAGTAGGATAATGTAATGTTAATTGCAAATGCTAACAAATGGTCAAACGATATACTAATGTAACATAGATTCTGTTTATAATTATGGCTTTCCAGCTAGTACTACAACAGTGACCCCATTTACTGTACCATTGCAAAGAAGGCTATGCATGTCCTGTGCAGGACATGCAATACGTCAGGAAAGGTGTCGTATTTTGCCAGAAAAGGCAAATATGGTGAAATTTCTGCAAAAGTATTGCAAAAATTTTAAGCTTATATATTCATATGTACTTTAAACTTTAATATATTGGTAAATTTTTTGCATTCAATTTTTTGTTCAATAAAAAAATTATTCTTGAGTTTGTAAAGTATCGGTCCAGTTTTGGCACCGGTACCGTTTTGAAAGTATCGATTTGGCACCGGTATCGAAAAAAATAAACAAATGATACCCAACCCTACATGACATTACTGTGCATAATGGGGTATTGTCAAGAGGAATTGGAGAAACACCCAATTTCTTAATACAGACAATTTAAACATATAATACTTCAGCAGTGCCACAGGCTGATCAAATATACGTAATGCTGCACTGAAACAAAAAAAAAAAAAAAAGCACCAACAAAATAGAGTGCATAAATTAAATATTTTTATCTGGATTTCTGTAAATACTTGTTTGAGAAACTGGATTTTTTTTTCATGAGCCTCAAGTCAATCGATGAAGTGAAAACTAAAAAGGCCTAAAATATTACTTTTTCTTTAATGAAAGAAAGTTTTTTTAAGTTCCCAATCACACATACAAAGTCAATCACTAACTATGCACACGTTCCCAGTAAAATATATATATATAAATTTTTTTAGTGTGCAACAGAGTTTATTCCACATGAGTAATGCAGGTGTAAATGAACAGAGGTGAGTAGAGATGGGAGTGGGGGAAGTGATTCAATTATAAATCTGGATTATTTTCTGTGCTGAGTCGTGCATCACCACATTGCCTCCAAAATCGACATTTTTCAGTTTTTACATTTATAGTAGAGATGCACAGTTTGATGTGCTTGATCAGTTGTAACAGATTAGCCTTGGACATAGCTAAAAAAAAAAAACTCTGTATGTTTAGTAATAATTAGGGAAACTGAATACACTTTCAGTCGTGGACCAACGACCAACAATGTGCATTATTTTCACAAAAGCTCACCCAAGCCAATGTGTGTCATGGGTTGAACCAAGCATCACTAAAAGTCAGGATACTTGGCTTCATGCAAGTTTTCAAAAATGCACTAAATTTAACTGTTCACTGGTTTTCAAAAAGATTTGTATATGTAGCAAGACTATGGATGCTTGGCATGTTATCCATGCAGGAATACCTACAAACAAAGCCATTGCCCTATAAGATTATTTTTTGGCCAGGAATGACAACATGAGGCCTTCCTTTTCCCTATACCGCAAAAATGCTGAACAATTTCAGTAACATTTAGCAGTTGATAATGAGAGGTGTCTGCTACCTATGTTCTGTAAAGTCATAACTCTAATCTGAGGTTCTGTTAATTGGTTATTTTTGAGGAGATTAACTCTAAAATGTACTTGTCCTCTGGAGCAGAGATAAGTTTTGGTCTTGATTTCCTGGGATGGTTTTCGTAAGAGCCAGTTTCATCATGGTGCTTGATGGGTTTTGCAAATGCACTTGAGAATACTGTTCTTAAGTAAGAACTATTCCAGCACAGCTGACCTTCATGTCTTAAACTAACAAGTGACCTAATGCCATATGTATTTCTAAGTTTAGAAAAAAAATTTCTAAAATGTGGAAAAGAAATCAAAACTTGTGTCCAACCATTTGACTGTGGTACTGTGTATCAGAAGTACTGGCAAAATCCTATTACTTATAAATGGTTCCGAAAGCATAAGACTTACTAATATTAGGATGAGGCAGCAGGGATCCACCTGGAGGGCCAGCGCCAGGGAATGGTGTAGGTGGAATTTTCCCTTGCTGGAAAGCAGCAGCTGCAACACACAAAAACCATTTATAAATCCACACAACACAGGAAATCACTTATTGTTTCTTCTTTAAATTGTGTGTACATACAACAAACCACGTCTAAGAGAGTGCAACATGACTAAATTCTAATCATCATCTTTGTCTTTCGGCTGTTCCCTTTCAGGGGTCGCCACAGTGAATCATCTGCCTCCATATAACATGACTAAATTCTAATAACAGGTTCAAACAGTGCAAAAGTACTTACTAGTTTTGTCTATCAGGCTCTGTGCCTGCTCCTCCATCCATTTCTGATAATAATCTTTTACATTCTCTTTATGTTTGCGGCCACTACAGTGAGTTTTCCTTACTGATGGCTGAGAAAACACAGGACTTGGGGTTATTTCGGTATCCCAAACATTACGTAATTTGCATTCAATGCATGCATCTAAAGCAAACCTCTTAAAACCTATACATATTCTGAATTACTTCAACAAAAATACAAAATCTTACCGAGTCGTGCGTCAGGTATGTGTCGCAATAATCACAGTAAAACCTGAAAAGAAGAGAGTGCGAGTTATGCAGGTTTCTCATTGTGAATGACAGACATGAATATTGCTAGACTAGTTAGCATGCACGCCGAGCTAACCCAACACATCAATACTTGGACAATAATTTATATCGCTTTTTGTGGCACTAAACGCGTTTAAGAAAACCCAACAATAGATGCAACAAGCGAGGTAAACACTGTTACATCCAGCTAGCGCTAAAGCTAACGAACGTTAGCTCTTCACTCAGAATCTCAACCGTGTTTCTAAAAACAGACTCGTAACGAAAGCACCGAATATAACAAAACTATTTACAAACATGCATTACGAATAATTTTATGTAGCAATTAACACAATGAATTAAACATACTTCGGCATCTTTACGGGCAAACAAAATGCGGCGCCCTAACCGGATGTTCAACGAGCTGCCACCCAAGTGAGAAAGAGTGGGTGAGCGCCACCAGCCGTTCAGGAGGAGCAAATACTACCGGCGCTAAGCCAAAACGGGGCCAATGACGTGGTAAGTTTCCGTACATGACCACGTGACTGCTTTGGAAGCGGGTCTGAGAAAAAAATTAGAAGTTAGAAAAAACAACTTACAAAAACAAGGTTGTTTATTCATGAGAAATCTGTATAATGGCTAAGCTTTGTCTAATTTCTAATGTCTAATTTAAAATTGCTTAAAAGTTAGAGAAAATAAATTACAACACAAAAAATACTCACTCTCTTAACGCCTATACTGCTTTATCCTGTATACAAGAAACAGTATGACTGCAGATCAATCCCTGCTATTCGTTATCACCCAAATGAGGATGGGTTCCCTCTGAGTCTGGTTCCTCTCAAGGTTTCTTCCTATTGCCATCTCAGAGAGTTTTTCCTCGCCACTGTCGCCATCGCCCTTGGCTTGCTCATCAGGGACAGTCTTATAATTTTGATTCATACACATTCCATAATTTGTTTTGATAAATAAATGCCAAATAAAATTTAATTGAATTCACACACTACTCGCAGTTTGGGAATGGCAATCAGGCTAATCTGCATGTCTGGACACTGGGAGGAAACCCACTTAGCACGGGAAGAGCATGAAAACTCCATGCACACAGATCATGGCAAGGCAACTGATCTAGAAATCTGTTGGTAAAAACAGGTCACATGAACCAACAATGACCTGCTGACCTTGTATTGTAGGAGTATGGATAGAAGAGGTCTTTCAATTCTTCTACATGTTTAAACTATTTTTAAACTAATTTGCAAAGATTAAAATGCACAAAGAAAAATCTAAAGCAATTAAATTAACATTGTTTCTCCTAATTTTTGTGTTAACCACTAAGCCACCACCATGCACAAATAAATAAATAAAAATAAATAAATCAAATACAATATAATATTACAGGTCTAAAAATTCATTGAATATACACGTTTGTAATTTCTGATGTTTTTAGAGAAGTATTAAAAAGTGAAACCTCTTTAAACACACACAGTGGCTTGGGGAAATTGGCATACACATTTATGCATATATTATCTTGTCATTACATTATACAGTATGTGCCGCTCAAAAAATAGAATATCCTGAGAAAATTTAATTTAATGTAAAAAGTGAAACTTGTTCATTACAAGATTCATTACAAGTCTTTTTTTTTGGCTTATTTCTGTTTTGATGACTCTTCTGATGTCGTCTCTGGTTCAAGATTGACATGAAACTATAGGAATGCTTTTTGGGCTATCACATTTTGACTCTTCATAACATGTTACCAGCTCACCAGTCTTCAATGAAACCACTGAAATTTTGAGTTTGCAATTGCTGTGTTTTTTTCCCTTATAATACATCATAGTTTATAGTAAAAAAAAAAAAAAAAAAAAAAATATATATATATATATATATATATATATATATATATATATATATATTTGAATAATAAAAATATTTTAATTATAAAATAAACATTTATTATATTCTAAATTATATATATTGTAGTAAATATCATCTATATATTAAGCAAATATTAGTTTAAACAAACATTAATGCTATTTACTGTGATTACATTCAATTAAAATTTATCACAGAAAACTGCAAATAATTCTGGTATACCAAATCATGTTAGGAAATTCTCTAAAGATTGATGATGCATTGTACATGACAGGCTCTTAGCCAATAGTGCATCTGTTCACAATGAAACTTTCTGCAGTCTGACCAAACGTGTATCCGATTAGAGCTTCAAAGTTAGTCTCACAGTAATTAAGAATTATAAGCACAATATATGGTGGTAATGATCATACAAGTGTAAAAACAGGCCACATAAACCAACAATGACCTGCTGACCTTGTAGGGATATGGATAGAAGGGGTCTTTCAATTCTTCTACATGTTTAAATTATTTTAAACTAATTCGCAATGATTAAAAAGCACAAAGAAAAAAACTAAAGCAATTAAATTAACATTGTTTCCTCTATTCCCTCTTACCCACCACGGAATAACATAGATGAACAGAATATTTCCATATATACTGTATGTGACAAATGATAAGTGAAAAGGTTAAGTCTAAGGATTCAAGAATTACATTGTTTTACATAATGACTTTTTTTTTCAAGCTCCTTAACATTTTAAGGTGTTAATGTTGCAACAATTCCTTACAATAACAACAAACTTTATTTGTACTCATATACAGGACAAACATACAGAATGAAGTATACACATGTAACACACACAAAAAAATCCCACTATTCAGCTATATTATATAACTGCTAGATGAGTCTCAGGAAGATTTTTCATGAAATGGTAAACTAAAATGATCAGTAGGACATATACAAAACATATTTATTTTCCAATAAAGAATCAGCTCTGTTCTTCAGTGTCTGTTTGCACATAATCTCAAATGATTCAAATAGTCCTTCAAAATCCAAGATTTAAAAAAGTGCCACAAAACAGTTTCTCTCATGATTCAGTTATGTATTATTCTGATCCTGGGGCCTCAAGCATGAGAAACATTAAATTAGCCAAAATTACTTTTTATATAATTATTAAAAAAAAAGACAAAACAGATATCTTCAAATAAGTGTCTGTTTTCAGTCAATACATGGCCCCTACTTGCAAACACCATCGCCAGTGGTATAAAAAGTTAACACTGCAACACAGCTCAACATGCCAAGTGATTAAATCTTGTCTGTTTGCTTATTTACAGCCCAAGGCTGCTGTGAATTCACTGTCTATCCATAAGAGAGATTCTCATAAGTTGGATTTGGGGCCACTATTCACAGGAATGGCCCTGAGTTCTGTCCGCATGCACAGGTACTCGCCGATGACTGCCATCAGGGCAATGCAGGCCACGTTAACAAGCCACCACGACAGAGCAGCTGGCAGGTGGGAATTATATATCCAGCAGCCGATCATGTGGAAAAAATGCACCGTGACTGTGAAGTCCAAACACTGCTTTCCTCGGCGGATAAATAACCACAAGCCCAGAGCACTGACAAGAGACCAAAATACAGATACATTCATATTCATTCTATTAGGCCAAGCTGACTAGGGTTCTCATGTATTCTTAAATAAAGGAATATTTCTTAAATACAGGAATTATTACAGGCTTACAGGCTGGTTAAATAAAAGTACAATATATATTAAACACATTCCATATAGTAACAGGCACATACCATGTGAGAGAGTTCAGAATGAACGCCATCATAGAGAGTCGCCCTTGTGTTGTTGAAAAACCAATGACCTTAAATATAGATTAGGAAAAAAACTTAAAGTAAAAGAAAATCTGTTTAAACTAATTGAATGATTGTTAAATACTTTCATTTCTCAGTATTGCACATATCAGTATTGATTAAGGTGATTAAAAGTCTGGCTTTAACACCACATAGTTAAATTCTTCTCTCTGTGCTTAGTAAACTTACTTCATAACTGAATATCTGAACCAGAGATCTGTTGGTGTGCACAAGACCATCCACGCCGGCTAACCAAAGCCCTAGGAAACTGTAGTAGATGCACTGCATCAGGATGATCTGGGAAATGATGAGCACCGGATCCCAAATGTAGCTGCGGAACTGACTGGCCATCTTCAAGCAAGACGGTCGAATCACCTTAAGAGAAAGACCATGAGCAGCCCAGATCTTCACCCTGCCTAGTAATAGGTTTAATAGGAAAAAAAAGAAAAAGAAAAATGAAATACTTTTGGTTAAGACTTATGTATACATGCAACTGTACACGGTGTCCTAAAAGACATAATTAGGCAATTACTTGCATAACAGCAGATGTGTTATCCAAGACTGAGACAGAGGCGACTGTCCGTTTTTGTAAAAAAAAATGGTGATGAGGAAAATATTTTACATAATAGAGTTACATTTAGGTAAAAGGTGTTAATAGAGACTTTTGGGACACAATTTAGATGATACATGATGAAGTTGTGATACATTTAACAACAGGTCGCAACATAGGTGCATGAAGCATAGCCAGGTAATCAATTTGTATAAAGTATTAAGTGTTAAGTGTAAAGTGTTATAGGCGTTAACGTTTCTCTTTGCTGAAACACAAAGCAAAGTCCATAAAAAAACATGGTTTCTATCAGCGCTATAGGACACGTAGAGCGTGTTGTCAGGCTACAGAAACAAACATCAGCTTTCCGAACTAACCATTCGCCTATAGTGCAGCTTAGCAAGTGAGCCACAGCGCGGGAGTCAGCGCTGTTAATGAGCACAGCTTCACTTACCTACACTTTCTGAGTCCAAATATCAGCACCTAAACAACTAAATAACTCAAAATCATTACAACATCACAAGATCGTGTTTACAGCTCGGCTGATCACAAGGCCGGTTAAAGCAGCGGATATGTCAACAAAACAATGTGAAACCAGCACCAGCAACACTTCCGATAAAAATGGATTCCAGAATAAAAGTCCTAATAAAGATTATCGTTAAAAAAAAAATCTCACACGGCAGAAATGGTTTGAACTGGTGGAATTAAGTTTTCTCATACATATACCTCACAGTGTAGCATAAAAATTGATGACGTTCCCTACTGTTACATTTGAAGAGGCCAAACAAACACTGGCCAAAAGAATTTCTGTCTTATATTCAAAACTCATCATCCATACCATTTTATAGTGTTACAGTCTATAAACATGGCACACACAATAGAACAGGGCGCGCACACACACACACACACACACACACACACCAGACAATTTTGGAACAGCAATCTACCTAACATTATTACCCACTGCACCTTTTGTGCACTAATCATTCTCACTCCTGTATATATCATTTGCTATCATTTATTATTTCATGTAAATATGTTACTTGTGGCGGCACGGTGGTGTAGTGGTTAGCACTGTCGCCTTGCACCTCCAGGGTCTGGGTTCGATTCCCGGCCAGGCTCGATTCCCATCTCTGTGTGCATGGAGTTTGCATGTTCTCCCTGTGCTTGGTGGGTTTCCTCCGGGTACTCCGGTTTCCTCCCACAGTCCAAAGACATGCAGATTAGGCTAATTGGTGTCCCCAAATTGACCATAGTGTGTGAATGAGTGAGTGTGTGTGTGTGTGCTCTGCGATGGATTGGCACGCTGTCCAGGGTGTACGCTGCCTCGTGCCCTGAGTCTCCTGGGATAGGCTCCAGGTCCCCATGACCCTAAATACAGGATAAAGCGGTATAGAAGATAAATGAATGAATGTCACTTGTGTACTTCTGGTTATTTAATTTAATTGGCTCTATACCAGGCAAGGGCGTAGATTTGGTCTGGACATTGGTGGGGACCTATGACTCCACCCCCCCATCCCCTGCCCCACCCACCAACACCCCCACCCCAACTCCGTCCACGGAATGCATGTTTTTTTAATATGCTGCAAAATCACTTTACATTAATACTAGCAATGCTTCGATTGATATTAATCCACTCAAAATGCAATTCATTAAGTTAAATTAAGGAATAGTGTAATGTTAGTGGTTCCTGGTTAATAACATTTTATGACACTTCTGTTCACACAACCAAATGTTCTAAGTGCAATATCTGATTATAATACACTTGTGCAATACTTCTTTTCACTTACACTAAAGTTCTAGTGCAATATGTAACTAAATTATGTGCCAGAGCTAATTCTATTCTATTCTATTTTACTTCTATTTATTGTTATTTTTCCTTAAATTTAATTAAATTTTCCTGTCTAATATATATTTTTTCATAATCTAACTTTTCCTTGCTTCCCGGTAAATTAATCTGAGCAACTGCATAAGAGCAATTTCCCTCTGGGATTAATAAAGTTCTTTGAATCTTGAATCTTAAAGGAATGTTTAATAACTGACAAAAAGATAGTTTAATAAAGACTATTCTTTATTGAGCCATAGTGCAAACGAAACATCTCAAGCATCAGTATATATAAAAGTAGATTACATCTAAACATGAACTACTGTTAGGTACCACACAACAGCTCAATGCCTATTGCTCCTGTATGAAGGAGCCAAAAACATGCCTTCGCCTCTCGTTAACAGAAATAAACTGCTGGCATATTTGTTTGACATCAATATTGTCCAGACTGTTCTGGCGGACATGGCATACAGCAGCATTGTTCAATCTCATTTGTGTCATTGTTGATGCAGTCAGTGAATGCATTTTAAAAACTATTTGTGTGAAGTGGATTGTCTATTGGTGAACTGTAACTAAATTCTAGTATGTCAATTTCTTTCACAAGACTCATTTCTGACAAACAGTCGTCATTAGATTAGGAGAACTGACAGCGATCATATTTATACTTTTACATTTAGCTGTTTAATCTGCTGTTAGTTTGAAGTCCGTATTCACAGACTATAACCTGCCCTGCTGTAATGAATGTGCGTCAAAGGGGTAAAAAAAAAAAAAAAAAAACACTAGCAGTAACGTCAACTGTTGTCGTTACTTTGATGGACTTTGATGGATTCACTAGCGAACTTGAAGCTCCTTATGTCCAGTTTCTTTTCTTTTCCTTCTTTTTTTTTTTTTTTTTGCTGCCGCCTCCTCACATGTCTGTCACCCAACACACCTTCTTGCACGGGAAAAAAAATCCACTGCATTTGGCGCTGCTTGTGTCTGAACGCAGCCAATAGCCTATCACATGATAGCAGGGAAAGGAACAGCCAATCAAAATGTTCATGTGTTTTGGGGGCGGGAGGACTCAAGGAGAGAACGTGATTTATCCCTTTCTGCGTGTCTAGGTTAATGCTGACAGCACGATTTTATTTAATTTTTTTAAGTGGATTAAATTATTGGTGGGGACATTTCAATGGTCGGAAGATATTGGTGGGGACACATCCCCTACATCCACCCTAAATCTACGCCCCTGATACCAGGGGTACTCAAATATAAATTTGAAAGGTCCACTTAGCAAATTTCTATTCAGTCCGAGGTCCGGAAAAATGACAGTCCAATTTCAAATTGACAACTACAAAAAAAAAAAAAAAAAAAATTTTCGAACATACCCAAGAATGACATGGTAGTCCTTTTAGTGTTAAAGGTGACATCATCTTTGTGTCACCAGTGATTTTAACTTGGGCATAATAGGTGTGAGGACCAGGTGGAGGCACTAAATGTTCATTGGTGAGGGAGCTGCGATATGTGTTTTTCACCATGCTCATAGTTGAAACGGCATATTCATAGCATTATGTTGAGGAAAACATTGTGAGAATTTGAAGGGCCATTTTCTGCAGGACAAGAACACCTGCTGCAGTAACCATCTTTGTCCAGAAGTTGAGAAGGTGACCACTTTTGATTGCTAGATTAAGCACACTGATTTTCTGCTTCCCACGGGGAGCACGAATGCATATTTTTCTGTCCACCCACTCTTAAATTCGCTGTTTTCAAAATTAACTTATATCAGTGGCCAGCTTTGAGCATACCATTATGATATGAAAGACATATTATAATAAACCGAATGAGTAGCTCACCTCTTATATCTTCCAGTCTGATTCGTTCGTTCTTTTGAATCTACTGCACCATATAGCGTCTATGGGAGTCACGAGACAAACTCGGAACTTGACGATTCATTGAGAACCGTTCAATTCTGTTTCCTGTACAGTACATAACCTACTGAGGTTTTGCGATGATTTGCGCATGCGCGCCCAGTAGAAAATGAACGAATCACTCTCGGAAACGACTCGTTCATCTGAGTCATGTTAAAGATTAGTTCAAAAAGAACAAATCATTCATGAACGACCCATCACAAGAAGACTCAAAGATATATTGCGCGGAAACACAGTTGCGCACTTCATAGAGAACTCATTTGGATTATGATTAAATTAGCATGTTTGTTTTGGCGTCTGTCCAGATTTAACCGTATTTTGGTCTGGATGCGGACCGGAGTCAGTCTATTATTCAATTCAATTCAGTTTTATTTGTATAGCGCTTTTAACAATTGACATTGTCTCAAAACAGCTTTACACAATCAAAAGAATTATTTAAGTTTGTATGGAATGTGAATGTTTATGAATAAAATGTTCAGATATTCCCTGGCGAGCAAGCCTGAGGGCGACAGTGGCAAGGAAAAACTCCCTGAGATGGTAATAGGAAGAAACCTTGAGAGGAACCAGACTCGACAGGGAACCCATCCTCATCTGGGTGAAACAGATAGCAGGAAATGATCTGCATTTATACAGTGTTAGGTTCAGCTATAATAGTTAATGTTAATTGATGTTATAATAGTTGATGTAAAATGGAGTCCAGTAGTTATTCGAGACTCAGATAGACTTGTAGAAAGTTCCAGTCCTGAACTATCGAATTGTCAAGTCCTCAGAGAAACAGCTGACAACACCAGTCGAGGCCAGAACCATCTTCTAAGTAGATAGAATCATCCCCAGACACCAGGCGCATCCTAAAGAGACACACGGGGCATCCATGCGATGAGACCTCCAACCAGAAACCGGGCACCAGGATGGATCAGACAGGTCCGGAGGGCAGAGGGAGTCTGGATCACTGGCAGCTCAGGAACCACATGTGTAGCTCGACAGAGAGAGAGAGAGAAAGAGTGAAAGGGGGAGACAGGGGGAGAGAGGAAAGAGAAAGAGGGGGAGGAAGAGAAGAGGAGGAGAGATTGCAATTAGGTATGGTCACAGTCACAATGTCTAATGTGAATGTATATTTACTGTAGAGTGCAAGCAGGGACTCCGGCAGGACTAACTATGACAGCATAACTAAAAGGGAGAGCCAGAAGGAAACACAAACATGAGGGCTCCCTGAGATGTAAAGCAAACAATCACCTCACTGTCAACAAACCTGAGTGATCAAATGAGACTGAGGAAGACAGCATGTAAACATACCAGTTCACCATAATACTCTACGTCCATGAGTCCCCCAGATCTGCTCCTTTACCTTATGGCAAATCTATTTATAAAAATGCTTGGCTAAATAAATAGGTTTTGAGCCTAGACTTAAACACTGAGACTGTGTCTGAGTCCCGAACACTATTTGGAAGACTATTCCATAATTTTGGGGCTTTGTAAGAAAAAGCTCTGCCCCCAGCTGTAGTTTTCATAATACGCGGTACTGATAAGCAGCCTGCATCCTTTGACCGAAGTAGGCGTGGCGGATCGTAAGACACTAGCAGTTCGCTCAGATACCGCGGGGCGAGACCATTTAATGCCTTATATGTCAAGAGTAGTATTTTAAAATCAATGCGAAATTTCACAGGGAGCCAATGCAGTGAAGATAGGATAGGGGTGATGTGCTCATATCTTCTGGTTCTAGTGAGGACTCTCGCTGCTGCATTCTGGACTAGCTGAAGCTTGTTTATGCACCTAACTGAACAACCAGACAGTAAGGCATTACAATAGTCGAACCTAGAAGTGATAAAAGCATGAACTAGTTTTTCTGCATCGTTTAGCGACAATTTATTTCTTATTTTGGTGATATTTCTGAGGTGAAAGAATGCTATCCTGGTGATATTATCTACATGAGCTTCAAATGAAAGGCTGGAATCTATAATCACGCCGAGGTCTTTTACTGTTGCACTTGACGGAACAGAAAGGCCATCTAAAGTTACGGTGTGATCTAAGATTTTACTTCTAGCTGCATGCGGTCCTATGACTAGAACTTCTGTCTTATCCGGATTAAGCAGAAGGAAGTTAATTAGCATCCAATTTCTTATGTCCTGCACACATTGCTCAACTTTAGTAAGATGGTTTTTCTCATCAGGTTTTGTTGAGACGTATAGCTGTGTGTCGTCAGCATAACAATGAAAACTAATACCATGCTTACGGATTATGTTGCCCAGAGGAAGCATGTAAAGGGAAAAAAGCAGTGGGCCTAAAACTGAACCCTGCGGAACGCCAAACTCCACTAGAGAACATGCAGAATAATCACCATTTAAGTCTACATACTGATAACGATCGGTCAAATAGGATCTGAGCCAGGAGAGGGCTGTACCCTTAATTCCTACTACATTTTCTAATCTGTGAAGAAGAATAGCATGATCAATAGTGTCAAAAGCTGCACTGAGGTCGAGTAATACAAGCATAGTTACACAACCCTGATCAGAGGCCAATAGGCGGTCATTTACTACTTTAACGAGTGCTGTTTCTGTGCTGTGATGAGGCCTAAATCCTGACTGATACAGTTCATGTATGCCATTTCTATGTAGATATGAGCATAGCTGCTCCGCTACTATCTTTTCCAGAATCTTAGAGATAAAGGGGAGGTTTGATATTGGCCTGTAATTGGACAGCTGACAGGGGTCGAGGTCAGGTTTCTTAATTATTGGTTTAATAACTGCTACTTTAAAAGATTTTGGAACATAACCAATGCTGAGTGAGGAATTAATTATTCTCAACAGCGGTTCTGTTATTACTGGTACTATCTGTTTAAGAAAATGTGTCGGAATAGGATCTAATATACAGGTTGATGAATTTGCAGAAGAGATGAGTGAAATTAGTTCATTCTCTTCAAGAGGAGTAAAGTATTCTAGGTTTGAATCTGACATGGCTAGGTTAACATCTGTATCAATTACATTGTTTGGTTTCAAAGCCTCAATTTTATGCCTGATATTTACAATTTTATTATTAAAAAAGTTCATGAAGTCCTCACTATTGCATGATGTTGTTGTGGAGATTTCTGTAGTGGTCTTATTTCTGGTTAATTTGGCTACGGTATTAAATAAAAATCTAGGATTATTTTTATTTTCTTCTATAAGAGTGGAGAGATACGTTGATCTAGCTACACTAAGAGCTTTCCTATAGTTCAGGATGCTCTCTTTCCATGCTATTTGAAATACCAACAATTTAGTTTGACGCCATTTACGCTCTAATTTCCGAGCAGTCTGTTTTAAAGTGCGCGTGTGATCGTTATACCAGGGAGCGAGTTTCTTATCTCTAATAATTTTTCTTTAAGTCTATTAAGTACCCCCGCTCTACACTTTTCCATTAATTTTATACTTTTATTGCACAATGACAATAAATATGAATCTAATCTAATCAGATTTGGTTAACTAGAAATTCATCTGTATCAGCTGCTCACAGACAGAGGAAGTTGGTAAAATAAAATATCATACAGAATAGAGTAAAAAACACTCACAGAACAATATTTTTTCCAATAAAGTAAAAAGATAAATATAATGTAAAAGATAATATTTGAAAGGTATGAAAAAAATTGTAAGTGCACGCACAAACACACACACAGAGACACACAGACCTGTGCAAACATTTTAGCTGGATTTGAAAAAATGCTGTAAAGAAGAATGCATTAAAAACAAAAAAATTGAAGTGCCAAAATTGTTAAGTTTTATAGTTAATTTGGAACAGTGATTTATAATCTTTTTAAAACCAAGTCGTGCAAATAGTTACTGAATTTTTCATTTTTTTATCTCTTTGCTTATATATATATATATATATATATATATATATAAAAAAATGGACACACCAAATGCTCCCTTAAATTACCGTAGTGAATAAAAAATAATAAACGCTCCTTTAATCTTAAAATCCTTACATTTTGAATGACACATAGGAATATATAAAAAATATATATATATATATTTATACATTTAATACAGAAAATGTGTGCACCAAATAAGCTACGTACTTCTAAAGTTTTTGTATAATCTTGCTTCCCTAAAATTCTAGTGGCTATCTTTTGCTGTTTTGGAGAGATGATTTTACATGTGCCCAAAAATGGCCATTTCATCATTATCTTTTCTCTCTTCAAACAATAATAATAATAAAAAAAAAACTTCATTACAGGTTCTTAAGGGACAATACTATAGAAATGTACATATTTACTGTCCTCTAACAATAACTCAACATGCAGACTTTATTGTCTAAATAAATGGCAACAAAAATTACTACTAAGTGAACATGTCAAAACTGTGTCCAAAATGATAATCTATGTTAATGTTGTTATCTATCGCAGCCTTAATCCTCTTGGGATTCACCAGAGATGCACATGTTGTTGCTGGGATCCTCTTCCACACCTCCACAATGATATCACGGAGCTGCTGGATGTTAGACACATGGCGCTTCACCACCTTCAGCTTGAGGATGCCCCACAGATGCTCAATAGGGTTCAGGTCTGGAGACATACTTGGCCACTGACAAACACATGAACATGATGAATAGGACTTTGCATGGTTAAAGATGGTCAGCTGTTATCACTTAGTGTATGCTCACTTTTGTTGCCAGTTATTTTGACAATAATGGCTGCATGTTTCATTGAGATGCATGGTATCGGTTCAATCCACTGTTTAAATAAATTAATGTGGTACAACTCAGAGCTTTTGCGCTTACCTGGCTGTTGTAGTCTGTAGTTCACTGGCCTGATGTTTCCACCACGGTGAAGTTACTTTGACAGCGTGCCAGGAATTTACAGGTTCCCAACTTGAAACTATTTCAGTTGCTTCACGCTAGGGACAACATGCTTATTATTTTGGTTTGTAATTGTTTTACTGTACATATTTAACCACTGGAAAGGGGAGGGCTTCTTTGGGCACTAGTGGCTCAGTGGTAGGCCCGGGTTCGATTCCTAGCCAGTGCCCAAACCCCAGTAACTGGATGCAGTGCCGGTCCCAAGCCCGGATAAAATGGGAGGGTTGTGTCAGGAAGGGCATCCGGCATAAAACCTGTGCCAAGTTGTAGTGCAGACTGGGTATTCCGCTGTGGCGACCCCTTGCAACAAAGGGGAGGGCTTCTTTCTTCTACATCTAACAGGACTCTTAGCCCAAACAGTAGCTCAACATGGGTGAAGGCAGTGGAGACATGCAGTGTCTCTCTGACCGCAAAGAGCACATTCAGTAGTGGCTGCGCAATTTTACCCTCCTTCATCCACCACTCTTTAGCATCTGATTGAAGTGATCAACAAGCCCATCAGCCCAGCAGGTGCTAATGCTCACCAATTTCACACTTGTTAATGAGACTAATCAGAAAAACAGGGCTTGAATTTGCTAGGGAGCATAAAGATTGGACATTGAACCACTCATCGTGCCAAGTGCCTACCGTACAAGCCTGTGGGGCAGGTGTGATGATATAGGGATGCTTCAGTTGGTCAGATCTTTGTTCAGCAACATTACAGTTTACATTTTTACAATTACAACATTACAAAAAATTAATTCAGCTGACTAATTGAATATACCGATTCTAAAACTAAACATACTAAAACATTGCGTACGGACAAAGCTGTAAATGTGCGTACGCAGTAAAAAAATCTGATGTATGAAACACTGCGTACGCGGAATCCCATGCATATTCTCTTTGTACATCCGAATTAGCGTGAAATTGAGCGCACGTGAACGAGCGCAAAACCCCTCCCTCCCTCCTCCCCCGTATAAATATGGTAATGACTCCACTTTGGCAAAACCAAACGAAAAAGCAATGGCAAAAGCAAGCAAGAAGAGAAAGTTCACAGAATGTGAATTGGAGATGCTCCTATCGGAGGTAGACCAGAGAAAAACTGTGTTATTTGCAAGTTTGTCCTCCGGAATTAAAAAAAAAATAAATAAAAAAAAACTTAGCTGGAATGATATTGTGGCGTGGGCGGGCCGGCGGCTGACGACCGTCATGCTTTGCGGGGGTTTTCTCTGTCTCTACCATGAGAGAGAGGGGTGTTTGGGTTAGTGGCTTCGGCCAAGTTGGGGGTGTGTATGTGTGTGTTTGACCTGTGTATGTGTGCTTGTGCTGAGAGTAATAAACTACTCCCCAGCCATTTGCATTGGGGAGCAAGCAAGCTCACTCGTCCTCCAAGATCCCTGCTAGCGTCGAAAAACGCTACATTGGTGTCAGAAGTGGGATGGAGGCTTTCAAGTTGGAGCGAACGGCGGAGGACCTGCGAAAGATTCAGGAGGGCCGCCGAGTTGCAGCACAACTCCGGATGAAGAAGCATCTCCCGGATGGAACCAGTGCCAGCAAAGCGGCACGACGAAAGCAGAGCGGCGAGATGAGGATCCCGGCACTGGATCTCGGAGCGGAGCCCAACGTTGACGCTGAACAAGTTACAGCTCCGTGCCGGCAATGTGCGCTGCAGCTGCGCCTTCCCTCCTACAACGGCGCCGTCGAACCCTACGCATTCTTCGCCCAAGTGGAGCTAGCCGCCGACTTCGCATGCTGGTCTCCGGCGGAAACGGCTGTAAGGGTTGCACTCTTGTTGAAGGGCGACGCGCTCCGGGCACTGGAAGACCTCCGGGCCGATGATCGGAAGGACTGGGCAAAGCTTCGCGAGTCGCTTCACCTTTTCGGCGCCGGTGACCGTCAAGAAGCAGCGTGCGAGGAGCTGGCGGTCTGCTATCCAAAATGCGAGCCGAATAAACAGGAAGAGCTAGCATATCGGGCTTTTCTTCGAGGACTCCGACCGCCGCGGCTCCGTGAGCACATCAGGTTAGCAGCACCAGCTTCCCTCACCGAGGCGCTACGCGCAGCACAGCGCGCTGAACCCATTACTGTGGTGCATCACGGCGAAAGAGCCGAGCGACCGCCCGCAGCTCGGGGGCCATCAGTAGGTGAATCTAGCCGGGGACAGGGCTACCCGTCACGGCTAGACAGTGGAAAAGTCTCTGGGGTTTCGCGGCGATGCCGAGGCAACGTTCCTGGGACTGAGGGACAGCGTACCCCAGCAGCCGTCGGACGAGCGCTGGTGGTCGTGCCAGGTGAACCTCCAGGCAGCAAAGCGCGTCGTCGGTACTGCGAGCGAGGTAAAGAGCGCGTGTGCCGAGTTACTCCCTCGCCGAGAGCATCGCCTGCAGTCGTTTCAACTGCGCCGCTGCTGGTAAAGAAAGGCCCCACCCAGCGCTCGCGGGCACCGCTGCAGGACTTTCGGGTGGGGGCACCTGTGGAGCGTGTAGGCGTGGACACTCACAGCCAGGGGCGAGGCTTTGCTGCTGGTGAGCAGGTGTGGGTGTGTTCCGGAAGGAAGAGAGGGCGTTCACCCAAGCTCATGTCTCACTGGGTGGGCCCCTGTACGGTACTTGCGCGGCTCTCTGATTTCATCTACCGGGTGCGGTTGGCGGGGCGGGCGCGAGTGTTGCTCCACCGAGACCGTCTTGCGCCTTACCAGCCGCACGCCGTCGGCGAGACATCGAACTCTGCGGAGGCCGGACCGCCTCCGGGACAATGTGCACTACAAAAGGACCCCGGCGTGCAAAGCGCCAGCGCCGACCGCCTTCACGCCTCCAAGACTGAGAGTCATGGTGACCGGGGACGGTCACAGCTCGGGTGGGGGCAGTGTGGCGTGGGCGGGCCGGCAGCTGACGACCGTCATGCTTTGCGGGGGTTTTCTCTGTCTCTACCATGAGAGAGAGGGGTGTTTGGGTTAGTGGCTTCGGCCAAGTTGGGGGTGTGTATGTGTGTGTGCTTGACCTGTGTATGTGTGCTTGTGCTGAGAGTAATAAACTACTCCCCAGCCATTTGCATTGGGGAGCAAGCAAGCTCACTCGTCCTCCAAGATCCCTGCTAGTGTCGAAAAACGCTACAATATCTTTAAATACATCACTCACCAAGAAGCCACTCATCGCGCACCCTGCCACCTTGGAGCCTCATCCCAGCCATGCTGTTTGTGAGTATGAATGAATCATGGGTTGACCCAGGCCACCTTGCCACAATATTTGTTAGGCGCATTTGAGCAGGGTCGGTTCTAGACCAGACCATATGGGGGGCAGTCAGAAATTTGAAGGGGGCATCCTGGTCTAGCATTGTTTTTTTCCCCAGATCATGCGACGGGGGGCGAATTGCACGTGCTGCAGCCTGTGAAATCTAATACCGTATTATGTAGTGTCCCTTTTTAGGCGGATTGTTCCGCTAACGCAGATCATTTTATCAACTTGTTATAAATTCATTTTGTGAGTACTGTATATTAGCATGTGCTTTCTCAACATTTCAAATTTTTTATTTGAGGGGGCAAGACATTTATTTGCCCCTCGTATAACCAGCCTTGTTTAAGCATCACATATTATTTGCCCATTTATTGAATGGAAATGTTTCCGATTCACGTATGCAAATTCGTCTTCAGATGGCGCCTTTATAGCAACGTGCATGCAGTCGATGGCTCCGATTACATTAGGAAAGCCGGCGATCGCTGCAAATTGCGCTTTCATGTTTGGCTGGTCAACTGCATGGTATGGAAACCTTATATAACTGCTAGACATGCGGATGATCCCGTCCCATACAGCTGGCACTGCACGGCTCAAAGACGACTGGCTTAATCCCGAGCGGTCTGCCAGTTCCCTTTGGAAAGAACCAGTTGCCAGGAAACCAATCGTTGTCAGTACCTGTAAGGGAACGGGTAATGCGTGGCTCCTCGCTGTCTCTCTTTCCAAATTTGGACCCAACTCAGCACAGAGCTCCAAGAGGATAGCTCTTGGAAATCTGAAACGGCTAATAAGCCAGTCATCGTCATGGGCCAGAAAATCACTGTGATCCCTAAAAATGCGTTCCCTTCGGATTCGGCCATTGACAATGTCCTCTACTAAGACCAACACTGCCATTGCCATAGACTAAGGGTTGTATACATTTGCAATGCTTTTATATGTTCTAAATCAAATAATTGGTAGAAAAATAGTGTCAATTAACCCATTTTATCAATTATAAATTAATAGCAATGTTTTTCACATGTGTTGGTGCGATACTTTGTAGTGTGCAATTTAACATAATTGCCTCTAGGAGTCACCAACAGAAATAAAAGAAACACACACAAGAAATACACGTACGCCAGACAGGAACTTGGCGTGGAAGAACGCACATTCTCACGTTAATTTCACTGTTAGTAAATCCGACCATGAGCGTGAAAACTGGCCTAAGCAAAGTTTTTGTGCGTACGCAGCGTTCATACATGAGGCCCCAGGTGTTTTCATTAAAGAAAAAATTCTACACAGCACAGGCATATTGCAAGTGGACAATGCTATCAGACTCAAATTGTGAAAGAATGATTCAGGGAGCATGAGACCTCGTTTTCACACATGGATTGGCCACCACATAGTCCAGACCTTAACCTACTGTAATTGAGAATTTTTGGGACTTTATGCATCTTTTACATACCAGTATAAGATCTTAGAGAAATATTTATGTGACTCTTGATAGAAATGAATATTGTGACATTGCATAAGCTTATAAAAACTATAAAAATGTTATGGCCATAATGAAAGCAAATAAAAGTCCAAAGAAGATATTAGATTTTGTGACTTTTTTTGTAATGGCCAGGCAGTTTATGGTGTTATATTGTTATATTTATTGTTATGTTCTTGTATTAGACAGTTTTGATTTTGAGTAAAGTAAGACTTTGTGTAAAGTTAAACAAGGAGTAACTCACTCATCGTCTATGCTACTTTTTTCTGTACTGAGGGGCACGGGGGCCTGGAGACTCAGGAGACTTGAGGCACGAGGCGGGGTACACCCTAGACAGGTTGCCAATCCAGCACAGGGCACACACACACACTCATTTACACACTATGTGCAATGTGGGAACGACAATTAGCCTAATCTTCAGGTCTTTGGAATGAGGGAGAAAATTGGAGTACCCGAAGGAAACCCACCAAGTACGGGGAAGTACATGCAAACTCCATGCACAGAGACCCCGGAGGTGAAAGGAAACAGTGCTAACCATTACACCACCATGCTGCCTATGTAGAGTAACTATTAAGGAAAAAATATTTTCTATTTGGATAACACTACAAACAAAGGTACAACCTATTTATGGTCATTCTTTGTATTTTGCAGGGTTGTTTTTAATTTATAACTGTAAATATCACCATGCAACATAATATTCATTTGTTTTATTAATGTATATTTACAATCCAGTGCTACAAGTCAGAATAAAAAAGCCAACACAAATGAACTAAATTTACCCTTTTAATACTTTAATACATCTGCTTCTACTACTTATCTATTATTCATTCATTCATTTTCTATACCGCCTGTGTTCAGGGTCGCGGGGGACCTGGAGCCTATCCCAGGAGACTTCGGGCACTAGGCGGGGTACACCCTGGACAGGGTGCCAATCCATCGCAGGGCACACACATACACACCCTACGGGCAATTTAGGAACGCGAATTATCCTAACCTGCATATCTTTGGACTGTGGGAGGAAACCGGAGTACCCGGAGGAAACCCACCAAGCACGGGGAGAACATGCAAACTCCATGCACACAGAGACGGGAATCGAGCCTGACCGGGGAATCGATCCTAGACCCTGGAGGTGCAAGCTGACAGTGCTAACCACTACACCACCGCGCCGCCTCTTATCTATTATTTATGATTGTATTTCGTTTCTTTTTATTTATTTTATTTGTTATATTTATCAATGTATGTTTCATTTGTTTGCACGTGGTCATTAATGCATCTGTATTTGCACTAGAATTCACTCACTCATCGTCTATACGGTCACCAGGAGAATTAGGGCAGAAGGTGGGGTACACCCTGGACAGGATGGCAATCCATCGGAGGGAACACACACACACACACACACACACACACTACGGGCAATTTGGGGAACGGTAATTAGCATAATCTGCATGTCTTTGGACTGTGTCTTCGTCTTTAAAACCAAACTCTAACAGTTCATCAACGTGTCACCATTAGGCAGTAATAGAAATTGTAGTTATGGACGAAGGGCCTGGGGATTTAAGTTAAACTAACTTTTTGGGCTACACGCAACAGTACTGTGTTATGTGAAGCCTATCTGGATATGGATTATTCTCTGTTATGACGTATGAGCTACAACACAAACAAATACAATTAAAAACAAAAAGTCTCAGTTGGCTTCCTCAAAGAACATCCCAACGCCACGGAACTCAAGCAAATCACAACGCTATGTCTGATTCGCCTTAATTTCGGACCGTTCTGAGTGAAATTGAGCCGGACACATGAACACCGCGCCGCTGTGAGGATTTCGCGCCGAATGTGAAGAGTTTTATTGAGGCGAGCGTTTGTGACGTCACGTGTCCGCTGCATGCTCTATCACTTACCTGCTGTTGCTTTCAGGGAGACATTGATGAGACAACATTAAGCCAAAGAACATGGAGGAAGAAGGTATATTTGACCTGTTGGACCGGTCCATCGACCCTCCTGACGCGGGAGTCATCAATTTTAAAGCCCTCCGCGGTCTCCTGCACTACATGCTGCAGCGGCTGTACGACATGGGAGCGACGCTGGACCAGCAGCTGCAGGAGGCCTCGGAAAGCGGCGGGCAAGAGGAGGAAGGCGAGGACGAATTTTCCAAGGTAGTTAGTCCTGTATCAGCTAAACTCTCCAGGAGGAATGTCATCACCAAACACATGCATGTTTTTCTGTAGAAAAACACTTTGAATTGTTTAACTGACCCGAGAGAATAAACCCTAGCACAAACGTATCTCTTATCTAGATACTGTCAGTATCTAGTAATGTTAACAATAAAACTACATGATCCCCTGTTCTTATATCTTAGTGTATGAATCTCATACAAGACTTGGTAAAAGAAAATCAGGAGCTCAAGGAGAAGTCAAACATCATGGAGAAAGAAGTGGAGACTCTTCAAAATCAGCTTAATGGGGTATAATATTAAAATTACATATTCTCTCTCTCTTACACACACACACACACACAGTCTTCATATCACGTTGTTTTTCAATCGCATAATAGAATATAAAAAAATAATCTGCTCTTGGTTTTGTTTATCTAGTATGTTGCTGTGGACGACATGCCAGACATTTTGGACACCGAGAAACAAAAGATACTGGAGGTACGCTGAAGGATTAGCACAATGTGCAATTAATACAGTTTAAATAATGTCACTTAAAAGACAAAGAAAACTGCCTCATTAAAAAATTGAACAGGCTCTGAGAATTTCCTGAGACTATCTTCCAATATTTATAGCTAAGAGAAATTGTTTGATTTGCTTGATTGTGTTGCATAAAGACCTATATTAAGGAATTGTGTCCTCTCAAGATCGCATACATGGTGGATATATGTTCAATTTAAATTACAGGAACTAAGGGACAGAATGGGCACCCCTGTGCCACCTGATACAAGTGGAGAGATTAAATACGACAGTCTGGAAGCTCGTGTGCATTGCCTGGAAGGTGACACAAAGCTCACAACAAATAGAATAGGAAATTACCCAATATTGCCAGGATATAAAACTTCATATTTTACAGTAATTTTGGAGCATATATTCTTTCAGTACTTGAGTTTGACAAATATGTTTGAGAAAAAAAGAAAACGTTACTAGTCTAAAGCATGGTTAGTTGCACAACATATCTAAATCTGGTCATGGAAAATTATGTATTAATAAAATTTTTACTTAGATGGCCAAGAAAACATACTGGATCAAGTGAATCAACTAAAAACTCAGAGGGTGGAGCGTTCAGATGAGGAGCCTCCCAAGCCTGAGGCAACAGTCAGCGAGATCATAGAAAGTGTACCAGAGCCGCAGCCTTCTGTGCAAGCAGATGACCTCAGGTAAATTGTATTGTCAGGCCACGAGAAAGGGGATTATGAGACGTTTTAACTCCATTACTTACTTTAAAAACACTAATATTAATCTCTGCACCATCTCGCTGTAGACATTGTGTTATTCATAGCCCAGAACAAATGTTGCTGCAGACTCCTGCAAAGGAAACAATTTGCTGACACAGTACCAGAATGGTGACATTTCGTAACAATAGATAGCATGACTGTGTTACTTGGTGCTGTCTTATTAAATATCTCTCGAAATTGTTCTGCCACCTTTTTAAAACTCGGTTCCCATTCATGACCACTTATGTATGAGTGGAAATAATACTCAACTATGAATACTTTTTCCTCCATCGAGAGACAGAACACAGTTTCCTTTTCACTACTGGGAACAAGTGCGTCTGGAGCTAAGCCTGGTTTAAGTACTGTATATTTTGACGTCTATACACACACACACACACGCAAGCACGCACGCGCGCGCACACACACACGCAGAATGGTAAGTGGTCCTCAGTGGCACAGGTGTCCATTAACTACATCATCACAATCTTTCTTACACTGTTATGCACACTTTGACAGGGATGCAGTACAAAAACTGGATGAGGAGATGCAAAATGTGAAGCAAGACCTGCTGAGAATAGAACAGCAGAAGAGCAGCCCAGATATAGAAATCAAGGATACGGTGAGAAGAGATGAAAATATTTATCAAATTATGTAGTGGAGACTTCTCAGTTTTTTTTTTACTAATGAAATCTTACTTGCTTGCTTCTGGTAGCCACCGCAGGAAGATCAGGAACCCCCATGGCTACCAGGCATGGTGGATCTGAGCACGAAGATGAGCCTGGTCTTTCAGCGCTATGAGAATCTTCAGAGCATTGTTTCTGATCTTATGACACAGAAGGCCAGGGACGAGCAAGTGCAAATCGCTGAAACGGTACAGACACACAAACATATAATTTATTCTCGTACATGATCATAATCAAAATGATATACTCAACAAAAAAAGAAATGTCCTCTTACTTTCAACTGTTTTTACTTTCAGTAACCTTAATGTGTAAATATTTGTACGAACACTAGAAGAGTCAACACCATAAGACATAAACTAAAAATGTTTCACAATGTGTCCCTGAATGAAGGGAGGCTCAAAATCAAAAGTACCAGTCAGTATCTGGTGTGGCTACCAGCTGCTTGAAGTACTGCAGTGCATCTCCTCCTCATGGACTGGAACAGATTTGTCAGTTCTTGCTGTGAGATGGAGGGATTGTGTGTTCCTGGTGTGACTCGGGCAGTTGTTGTGACCATCCTGTACCTGTCACGCAGGTGTGATATTCGGATGTACCCATCCTGTGCAGGTGTTGTTACACGTGGTCTTCCACTGCGAGGATGATCAGCTGTCCTTCCTGTCTCCCTGTAGCGCTGTCTTAGGCGTCTCACAGTGCGGACATGGCGATTTATTGCCCTAGCCACATCAGCAGTCCTCATGCCTCCCTGCAGCATGCTTAATGCACGTTCACGCAGATGAGCAGGCACCCTGGGCATCTTTCTTTGGGTGTTTTTCACAGTCGGTAGACAAGTCTCTTTAGTGTCCTGCGTTTTTAGAACTGTGACCTTAAATGCCTACTTTCTGTAAGCTGTTAAGGTCTTAACGACCATTCCACAGGTGCATGTTAATTAATTGATTATGGTTAATTGAACATGCATGGAAAACATTGTTTAAACCCTTTACAATGAAGATCTGTAAAGTTATTTGGATTTTTACAACATTATTGTTGTTGAAATACACAGTCCTGAAAAAGGGACGTTTCTTTTTTTGCTGAGTATATATTTGAAAATCTTAAGACAGGCTTATTTAAAATATTGTAACTATTTCATAGGTTTAAAAGTACTTGTCCACATCAGTTGGTGTTGATAATTATCCGCATAAAAAGAAGCCCATAGTTTCACCCATATATGTTTTTATGTTACACAGTATGTTAGTACAGCAAGTAATACACTGCCACACTGTAATAAACTTGGTGTTCCTGCCTCGTGCCCAGTGTTTTGGTGCAGTTCCACAGCTTAAAATCATGATAAAAACAGATATTGAGTAAGTAAGAGTTTGTGTTTGTGTATTTTTGTGTACCCAAGCCCTCAGAGGTAATTGATGAAAAGCCTGAGAAGCTCGAGACTAGAGCCAGCCCACCGATACAGGATCATCAGGAGGAACAAAGGCAAATTGAGGTAAGAAACACTTAGTTTAGAGCAAGAAAGCCAGAGCAAAGACAGTACAATAAGGACATTAGAGTACCATTATTATACACATAGAAAAATACTCATACTTATGTGCTTATCTCTTAGCACCTGTATAAGACTGTAAAGGAGCTGGATGAGAGGAAGGCAGATAAGATTGCGTTGGAAACTGGAAAAGACATTGTACGTTTTTTAAATTCTAGCATATTGCCAAATACAAAGTCCATTCAGTGTCACTTTCAGTCACTGAAACCGTCCCCCCCATTCAGGAATCGGACATGCAGGCACTGGAGAACAGAATCGTTGTGTGTGATACAAATACAGTAGAGCTGAAAAAGGGTCTGGAAGATCTACACAACAACTTCACAGACCATGAGGAGAATTGTCAAAAGGTTACTGAGAAGGTCTTCAGGGAACTCGACTCCAAGGTAAACAGAGCATACTTGTGACTGTGACTGCAAACATGAACAACCTTATTAGGTTGTGGTAAAGCAAAACCAAAGCAACTCACCATAATATCACTCATCCTATCTTTTTTTTTCTTCTTCTTTTTCTTTCGTCTGTTCCCTTTCAGGGGTCACCACAGCTAATCATTTGCCTCCATTTAACCCTATCCTCTGAACCAACTACCTTCATGTCCTCTCTCACTATCTCCAAAAATCTCCTCTTTGGTCTTTCTCTACACCTTCTGCTTTGCAGTTTCAACCCCAGCATCCTTCTACTGATGTAGTCACCATTCCTATGAAATTTATTTAGTGATTGCTTGGTCTAGCATATTTAATTAATTTTTCTCAACCATTTGTAAGTAAATCACTTGCTAGAGCAAAAAGAAAACTAAATGTCCATTACTGCAGCTCTCCTTCAGTAGAAGTGACATAACTGGCTGTAAATTCAGAAGGAATTTATAAATAGAAACAAGCTTCTGTAGAGCTCTAAATATGCATCTGATGGTAATGTTGTGTATCTTTGGTTTCAGGTGAACCATTATGAACTGGATCCTCTGAAGAAGCAGCTAAAATATTGCCAGACAAGAATTCGCAAGCATAGGAAGCCTGACAATGATTCTGCTGCTGCTGTCAAGTTGTGAGTAATGCAAACATTGTCAATCTGTTTAAGTGTGCAAATCATTTATGCCTTTTTCCTTACTAACCAGATTCCAAAAGATGCTACTATACAGTGCCTTGCAAGAAGTATTCATGTGCCTTAAACTTTTCCACATTTTGTCAGGTTACAACCACATACATAAATGTAACTTACTGGGAGGAACAAACACAAAGTTTTACTTGTGTATTTGTATTCAGCCTCACCTAAGTCAGTACTTTGCAGAACCTTTTTACAGTGAAATGTTCAAACCTTAAGATGTTTTTTTTAATAACCTAACCATGCTTTAAACTTCTCCACAACTGTATGCATGACTTGCCTGTTGTGTTCCTTGGGCTTCATGATGCTGGCATGGCACTTTTGCATGGCACTGTATTATAATGCGGATTTGTTTTCTTTAAATGCAACATAAAACCTTCTGCTTACAGTTTTCATTCTTTGGGCTTTTGGACATACCCTTCACAGACACAGCTCTGATGATTAACAACCTGCTGCTTTGCTGTTTCAATAAAATGTGTCTGAGGAATAAAGTACTTAAAATAGATCAAAGTTTGACTTGTAGCAAACCCTGGAATAATATTCCCATTTCATTTTTCTTTGTGTTCCTCTACTACTACTTTTAATTATGAGTATTATGATTACTATTATTATTATTGTTAGTAGTATTAATATGAATAATAATAACAACAACACTCTTCTTTCTTTTTTACTAACAGACCGCTTAAGACAAGATTCAACTGCCTCTCCTGTGATCGGCCTGTCTACATGGTTACTCCTGGACCGTATGTTTGCTTTTTTTGCTTTTCTAACCCTCATGTTGTGTTTGTTTTTGGCTCATACTCATAATGTTCCTGGTCACTTTTGACTGGGATCATTTCATTTCATTATAAATCCACATTAATTCATATATTATCACCTAATGTTGTGTTATATCTTTTTTATCAACTTCAGCTCTTGTGAACATTACAAGTTGTTTTAGGGGGAAAAATATTATATAGATATTATTTTAACTATAACAAATACTAAGATGAAACCTTTTGTACTATTTATCACAGAGTAAGTACTTCATTGAAATGTATGCCAGTCACTTTTGTAAAACAAGTGAAAATTTTTTTTTAACTATAGCACAAAATAACAACTTTTGTGTTCTTGGTCAAAACTGACTGGTATGATTCATTTGTTGAAAACAAAAGCTCAAATGAACACAGGGAAAAATTAACGATGTTACAAATATAATGCTTGCCCAATCCACTGTATGAACATATTTACAATAAAAAAAAAATCTTTATGGAAGGGTTTATGGTAACAATGGAATCCGTGAGGAAAGGTTGAAAACAGGACTTGACGTCATCTGCTCAGGATATGGAATATCGGGTTAAGGTTAGGGTTTGGTTCCATTTTAGAATGAAAAGAGTCAGTGTCAGAGTCTTCCTCCTCTGGGTTATCCTCAACCTCTGACTCTTCCTCCTCAAAACCCTATTCTCTGTCAATGTGGCTTCTGTCCTAATCACTGTCGGTGTCAAATATAACTCTGCAGTATATATCTTAGCCATCGTGCTGCTAAAGACTGTACTGGAAGGCCCCAAAAAACCTTTATATACCAGAGCTGGAAGGAAGTTGTATCACTTTAGAGAATGTAGTTTGGTTTTTCAACAGGTGTGGTAAAAATGATGTCGATATATTCCGGTGCGAGTTGTCATGGAAGCCAAAAGGGGTGTGGTAAAGGAGTGTAGAAATGAGCTTGAATTCCTTTTTTAATACACTAATTGTAGTCTATCCCATTAATTTCCAATGATGCACACAAATTTTTATAAAAATATTTCTAATGTAGTTTGTGTTCAAATGCCATGTGTGAACAAAGTCATTGAACCTCATGAGAAATAGATAAAATTCACTGCAATTTTTTTTAGCGAGGAAACTCTTGACCGGAACACATGAAGATTAAATACATTCAGATGTTCATTTATTCATTCATCTTCTATACCGCTTTATCCTGTATTAGGGTCGCGGGGACCTGGAGCCTCTCCCAGGAGATTCTGGGCACAAGGCAGGGTACACCCTGGACAGTGCCAATCCATCGCAGAGCACAGACACACACACACACACACACTCATTCACACACTATGGTCAATTTGGGAACACCAATTAGCCTAATCTGCATGTCTTTGGACTGTGGGAGGAAACCGGAGTACCCGGAGGAAACCCACCAAGCACAGGGAGAACATGCAAACTCCATGCACACAGAGACAGGAATCGAGCCTGGCCAGGGAATCGAACCCGGACCCTGGAGGTGCAAGGCGACAGTGCTAACCACTACACCACCGTGCCGCCACATTCAGATGTATTGTACCTAATTATTTATTTATTGTACTAAATATGTGCTCCATCCTGTCTTGTGCTTTTTCATTTCTTTTATTGGATGCTCTCAGATGTTGGCCATCAGTTCCTAAGCTTCCTTATCTACCCCATCAAAAGCACCACAACAGGTAAAGTAACTTTAAATAGTTTATATTCTGGCTAAAACACACACACACACACACACAGACAGACATATACACATGCACACAAATGTATAGGTGATAAGAAGTGCAACAAGAACAGCAATCAACAAACAAGGAAAGTGAAAAATATTTTATAATACAATTAGCCTTAAATCTTAAATCCTCCTTTTTTTTTTTTTTACCCATAATGAATATGATCATAACCTTCCATTTATGCTTCAGTTGATTCACCTTAAGGTTTTTAATTTCCCCAGGCTGAGGCCAGTCACTAACTTGGGCCCGTGTGTGAGATTGCCTACCAAGAAAAGCATGGAACAGATCACGATGTTTGGAAAAAATGACCCCTGCAATATTGAGGGACATGCCTGCAAAGGCAAGATTTTCTCTATCCCATACCAAATTATAGTTAAATATGCTTTCTGCTTATTTGTCTTAATAGTAGACAGATAAAAAATTTGTTCAACTCAATTTTATTTATATAGCGCTTTTAACAATGGTCATTCACAAAAATGAAAGAAAATTTTTTAGAAAAGAAAATATTTGGAAGTGTGTATGTGTGAGAAAAATGTGTCTAGATAATAATGAGATGAATGAATGATGAATGAAATGTCTCTGATGAGCAAGCCAAGGGTGACGGCAACGGTGGCAAGGAAAAACTCCCTGAGATGGCATTTGGAAGAAACCTTGAGAGGAACCAGACTCAACAGGGAACCCATCCTCATTTGGGTGATAACAGATAGAAATTATATAACATCAAGTGTGTTGTGCAGGTGAAAGTTCAATATAACACAAGTTCTTTGAATTAACATGAAGACCAGCATAGGGATGAGTCAGTAAGTGCAAAGTGCAGATGAAGTCTGAATCCCTGGAAGCACAGGAGCAGCATGTGTAGCTCCAACCATCATAATGCTGAATCCAGCTGGAGCTGGTCCTTCTCTGGATGCCTCAGAAACCCTGCAGGGTCGTCCTTTGTCTACTGAAGCTGGCACAATCTCCAGATGCCTCGGGATGGGTGGGAAAATACAGAACAGATGGAGAGTATTAGCATAGTGAACTGGAGTATGAGATTATGGGATGAGTTACGTGTATGCCAGATTAAAGAGATGCGTCTTGAGTCTACTTTTGAACTGGGAAACCGTGTCTGCTCCCCGAACATTGTCTGGAAGGCTATTCCAAAGCCTTGGAGCAAAATATGAAATTGCCCTACCCCCTTTTGTAGATTTAGAAATTCTGGGAACTACCAGAAGTCCAGAGTTTTGTGATCTTAAGGAACATGGTGGATCTGGTTAGGTATCTGGTCAGAAGACTGGTTAGGTATCTGGGAGCTAAACCATTTAAATCCTTGTATGTAAGTATTACTATTTTGTAATTAATTCTAAACTGAACAGGTAGCCAGTGCAGGGATGATAATATTGGGGTTATATGATCATATTTTCTTGATCTACTGAGAACCCTGGTGGCTGCATTTTGGACTAACTGAAGCTTGTTTATTGAGGATGCAGGACAACCACCTAGTAGTGCATTACTAAAGTCCAGTCTGGAGGTCATGAATGCATGAACTAGCTTTTCTGCATCAGATATGGATAGTATGCTCCTAAGTTTGGCAATATTTCTAAGATGGAAAAAGGCTGTTTTTGTAATATTTGAAATGTGATTTTCAAAGGACAAATTACTGTCTAATATTACGCCCAGGTCTTTTACTGCTGAGTCTAGGAGACATGTGTCTAGGAGAAGTATGAGACTTTTTTTTTTATTACCTAATTTTTCAGTTTCCTAGTCAAAGTGATCAGGCTGATGTAGAAATTAATTGAGCATAACATTTTTGCATCTAAAGTATTATATTCCTCACAGTTTGACTTTACTTTTATTGATTTTTTTGCAGTGTAACTAAAAAGTAAACTGGACTTTCGTGTGAAAATGTCTCATGTTTTCAGAGGAAAACATCAAAGTTTTAGTTCGTAACTGCAACAAAAACGTGAGTTTAAGAGAGGGGAAAGTGTAGAAAAACTGGCAATGCCAATTATCTGATCAGTTATCTGAAAGCTTCTTATACAAGTGATCTATTAAAAGGAAATATGTGATATCTATTATTAGCAACAAAACATGAGCAGTAGCAGTGGGATTTGTCTAGCATGCATGTTATAATGGCAGAAAAGTTGCTAAGCGCTGTCCGAAAGCAAGGTGGCACAAGGTGGTTTCATAGGTATCATTGTCACCTTGGATTGGGAGTCTGAAGCTTGCCTCTAGCTTCTGCCATGACATCATTGTGCTTGAGGGGTGTATATAATCTTCTGAATTCCAACTCCTATTTTATTTTCATTTGTATTATTTTAGCAAGCAAATTGGCCACCCAGCAGCTGTCATCTTATCTGCAGACTGCAGCTGTATGGTTTATTGAGTCGGCTTGCTTCTAAATGTAAAAAAGTGCAGTCATCAGTTATTAATGTTCTTATTGGCTATAAGAAACCACTTATTTTCAGATATCGCATCATCCCCACATCGCTTCATCCTTAATATTAAGAATATGTTATAAAAGTGATCAAATATACAGAATAAAAAAGGTACATTCAAGTTAAACTGGAACCTTTGTGCCAAATAACATTCCATAGTAATGAGAGAGAAAAACGTTTTTTCTGTTTATAATCCCCTGTTAAAATAATGCACTTATCCTAGCATTTCACTAGTGCTTGGAGACCATCAAGGTACTAGTACGCTAAAACCATGATCACACTGCCTGCTTCATATGATCGTCACTGCCTCCCAGGAACCCTCGAAACGAGGTCAGGACATTAGTGTAATTAGTGCAGCAAGTCTATCAAAACTGTTTTACTCTCATTACTGTTCTCTTATTTTGCAAAATCAAAAGTCCTGGTTTGACTTGAATGCCTCTCATAAAAGAAACATCCAGTAAACAATTCATAAAAAAGTGTAATCACATTGAAGTTTACAGACCTTTATTTTGCTAATGTTGCTGCTCAAACACCCCTGTGTTTTCTGAAACACATTATTCTTGTAATGATAACAGGTGATCATCTGAAATGAGCCTATCATTTCCCAGGTCCCTGCGTGGAGAATGAAAATCTGTGGTTTCCAGGGGACTCATTACCACTGATTATACAATCCCAACCACAAGTTTCTTTGGCGCTGGCAGACAAGAAACACCCACCTAATGAAGGATGTGGACAAAGAAAGTCACACTGAAGTGAGAAACACCTAGTTTGGTTTAGAGCATGAAAGACAGTGTAAAGAGCAATGTCTGTGCAATACTGCCATTAGAGTACCATTACAATACACTTAAAAAAATTTAGTAATGTGTTAATCACTTATCACCTGTACAGGACTATAAAGGAACGTGGAAATAGCAAAGGGCATTGTGAATGTCTAACACAATTCTAACATATTATTAAGCCTTTCAGTGTAACTTACAGTGGATGAAACTGTTCTCCCTAATTAGTTTCAGGATCTAAAACAGAAAATTATGGAATAAATCATGTTGTTTAGAGAAAGTGACTTCTGTGTTCTGATGTGCATGTCTAGAAAGGCAAGACCCCGTCTATCCCTTATCTAATTATGAGTAAATACAATTTCTGTTTGTAATGTCTAAAGGTAGCTGTGATGAGACAGTCAGCAGCAACAGGTAAAAGATCTTGCCCAAGAAAAGTTCCTGCATCCATCATATGCCTCACTGTTAGCCTTATTCATCAGTGCCACTAAAAAGTAAATTGAACCTGTCAGACAAATTATGGAATTGTTTATTTCTATAGATATTTTGTGCCGTCATGTTTGTGTCACTGCAGGTGACCGCAAAATCAAGGACATGATCAACCTCAGTCAATTGCTGACATCTAGTGGAGAAATCCTACAACGCTGTTCCCTTTGCAACAGGAGTGTCCTGACACAGCAAAATTCTTCCGGTGTGTCCCAGACGATTATCAAGACGAAACAAGTACACTAAGCTTCCATTAGATTGTTTATTATAATTTGTAGTGTTACACTTTAGAGTGAAAATGTCTGATGTGTGGAAATGTTTAATACAATATGTTTAACTTTTGATTTATTTAGTTTATACAGGTCCTTCTCAAAAAATTAGCATATTCTGATGAAGTTCATTATTTTCTGTAATGTACTGATAAACATTAGACTTTCATATATTTTAGATTCATTACACACAACTGAAGTAATTCAAGCCTTTTATTGTTTTAATATTGATGATTGTGGCATACAGCTCATTCATTCATTCATCTTCTGTACCGCTTTATCCTCTATTCAGGGTCGCGGGGACCTGGAGCCTATCCCAGGAGGCTTAGGGCACAATGCGGGGTACACCCTGGACAGGGTGCCAATCCATTGCAGGGCGCATACAGTTCATGAAAACCCAAAATCCCTATCTCAAAAAATTAGCATATCATGAAAAGGTTCTCTAAACGAGCTATTAACCTAATCATCTGAATAAACTAATTAACTCTAAACACCTGCAAAAGATTCCTGAGGCTTTTAAAAACTCCCAGCCTGGTTCATTACTCAAAACCGCACTCATGGGTAAGACTGCCGACCTGACTGCTGTCCAGAAGGCCATCATTGACACCTTCAAGCAAGAGGGTAAGACACAAAGAAATTTCTGAACGAATAGGCTGTTCCCAGAGTGCTGTATCAAGGCACCTCAGTGGGAAGTCTGGGAAGGAAAAAGTGTGGCAGAAAACGCTGCACAACGAGACCCTGAGGAAGATTGTGGAGAAGGACCGATTCCAGACCTTGGGGGACCTGCGGAAGCAGTGGACTGAGTCTGGAGTAGAAACATCAAGAGCCACCGTGTACAGGCGTGTGCAGGAAATGGGCTACAGGTTGCAAATTTTGCATGTCATTTGGAAATCAAGGTGCCAGAGTCTGGAGGAAGACTGGGGAGAGGGAAATGCCAAAATGCCTGAAGTCCAGTGTCAAGTACCCACAGTCAGTGATGGTCTGGGGTGCCATGTCAGCTGCTGGTGTTGGTCCACTGTGTTTTATCAAGGGCAGGGTCAATGCAGCTAGCTATCAGGAGATTTTGGAGCACTTCATGCTTCCATCTGCTGAAAAGCTTTATGGAGATGAAGATTTAATTTTTCAGCACGACCTGGCACCTGCTCACAGTGCCAAAACCACTGGTAAATGGTTTACTGACCATGGTATTACTGTGCTCAATTGGCCTGCCAACTCTCCTGACCTGAACCCCATAGAGAATCTGTGGGATATTGTGAAGAGAAAGTTGAGAGACACAAGACACAAGAATCTGCAAAAGGATTCGCGACTAAGTATTGAGTGCATAACTGAACATTTGAAGGTTGACTTTTTTTGTATTAAAAACACTTTTCTTTTATTCCTCGGATGAAATTTGAAAATTGTTTGAGATAGGGATTTTAGGTTTTCATGAGCTGTATGCCACAATCATCAATATTAAAACAATAAAAGGCTTGAACTACTTCAGTTGTGTGTAATGAATCTAAAATATATGAAAGTCTAATGTTTATCAGTACATTACAGAAAATAATTTACTTTATCACAATATGCAAATTTTTTGAGAAGGACCTGTATAATAAAATATGAAAAAGTATGAAAAATCCTTACCTACATACATATCCTTACCTAAGATAATACAGCACTAAATATAAACAATACAGGAGCGAGTGAACCATAAATTTTTACATGTATTGTTTGCGCACCTTTCTTAGGGAGACTTGCTGAGGTGAAGGAATGGAGGAGAGGAAGACGGATGGAGAGGAGGTTAGTGTTTGGAAGGAGAGTCCCCATCCATAATAACATGGGGTAATTCTCCTTCTGGGGTTCTCTCTCTTTTTTTTTTTTTTTGCCTCTGTTAAATATGTGGCCCTTTTCACAAAAAGCCTATTCAGAGAAGTTAGTGTTTTCTTCATTGCATAATTGCACACCTGCACGAAAAAAAAAACATACTTTATCGTTCATAAGGTGTAGCACCACAGTTTTGTCTGGATGATGCGTTTCGGCAAAGGCTTGGATGTCACTCCACATTGCACCAAATTATTTCATCATATACGCGATCTGCGACCGCGGACTGAGCAAAATTGGTGCTGGGTAATGCATTCATGCTTTTGGTTCAACTGATAGCAGCAGATAATGAAAGAAAATTTCTACCTTGATGGTATCCAAGCACCAGTGAAACGCTTGGATCTATTGATTAATGCATTAGTGTAGCAGGGGATTATTTAGAAACACAGGTAGTTTTCCTCTCATAACTGTCTTCTGCTATTCTGCACAGTCAAAAGTCCGGGGTTGACTTGAAGGACACTTGAAATAAAAAAAAGTAAGCAATGGAAAACTATTTAACCACATTGGAGTTTACAGAACCAGATTTTGCTCATTGTACTGCTAAAACATCACTGTGTACTTAAACAAATTATTGTGCAATAATAGCAATTGATCCTCTGAAATTAACCTTCCATTTCCCAGGTCCCTGCTTGGAGAATGAAAAACTGTGGTATCCTGAGGCTTATTGCTGCCAGTTGTACATTCCCAACATCAGGTTTCTTCATTGCCGTCAGGCAAGAAAAACTGATCGACCTCGCTTCTTGACAAAAAATACATAGGAACACTTTGTAATAATGGAACCTGAGTAAATGTCAATTATGTATAAGCTAAATAATCAAATATAACAATGAGAGAAATAACAGACAAGCCAAATATACAGGCCCAGGTAACTAATCAGTTACTAATATACACTAATATACACTATAGTGGTGAACCAAAAGCTTTTAAGAAAAAAAATATGTTTAGCAATGTTACCGTATGTGCCCAAAAAATTAGGTTAGCTGACTACCTGAATATACTTAATGATCAGGTTTTTCCATCAATGAATTTCTTCTTCTGATGGTACAAACATATTCCAAGATGATCAGGCTCAGATTGTGAAAGAGTGGTTCAGGGAGCATGAGACATAATTTCTACATGTGAATTGGCCACCACACATGGATTGTGTGCACCTTTACCCGCATACGAATCTTTGAGATGTGCTGGAGATTTTATGCAACGATTTTTCTGTCTCTCCCATCCTCAGTACAAGATATTGGACAGAAATTAATGTGACTCTGGACAGAAATAAATGTTGTAATATTGCATATTCTTTTTAAAACAATGCCATGGCGAATGTGTGCCATAGTCAAAGCAAAAGACAGTCCGATGAAATAGTGTGTATGACAGGAACAGATGTTGCAATTTTAAATGGCCAGCCAAACTGTGCCAGTACCCAGGTTGACCTATGCTTGGAACGTGATTTCCCGTGATGACACAGTGAACTTAATCCTGCCCAGTTAACACACATATATGCGCTATATACCATATGCAATGCCATGCTGTATATTTTTGTCAGGGGAGCAGTGACTGTGCTACAGTTAACTGCAGTATCAGAGGACCAACCTTTAAATTATGCTTTAATGGTCAGACCTTTCTTCCATATAAGACATAATGCCGCTGAAAGTTACTGCATTGTGTACATATTTTCATTTGATCATTACATCAAGGTTGTCATCCAGAAGCTTTTGTGTTCTCAGGTTCTATCACTCACATACATTCAAAATAATAAAATTAATATCTAAAAATGTCAACCGAAAATATATATTTTGTTGTAGTAGTTAATAATGGTGTACCATCATGTTTTACATAAATAACTCACACCTGCGGACCAAGAGATGCAATTTAACAATCGGTGCTGATCTTTTGTTTTGTAAATGTTATATCCTTCATGCACATTGTTGGGGGTTCACATAAAACGTTGCATAAAAACTAAAGTTACACATGACCAATTAAAATTATTTCTTTAAAACATTTAGGACAAGAATTCCTGTAACTTCACACAAGATAAAATGGTTAAAACAGCTGCCTTGGTTCATGTCGTGGTGCAAATGCATTAGCAGGAATATTATAATACACACACACACACACACACACACACACACACACACACACAACTGAGTACCCAAAGGAAACCCATCAACGGGCAGAACATGCAAACTCATTGCACACAGACTTTGAACCGGTACTCAAACCCAGATCCTGGAGGTACGACAAAAGGCGACAGTGCTAACCACTGTGCCACCTTAAGGCTTTCCTAACAAAAGCTAAAAATTTATAGTGGTAAATTAATATGCATTGCCCAACCTTGATTCCATTCTTGTGGTAATTTTTTATGGTAAAATAAATGGTTTGCACAAAAGATTTCTGCATCATATTTAAAACTATATTTCTGCTTACTGTTTTTTACAGACTTTGACTAGGTATCGTAATAGAGTTTGTCTTCTTGGTTGTATTGACTTAGCATCTCAATCAGAGTTTAAGAAGCTTCCTATTCTTTTTTTTTCAGTTAGGAGTAGATCAGATCTGCGCTAAGGAAATCATGTGACATTACTTTTTATGACACTGAGCCTGCACATTATAGTGGATGTTGTAAATTTTACAGATTTTTGTAGTTTTAAACTGTGGAAAAGCGAAATGGTGAACTCAAGTGGTGAAAGTTTTTTGTGAGTGAAAACTTTATAATGCTTGACTTGGCTGCATGTCGTTATCCTAATTAGACAACTGTGTGTAGGATAATCTGATCAAAAATATTTCGAAAAGGAAGCGAAACTGGAGAGCGAATAAGAGCGTTTTTGCTTGTGGAGAAAGTAGTAAAACGTAAAAAAGAAATAAAGCTGTATCTTCACGGCTACTAAAAACTGTACAGAAGCAGTAACCTGCAGAGACAGCATACGAAATGTTCATTAATTAACCAGTTACATACGCACACAATGTGAACAAAAAAATGTACAGTGGAACCTTGGATTACGAGCACAATTCGTTCCAGAAGTGGGCTCATATTTCAAGACACTCGTACATCAAGTGGGATTTCCCCATAAGAAATAATGGGAACTCAAATTATTTGTTCCACAGCCCAAAAAAATAAATACATAAAAATAATACAACATATTAAGTAGAAAAAAAATTACCTGCACTTTACTTTTAAAAAAGGTCAAAATAAATCCTGACAGATAAGTGTAAAAAATAAATCCTGACAGATAAGTGTTTCTGTTTATGCGCGCAGGCGCTGTGTGTGTGTGTGTGTGTGTGTGTGTGTGTGTGAAGCTAAAGTAAGAGGAGAGGAGGAATTAGCCCCTCCCCTCTTCTCGTCTTACACAGTAACTCTTCCTCTTCTCTTATTTAAGTTTTACACACACACACGCACACATTAATGGAAAGACTGTTATCTGAAAAATTAGCAAGGAACTTCGCTAACAACTCTCGCGTGAGTGCATGCTAACAGAATCACTGCTGTAAAGTAAAAATGAAAAACAAATTAACCTGCACTTTACCTCGCGATTGAGCAGTGTTTCTGTGTAGAGCAGAGTATGTGTGTATGCGTATGTTTGTGTGTGAAGGCGCGAGGAGGAGGCGGTAGGAGGTGTGTGAAGGGGCAAGGTTAAGGCAGAGAAAGAAAAGGGATCTTTAACCTCTCTAATTAGACTTTCTTTCGCTTTACATGCACGCGCACACGTTATAATAAACAGTACGTGCACGCTATACACACACACATACAAACACAAAATTAACGTGGAATTTGATTATACCAGTGAGACACGCACACTAAGACCAAGCAGGGGAGAAGATTACCTACAATTCCGCAGCGCAAAAGAGAAAAGCCATTGGCTCAGTTGTAATCATGTGACGCTCGTCATCAAAACAAGAAGTGCAGGCTTGATACATGATACTCGGTACTCATAAACCAAGACTTGTTCGTTTTCCAAGTCAAAATTTATTTAAAATCTTTGCTCGCCTTGGGAAACACTCGCAAACCACGTTACTTGCAATCCGATGTTCCACTGTATTCTGTTTTTGTCCAAACACGTCTTTTATGAGCTCTGTGTATTTAAATATTACTAAAACATCTCTACTCTGCACACATTTCTGCCTGACCGCCATTTTCCCCCTACTCCTAACTAACCTACATTTTGGTGGAGTTAGGCATGATTTCCTATTTTAAGAAAGTTGCAATTTTGGTCGTACTTTTAGTTCCATCAGAGTAACCAGTGACAAGATCAGGGGTCATATTTACTACAAACCGGATTCCAAAAAAGTTGGGACACTAAACAAATTGTGAATAAAAACTGAATGGAATGATGTGGAGATGGCAAATGTCAATATTTTATTCAGAATAGAACATAGATGACAGATCAAAAGTTTAATCCGAGAAAATGTATCATTTTAAAGGAAAAATATGTTGATTCCAAATTTCACGGTGTCAACAAATCCCAAAAAACTTGGGACAAGTAGCAATAAGAGGCTGGAAAAAGTAAATTTGAGCATAACGAAGAGCTGGAAGACCAATTAACAGTAATTAGGTTAATTGGCAACATGATTGGGTATAAAAAGAACTTCTCAGAGTGGCAGTGTCTCTCAGAAGCCAAGATGGGTAGAGCATCACCAATTCCCACAATGTTGCGCAGAAAGATAGTGGAGCAATATCAGAAAGGTGTTACCCAGCGAAAAATTGCAAAGACATTGCAGTTATCATCATCAACTGTGCATAATATCATCCGAAGATTCAGAGAATCTGGAACAATCTCTGTGCGTAAGGGTCAAGGGCGTAAAACCATACTGGATGCCCGTGATCTCCGGGCCCTTAAACGACACTGCACCACAAACAGGAATGCTACTGTAAAGGAAATCACACAATGGGCTCAGGAATACTTCCAGAAACCATCGTCAGTGAACACAATCCACCGTGCCATCCGCCGTTGCCAGCTGAAACTCTACAGTGCAAAGAAGAAGCCATTTCTAAGCAAGATCCACAAGCACAGGCGTTTTCATTGGGCCAGGGATCATTTAAAATGGAGTGTGGCAAAATGGAAGACTGTTCTGTGGTCAGACGAGTCACGATTCGAAGTTCTTGTTGGAAATGTGGGACGCCATGTCATCCGGACCAAAGAGGACAAGGACAACCCAAGTTGTTATCAACGCTCAGTTCAGAAGCCTGCATCTCTGATGGTATGGGGTTGCATGAGTGCGTGTGGCATGGGCAGCTTGCATGTCTGGAAAGGCACCATCAATGCAGAACAATATATTCAGGTTCTAGAACAACATATGCTCCCATCCAGACGTCATCTCTTTCAGGGAAGACCCTGCATTTTTCAACAAGATAATGCCAGACCACATTCTGCATCAATCACAACATCATGGCTGCGTAGGAGAAGGATCCGGGTACTGAAATGGCCAGTCTGCAGTCCAGATCTTTCCCCTATAGAGAACATTTGGCGCATCATAAAGAGGAAGGTGCGACAAAGAAGGCCCAAGACGATTGAACAGTTAGAGGCCTGTATTAGACAAGAATGGGAGAGCATTCCTATTTCTAAACTTGAGAAACTGGTCTCCTCGGTCCCCAGACGTCTGTTGAGTGTTGTAAGAAGAAGGGGGGACGCCACACAGTGGTGAAAATGGCCTTGTCCCAACTTTTTTGGGATTTGTTGACACCATGACATTTTGATTCACCATATTTTTCCCTTAAAATTATAAATTTTCTCAGTTTAAACTTTTGTTCCATGATTTATGTTCTATTCTGAATAAAATATTGACATTTGCCATCTCCACATCATTGCATTCAGTTTTTATTCACAATTTGTTTAGTGTCCCAACTTTTTTGGAATCCGGTTTGTATGTCTTATTATTTGGATATGGGTGTCTGCCCATCAAGTTTATTGGAGATATCCCTGATAACCATCTATTTTCTGACCGTAGCATTGTCAACAAAGGCCAATAATCTCCATCATGTGGCTTCCAAGCCAGCTACAGAATGTCATTTTTCCCTATCATGAGTTTTTTTTTTAAACCAGGTGTTTATTCAGATTCAGCCTAACAGACTCACCTCTGCACAAGCCTGTGGGAAGGAAAAATAAACCAAACTGAATTTTACTGCAGCAATTAAAGCGAAATTGATAAAGCAAAATGTATTGTTTTAGATAATCAAAAATATAATATAATGCTGGGTCAACTTGTGTTTGTGTGTCTGTGGTATCCCAGGGTCGAGCTCTTACACATATAGTCAGTATTTTATTTAAATATTGTGAAATTTTCACGATTACCAACATGTACAGTACAGTATATTAGGTGCTTAGGTTACCAATAGGTAATGATTGAAGGAGGTAGCATCTGCTGATGATGTTCCAGGGTGTTCCAATTGGAAGGATTTTGTTCAGGGAAGTTGCCTTAACCGACATTCCCTATGGCAGGAGCAGAGAGTTCACTGTGGAAATGCAACATTTAGAGTTTTCAGTTACAGATTTTTTTTTCATTTATTTAAAAATATATATGATTTTAATTAATAGTTGACATAATTGACATGCCAGGGGTTAAAATACACCAACTGAGTGATAACAGAAAGTGTTAAATTATTTACTACTCCTGCACCATAGGATTTTGAGAACCAAACAATGCTACACACCGGTTGCATTTATGAATATAATATTTTGCCAAAATTAAACTATTCATCTGAAATTCTGCATTGCTGTTTTTCAAACACAAACCTAATTCTATATTCACAAATATGAAGATGGTAAAATATAATTTTGGGATTTGATACAATTAAATAGTTGGAACCAAAAGTTAAAAATTATATCATAGTAAAAAAAAATAGATGATAAGTGGTTTCTATATATTAAATGTAAAAGAATTGCAGCAAATGTAATCCATGTAAAATTGCAGCCTCAAAGGTCTTAACGCATGTGGCCAGAAAAAGTACAAATGTACGAATATTTTTTAAAAAGCAAAACACGGATAGATAGACAGACACTCCGTGGTCACCCTATAGTCGAACTAACTTTTTTTTCCTTTTAAAAATTGAAAATAAATGACAATAAATTACAATGTTATGATGTTGATATATATTTTATTATATTTATTCATTTTACATTATTAACAAAAACATAACTACACATTTACTACACACAGTACCTGAAAAGTAACAAAGCTAACACACAAAACTAACAATCAAATGATTGCACACATACACTTAAAAATAAATAAATAAAAATAAAAAATTAAATAACTAAGCTGCCAGGGGGGTACAGTAAATGTACACAATTGATACATGAGGCCCCTGGTCCGTATCAGGGAGGGGGACGAATGGAAGACAGCCTTTAACACCCCCACGGGACATTACGAGTATCTGGTCGTCCCCTTCGGCCTGACCAACGCCTCTGCCGTCTTCCAATCCCTCCTAAACGATGTTCTGCGCGATTTTCTCAACTCTTTTGCGTTTGTTTACCTAGACGACATCTTAATTTTCTCCCAAGGCCTGGAGGAGCACCGGCGTCAGGTTCTACAAAGACTTTTAGAGAAGTACCTCTACGTCAAGGCAGAAAAGTGCGAGTTCCACACAACCTCCACCATTTTCTTGGGCTTTGTCATTTCCCCTTCCAGGATCGAGATGGAACCAGCTAAGGTCCAAGCAGTCTCCGAGTGGCCCACCGAGTGGTGAGATCTACAACGGTTCCTGGGCTTCGCCAATTTTTACCGCCGCTTCATCCGGGGTTACAGCACTGTCGCCGCCCCACTCACCTCCCTGACCTCCACTAAGACCCGTTTCTGTTGGAACACGGAGGTGGAGAGGGCCTTGGCTGAGCTTAAGAGAAAGTTTACCTCTGCCCCCATCCTCACGATCCCCGACCCTTCTCGCCAGTTCGTGGTGGAGGTCGACGCCTCCAACACCAGTGTCGGGGGCATTTTCTCCCAGAGGTCCGCCCTGGATAATAAAATGCACCCTTGCGCATACTACTCACGTCACCTATACCTGCCCAAGAGGAACTACGACGTGGGAGACAGAGAGCTCTTGGCGATCAAGTTGGCCCTGGAGGAATGGAGGCATTGGCTAGAGGGAACTGAGCTCCCATTTTTGGTGTGGACTGACCATAGGAATCTCGAGTATCCTCGCTCCGGCAAGAGACTCAACGCGCGTCAAGTTCGATGGTCATTGTTTTTCCTCACGTTTTAACTTCATTCTATCCTATTGGCCAGGCTCAAATTACGTTAAGCCAGATGCCTTATCACGCCAGTTCCCCTCTTCTAAGGACCCCACGCCATGCGACACCATTTTACCTCCCACCTGCCTCATCTCAGCCCTGAGATTAGAGATCGAGACCAAGGTCCATCAGGCCCTGACCCAAGAGCCCGGCCCAAGCAATGTTCCCCCAAACTGTCTCTTCGTCCCCGCCCGTCTACGTTCTCAGGTGCTGGAATGGGCCCATGGTTCCCGGTTGTCCTGCCACCCAGGAGTCGCCCGTACCTGCTTCGTTACCCAACAGCGATTCTGGTGGCCCACGCTAGGAAGGGACGTCTCAAGGTTCGTGGCAGCCTGCGACATCTGCGCCCGAGCAAAAGTCGACAACCGACCATCGGCCGGCCTTCTCAGACCCTTACCGATCCCCCGCCGTCCGTGGTCCCATATCTCTGTCGACTTTGTCACTGGTCTACCCCCGCCCGATGGCCACACCTGCATCATGACTATAGTCGACCGCTTCTCGCAGTCTGTGCACCTCGTCCCTCTCCCTAAGCTGCCCTCCGCCAAGGAGACGGCCGAGCAGTTAGTCCTTCACGTATTTCGCCTCCATGGTCTTGCAACTGATGTCGTTTCGGATCGGGCCTTCAGTTCATTTCTCATTTTTGGGGCGCGTTCTGCAGACTCGTTGGGGCGACTCCCAGTCTATCGTCTCTGTTTCACCCTCAGTCCAACAGGCAAACCGAGCGGATGAACCACGCGCTAGAGGTCTCCCTCCGCTGTATTACTACTCGGGATTCGACCACATGGAGCAGAGTACGACCACAACTCTCTGCCCTCCTCCTCGACAGGCTTGTCTCTGTTCCAGTTCCACTCTTCCCAGCCCAAGAATTAGAGGTGGATACTCCGTCAGCCCAACACTTTGTCTGCCGCTGCAAGCAGACGTGGCTACGCGCTAGACGAACTCTGCTACACAACCGCTCCGCTTACAAGAAACAGGCGGACCGCCACCACACAAAAGCTCCCAGATACCGTGTAGGAGATCGTGTAATGCTCGCCATGAAGGATATTCCCCTGAAGACAATTTTACGCAAGCTTTCCCCCGTTTCATCGGACCCTTCACTATCACCAGGATAATCAACCCTTGCGCAGTCCGACTTCTACTCCCCTCGTCCATGCGACAGGTCCACCCGATCTTCCACGTTTCCCAGCTACGACGCGTCATAAATTGTCCACTTAATATGGGTTTCTTGTAGAAAATTTATATCTGCTAAAAGGGACTTAAGGTGTTTAAAAACCTTGCCCCTCTTAATAGCGCATGACCCCTGACGTTCCAGGAAACCAAAGTGAGATGATGACTGCCCACCCTAACACCCTGTTGAGACCTGTGCATTTAAAAGAGATAGACAGGACATTACATTAATTGCATGCTTACAATGAGAATGATGGTGATTACCTGGCAGCATCATGCAACTAAAGAAAGAAGGTAAATGAAAATAAAATAAAAATAAAACCTCTAAGACAAAGACAACATATATCCACAATAACAAAAGGCAACATAGGCAAAGCGCGACTCTTTTCATCAGAACAGAAGCAGCTGCTGGGCGATGGCTACTAAGCTACTTAAGAACAATAACTGCAAAAACTACCTTAAACACCTACTGTATAGAAACAGAACCTCTCCATGAAAATGAAAAGAAACTATATACATACCAGTATAAAATAACTGAACATAATGGGAGTGTAATATAAGTTACTGACTGAAAGAAAACTATTATATTGGTATAAAACATTATGAGGGGAAAAACACACACACACATACATACATGTACATATATTGATGTTTCTTTAGTGATGTACACAAATTATGAAGCTGTGGATTGTGAAACATCAGTGTAAAGCCTATAATTATTATTATTATATTGGACTGCCATCTTTAACATGAATTGGACCAGTTCAACCAGTTCAAAAATTCACTTGGCACAACCAGTTCTTACTTGCAACGAATTAAAAAATTTATTATTATTATTTGACAACCTCTGAACGAGAATAATTCTCTTCCACAAACCGTGTTGCTTCTTTTGGATCTGTAAAGATGGTGGGTACTCCGTTTGGATGATGGATGTGAAGCTTGGCCGGGTAACGTAGGCTGTGTTTGACACCTGTGTCTCGAAGGACTCGCAGCATATCACGAAATGCGTGGCGCTTCGTCAATACCTCGTTTGTGTAGTGAAGATGAAGATTCTTTTCCTGTTATATTCCAGAGGTTGTTGTCTACCGAGGCGAATGATCAGTTCTTTCTGTTGATAATGGTGAACACGCGCCATGATAGTGTGCGGATTGGTGCCCGGTGCCGGCTTTGGCTGGAGCGAGCGGTGGGCACGGTCAATAGACACAGGCTTTGGGAAATGTTCCGCTGAGAACAGTTTGGAAATCAATTTAGAGACAAATTCTGTGGGTTTGCCGCTTTCTTCTCCTTCTGGAATGCCCACAATTTCAATGTTGTTTCTGCGGGAGCATGCTTCTAAGTCAAAAACTTTAGTTTGCAGTTGCTTGTTAGCGCTGGTCAGTTCGGAACATTTCTTTTCCAGAAGTTGAATCTGGGTTTCATGGTCACTGATAGCTTGCTCCTGAGTGACCACCCGAGACTCCAGGTCTGCTTGAGGGACTGAAATTTTACCTCAAATGCGTCGAAACGTTCGTTAATGTCGCGAAGAATGGCCTCTGACATCTCTTTACAAAGCTCTTTGCACACGGCCAGTGACATCTCCGCTGAGTGAGAAGACTCCGAGCGGGTTAATTTGCTAGCCACAGAGGGAGAGCTAATATTAGCCTCTTTAGTTTTATGACTAGCAGTAAGTTTAGACTGAATTGCCTTCGACATGACTAACCTTGCAGCTTATTTATTTTTACAAACAGAGATTCAGAGAGGTAAAACTGGTTGACTGGCCTCAAATTTTTTAAATATCTGGTATGTAATACTAAATTATTAATATCGCGAAGAGGAGCTGTGCTAAAACACGTCTACTCCATACGCTCGCACATTAGCACCCCCATGATGTTGATATTGATTAATAAAAAAAACTAATCCATGTAAAAAAATTCTTGAAAAATATAATACATTTTATTTATAATGTACTTTATAAATCTCAAAGTGCATCAAATTATTTCAACCCAAAAACTCTGAAAAAAGAAAGAGTAGTTTTAAGACCAGATTTACAATCATCAGCAGGCTGTGGCATACTCAGATACTCTGGGAGAGCATTTCATAGTCTAGATGTAGCAAAAAGCACGACCTCCTATAGTATGAAGCTTGGTCTTCTGAGATTTCAGAAGCTGCATTGATACACAGCGGAGGTTGGGTGTACTGTAGATGTATGTGAGGTTAGGTAATAAATTCTTTGAGATATGGGTGGCATCCCCATACTGTAGATGCACTGGTGGGTAAGAATGGCATCCTTGTATTCAATTATGAATGAAACATGGAGCCAATGAAGAAATTTAAGGAGCACATAAATATGGTCATATTTATGTGCTATCACCAGGATCCTAGCAGCTCAGTTCTGAATATACTGCAGCTTTTGAAGGCTTTTTCCAGAAGTCCCAATGAGGAGTGCATTGCAGAAGTCCAGCCTGGAGGAGATATATGCATGGACTAACTTTTCCGCATCTGCATATGTGAGTCCTGGACGCAGTTTAGCAATGTACCTGAGGTGAAAGAAATATGTCTTGCACAAATGTTTGATATAATCCTCATACAAATGTGAGTCCATTTTAACCCCAAGGTTAATAACAGATGTTGACAACACGATATCCTGGCCAGAAAAGGTGATACTAGCAATGTTTCATGTCCTAACCTGGTGTGGGGTGCCTACTAAAATAGCTTTAGTCTTAGAGCTGCTCAGCTGCAGGACATTTTGCTTCATCCATGACTATCACCTCCAAACAGATGGTCAAAGTGGATGATTACGGTGTAGATAAGGAGGATCACTGGCTTAAGTTTCCTCCTGTCATACAGCAGTGGGAGTCCTGAGAATGAACGGCCCATCTTTCTCGGATTCTGATGCATCAATGGCTAGGGGACTTCTCTAAGATGCCATCATGGGCCCCAATTCTAGGGAGAGTAAATCTTGGAACTGTTCCATTAGTTTATGTCTGTAAAGATTTTCAGTCATCCAGGTGAAAGGTATATGTAAAAGTACTTCCTGTTTTGAAGATCATGGGGAGTTATGGGCTTATCATCAGGTGGTTTGGGTTGTGGTTTAAAAAAAAAAAGAAATGGGGGAAATTATCATCCATGATGAGATCACTGTAATCTATAGTACTACAGTATACAGTGGTGTGAAAAACTATTTGCCCCTTCCTGATTTCTTATTCTTTTGCATGTTTGTCACACTTAAATGTTTCTGCTCATCAAAAGCCGTTAACTAGTAGTCAAATATAACATAATTGAACACAAAATGCAGTTTTTAAATGAAGGTTTGCGTTATTAAGGGAGAAAAAAAACTGCAAATCTACATAGCCCTGTGTGAAAAAGTGATTGCCCCCCTTGTTAAAAAAAACAACTGTGGTTTATCACACCTGAGTTCAATTTCTGTAGTCACCCCCAGGCCTGATTACTGCCACACCTGTTTCAATCAAGAAATCCCTTAAATAGGAGCTACCTGACACAGAGAAGTAGACCAAAAGCACCTCAAAAGCTAGACATCATGCCAAGATCCAAAGAAATTCAGGAACAAATGAGAACAAAAGTAATTGAGATCTATCAGTCTGGTAAAGGTTATAAAGCCATTTCTAAAGCTTTGGGACTACAGCGAACCACAGTGAGAGCCATTATCCACAAATGGCAAAAACATGGAACAGTGGTGAACCTTCCCAGGAGTGGCCGGCCGACCAAAATTACCCCAAGAGCGCAGAGACAACTCATCCGAGAGGCGACAAAAGACCCCAGGACAACATCTAAAGAACTGCAGGCCTCACTTGCCTCAATTAAGGTCAGTGTTCACGACTCCACCATAAGAAAGAGACTGGGCAAAAACGGCCTGCATGGCAGATTTCCAAGGCGCAAACCACTTTTAAGCAAAAAAGAACATTAAGGCTCGCCTCAATTTTACTAAAAAACATCTCAATGATTGCCAAGACTTTTGGGAAAATACCTTGTGGACCAATGAGACAAAAGTTGAACTTTTTGGAAGATGCGTGTCCCGTTACATCTGGCGTAAAAATACCACAGCATTTCAGAAAAAGAACATCATACCAACAGTAAAATATGGTGGTGGTAGTGTGATGGACTGGGGTTGTTTTACTGCTTCAGGACCTGGAAGGCTTGCTGTGATAGATGGAACCATGAATTCTAGTGTCTACCAAAAAATCCTGAAGGAGAATGTCCAGCCATCTGTTCGTCAACTCAAGCTGAAGCGATCTTGGGTGCTGCAGCAGGACAATGACCCAAAACACACCAGCAAATCCACCTCTGAATGGCTGAAGAAAAACAAAATGAAGACTTTGGAGTGGCCTAGTCAAAGTCCTGACCTGAATCCTATTGAGATGTTGTGGCATGACCTTAAAAAGGCGGTTCATGCTAGAAAACCCTCAAATAAAGCTGAATTACAACAATTCTGCAAAGATGAGTGGGCCAAAATTCCTCCAGAGCGCTGTAAAAGACTCGTTGCAAGTTATCGCAAACGCTTGATTGCAGTTATTGCTGCTAAGGGTGGCCCAACCAGTTATTAGCTTCAGGGGGCAATTACTTTTTCACACAGTGCCATGTAGGTTTGGATTTTTTTTCTCCCTAAATAATAAAACCCCTCATTTAAAAACTGCATTTTGTGTTTACTTGTGTTATCTTTGAATAATAGTTAAATGTGTTTGATGATCAGAAACATTTTGTGTGACAAACATGCAAAAGAATAAGAAATCAGGAGGGGGGCAAATAGTTTTTCACACCATATACCGCTGTATATATCTGCCCTTAATAAATCCAGATTGAGTTTCACAAATTATTTCTGCTTTCCTTTACGTTTTGTGCTATGATCTCTGAAAATAGGTTTTGTAATCTGTGTTCAGTAATACAGTGCTGAATGGAGCAAGGTGAAAAGACGGGAGAATGTACTGTATACTGTGTATAGCTCAGTGGTTCTCAAACTTTTTCTGTCATTCCCCACTTAAGGGGGTGAGCAAATTTTCAAGCCCCACTTGTCAACAAAATAATAACGAAATCTGCCAAGTTTACTGTTTATTGAAATATCAATTCCTAAACCAATACGATCAAACACCACCAAGTTAAAATAAGATAAAATACACGTGCAATTGTTACAAGGCTTACGTTGTCACTTATCTTTGCATAATTGACCACATATTTATTAGCTACGTTTGTAGTTTTTTTTGCACTGGCCAATTCTGTATGTAACTTTGAATGAAGCCATTTGTGCTTTGCTGTCCACTGATTCAGATTTTACCATGCGATTATCCTGCTGTCTGTATTCTGCCAGCTTTCTTTCAAAGACGTCCAGTGGCTTATTAACGTGACTGGAGTGTGTTGTCTCTAAGTGTATTCCTAATTTGTTGGGTCTCATGCGGTCTGCTGCCAGCAGTTTAAGACACAAAACACACACGAGCCTCTCCTCTGCCCGCACCATCACCACCATGAACCCAAGCTCAAGATAGGCTTCATTAGGGGTGGGAGATATAACCAAAATCTTCTAACACGGTAGAAGCAATTTTCTAACTCAATAACACAATATAGCAATTTGTATCTGAAAATGCATAAATAAAAATGAAAACACAAAGAAATTGTTTTACATAATTTCATTTTTTTATGTAATTTTATTTAAACTGTGAATTGCTGAGGTTTGCTGCATTTTTTTACTTTGGCCATATTCGTTTTGTATTTCAGATGATAGAAAAGGTTTGATGTGTTTCCACCACTTGTTAAAACAGTGCACTTGCGTACCTTCTAAATCACGTTCATCTCATTCGTATCACTTTTCTTATACCCAAACCAATTCCACACCACAGACGAGGCACCTTTTTTCTTTACAATCTCCTCGTTGTTGGTTTTGTCACATGTAAGTAAACTCACTGCTGCTGCAGCGTCTTCTTCCATTGTCGAATTGTATGTGAAGCCAAACACAGCAAAAGTGGGACGAAACCGCGGCACCCGATGTGTTTTATTTAAAAACAGTTTATTTAAAATGTCAGGACTGTTTAATATTGTTTCCGCCTTGCCATGCCTGGATTGTACGTGCGCATCCCAGCGGGGTAAAATGTATTTTGATGGTCGGCGCGGTTTATTTCTGTCAGAGTCGCGCAGCGCTGCCCAGTGGCTCGCGCAGGTTTGTGATTCGAGCAGCGCTGCTCAAGTTTGTCCGACGTTAAACCGTTATTGTTGCACTATGGTTCCACTTTTTCTCCCGGCCCCCAACTGATGTTATTTTAAATTTACTTGTATTAATGATCCATTTATTTGTGTGTGATTGTTTAGTTTTGAACGTACGCTCTTCATTATCAATAAAGAAAAGCATGAATTAGAATAGGTACTTTCCTGTTTTTCCTCCCGTTCATTGCGCCCCACCTGTCATGTCTGTATTCCCCACTAGTGGGGCGCGCCCCACAGTTTGAGAACCACTGGTATAGCTAATTGTGCTAGTATCCTGGTACCTAGATTATGCTTGTTGGCCTCACAAACAGAGCTCTCGGAACGAAACTCATTCGTATGTAGGAGACTTACAGTATAGGCATAACAGTTATTATGTTTACAAACATCTTGTCATTAAGACCATTATCTTCTCTATTGGCATAACTTCTTACTGAAACACAGAGAATTTTGTTCTTGAGAAATTCCCACCTTTCATTGGTCATCCTTACTCATTAATACATTTTCTGACTTTGTCACAATCTTCTTCTCTCTAACCGATCATTACTGGATTTCCAGTAACCTCCCAATTAAAGTCTTTAAAGTCTCAATACATCCATACATAGGCAGTTATATAATCTACATTTATTGCAAGCATTTAGTTTTTAAGAAAACTGTTTATCGTGTTGATGTAAGAATCTACAAATATTAAAAAGCTGCATATTATCACTTGTGAAAACTATAATAAGAGGATTGTAGTATACGTGGCCATTGTAGTATACGTGGCCTAAAAGCTATCTAGATAAAAATCCACTCTTAATAAAAATTCTGTGGGGTATGATGGTATTAAGTCTGTAATTATCTTATTGCTTAAAAAAAATATATTTTCTTCTTTAACCGTAGTATAGCTGTATACAGTACATTGACCAGAAAAAGGAATTCATTATTAATGTCCATCACTACGCCTAGCCAGTGTCCTTCCATAACTGCAACATGAGTTACACATTTACACGGGAAATGATTATAACAAATAGCCACTACTTCACACTGAGTTATCCAGAAGGTGGCACCAGAGATGAATGAGTTTATCTCGACAATGGCAGTATGGATTTTTTATCTATAAAAAAAAGAAATAAGGTTTTCATTTTAACAATATCTTGCAGTCTCCTGGAACTGAACAAAAAACCCTGAAATATTTAATTTCAACATATTAAACCACATTTTATAGAGAACGATATAAAGAACAACAACGTTAGTATGAGAAAATTTAATTCAGCAAAAGCTTTGTAGCGTTATTGAACTTTATGAATTTTATTGTAGTGCCATTCCACTGAACCAGTGTTCTGAAAAATGTAGTTTCTCCATGTTCCCCCATTATGCACCTATTCAAATCATGACATCATCCACTTCCAAACATTGTGTTTTGACTCTCTTTCATTTTAATCTCTTTTTATGAACTTGTTGAACTTCAATAATCTGCTGGGGGTGTTTTTATTTGTATTTTTTGTAAACATTTTTGAAAACCTCTACTTTTGTAGGACTTCAGATATATTAGCTCTGTGTGACAATAAACATGGTATTCCTACCCACTCAGTCATTCATCGTCTATACCACTATCCTCTATACAGAGTCATAGGGGGCCTGCAGCCTATACCAGATGACTTGGGGCATGGGGCGCTGTAAACTCTGGCATGCCAATCCATCGCAGGGTAAATATGCATACACACACACACACACACACACACACACTACAATTTAATTTGGAAATGCCAATTAGCCTAACCTGCATGTCTAGGGAAACCGGAGTACTCAGAGGAAACCCACCAAGCATGGGGAGAACTCCATCCACACAGATGGGAATCAAACCTGGCCATGCTAACCACTAAGCCAGTGTTTTTCAACCTTTTTTGAGCCAAGATACATTTTAAATGGAAAAAAATTACAATGCACACCAACAATCGAAAATGTAAAAAAATGAAACTCTGTATATTAACAATATATAGCCATTCTTATCAAAGTGTTTTGAACAGGAATCAATTAAACACAAAGAAAAAGTATTTTATGATCTTTCATATTTCTACCTACTCAGTGTGAAACCTGGGCCTGTTTGGATGAACACAGAGCTGATATCCTGGCAGGAATTGAAGAAAGACATACACAAAGCTCTTCCTCAACAGCTTTTAGTCTCTCTCTGTTTTTAGTTTTCATAGCAGTCAGTCAGGGTTGAGAAGCTCAATCACTAATACCCCTATCTCACCTATACGGTTTCGTGCGGTGGCCGTACAGTAAATACGGTTCATTATGATTCACCACGAGTTTTTTTTAGTATGTTTCCATCTTTCCGTGCGAAAAATTAAACATGTTTAATGTTTAAACGTTTAATTTTTTTTACATGATGGTTAAAATCATTTAAAATGTTTAAAATTAAACATGTTTAATTTTTTTGATGGTCCTCGCGATAGTTTGCAGACCATGCAGAACTTTGCGGAATGTCGACGGGCAATCGAAGCAGCTGCAATGGCATATTATTCGCAGACTTATTATTTTTCAAAAAATGTTTTAGACCAATTAGGTGAAATTTAATAATTTCCCACGGCACACCTGACGATCTCTCACGGCACACTAGTGTAAGACACTGACTTAGAGGATATTTGCTTTCCCATGCTAACATAAACATTCTGCATTATAGGTCTTGATAATTGTTTAATAGTCAATGTTCAGTATTGTATTTCATATATGATGGGGAAAATTATTACCTGAAATCCAGAATATATGATTTCCCATGATACAATCAATAGACATAAAGCAGGTCAAGGGCACAAAAGATATTTAAACAGCAATTTACCTGTACTGCATTTCATACATCCTTGCTACTTCAACAGCCAATAGCAAGGGGGCAACAGATTTTCCTCTGACACCTAGGAAAATCGATTCCCTGCTCCCTACTGGCAGTCATAAAATCAGAAATAAGTAACTAAGGTTGAGCAGTGAGCAAAATGTTTTACAAATACTGTCTTTCAAATTCAAGAGGGGACGGATTTTCCCTTGGTTTCGGAGAACATGGGGAAAACGCCTGTCCAGTTAATAAACGCCTGTCTCTTAATTTTTGTTTATTTACTTATAAAATGAATGACTAAAAATTATAGAGTTTTGTCTTCTTCTTCTTCTGGGTTTGTTTTTAGATCCATCACCACCATCTGCCCGACTGGAGTGAGGGCCAGTAGATATGAGGAAAAAGAAGTATAACAAAACATACAATAAATCCTTTTACTATGCGACTGTAGTCTCATTTCATTATTTTGGGGTACTGAAAACACTCTTGTGTATTTCATATTTCAAAATAATTCCAAAAGATTCCATAATCTCATCCCATGGTCATGGAAAAGATGTTTCAGAAAGGTTAAATTATAGGCCTTCATGTACATAAATTATAGACCTTCCTATGTTTTATAACGAAAGTAAGAAAGCCACTAGTTAGTAATGCTAAACAGAAAAAAATATTTAATTTGCTTCAAAGATTGGACTTGGAATGGAAAAAGTTATGCCCTCTTTCTCCTCTCTCTGGCTCTGTCGGAAAGCTGGTGTGTGTGTGTGTGTGTGTGTGTTTGTGGCCACTTGTGCACGTGAGAGTTTCTATCGGAAAACTTGTGTGTTTGAAAGTCGTCCTACACAGCAGCCCCCTTCCTCCTCCTCTCCGCTCTCGGGCTCTGTCAGAAAGCTTGTGTGAGTGTGTAAGAGGTTCTATGGTATGGATGTGCGTATGTGAAAGTCGACCTACACAGTAGCTTCTCTCCTCTGTCTGGTCTCAATCACTACAGTCACAATTTTTTCAAAGGTATAGTGCAGGTTAAGTTGTTTTATTTTTACTTTATATTTTGTATTAATTATTTTTATTTGAGTATTTTTGGATTGTGGAACGTATCATCAGAGTTGACGGGATGTGTATGAAGCAATGCCCCCATCATGCATTATGCCTCAGTACAAGTCTCTGAAGACAGTGTTATGATCTGGGGATCAGTTTAGGGTCAGCAAAGTTTTATGTTGGCAATAAAATTAAATTACTTCAGCGCCCTGAATGTACTGAACGTCCAGGTTATCCTGTCAATTAAGTGCTACCCTCAACCCCATTGAACCCTCCTTGGGGTTTTCTGGAGAAGAGAGATACAGTATGACTCTCCTGTCATAAATACAAACTCTGCATGGAATTAAATGTTACAATGTTGCACAAGTTTGCGGAAACAAAACTATGATTGATTACAGAAATCCAGTCTCATTTATAATTGTTAAAAATATTGGAAGATTGTTTTTTTTTTTTAGAAGTTTAGCACAATTTGGCTGATGGTATGTTGTGACTGTTTATTAATTATCTTACTGTCGCTGTCGGTCCAAAAGAATACATAGAATTTCATGTTATTGTTTGGCAAGATTGTCATTAAGGATTATGATTATTTTGCTAGTGTAACCAAGATTAAATTCGTAACCTTGGTAAAACAAGGACAATGTAATCCAGACCCAGCTCCAAACTCTGAGTTGCTGCTTCAAAGCCTGCTGCCAGCCACGAGTGCTCCAGACGACAGTATAACCCACATCACATTGGCTAAGATGAGGCCACTTGATGATCCTGAGGTCTTCCATAAATTATTTGAATGGGTTGCATTATTGTGGGGATGACCCAAGTCACAGTGTGTGCATGTTTTGCCACAGCTGTCTGACAAGTCTCATCTCGCAGCTTGACATTATCAACAATGTGCTGGAGTACCCCATGCTGAAGAAGATGATTATGCAGCAGGTGGGCCCCACCTTTAAGTAGCTCCAAGCAGCTTGACTTGCTTTTCCCGCAACAGCTCCTTGGAGATGCATGCAGCCAATGCTTCTGTCTGAGAAGAGAGACATCAAAGCGGTTATCAAACTGGTGGTGCTGAAAGAGTTGCTGGCAAAGGAAACAGCAGCAATGGATGAGATGCCATTGATCAGCATTGCTCTCAATGTAACATGATTGACTGGAAGAACCACTTCATGTCTTTCCCATTCACTCTTCTCTGTTCATCCTGGTAAATTCTGTATTAAGTCAAACCTCAGTCCATGAAAGCTCATGTGTTTTCATAGGGATGTGCACAAATATCTACTAGTTACTCGTTCACCCACTGATTAATTCAGGGTAAAAGGCATAGGTATGAGGTGGCAATTAGTCCTCACCGGACCCATCAACTCTTCCTGGGTATGTATTGACCATTGTTTTCAGCTTTAACAAGGAATGTACAGTACCTGTTGGTGGGTCCCCCATTAAGAATCAACAGGGTCAGAACGCACAATGGGTGGCTCATTGTAATAATCACAATTGGCTGGGAAATTGAAAAATACGATTAAGATTGTTCATAATGTTGATTGAAATTGTGAGACATGGCTCAAGGCTCTGGTGAGATGCCTTTCAAGCATCCACAGGATTTTCCCCATTTGAATTATGTACAGGCCTTGTGGTGTCCTTCACACCATTAGGGAATTTGGGAGGAGGAATTTCTTAAAATGAAATTCAGTGCATTCCTGACCTGAGAGCAAAACTCCATATTGGGGTCAAATAACAGGAGAATTTGCTACAGGCTCAAGAATGGCAATCCCATCTGTAAAACTGCCATTTGGCTAAGGGAATTTGCACTGGGAGAAAAAGTACTCATATTACTACCGACATTAAATTCCAAAATGTTCTCCGAGTCCCAAGGACCATTTGAGGCCACACAGCAGTTTGGGGAAGTTGACTAAGAGCTAGGTCAAAAGCTTCATTATCGGGCCAATTCGCTACTGAGATACCACCTCAAGCTTCTTAAACCACGGAGAGATTAGGTTTCTGTTTCTCTGGTGCCTGTAATTCCTGAAAACGTGGATCTGTGATTGGAGGTATGTCTAAATAGTGTGCCTCAATTTATCAAAGAGGTGGTTGCAGAGACCACCTCTTAGTGTCACAGAGAGCACTGGTTACCACATGAATTTTCTGATGTGTTTTCACCACTGCCCAGTCGTACAAACCTCATAGAAAGACCTCATAGAAACGTGTGGACATACATAGTTGCCCATATAGATTGCCTGAACACAAAAAAAATATGGATTCAAGACAATGCTCAAAATGTGATAAATAGAGATACCTACAGTATATACGTGACAGGATACCCAATGCCCAGAATATCGGTAGATGCCCTTAACTGGAATTTGATTTGTTCTGGGCTCTTAGGTTCATTTAACATGTTGATGTCTTAGGAGTACTCTGGCCAAATAGTGTGTATGCTGCCGCATATTTTTTATGAAATAATAATTTATAGTAATGATTGGCAGAAACCCATGTAACACCTCAGGGATATCTTGAGATTGCAGAGTTAAGAGTGGCTAACGGCAAACCCAAAAAAGTGTGCAAATGGAAGTATGGTATCTGGGTTTCCACATTGATCACAGGCAGGTGTGTCCGCAATTACAACATTTGCAACCTGCCCAAGATCTGTTACCAAAAAGGAGTAATGACGTACCAGGCTATTATAGAAAGCTTGCTTTTGTGCTTATTCTGCATGTCACAAGCCCACTGGCTGTGGGGGCAAGAGATTTACATTTAGGCATATGGGCAGATGTTTTTAGCCAGAATTACTATTTATTTATTTATTTATTTGGGGGATTAGTCCAAGAGATCCAGTTCAGTGGACAGTGCCATATGGATGGGCTTTTAAACAGGTAAAAGCTGTTTTGTGTGGAAGCACTGATGGTGTATTAACCTGATTTTTCTCTTCTTGTCCTTCTGAGGACTACTGCTTTGGGTAAAAGCCTGAGAGGGGGGCTTTTGTTCTCAGGTAGTGGGAGAGGGAGGAGTGATTGATGTTGTACATTAGCACAGAGAAGGTTTTACTCTCCAGTACTGCCTCGTTGAGTACCCCATGAAAGATGCCAATGTTTGTATCACTCATTGGTATCTGGCACAACAGACTTTCAAGTTTGAGGTTGTCCACAAGTCTGGTATACATATGGCTGTGTCAGATTTCAGCGGGGGTGTATGGCAGGTGGCAAAGCCACAAGGTAACATCTAATTCTTTGCTCTATGGCTTATTATGAAGTATATTTATTATAGAGAGACACTTGTGACAAAGTGTAACCATGGACCGAGTAGACAATGTGTGTGTTTGTGCATGTGCTGAATGCAATTATAAAGCAAAGTTTAAATTCACAATGGCTATGAAAATGAAACTTAGTACTTAGACTCACCAACTCTTTCTGTTCATGTTTTTAGTAATGCTTTTTTTAAATTTTATTACAAAGTCTTTATTATCTTAATAGAGTTGTATTGTTGTAGATTAAATGTTCATAAGCTTTGTAGCAAAATTTTAAATCCTGTGCTATAGTGTCAATAAAGCCCACTGGCCTGCTAATTTTTGCCTAAATAGCGGAAGGGAGCATGTTTGTACCATGTACAGTTCAGCCATCTGATTGGTTGATAGTTAATTATGTTTAGCTAACACAGCTATCACAGAACAATAATGCAGTAGACTTCACTCACTCACTCACTTATCATCTGTAAAGCTTTATCCTGTATACAGGGCCTGGAGCCTACCCCAGGAGACTTACAGTACACCCTGAACAGGGTGCCAATACAACGGAGGGCATGCACACTCACATGCTCTTTCACACACTATGGGTAATTTAGGAATGCCAATTAGCCTAATCTGCATGACTTGGGACTGTGGCAGGAAACCGGTGTACCTAGAGGAAACCTATGGTTCCTCTAGCACGGGGAGAACATGCAAGCCATGCACACAGACCCGAGGTGGGAATTGAACTCGAACTCGGAGATGTAAGGCGACAGTGTTAACAACTAAGCCACCGTGTTGCCTGCATTCTGTTAAACAGATGAACTTGCCATTCAACAGACTTGAATCTTGCCATTAAGATGCTTTTCATTTGAATTCGTGCTACCAAAGTAGTTTGATAAATTTAGCTTCACCAAATTGCAACATTGCAGCAGATGTTACTTCAGTAACTACAAGTTACTGCACACCACAACTAATTAACAAAGCAACTAGGTATATATATAACTAGGTATACATATACATCTTGTGATATTTATGTTCTTTTCAGTAATTAATTTAGCAAGCTACAGTATATTGGTTTCCACTTCAATATTCTGGACGATTTTTTTAGATTCATTCAGTTTAAAAAATAAAAAGGGGTGACTAAAATCTCAAATAAATAATAGAAACAAATTCATGGTAATTATTTAAGAAATTCAGTGGTTTTCTATTTATCTCCTAGCTATGGAGGTACAAATTTAAAAAGGTTCTTGGATGGATATGGGTCTGTGATGGTTTACTGCTGCTGTGCTGTGTTTTGTACATATTTTATCACAACCACAATGCTTTTACAATGCATAAAACTACAAAATGCACCGCTATCAAATACAGCATCTGAGATATTGTATCTGTTTTATTTATAGTCAAGCATAAATAAGTGTGATCTTTTTACGTCCTCAGTTGACTAACATGACTGCTCTATTTCTTCACCACTAGAAGGCACTTAAGAGTAAACATAGGTCTTATTTCTATGTAAAAAGAGCACAGACTGGTTTACTGGTTTTGGTTCCTTATGCACTCAACTGGCTTCCTCTGTACCTTATTCACAATGGAATTTTTTATTGTCAACATGTTAACATGTTTTGTTGTCACTTATTGCATGTATCAAGCTGCTTCGTGCTACTTCAGAAAATCCTATAGTGTATATGTTAAAGATTTGAGCGATAAATGGAGTATGGTACAAACTACCCAGAGTAGGAAATTTTTGTCAAATAAACATAAGCACGCAACAATGACAGGACCAGCATTGCAAAAAAAACAAACAAAAAACCTGTAATACGAAGAACAGTCACATTAAATACAAAAGCACAAGATGTGACAATGTTATACTGTATTTCTTCAGTGTTTAATATTATAGATATGAAGCATAGAGAACCAAAACTATATTAGAAAATGTTTATCTTATCTACGTCTATTCCAGCACCACTGACAAAAATATGTATATTTTATGTATACAGCGTGCTCAAAAAGTCTGGATTTTTACTTTTATGAAATGTGATCTGAAATTGAAAATTCACCATTAGTTTTTTATTTCAGACCCAATGTTGCTTTAAAACTACCAAAATAAAAGAATGAATAACAGCAGACCCGAACAACACTTCACTTTTCAATTAAAGAAAGGAATTCATTGCATCTCATAACTAAAGGCCACGTTCATAATGCATAATATTTATATTGCTCCGTAACTTCTTAGTGTGTCTCTTGGTTGAAATGCAAATTTTCAAATGCAATTTAAATGAATACAGTATGTGCACTTATTTTATGCATGTATTAGCATACCTTTCAAATGAATTCAGTTGATTTTGATAATATATTAGTAATTACAAATGAATAATTTTTAATAAATCATTGACAACATTTTGTTTTCCTATACTGCGTATTTATACAGTATGTTGAAAGCAAGATCTGGCAACTAATGTAAGCAAAATAGTAGAAATAAATGTCACACCACATTGCTTTAAACATTTATTTAAGAATGTGCTAGAAAAAAAAAATTATTTTATATATATATATATATATATATATATATATATATATATATATATATATATAGCATCAACACAGTAAAAGGTTTGGTAAAAATTATATAAGAAATAGTGCAGATAAGCAAACTTACAGTACATTCTCATACTTCACTTCATGGGCAATGTGGACAACCTCTGAGGACCACCTCTTGCACTTTCTCCACATGTTGTTGTGTCATACAAGGAAGGCAATAGACTGTATAGTTATCACCTCAATAGGATGTGATGTGTCCCACAAACTATACAACCTACTACCTCATCTTGTAGTAACACATTACCAGATTTATAGAGCTTCAGCAAAGATCTCTGTGGGAAACACACCATACACTATAGAACACCTGGCAATGAAACTAATGTCAACATTATCAATATACATATACTGTACTTATTTTTTAAATAAAAGCTCTATGCATAGGTGTTGAATCTCCACAAAGTCCAATCAATCGCGAGCAGGATGTTGATCATACTGTCTCCTTAGGAAAGACAGTAGATTGTATAGTTATCTCAGAGGGAGGATTACTACCCCACAACTATTCAATCTACTACCTCAGCCTTAAGGACAGTAGCTTTCACACCGGAGCTGCATTTGCAACAAGAGTTTGGAGAAAAACAGTTACACATTTAGCATAAAAATATGCACGTAATATGTTTCACACAAAAAAAATGATCAGAGATCAGTACAATGGTAAATTTAGAAAGGTATTGCGCCCCTTAACAGAATTGTAATATATTTACTTAAAAGCAAATTTTGTACATTTTTCCTGTCAAAAATATATCTATATATTTCTTATTGTCTTGTTTTGATGGTTCCAAAACACAAATGTTACTAGTGAATATTTTTCAATGAGCAAATGAAAATATATATTTTTTATCCATATATTTCCATATTTTAATGCTGCTTGAAGACTAAGAAATGGATTTATTTCAATCTCATGTGGTTTAGCAACAGTAAAGTGCATGTACATGTTTAGCTTAGTATATCACATACTAAATTTCATTTGTCCCCCGTTTATCCACTGTAGGGTCGCAGGGTGCTTAGAGCATTGCAGGACACAAGCACGTGCCCAATCACATACTATGGGCAATTTGATAAAAACAATTAACCTTGGCCATGGAACAAATCCACCAAGCAAATAGGGGACACGCAAGCTCCATGCACATAGATTGGAGATGTGAGGTAACTGTAGACGTGTGAGGCGATGTCTACAGTTACGTCACATCATAACCACTAAGCCATTTTTAAATTAGGGCTAATGGTTTAGAAATTAACGAATTTAAATTTTAAAAATGCATTATATATATCTACTATTTATATATAAACTTACAAAACCCAGATTTTTAAGCCACATAGGTTGTGAGTGAAGCATTCAGAATTGACATAAAAAAAAAGTTTTTACAGCTGCAGAGTAAAAACTTAAAAACTGGTCAAACTTAACAGTTAGCCACAGTCATTTGACAAATTCACATCCATGATGTAGAGTAAAGAGACATAGAGTTTAACAAACTATTATGATGTATTGACGTATGACATGTTTTATGTTCTAGTTAAATTGTTTAATCCAGCAAACTAATGTTAGTGCAGAGCGTAAAGGCTTTTTTTTACACCACTCCAGAAGCGTCTGATTTTTGCTGGGAATTGCAGATGCTTCACCAAATTTATAAAAAGTCTTTTTTTCCCCCATAGTTGTACCCATGGTTTGTATTTTATAAAATATCAAAACTGTAACCTGCCATTTGAAATTATGTGTTTTAATCCATTACATTCAAATAATACATTATATGAATTAAATGAAAGTAATAGTGTCGTTCCTTATATGATATTTTATGGTTTTAACAAATAATTGGAAAGCAAAGCTTTGTCATTTTAATGCAACATATGATTATAAATTACCACCCCTCGAAAAGATTTTCTGATTAACTGTGGCAAATACCTCCAGAATTTGGTTGTTCTGTTCTGTAGATGTAATTTAAAAAAAGGTCAGAAAGATTTTAATACAGTACTTAGTGAGCAAATTACAACAATCTTTGGCCTAAAGTCAGATAGCATTTAAATGACACTCGCGCTAAGAGAGTTATCCAGCGTATCGGACTGTGTGGAAACAATTTTTTCTGAATGTTGTAGTTTGGTTATAAAAATCCTGATCTAGGTTAAAAAAAAAAATTGGGTGAAATCTCATCCATCAGCCACATTCTTTCCTCACTGATCAGGTCATGGCCTTCAACTAAACTTCTAAAAATCAGTGTTTGGGTAAGAACCTGAGAAAACTTAGTAAATTACCCAGCTGCTTTCTTTCCTTTTTTTTTTAAATGAATGAATGAATAACAAAATAGTTCAGCTGACATACTGTAGCACAGCCCCAATGGGAAGCATGATAATTTTGTGTAAACCTTATCCATAACCTGAACTATTGTAGCGTTCAGTGGTTGACAAATGGCAGAAGTAATCTATGCCAGGAAATATAGCCAATTTTAATCAAAATTGGGCACTTAGAAACCTGCAGAAGCCTGTTGTTTACATTCTATGGAACATAAAGTATCCTGTGGTAATAGTAAGGTGTCAATATAGAGGAAATGTTAAAAAAAAAAAAAGAAAGAAAAAAAGTTGGGTCTAAACAAAATGGCTGTCCTGCTGCCATTTTAGATAGCTTGATGAAAGAGCTTCTAATACCTGCTCAGGTGTTTATGCAATCCAATTTACAATATACTTACCATTGCATGTAAAAAAAAATTAACAATAAAATTTTTTAAAAAGCAATACAAATATGAGCTAATAAGTTATATTGTACAGATTTCATGATGGTAATCGATTCTAAGTCTGATGAAATCTTGCATATTTTCATATCCGATTGTTTGCTATTGTTTTAAATAAACCACAGATCTCATATTAACTTGGTGTCTGCAGTGGCAGCTGAGGCAGTTAGACAATGCCAAGTTCTGGCATGAAACCGTGCCCAAAGAGGGTGGCAGACAAGGGTCATGGGAGCAGTCTAAACAACTGACTGGCATGCAAGGAGGGGTAGGGCAGTTGCCTTGTCACTTTGCATAAATTAGCATGTGAACCAGAGACGGTGAAAAGCACCATGGTAGCTCATTAACATGCAAAATTCTTCTTTGGCCTAATTAATGGGGGCAGTGATTGAAATGTTTTGGCATGGCATTTGGCAGAGGGAAAGGCAGCCCTCTCCTCGATAGGGTGGAAAGAGACAGCATGAGTGCAGGGGGTGGTGCTTGAAGAGGACAAATAGAGAGCTCTTAATTGAGATGTTGAATCAGGTCAATGGTGAATGGTATTGAATATGCGATATTACTGTGAATTTACTGCTGTCAAAGTAGAATGTAGATAACATCATGGGAGCAGTCTAAACTGGAAACATTTGAAACAATGGCATTTTGCCTATAAGGAATTGACATTTAAATTTCTGAAATGCAACAAGCAATTTATAATACAGGCAATGATTTGTTTGAAGAAGTATAATGCACGTAATGCAAATATTTCCAGTATTTTATTTGATCAAACTATTAAATAAGTCTGTGCAGAGTTTTGAGCTATCCTTTTTTATTATATTTCTTGGCCAAAATGATGATAATTAATTAATTTATTTAAAATTATTTTAATAAATTATTATTTTATAAGCTTTGGTGAGAGACGTTATACATTATCATTCATTATGCATATACATATTATTATTTTTTGGCACCTTTTTCTGTGGAACCTACTGTTTCCATTTGCAACTTTGCCACCGTGAATTGACTTGAAGTCTGTTTAACTTTTGACATTTTATTAAGGGAAAGTGATAAGCAAACATATTTTACAACCCTCCTGTTAGACCCAGTGGATCGATTGATTTGAACTGAACTTTATTACTTCAGCTGTTCATGTTTAATAAATAAACCCAGGTCTTTTCCATTTGTTGAACACCAATCATTGAGTTTGCTGTGACAAAATAAATATTGAGTGATTTACCAATCCACTATTACATTTCTTAATAAACATATTAGTCTCCCATAATAAAATGCTACAGTTGATTGCATGGCGCACAGCAGGTGATTTTTAGATGGTATTGATTAATTGTTCTTGCCACTTTAACAATGCCGTAACCTTACAAAGGCTAATTTTGTTAGTCTTTCTATCATTCAGCAGTAACAGGGAAACCGCCCTGCACACAAAAATAGAATCTCTAAACAGGAAGTCTGCCTTCTGTCGACTTAGTTTGACTCTGTCCTGTGTGCATGAAGGTCTCTAAGTTTCTCTCTTATCATTCTGATAGTGGCACAATACAAAAACAGCTATTAAGCCTACTTTTTTGTTTTGCTATAGAGAAAAAAAATCACAGCTCATTCGGCACATGTGCAAAAGCCGTTATTTAGGGTTCGTCATTGTTACGCTGTCGTTACAGGACCAAAACCATCATATTCAAAGTTATATTCTTTTCTTGTATTTGATCAGTAATGGTATATCTTTATTTGAAAAAGAGAAGTGTTTCAGTATTGAAGCAGACACTCCTGTACTTCTGGGTACTTTCTGTGAGTTTTCTAAAATCATATTGAAACCATTACCAACACATATAACGATTTCATATGGAAACAACATAAATAAATATCTGAGGTTGAAAATCTTTTTAAATGAGCAAAAAAAAAAAAAAATATGATTCAGTGCTTTTAATCAAACACCATAGCTGAAATGTGTTTCCTTATAAAGGAAGTATGACTTTATTCCTGGTTACCACACCACTAATAGTCAAAGGCAGAAAGAAAGAGGGAGGGGGGAGGTGTGGACACAAAAATAGCAGGAAGTAGAGATGGCAGGCCTGAAAGAAAATATCATGAAGTAACACGACAAGTTCATCTGAGGATAGCAGAGGGGAGGGGAAATCCTTCTCATTTTCTGCCCGTCACCCCGCCCTTTATCTCCTACTCTCTCCATCTCCATTTTTTGGACAGCATTATACACCCATTCCCCCCCACCACTACCCACTTTTTATGATAGCATTGTGATTGTGGGAAGACTGATCCTTTTTAAGTTACAGAAAACTATTTATTCCTGTTATGTGCTGTACGGAAGGAACTTGTAATCAGTATACTGAACAGTCACATGGTTCCCGCAAGCCATGCATTAAAAATATACAGTATATTACACAAATCTAACAGAATCCGATAAAAATGTCTTTAAATCAAATGTAGGTGAATTTAAGGACTGTTCTTACATAACCAAATATTAATAATACCTATTATATATTTTCGATTTGCCTTAAATGCTAAACATCTTATTTTCGTGTAGTATCTTCTACATCTGCAGTGTTACAGAATAGATCGGTATACATTATCTTAATTCTTTCTTTCTTGCATTTTCAAGTTTTCTGTTATGGTAATCCATCGATACTATTGTGTCCCAAAGCTGCCTGTTGCATTACTAGAAATGATTCCTCTGTTCATACATAACAATACTTGTTAAATATCAGCCCAAAAAGAGACATTACCTTAACAGCTTTCAGTGCTTAGAGAAATAGGCCACTAACCACTTACTTGTTTTTAATATTTCTACAGGGTACAGTTTATTAGACGACCCATGAAATGAATTTTGTCTGGAAATTTGATTTTACGGTTTACATTATATGTCGATTTACCTCGTCTTCGTAAAGTGCTTTGTTGAGCGCCATCATACAAACAAGTTGCATGAAATGACTGAGCTCAGCCTTGTGATTTCATGAATACCAACATGGATGAAATCTGATGAAGTTGCAGTCAGCATCAGACGAGGCGAAGTCCTCACTTCTCAAGTACGGTATGAATTTTTCTAACAATATTAAATGTTACGAGAGTTTAATTTTTAAATCAGACCGCATCATAATGGTGGATATGGTAGCAATGGCGACGAAGGGAAGGAAGACACGTGTGCAGGCGGACAATGAGGACGAAAGGAAGCGAGAATAAATGCAAAACTGAACACTTGTGAGAAATCATAAAGCTAAACATTAGGAAAACAGTGTCCAAACTGAAGGAAAAGTAGGAAATACCTGAGTATGAATTCTGCAGGACGAAACGGCGACTCGGGCCAAGCGCTAAGGAGCACGATGGGCGGGTGGGTAAGCAGGGAAGGAGGAGGAAGGAGAAGAGGGAGATAAGAGATTATTTCTATGTCTCGTTAATTCGTTGGCAAAAGAGGACAGAGAAAAATAAGAAAACGAGAGAAACTAACCGAGCCAGCAGTAACACTCTGCAGACATGCCCTCCTATCTCCCTGCCCACTATGACCATGATGCCAAAAAAGCTACCAGGAAAGAGACAGCACAAGTTTACGCCACTATGAGTAGGAAAAATATAGATTGGTAATACTTTTGAAACACATCCTAACTTTTGAGGGAAAGAGAGCAACAGTATTTATGCTTTTGCAAGAGTTGCCAGGCAAAGTAGGGTCCCCTTCACCATTTCATCTCGAACACTACGCAGCGTTCGCCTGCCAGGGCCCTGAGGCATGGAGGGAGAATGGATTCCCTCTAAAATCAGCAAAACAACCTATCTTGACACATCCAACCATGAGCACTTTTTGGGTGCATGACCAATGACAGTTGCCAAGAAAGGAAAAAAGCGGCACATTTGTTGTAAAAACAAAACTATGAAACGAAGCATATCAGTATACTTACACAAGCTTTGACTTCTGTTCTAGGAGCGGGTTCGAATTAAGAGATAGTGCCAGTGATTTAAGCCTCCCTTAGAATAAAGAACTATGATTTCTCCCAGGGTGAGAGAGGGAGTGCGGTGAAGTCTTTTGTCAGCATTTGGCATTCGTCCCAGGTAGTACATGCCTCTCTGTTCCCCTTCTACAGAAGTCATTGCAGCTTCTTTAGCTGCCCTGGTGTTGCCTGTGCTTTTTGCATGAATTTCCCCAGTACGTTTGCGCCCTCTTTGGCGTAACAGAATTTTTTTCTTTTGATTAGTACATCTGCAGCAATACAAGCTCTAACTTCTGGAAGAAATATTTTTTTGGGGGAAAAAAAAAGTATTTGGAAAAAGTTACAAAACAATCCAAACTTGCATCTTATGCAGGGGAACAAGAATCTGCCAGTCCACGGTCCTTGACGTTTTGCTTCTTTTTGGCTATGACACCAATAAACTGAGCTTGATATTATACGTAAGTTAATTAGTTTTTTTTTAAAAGGGTGACTTACAGAAGTGAGATGTTCCTGTGATAAATCCTGTTTAGCTGTGGCGAAAAAGGGGCTCAGAGCCCAGGCGGCCAGCCGGCCGAGAGAGAGAGAGAGAAGTGTCACCGAAGAAATCCAGTGTGAGTGCCAAAAAGGTGTACTTTGGCCTCTTCCTGTGACAACGTTTTTGAGAGAGAGAAATGAAAAAAGCGAGTTTCTCAGCCAAGTGTTGTGCTTGTCGTCTCTCGTCCTCATCTCAGGCATTGTCCAGGACAGCTCAGTGTGTGATGTCACGGCCCCCTTCGTTCGCTTTTGTTGTATGTTCATTTATTTTGCTCTCCCCACTGTACTCCTCAGCTCCTCCCCTCTGCAGCCAACACGTATACACTCTACCCCCTTGCAAAAAAAAAAACTGAAGAAAAGCCTTTCCAGAGTTAACAGTAGTCCACTCCAACAGTTTGTTTTGTTTAAAAGAAATGAGGACTATAGAGGCAGCAACGGTAGCAGAATGATAGAGAGAGGGTGAGTGGAGAGAGAGAGAGAGAGAGAGAGAGTCTGCTTTCACAAGTCTCTCACTATGTCTTTGCCTTCCTGCCTTTGCAAGCAGGGAGCTTGTAAAAGTTTCAGCTGCGCCGGCTTAGGGCCAGCCCCTGTTGGCAGCGTTTCAAGAAGAGCGTTGACTGTTTCCAAAGCACCCAGAGATTGTCAGAGTGGGGGGTGAACCTACCAGGGGGGTAGAGGGCTTTCCATCAATACACATGGGTATCTGGTGAGGGAGTGGGGCATATGTGCCAGCTGCAACTACTCCAAGGGTTGAAGCAGAAAGGAAAAAAGAACAACCAAAAGTGTTTACAGTTTAACCCTCTGCCTGGTCTATTCCGCTTTCTTATTTTCACAGATTGTACTGTTTGTGACGTTTGGATTGCTGGTTTCTGAACAATATTTTAATAATCCAAAGCCATAACATTGTTGCCTGGCAGTCAGTCATTAGTTATGATGTTTTTTTTGGACCTATCTAGATTATATAGCTTGACTGTCTACAGTTATCTATTAGCGCAAAATTCTTTATCAGTTTTAAAACCTGCGTCATTCTAGAGCAAGTAAAAGCATTATGTTATCTGGTGCAACATTTTCACTTTTGTGCCCTGGGAGAGGCCACCTGTTGCTTGTTTGCACAGCCGTGTGGTTGGCAGGTGTCAGCTCAGGACACTGTCCTGCTCTATCTACGATTGCTCACACACACACAGACTACATAGATGCACACACTCAGACATCGCCCACTTGCCTTTGTAACCACACAGGCAGAGCATGTGAAAGGTGTCACACCACTTCTGATGCAAACACAGATATACAAAAGTTTTTGCCTCTGCAACATTCGCCTTGTAAAAACACAAGTTGACTCTGTAATATTTAAGCACACATATTGTGTACTCTTGAATTTGATGGGGTGCTGTGTTTGACAATAACTGACAAAAGATATCATACATCAAACTAGGCCTGGATTCAGTCTGACTTTTAAAGCAAACCACAAATGACAGCTTATTTCTGTTGGATGTTGTGAAACAGTTAATGTGTTTGCTTTATATGTCACTAAAATAAAACAAATTATATGCATTGAAATGTATTACTTCATAAATTATTTCACTGTACATATTAGTTGCTTTTATTATACATTTAATAATTAATGATTTTGTGTTTTTACCACTTTAACAAACTTACAGGAGCCATAGCTATTGCGTTATCATTCTTTGCATGCCTCACCTGTGAGATCATCTAAGCAGGCGCATAGACTGTAAATTGGCCCTGATGGACTAATAGTCTTGCCTTCTGCTGTGTCGCCTCCACAAATGGCTCTTTCTGGCTTAATGACATTTAATGACTGGATTTTGGAGGGTTAGAAAAGGGCAAGAGGAACAATCTGTACATGTTCTATGTCCCCTCCCCACTCCCCACCGCATCATAGAAAGCCACGGGTCCTGCTGGGACTTAAAGCCTGGAGGGTGCAAGATCTTTTACTCTGATGCCATTTTCTCACGGCCTGAGTAATGTCAGTGTTTTTTGAACATCGTCTATGTCATGGTAAAGTGAAATACCTATCAGATATTTTACCACAAACCAAGAGATATAAACTCTAACATAGAAATGCTGAAAACACAATCAGTTGTAATCTGTTGTATAATTTTAGTAAAATATAAGTAAAGTATGAGATTAATGAATAAGTGCACAAGTCTGGCCACCAGTCATTCTCATACTTATTCACAAATATCTTATCAGGAGGTGGAGGAAATCTGAAGAACCTGGAAGAAACCCACATAGTCACAAGAAGAACATGGCACAGATAGTCACCTGATCTCATTATTGAACCAGATGAACAAAATACATACATTCCAAAAATGTCCAATATTTCTGTGTGGATTTCAGTATAGCACTTGCAACTTTGCTAAGGTATTTTTCTTTAAACAACCATCTGAAATCTATGGATTTTGTAAAATAAAGTGTATGTTTCTCTTCATTTCGTTGGAAGTTCCCAAGGTTTATATAATGCTTAGCTTGGAGGAATGCTTATGCCTCCTTGCAGTTTTTGGAAGAAATGAAGAAATGTCAGTTAATTATAAGCTTAAAAAGATGATCAGAGATTCATTGTAGCCATTGAAGGAAAGGTAGTGTTCCTTAACAGACAGCATAACCAAGCAAATTATTGACCAAGTGTATTTACATAACACCCATGACACATATTGCAGAAGCAAGTTGCTTAGTCCATGTTAACTTTAACAGAAATGTGAAATTAAGGAGGCAGACAAACTCAAAGATCTAGTGTTGTCATGGTTTTGTCTTTTTTTTTTCTTCCAGATGATATTATCTTCATTTGTATTTAAAAAAAATATAGCACGGTACTAACTATAAATGTGGCCTTGCATTCTAATGCAGGTTATGGCAACTCACCCCAGGCATGCGGTTATGTCTTGTGGTTTCCGTCAAAGTGCAGCAGTGTTTTTACATTGGTCTTAAAAGGGTTTCTCCCATTTCTTTCAAATTAACAAAAAGAAAAAACTATTCATGCAAGGGTTTTTTTACTATATTTACTCATTTGGATCAGTTACATATTTTTTATTTCCTGAATAGTTGCAAAAATAAGATTTTCATGTCAGAACTTCCTTGAAATGCTATCACATGATCATGAGCAGTGTCATTTGAGGTGAGTGGTAGCTGACACAACCGGTTAAGTTAACCTTTAATTTTCCTGTTTGTATATGTGTCAGCCTTGCATAGTGTCTAAATAAAAAATAAAAAAATTCTCTGATGAAAGATGGATCAGATTTACATAAAAGAAAGCCAATCATTTATTTATGCTAAAAATGTATACTATTAATATGAAATATTACATACAACTTAATGTTTTTTTCTTCCAATAAAATAATGTGTTCCCCATTTGTCCTATGATCTAATGTTCTTATCACATCTTGTAATTTTATGATGGTATGATGGTTCTTAACAAAATAATAGTAGATAAAGGTAACAAAGTTAACAACAGTACTAAGATTTATGGCATATACAGTATTTAATGACATTCAAAACCAGAAACAGATAGCATAGAATTAAGAACTGTTTAATTCAATTTAACATTACATCAGAGATTCATATTTACATCCCTACTTAGCAAGCAAGAGGTAACAGTGTCGAGGAAAAAATTCCTTGAAGGTATATGGAAGAAATTTCTTCACCGATTCCAGACTCCTAAGGGAAATCATTCTCCACTGTATTGATCAGAGGTCAGAGAAGAATGGATAGACTGATCCAAGCTGACAGAAAGACTTTGATAACTTAAATAACCACTCTTTATAATTGTGGTGAACAGAAAAACATCTCAAATTGCACAACATGTCAAACACTGAGGTAGATGAGCCACAACAGTGGAAGACCACATCGGATTGTATTCCTGTCATCCATAAACAGTGATTTGAGCCAACAGTGGGCATAAGCTTACCACAACAGGACATTTCTAGAATGGAAAAAGGCGATTTATTCAAGCTACAAGCCTGTTTTCTTAGGAAACTACACAACTGATGTATGACAAAGGAAGTGGTGCTATGGTTTTTTTTTTTTAATGTGTTTCTTTTTTTTTTAGGGAGAAAAAAAATCCAAACCTACATTGGCCCTGTGTGAAAAAGTAATTGCCCCCTGAACCTACTGTAATAACTGGTTGGGCCACCCTTAGCAGCAATAACTGCAATAAAGCGTTTGCGATAACTTGCAATCTTTTACAGCGCTCTGGAGGAATTTTGGCCCACTCATCTTTGCAGAATTGTTGTAATTCAGCTTTATTTGAGGGTTTTCTAGCATGAACCGCCTTTTTAAGGTCATCCCACAACATCTCAATAGGATTCAGGTCAGGACTTTGACTAGGCCACTCCAAAGTCTTCATTTTGTTTTTCTTCAGCCATTCAGAGGTGGATTTGCTGGTGTGTTTTAGGTCATTGTCCTGCTGCAGCAGCCAAGATCGCTTCAGCTTGAGTTGACGAACAGATGGCTGGACATTCTCCTTCAGGATTTTTTGGTAGACAGTAGAATTCATGGTTCCATCTATCACAGCAAGCCTTCCAGGTCCAGAAGCAGCAAAACAACCCCAGTCCATCACACTACCACCACCATATTTTACTGTTGGTATGATGTTCTTTTTCTGAAATGCTGTGTTACTTTTACGTCAGATGTAACGGGACACGCACCTTCCAAAAAGTTGAACTTTTGTCTCGTCGGTCCACAAGGTATTTTCCCAAAAGTCTTGGCAATCATTGAGATGTTTTTTAGCAAAATTGAGATGAGCCTTAATGTTCTTTTTGCTTAAAAGTGGTTTGCGCCTTGGAAATCTGCCATGCAGGCCGTTTTTGCCCAGTCTCTTTCTTATGGTGGAGTCGTGAACACTGACCTTAATTGAGGCAAGTGAGGCCTGCAGTTCTTTAGATGTTGTTCTGGGGTCTTTTGTGGCCTCTCGGATGAGTTGTCCCTGTGCTCTTGGGGTAATTTTGGTCGGCCAGCCACTGCTGGGAAGGTTCACCACTGTTCCATGTTTTTGCCATTTGTGGATAATGGCTCTCACTGTGGTTCGCTGGAGTCCCAAAGCTTTAGAAATGGCTTTATAACCTTTACCAGACTGATAGATCTCAATTACTTTTGTTCTCATTTGTTCCTGAATTTCTTTGGATCTTGGCATGATGTCTAGCTTTTGAGGTGCTTTTGGTCTACTTCTCGGTGTCAGGTAGCTCCTATTTAAGTGATTTCTTGATTGAAACAGGTGTGGCAGTAGTCAGGCCTGGGGGTGACTACAGAAATTGAACTTAGGCGTGATAGACCACAGTTAAGTTATTTTTTAACAAGGGGGGCAATCACTTTTTCACACAGGGCCATGTAGATTTGGAGTTTTTTTTCTCCCTTAATAACGTAAACCTTCATTTAAAAACTGCATTTTGTGTTCAATTATGTTATCTTTGACTAATAGTTAACGGTTGTTGATGAGCAGAAACATTTAAGTGTGACAAACATGCAAAAGAATAAGAAATCAGGAAGGGGGCAAATAGTTTTTCACACCACTGTATACTTTACACCATGACTGTGGTTGTGGAAGTTTAATACTGTAACTATGTACATGTGTAATTGATATCGGCTGCGTGAAATCAGTTTTTGTGTGAATTTGAGCATGTGAACTGCGATGTGCAGTCTGCAGCAGCTTTGATCGTAGGCCTTGCCTTGTTCTGCAATTTGGCATTTCAGACAGATTCTGGCATAGACCAATTCCCTGATGTGCATCATTCAGGAGCACTGTTCTTCCTAGTTCTTCCATTCTTCACTGTTCTTGAACAGTTCTTCACGGTTCTTCCACTGGCTGTAGACATGGTGGATTGGGTATTGAGAATCAGGAGCCTAGGATGTAGCGGGGGACAGGAGGGACATGTCCTTGCCGCCAATACATCCTGGTACTGTAGATTATCTGTCTATTATTATTAAAAGGATTCCATGGATATGTGGACTGTAAAAAGGTAAAGATAATGTTCTTTAACAACTCCCCATTGCTACTCCCAAACACCTTCCTACACCACTCGTACATGGTATAAGCGGTTATCTGATTTCGACACAGAGGTTGTTACTGTATGGTCATTACCCTAGGTTGTTTGGGCAATAGCCCCAAAAAATTTACTCAGGTACGATCTCCACATTGCCAGTGTCATAATTTTGCTCAATTAAGGTCAGCTTCTTAGAAACAAATTACACTGGGTGCAGTCTTCTCCAATGTCACACCGGGTGAATATTTGGGAGAGGACTGCTAACCCTGTTCCTGATTATCACAGTATTTGGTGAAAAGCTTAAGTGGTCAGAGTGCTTGGGAATGAGAGTTGACATGAGAGTTTTCTTGTTATTCAGGAGGGATTTGAGCAGAGATGTGATCATGCTAAACCATCAGATGAAGTGGAGATATAAATTGGCAACTCCTAGAAGCATTATACCTCATTAATGTTGGGAGGAACAGGCCAACCCATGATCGAAGACACTTTTTTCTGGTCCATCAGCACCCCATCTGGCTCAGTGAGATGTGAAACAAGCATGTCTCCCAATTGATGTAAAGCTGGATTTCCAGGAGCCATGATAGAATGGCTAACATGAGAAAATCCTAGAAGTATATCAAGATGTCATTTGTGTAAGCAATGATGAACCTAGTGTTGAACCAAACTGATTTTGCATTGGCATACTGAAAGAATCAAAGAGGTCCCATGTGGCATCACATGGTATTTAATTAAAGTGGTTCTAAAGGCTGTTTTCTACTCATCACTGTCTTAAATGCAAACCAGGTTACAGTATATGCACTACAAATCAAGTTACATAAAAATCCTGATCTTACTGAGTTGTTCCAAATTGGTGGGAACCAGTAGCAGAGAATCCTAACGGCATGACCTTGTTCAGGCACAACTTCCTATTTTTTTTTTCCAAAGAAGAACCCTGCTGTGGCTGGTGACAAGAGGGGTGGATGTATACCTGATGCAGAGCCTCATGGTCTCTTTTAAGGACAAGGTGGTAGCAGCTCAATAATACTGTCATATAGTCTGTGATTTGACAGGCTTCTTCCCTTTTCCTTTGCTGGACACTGCTTGGAAACAACAGTACTCTGAGACAAAGTTAATCAGAACAAGGGATTCTTGATAGTCACGGATTCCACTTTCATGGAAAGGGTGTGAGAATTCTCTTATAAGAATGTAATGTCTCTGTCCCATCACAGAGAGTCGTGAGTTGGGTCGTGAGTTTGGGCTCTGAATTCCTGTGAATACAGGATTCACTGACCCCTGGAATCGTGGCTGACTTGGTTACGTGGTTTAGCAGTACATTGGATAATTATTACAGATGCTTCGGGGAACTGGTGTGAGGCTGACTTAAACAGGTCATCAATTTTTGTGTTCCATCCACTGCCAGCAGCCAGGATGTTAAATCTCAGGGCATATTCGGTTATGCTCTTGTCTGAATGCGACCAAGCACTTTCCCATCTCCTTGGACTTGGGAGAGTGATTGAGCACTTGTTTGAACAGCTGGAGGAAATGTCACATTCTTACCTTCCTATGACCATACTGCTGTATAGCACCTGCAAAAACCTTGAATGAACTCTGTGATTTTGTCATGTCCAGACATCCCCTCCTACAGTACAGCACAGCACCGTGGCATGAAAACCTTGTATTCCACAGGCGCTAAAGAATATTTGTCTAGGGGGCCAGTCAGCATGTTCTTGTGGGCTGAGAGGAAAATATTAAGCAAGCAGGAATAAAGTCAAAATGGTAATAATCATTCAGAACAAGAATGCTTGGTATCAACCGATAAAAACAATACACAGCATATGCTTCGCAGCATGAATGTATGTGTGTGTGTGTGTGTGGATGGTCTTTTATTCTGTGAGAGTGTCTATGTGAGAGATTGAGTTCAGGTGCAACCAATCAGTTGTCAAATGAGTGTTTGAACTGGGAGCGGCCATGTTTGCAGGGTGGGCTGAGTTCTGGGAAGTGAAGTTCAACTCTAATTCCAATGTAGACATGACTGCCTGTTCCAGTAATTGCATCTACAGCTGATCGGCAGCAAACAGTTTCAATCATGCATGCCACAGCCATGTAAACGTTTTTAATTGTTGCATTCCTTAAAACTTTAAGATGGAAACAATATAATAATTTTTTTTTGGTTTCATTTTGGTCCAAAGCTACAGTAGGATAAAGAGAATGTAAAAGTTTATCCTAAATATTCACTGGAGCTACTGTTATTTTTTGGCTGTGAGGTTTGGCTATGAGGGCAAATTAGGTCATCTGGTATGTCTGAGACAGGAAACAAATTAACATAGTCCCCTAGCAGGGTAACTGCATCAAACAGAGTAAAGGCAGACTAACGTATGCTTCACAGACATAGCCTTCAGCACAAACATGTATATAGGACCCTGGATTCCATACATATTCTAACCATTGTTTAAGTTTTTGGTCAATTTTGAGCTCTTTATCCCAGCTATTTTCCTGTGAGGAAGCTGGGACTTTGTGTAAGCGTGAGCACAAACTGACAGTATTTTCTTTTATCCTGTGGGCTTCCCTGGTCTCAGTAGGCTTGCCTTTGACTTGCTGGGTTTATTTACAGTGAGACACAAACCTCCTGTCATTGTTTGTGTTTTGCTGGAAGGCACAACGAATGTTTGAGTCTGTGACACACCGAGGCATCCTTGCCTCCCTTAGGAGTGTGTGTGTGTGTGTGTGTGTGTGTGTGCCTTTCTTTGCCCTACACCTCCCTGGGTTGTCCACATTGTTTTTGTTTCCTGGGATAGGAGATTGTGTGCATGTGTCTAACTGACTGTGATTTGTATAATGTCGCAAGTTCATGTCCTTACAGTCATGCTACTTCAGCACTCATAGTTCAAGCAAACATCAGGTTCTTCCTGTCCTCTTAGTGTTTGCACTTTGCCCTGGATACCAGCGAACTGCTATTAACGTGTGTGTGTGTGTGTGTGTGTGTGTGTCTGCGGGCGCACACACATTTTGGATATGCGTATCCTTGTCTGACTTTTCTGCTTCAATGACTTTTCAAGAGTATATCAAATTGTTTTTAAATAATATATGTTTTTTATGCTTATACAGTATGCTGAATTATTAGTGCATATGGTATTTAGAGATTTTTTGCATCACATAGACATTTTTTATTTCCCCGAAGCCCAAGGAACAACAGAAGTATGTTGAACACACCAGAAGATGATAATGCACACAATATTACGTTGTTCACTAGTAAAACACACAAAGACAGGGAAGTTCACTACTGTACTTGTTTTTCCTCTGTAGTGTGTCTTTAAGAACTCGGTTGTACAGAATTCACTGCCCCCAGGCTGTCTGCCAAGTGGTGTGTGGCTGTTGAGAAACGTAAGTAGGCCTTGCAGGCAGAAGCAGGCGTAAAGTGGAGAATAGTGCCATCTTATGCCAAGACTACGAACTGCCTGGCTTTTGTAGACTTTATAACAGTATTACGATTGTCATCTAGTGGCTGAAAGTAGAATTTTCAAAATACACTAACGCATACTATGAGCTGCATGTTTAGGGGCAGTTTGTATTAGGATTGGGCATGGGGAAGATGTTTTTTGGCTAGAATTGGTGGGAGATAAAACAATATAATCCCTGAAATCACACGGTGATATGAATTAAATGTTACCAGGCTTTCCAATGGCCATTTGGGGGGTGTGAAAGGAACATTGGAAAACACTTGGTGCCATCTTTATACAAATTATGAAAAAGTTTAAAGCCTTTGTCATGTCATAATGAATATTATAAATCGAGATGATGGGAAACCAAATTATTTTTATGCAATAGTCCCAGTGCTGACACACTTACAAATTTAAAATTGCATCTAAACTGATACCAGATTATAAATGTGTTAAACACCACTACATTATCATTGTGAGTGTTTTTGACTGAAAAGGAAGTATAAAGTAGTGCATATATAAAGAATGACCTGCAAGACAATAACTCTAATCTGCAACAAGCAGGTTGAGATGAGTTCACCTAGAAACTTAATTTTTGGGTACGTGCAGCTAAAATTATGTATTTGCATGTTAGGCAGAACAAGTCCACCATGGGGTCTACATCAATATGATAAGGTCTAATGATTCTAGGTTTTTCAACCCAAAGAAAAGAGCTGATGATTTTGTCCAATAAAACAACAATTTAGATAGAACTAAAGGAAGTGATTGAAAAATATAATACACTTTAGGTAGAATTCTCATTTTAACTGCATTGACTTTTCTGGTTAGAGAAAAAGTTAAATTATGTAAAAATACATGAACTTGACTTGAAAGAAGTTAGATTAGATAGCTGGTCTTGTGAATTGCAAGATACTTAAAGCCTGAACAATTATGTTTGACTGGAAGTTTAGATAATGAAGGTTATGCAAAGCACTATTGTTGGCTGGGTAGCATTCACTTTTTATGCAAATTTAGTGTATATCATGAGAAAAAAAAAGTAAAGATTCAAAATAGATATAATAGCAGGAGTTATCACAGAGTTTGCGTAAAGAGCAATGGTGACAGTGCCGAGTTCCACGTCATTTAGCTCTGATTAGTGGTGGCTCAAACAATTAAGAAAGTCTGGGATTCAAGCCCTAGCTCTGCCAAGCTGCCACTATTGATCCCTTGAGCAAATCTGTTCCAGGGGCACTGCATGCTGGTTGACATACTCTGACCCCTGCTTCCTAACTGGGATATGCGAAAAAATCATTTCACTCTGCTATAAAGTACATGAGACAAATAATTTAATCTTAATCTTAATTTGCATGAGCACTAGCTTGAGTTGATTACGAGTTGAGGCGAATCCAGGAGAACAAAATTATCACAGAGGCCAATTTTCTTTAATCGTGCAAACAAGTATTTCCAGTTAGCCTTATAAATCTTATCTCAGCATCCAATTAAATTACAATCTTAGGGCATAGAGATGTTACAGAAAGGTTTATGATCTCTCTCCTCCACAGTGACTATACCGCTGCACATCCTCAGACCCTGACAGACGTGTGGACTGCAAAAACATGAGTGTTCCCTCAGTTCTTCACTAATATAGGCCATGGTACAGTAGTTACCACCACAAATTCTCAATGTCTTCATCTGCTAATTACATTCACACTACAGTCTTATTGTTTCATACACAAAGCAGTCAGAGACTGCGTGATCTCATGCCTTCGGCCAGCTTGCTCTCATGTAACTGGCTCAACATGACATAATTTCAAAACCATCTTTATGAGCATTTAGATTGAAACAAATGTTTATCCATTGCATGTCCACTGGAACATGCTTTCCTGCAATACAGACAGACATTATGTGTATAATATTGCCTGAACAGGTTTACTAGTTGTACTAAATATGTGAGTCCAAGATATGTGATATGATACTAAATATGTGAATGGAAATTTCAGAAATGCTTCTATAAAACATATTAAATATCCTTATCAGTGTAGGATAAATATACTTTTAGTTTTACTGCTGATTAAATTTGAGACAGGCTAGGCAGTTGGAATCTGTCACTAATGCACCTGTTGAAGTTTGTCCAACGTGCTCTTCATTTTCACCTTCATATGCCTGATCAATGTACATAAATAAAAAAGTTAAATAAAAAAAAAAGCAGTAGAGGTCTCATACCTCATACTTTAGAGACATAAAACTCACCTTTGTTCTTAGTTGGTGTGTAGACGTGGTAGCACAGCAGATGGGTCAGAAAGAAAATCCTCTTAGCAACTTTCTGCTGATGGTAATTCATTGAGGAGAGCACTACCCTCTCTCATCACTAGATTAGTTTCCTCTCTTTGTACCAATAGCATTTTCGAGGTATAACACATGTGCAGAGCCTGTGGACATAATTATTTATATAGATAATTTCTATACCAAGCAATGTCTTCAGACAAGGTGAGTTTGTTCTGTTCACTGTTTTATAAAGGCAGTGAGAGAAAAGGGGAGTGACAGTTATACAGAATTATATAGCCTTCTCAGGTAAATTAATGTTTTAATATGTTTAACAAAGTTAGAGCAGATTTTGTTTGTAGCTTTTTTGAGATTTTAAATCTGTTGAAACAGAATTTATTAATGTAATTGTCTTTATGACTTAATACAGTACAGTAAATGCAAAAGCTGCATACATCAACTACTAAGCTTATTATTGGCCAATTTCTCATTATAAAATTAGCAAAATTATAATAAAGCTAAATTCATGGGAGAGATTGTAATATTGAACAAACAAGCAAACAAAGAAAAAACAAAACTGATTGTCGAACCAAAACTATAATGCAATGTGGACGTCTGTAAACATTTCAGATTTGTCATTATTTACCATTTACCATCAATCCAAATTGAGAATTCACTAATAAGTAAATGTAGTTATAAATATCAAGCAAATAGCTGTGTGAACCAGGGACAGTTTTACACAGTCCTAATTGTACAATAGGTAATGTTATCTCACGTAAGTCAGATTAAGCCAAAGTTAATGTATGTGTTAAAAGAAGTAGAAAGCTTTTTTGTTATTTAAAAATAAAATTTTATTTTAAAAAAATGTCAAGGTTGATTTGGCCATTAGTTTCTATTTATATTTAGTATTGCATTTATTTTCTAGGAATAATGTGCTATGTCCTAGCACATTATTTGCTTGATGTCCTAGCTTTTTAAAATATGTGTGTTTTTAAAAAAAACAGATTTATTGAATGACTGTATGTGTGTCAGTTCCCCATAGTGCAGGGGATTTTCTGAGGTTAAGGGTATTTATAGTGCTGCTCAAATGGTGTCTTAAGTGGATCTCTCTCTCCCTCTCTCTCTCTCACACACGAACACAGAGAGGTTTGTGCATATTGATTGACAATAGGTCATTACTATTACAACAGCTTTTAATTTAAGCTTTTAACTGGTGTCTTGTCAAGTGTTACTTGATTTGTAGTTGTTTCCTTTTTATTTTTTTTTAACCAAACCAGATTTGCAGGTTAGAGTGAAACTTAATGGGATGACAAAGAAAACTTTGCAACGTTAAAATTTTTGTGGCTAAAGTTTGTTAGTTGAGTGAAAAGCAAAGTGAAAGACATAAAAACCAATCATGGTTTATTAAAAAAAAAAAAGTATCTGTAATAACGTATGCTAAAAAACAGCATGTACAGTATATTATTAGTATTTAACAGCTGTGAATGTGATATAAGTGAATTCAGTTAGTTTGTATCAGTGACACATTCAATACTAACCTCGAACATCACATCTGACCTGGAAATATAGTCAAGCAAATTGAAATAACTTTTTTTGTCTTTGTTTCTTTGCTGCATTTCCTTTTTTCTTAAATGGTAAGTTAAAGCCTTTAATTGTTAGTTGATTTATCTTGCCACATAAAGTTAGATACAGTAAACTATGTAAATCCTTCCTGCATACAGTATGTCTCTGGCAGTGACACATTAATTTGTTTCTGTCCATTAGCATGCACGCATTGGAAGCCAAAAAAGAAGAAAGCTGAGTCTATTCCTACAGAGGGCAGTGGAACAGAAGCTAAGTCCAAGAAAAGCAAAAATAGAGACTTGTCAACAGAGAGCAGCCCTGCCAATCAAAAAAGTGAGACAGAAACAAATATGAGATAGACATTTATACATATTGTAGACCTTGTACTGCATCGTTATGTAAGTCTGGCGTTCTGAAGCATGAAACACTAACAAAGCCACCAACATATCTAAACAGATGGTGATAAAGTGAAGAAAAAGAAAACTGAAAAGGAAAAAGAATCTCCACACAAGGAAAAACCAGAGCCCAAAAAGACAGCAAAAAGTGACCCAAAGAAGAAAAAGAAGAAAAGTATGTTTTATTATAATAATAATAATAATAATAATAATAAAAGGTCTTCTGTATAATATTTTTTATGTTTATGATGCTTCAGGTTTAAATGATGATGAAGATAATAGCGATGGTGAAGGAGACATGGCAACACCTCAGAAAAAAACTAAATCAAAGTCCTCAAAGGAAAGTTCTGATGGAAAAGAAAAAGATAAGGACAAGAAATCTAAGCCTAAAGGTGAGCTTGGGGTTCAGTATTTAGTGTATCTAAGCTTGTGTTGATGTAGGAGTACTGGGTAAGATACTAGTAAGATACTAGTAAGATAATCTAGGTTCTAGCAGTGTAATAAGATTAAGTTACTCACACACACACACATATGGGCCAGGGGTAGCTCAGTGGTTAAGGCATTGGACTATGGTTCGGAAGATCCCAGGTTCAAACCCCACAACCACAAAGTTGCCACTGTTGGGCCCTTGAGCAAGGCACTTAACTCAACTGCTCAGATGTATAATGAGATAAAAATGTAAGTCGCTCTGGATAAGAGCGTCTGCCAAATGACTAAATGTAAATATATAATTTTTTTTATTAGTTGTTTTATGTTATGACAGTATAAGCATGTTTATATTTATGAACACAGAAACATAAGCTAATGTACTGTCAGGAGAATAAAAATACTTATACAGTATATATATATATAAATTAAACTGCACTGTGTTAACCGTGTTACCATCCCACTTGATTTAAACGTTGAGACCAAACCTTTTTTACCTTCATGTAGTCCTTGTACTGTTTTGTGAATTGCACTGTCATGTCAAAACAGTGCAATTCACAAAACAGTACAAGGACTACATGAAGGTAAAATGATCTCAAGTCCAAATTTTGTGGCATTATCTAAAAGGAACAAGGGCAGTACAATATGAACATGCACGACAGTAGTTTATTGCAAACTGTATAATAAAGTAATATAATTGCAACACTATCCCAAACCAGTGGAAGAAGTTAAAGCATTATAGATAAATAAGCATGTTGGCTGCAAGGCTGCCTTGAGTGGCAAATGAGGACATTTCAGAAGATTATTATTATTGTGCAAGAAGGTGCTCATGCCAGAAAGAAAGAGTGAAAAGTCTGACCGCCGGAGGGAAGCTGTTCCAAGGTCTGTCAGTACCTGCCCTGACGTTGTGGTACCTTTTGCCAGATGGCTGAGAGGGGAAAAGAGGTGAAGGGCCATTTCAGTCAATTCCAGATAAATTTGTAGCTGGTGAAGAAATAATTATTTAAAGAAAGATGCATGAAAGTATAGTTGTGTTGTTTGTCAGTGAACCTTCCAATACTTTTGCTAGGTGAAAATTTTTTACCCCTCAAATATCCAAACTGCATACTTTTAGTTAATGATGGCTCCAGACGTGTTGAAATTGTCTGTACAGAAACCAGGTTTCTTATTACCTGATGTGAACATTTAGAGGAAAAGGAAGACAAAGACAATAAGGGAAAGTGTAAGACCAAAAAGAAGGAGCCGGCCTCTATGTTCCAGATAAATGGAGACAAATCTACGACCAAGGGTAAAAAGAAAGGTAACTGGCGACATACAATTTGTACTTTTTTTTACTACTTACTATATTTGTACATTACAGAAAATACATATTAAGATCAATATAAATTGAATTCTTGAATATTTCTCATATCCACAAAAAATTAAAAGTTCTATAAGATGACATATGTGTTTTCACATAAAACTTGAGTCTATGGCTAGTTTATCCTTGTCAATATTTTGCTACCATTAGTTCCCAAATCAGACAATGAAGAAGAAGAAAGCAAAAGCAAGAGCAAGAAAAAGAGCCGATCGAACCCAGGCTCCATGTTCCAGGCTGGTGGAGAAAAGGATAATGAAAAGGACAAGGACAAAAAATCAAAAAAATCTAAAAGTGAGTAATTAACATATTTACATACAGTGGGTATAGAAAAAAATCACCTCTTTATACAAATAATCACATTTTGTGGCAGTGCAGCCTGAGATGAGAACAGACAGTTTGTTTAGCATTTCAGTCCCTGGCAGTGCAACTAATGCAAACAATCAACAATCGGTGCAAAGGCACTGTCAAAAGATCTTCGGGATAAAGTTGTGCATAGTGTCGCAGATGCATTAGTGACAAATGTGTTCGTCCAAAATCTTCTCTCACCCCTAGCTCACTACGTAGACAGCCTCCCCTTCTGCGGGTGTGTGAAGGGGCGGTGGCGCTAAATCTGGCATGGCTGGCGGCAAATATTCATCAATGGACCTTAGGATTGCTCTGCTCTTTAAAAGGAGGCGTGGCCCTTAGCTCAGGGTCCGGAAGTCTGATGAAAGGTGTCCGGAAGTTCGGAAAAAGCTTGGGGCACGTTCACGTGGCAAGTGGCATGGTAGCGGGCTGATGTTAATCACCCCAGGGACGTTAATGGCGGGTGGCCTGTACATTGTTGTTTGATCGCTGGAAAAAGGCAGTCGCAGAAGGAGCGCATGTGCTGTACCGGTGCTTTCAGTTGCATTTAGAAGCTACAGTTGCCATTGCAACACACCCACCAAAAGGGAAAAGCCCGCTGCCTTAACGTTAAGAGCCCCCTTCTCAGCCAGGAGGGCCGTGTGTCACTCACATCTGGGGCCGCGCCGAAAGAGGGCTTGGTGGGGCCGGGTGGCCACAACTGCGATGCTCATCGTTTAGGAACATGCGAGAGCCACTGTTTGCCTATGTCCACTCTGCCACCCTGCCGCCATCATCACTCAAGAGCAGCAAGGAGATTGGCATATGAGAAGGTCCATGGCACTTGTCACAGGGACGCAGTGCCGAAACGGAGAAGGCCACTGGTCCCCTTTTCCCAGTCAGAAAAGAAACTTAAGAATGTGCTGTCGAAGAATCTGCGAGAGTCATTGTCTGAAAGCCGTTTCTGCCAGTCAGCTGCTACTATTTCTTGCCAGCCTACCAACTCTGGGCACTGCCTCCGGATCTGCACGTGCACATCCTCACTTCTTTCCTCCCCTTTTTTCCTCCTACTTTTCTCAAAACTCCTTCTTTTTCCTATTTACTCAATAAAACTACCTGTTTTTTTAAGAGATTGCCTTGTTTTTCATGTTTTTGTGTCTGTGGTCAGGATAGAAAGAAAATGAATGGGGCAAAATACTGTCAAATTAATGAGGAAAATCTGCTGCCCTCTGCCAGAAAGTTGTCAGTTTGAATAAGCTTTACCTTCCAACATGACAATGACCCAAAGCACACAGCAAAACTGACCACAAAGTGTTTTAACAAAAAAAAATTCTTTTTCTTCTTCTTCTTTGTCTTTCGGCTGTTCCCTTTCAGGGGTCGCCACAGCGAATCATCTGCCTCCATCTAACCCTATCCTCTGCATCCTCTTCTCTCACACCAACTAACTTCATGTCCTCTCTCACTGCATCCATAAATCTCCTCTTTGGTCTTCCTCTAGACCTCCTGCCTGGTAGTTCCAACCTCAGCATCCTTCTACCAATATATTCACAATCTCTCCTCTGAACATGTCCAAACCACCTCAATCTGGCCTCTCTGACTTTATCTCCAAAACATCTCACATGGGTTGTCCCTCTGATGAACTGATTCTTGATCCTATCCATCCTTGTCACTCCCAAAGAGAACCTCAACATCTTCAGCTCTGCTACCTCTAGCTCTGCCTCCTGTCTTTTCTTCAGTGCCACTGTCTCTAAGCCATAGAGCATTGCTGGTCTCACCACTGTCCTGTACACCTTTCCTTTCATTCTCGCTGATACTCTTTTATCGCACAACACACCTGACACTTTTCTCCACCCATTCCAACCTGCCTGTACTCGTCTCTTCACCTCCTTTGAACACTCTCCGTTGCTCTTGACCGTTGACCCTAAGTACAGTACTTAAAATCCTGCACCTTCTTTACCTCTGCTCCCTGTAGCCTCACTGTTCCTCTTGGGTCCCTCTCATTCACACACATGTATTCCGTCTTGCTGCGGCTAACCTTCATTCCTCTGCTTTCCAGAGCGTACCTCCACCTCTCCAAATTTTCTTCCACCTGTTCCCTGCTCTCACTACAAAGTACAATGTCATCTGCAAACATCATAGACCATGGAGACTCCTGTCTAACTTCATCTGTCATCCTGTCCATCACTAGAGCAAACAAAAAGGGGCTTAGAGCCGATCCTTGATGCAGACCCACCTCCACCTTGAACTCTTCTGTCACACCTACAGCACATCTCACCCCTGTCTTACAACTCTCATACATGTCCTGCACCACTCTAACATACTTCTCTGCCACTCCAGACTTCCTCATACAACACCACAGCTCCTCTCTCGGCATCCTGTCATACGCTTTCTCTAAATCTACAAAGACACAATGCAACTCTTTATTACCTTCTCTGTACTTCTCCACCAGCATCCTCAAAGCAAATACTGCATCTGATGTACTCTTTCTAGGCATAAAACCATATTGCTGCTCACAAATTCTCACCTCTGCCCTTAACCTAGCTTCCACTACTCTTTCCCACAGCTTCATTCTATGGCTCATTAGCTTTATGCCTCTGTAATTGCCACAGCTCTACACATCTCCCTTGTTCTTAAAAATCGGCACCAATGCACTTCTCCTCCATTCCTCTGGAATCCTCTCACTCTCCAAGATCTCGTTGAACAAACTAGTCAGAAACTCTACTGCCACCTCTCCTAAGCACTTCCATACCTCCACAGGTATGTCATCAGGGCCAACAGCCTTTCCACTCTTCATCCTCTTCAACGCCCTTCTCACCTCAGTTTTACTAATATTTGCTACTTCCTGCTCCACAACAGTCACCTCTTCTACTTTTTGTTCTCTTTCGTTTTCCTCATTCATCAACTCCTCAAAGTACTCCTTCCATCTTCCCATCACCCTCCTGGCATCTGTCAGTACATTTCCATCTCTATCTTTAATCACTCTAACCTGCTGCACATCCTTCCCATCTCTATCTCTTTGCCTCGCCAACCTGTACAGATCCACCTCTCCCTCCTTACTGTCCAGCCTAGCATACAAGTCCTCATATGCTCTTTGTTTGGCCTTTGCCACTTCTACCTTCACCTTACGGTGCATCTCCCTGTACTCCTGTCTACTCTCTTCAGTCCTCTCAGAGTCCCACTTCCTCCTAGCTAGCCTCTTTCCCTGTATACACTCCTGGACTTCCTCATTCCACCACCAAGTCTCCTTGTCTCCTTTTCCCTTACCTGATGATACACCAAGTACCCTCCTACCTGTCTCCCTGATCACATTGGCTGTAGTTGTCCAGTCAACTGAAAGCACCTCCTGACCCCCCATAGCTTGTCTCAACTCCTCCCTAAAGACTACACAACATTCTTCCTTTCTCAGCTTCCACCACTTTGTCCTCTGCTCTGCCTTTGTCCTCTTCACCTTCCTCACCACCAGGGTTATTTTACACACCACCATTCTGTGTTGTCTGGCTACACTCTCCCCTACCAACACTTTGCAGTCACTGATCTCTTTCAGATTACAACGTCGACACAAGATGTAGTCCACCTGAGTGCTTCTGCCTCCGCTCTTATATGTCACCCTATGTTCCTGCCTCTTTTGGAAGAAAGTATTTACTACTGCCATTTCCATCCTCTTTGCAAAGTCCACCACCATCTGTCCTTCTACATTCCTGTCCTGAAGACCAAACCTGCCCATCACATTTTCATCCCCTCTGTTCCCTTCCCCAACATGTCCATTGAAGTCTGCACCAATCACAACTCTCTCACCTCTGGGGATGCTCTGCATCACTTCATCTAACTCACTGCAGAATTTCTCCTTCTCTTCTAACACACATCCTACCTATGGAGCATAACCACTAACAACATTGAACATCACACCATCAATTTCCAGCTTCAGACGCATCACCCTATCTGATACTCTCTTCACCTCTAGGACATTCCTTACAAACTCCTCTTTCAGGATAACTCCTACTCCATTTCTTTTCCTATCCACACCATGGTAAAACAACTTGAACCCTGATCCTAAGCTTCTAGCTTTGCTACCTTTCCACCTGGTCTCCTGGACACACAGTATATCCACCTTCCTTCTCTGCATCATATCAACCAACTCTCTTGCCTTCCCTGTCATGGTCCCAACACTCAAGGTCCCTACTATCACTCCTAAACTCTTTCCTTTCCTCTTCTCTCTCGGCTTTCGAACACGCCTTCCTCCTCTCCTTCTTCGACCAACAGTAGCCCAATTTCCACCGGCACCCTGTAAGTCAACAGCACCAGTGGCGGTCGTTGTTAACCCGGGCCGCGACCGATCTGGTATGGAAATGATATTTCTGATTCGCATCATTGATTTGGCAAATGTTTTACGTCGGATGCCCTTCCTGACACAACCCTCTGCATTTATCCAGACTTGGGACTGGCACAAGAAGACACTGGATTGCGCCCCCCCCCCATGGTTGCATTTTTAACAAAAAAAATTTATAAAGTGAAAGTTTTTACATGGCCAAGTCAGAGCCTAGACTTAAAGTTTTGTGTGCAATTGAGAAGGTGATTAACTTCACTTGAGTTTACAAGTCATTTTTAGGAGGGGGGTGAACCTTTTCCAAATCAATGATTTTTATCAATTTTTTTCCTTTTTTTCCCCTTAATTGTTGGTGTTATATGTTACACTTGGCTGGATAAAACAAAAAATGTCTTAATGTTAGGCTGCAAAGCAACAAAATGTGATTATTTTAAAGGGAGGTGATCCTTTTCTATACCCACTGTATTACATTATGGTCATCAAACAGTGGTCTGTTATGATAAACTTATATTGTACGTTAGTATGGATTCATTATTTATTTTCTTAGGTCTGGCAAAACCAGAAGAAAGTGATGATTCAGGGTCTGAGGTAATACAGAAGAAAAAAAAAGGAAAAGGAAAAAAAGGAAAAAAGGTAAAGCAGTGTCACAAGTGGTCATTCACTTTTATTGTTTGAGTGAAAAATCCTTTTCTAGTAAATTTTTTTTTTCATTCATAATGTATCCTCATGCATATGTTTGAAGCCTGCCATTGCTGTTTTTCTTTTAATTTACACTACCACTCAGTTTGGGATCACTTTCTAACTCCATGGTCTCCATGGTGATTTTTCTTTTTCTTTCTTTCTTTCTAACCCTAACCCATGCGGAAGGCATTCAGAATATGCAATAGTTAATGCAGTTAATTTTGAGATGTACAGTATCTGATACTCATGATCTGTAAAGCCTTCATAACAGTTCTAAACTGAGGTACTGTTAATTAGTGATTTTTGAGGCTGGTAACTCTAAATTAACTTTTCCTCTGCAGCAGAGATAAGTTTTGGTCTTGATTTCCTGGAATGGTCTTCATGGGAGCCAGTTTCACCATAGTGCTTGATGAGTTTTGCAAATGCACTTGACAAAACTGTTCTTGCAAGAACTATTCCAGAAAGGCTGACCTCCGTGTCTTAAAATAATAACTGACTGTTGTTGTTGTTACATAATTACCTAATTTCATATGTGTTATTTAACAGTTTTGAAATCCCCAGTATTGTTGTAGAGTGTATAAACTAAAAAACAAACAAAGAAATTTGTAAATGATCATAAACTTTTGAGCAGTAGTGTATATAAACAGGATTGTGTCTTTAACAAAAAGAAGAAATCAGCCAACCTTGTCATATAACCAGCCAGTCTTTTCTTCCTATCATGACACATAATGAAAGCATGAGAAAAATCCTATTGTCATTCTGTCTACTGTCAGTTGCAAGGACATGTTCAATACTTTGCTGAACTATGATGAGAATCTGATGAACCTTGCATGTAATCGTTTGACAGATATGAAATTTTCTCTCTATCTCAACATTTTAAAAGGAGGAACGAGTCCCTTCACCAGTCATTGAGTTTGATGACCTGGAAGAGTTTGTCCTTCAGCCAGCAGAGCAGGGCGTCACAGTGAAATGTAAAGTGACCCGCGACAAAAGAGGAATGGACCGCGGCCTTTACCCTACTTACTACCTTCATCTAGACAATGAAAAGAAGGTACAACTTAAACAACTGGACAGATAATCAATACTTGTTATCACCCATGGAATACACACAAAATACTCTACAAAACCATACATATATATCCAATCATATGAGCCAATATTTTATTCACAATAGAGCATAGAGAGTGTAACAAATATTTAAACAGAGTAATTTTACACTTTTATACACTAAATTAGCTCATTTCAAATTTGATGCCTGCTACTGGTCTCAAAAAAGTTGGGGCAACAAAGAGCGGAAAATGCCAAATAAAAAGTTATTATTTATTATATCTAGCATCAGGTCTGTAACATGATTACAGTAGCAATAAAAGAGATGTCTCAGAGAGTCAGAGTCTCTCAGAAGTAAAGATGAGCAGAGGCTATCCAATCTCTGAAAGAGCATGTAAAAAGATTCTGCAAAATTCTTTGACAACAACACTCCTTAACATCGAATTGCAAAGGCTTTGCAAATCCAATGATCTACAGTGCATAACATCATTAAAAGATTCAGAAAAACTGGAGAAATCTCTGTGCATAACGGACAAGGCCAAAGATCTTTGTGGAAGCCTATGACCTTCGGACCTTCAGACGATACTACATCATTCATCGGCATGATTGTGTCATTGACATTATTAAATGGGCCCAGGAATACTTCCAGAAACCATTGTTGGTAAACACAAACCACCGTGCCATCTGCAGATGCCAACCAAAGCTCTATCATGCAAAAAGGAAGCCATATGTGAACATGGTCCATAAGCGCCATCATGTCCTATGGGGTAAGGCTCATTTAAATGGACTGTTTCAAAGTGGAAAAGTGTTCTATGGTTAGACAAGACCAAATTTTACATTCTTGTTGGAAATCACGGACGCTGTGTCCTCCAGGCTAAAGCGTTCAGTTCAAAAGCTAGCATCTTTGATGGTATGGGGTGCATAAATGTATAGGGTCCAAGCAGCTTGCATGCTTTGAAAGGCACTAAGAATGCTGAAAGGTATATAAAGATCTGAGACAACATCTATTTCAAGGCCTTGTGTATTTCAGCAGGACAATGTAGTTTTACAGGACAATGCAAAACAACATACTGCAGCTACTACAACAGCATGGCTTCGTAGTAGAAGAGACTGGGTACTGAATTGGCTTGCCTGCAGTCCAGATCTCACATATAGAGAACATTTGGCGCATCAATTAAATAATTAAAAAAGAAAAATACGTCAAAGACTCCCACAAACTCTTCATCAGCTGGAAACCTATATAAGGCAAGAACGGGACGAAATTCCAACACCAAAACTCCAGAAACTCATAACCTCAATGCCCAGACATCTTCAAACTGTTTTGAAAAGAAGAGGAGATGCTACACTATGCTAAACATGCCCCCGTCCCAACTTTTTGAGACCTGTAGCAGGCATGAACTCATTTTGCGAATAAATTTGTAACATTTTTATTTTCTCTATGTATATACACACTGAGACTGAGCATGGAAGATGATTACTTTCAATCCCGCAGACGAACCATTCATCAGCAGACTAAGCATATATGTACTACTCGTAATGCAAGACCTTGCTCGTTTATCAAGTTAAAGTTTATAAAAAGTTTTTTGCAATCCAAGGTTTTACTGTATATACAAAAATAAAATACACAAAAAAATAAGTCGGTTAAAAAAATTTGGTTAAATAAAATATAACAAACGTTGCATTTATTTTTTTATTGATCTAAATATCTAAATATGAGTGTCAGAAGCTTACAGCGTTAACATCTTGCATGTCTGATTAGTTTGTTTACACTAATATAATTACTATATACATCTTAACTTATCAAACAGTATATTGCTAAAGGTCCTAAAAGCTAAAAACTTTATTATCTTAAAAAGCAGGCATTTTTGCTGGCGGGGCGAAAACGTAAAAAGAGCACAACCTCCAACTACTTGATTTCAGTTGACCCCACTGATCTCTCCAGGGGGGGTGAAAACTACATAGGAAAATTAAGGTAAGTTGCAGGTGCTTTCTCAGTGATTGCTGTTTAGAATATTTTCTAATAATTTTAATTCAATCTTTGTCATTTCAGGTCCAATCTGATGGGCACTAAATTCACAGTATTTGATAATGCACTTCACCCTGATCGTGCACTTCCTGATATGTCAAATGCAAGGCAGGAGCTAGCAGCCATTATTTATGTAAGATCGTATGCTACTATTAGAGACTTTATCAACTTTGAGTAGATATTATATTAATTTGCAGATAAGGTGTTTTTATTAGATGTGATGTTCCTCCTGACTGCCTTGCAGGAAACCAATGTTCTGGGAATGAAGGGTCCAAGGCGTATGACTGTCATTATCCCTGGCATGGACAAAGATGGAGAGCGAGTACCCATACGGCCGCGCAGTGTAAGCAATAAATAAATAAGTAAATACGTAGGTAGATAAATTTATCATATGGCTGTTTTACTTTGTTTTTCACTTCCCCTCTGTTGTCTGTACCATTTACAATATCACTAAAACCATATGCTCAATATCATGTAACCTAAACTGACAATGAATGTAAAATACTGTAGTAATACGGAATTTTATCATGCACACTGATTTAGTCAACTAATATTTTATATTTCCTAAAAAAAAAAAAAAGAAATAATAATAAAAAAAACATTTAATCATACCATATTTACGTTGACCTGAACTTTTAAATAATTTCATGCTTTACAGGACAATGATGGCCTTCTGACTCGACACCAAAACAGGAACATGGACAATCTGATAGAGCTTCGCAATAAGACACCCGTGTGGAACGAGGAGACCTCGTCTCATGTGCTCAACTTTAACGGCAGAGTAACACAAGCCTCTGTGAAAAATTTCCAGATTGTACACAACAAAGACCGTAAGCAAAACTAATAACTTATTTCAATTTGTAGGTGCAATGCCATGACAACATTACGATAAAAATTTTGCAAATTGGAACTATGTTTTATATACCAATGTTACATTAAAAATGCATTCTTTTTTGCAAACCTTTATGAGCTAAAACTTTTGAAATAGTCATAATGACTATTTTATGTCATGAGTTAGCTGTATGCTGACAATGAATGTAATATAGTTAAATGTAACAGTAAGTGTATGTCATGTGATTGTAGAGGACTACATAGTGATGCAGTTTGGGAGAGTTGCAGATGATGCCTTCACCCTGGACTACAACTACCCTCTGTGTGCAGTACAGGCATTTGCTATTGCTCTCTCCAGCTTTGATGGCAAGATTGCCTGTGAGTGACAGCTTTAAACTACAGAAGTGCACGTTTTATCACTCGACTTCTATGTGTCCCTGAAAAGACTCATTAAATGTCTCCAGATCTCACCTGCTATTCTCAAATAATAAAGCACAAATTCTGAAGGCCACTTTTAAGACATGGAGATTTGTCAAGAAAACAAGTGCAGGGTTTTTGAATTTGAACCACATATGTAGACATCAAAAAATATAACAAGTCATGTACAGTACTTAAATTGGATATTTGTCAGAGTAGGAATGTGTCAAGAGAGAAGAACTATTTTATGACATGAAACTGTATGCTATAGTTATTTTAACCATACATATTTCTAAAGTATCATATTAGAAAAACTAAGAATTAATAATAGTACTATATTTTGTTTGCCTTTTCAAGTCATGAAAGTTTGAGTCTTGTTAAACTGTCAATTTTGATGTTATACTGTATGCACTCTCAGTATTCGTTTTCCTTGTTTTTCTATTTTGCACATCTTTTAATTGATGTCATTATGTCTATATATGTTCGAACTTTTCCTGTGTGCGTGTATATGTGGGTGTGGGCATATCTGTGTACAGTATGTATGTGTATGTTTTGATTGCCTTTTTAATGTTTTATTATATCATCATTGGTGTTTATGGATATGAGACATCATATTCCTTCATAATTCAGGAAGGGATAGGAGAAAATGAAAGAAGAATGTTTGCATAAAATATTTAATCCCCACCCTCCATGTTGTCTTTCTTTCATTTTTTTTCACTCACTCTAACTCATTCTTTATACTGTATATCCTGTACACGGTTGGGGCGGCCTGGAGCTTAGGGCACACAAGCACACACACATTCATTCACATGCAACAGCCAATTTGGAAAACACAAATAGTCTAATCTGCATGGCTTTGGATCCTCTTTCATTCTTAATTTCTTAATATTGTTCCACAGTTTTAGTTTTTTCCCTGGTTTGTTGATCCAGTCCCCCAATTCCACATTTGTGCCCCTATTGGTGATTGGTGTTTTTTTTATGTTTTGTTTTTGTGTTCTTGTTTTTTAAGCATAGAATACACAAATGTGTAAAATTTCATAAGAATATTAAAGATACAGTTTTAAAGTATATGTAAGACATAATATTTTAAAATGCATAATTTGCTTTTAGTCTTTAATATGGGTAACAAGTGCATATGTTCACAGAGATCTTATGAGTCAATAAAACAGAATAATTGAAATAAGAATTATTTTTTTCCCCATGAGCTACATCGAATTTGGTTGATAACATTTTTTAATTTATGTTTTAATTTGAAAGGACACTTTAAAATGCTGTTTACTTTTTCATTTCCATGCATGCAATATTTGAAAATGTAATACCAAAAAAAGGCACCCTCAGGAGTCACTAAATCACTGAATCACTCCTCTCCTACAGTAAACTAATCCCTTCTGTATGGATGTGATTCTTAATTTATTGAAAATGTGGTGCATCCAAATTTGTCTGTCTGTAGGAACAGTATATATTCTGATATATAATATAAAAAAAAAATATATATATATATATATATATATATACAGTGGTGTGAAAAACTATTTGCCCCCCTCCTGATTTCTTATTCTTTTGCATGTTTGTCACACAAAATGTTTCTGATCATCAAACACATTTAACTATTAGTCAAAGATAACACAAGTAAACACAAAATGCAGTTTTTAAATGAGGGGTTTTATTATTTAGGGAGAAAGAAAATCCAAACCTACATGGCCCTGTGTGAAAAAGTAATTGCCCCCTGAACCTAATAACTGGTTGGGCCACCCTTAGCAGCAATAACTACAATCAAGCGTTTGCGAAAAACTTGCAACAAGTCTTTTACAGCGCTCTGGAGGAATTTTGGCCCACTCATCTTTGCAGAATTGTTGTAATTCAGCTTTATTTGAGGGTTTTCTAGCATGAACCGTCTTTTTAAGGTCATGCCACAACATCTCAATAGGATTCTGGTCAGGACTTTGACTAGGCCATTCATTTTGTTTTTCTTCAGCCATTCAGAGGTGGATTTGCTGGTGTGTTTTGGGTCACTGTCCTGCTGCAGCACCCAAGATCGCTTCAGCTTGAGTTGACGAACAGATGGCCGGACATTCTCCTTCAGGAGTTTTTGGTAGACAGTAGAATTCATGGTTCCATCTATCACAGCAAGCCTTCCAGGTCCTGAAGCAGCAAAACAACCCCAGACCATCACACTACCACCACCATATTTTACTGTTGGTATGATGTTCTTTTTCTGAAATGCTGTGTTACTTTTACGCCAGATGTAACGGGACACGCACCTTCCAAAAAGTTCAACTTTTGTCTCGTCGGTCCACAAGGTATTTTCCCAAAAGTCTTGGCAATCATTGAGATGTTTTTTAGCAAAATTGAGATGAGCCTTAATGTTCTTTTTGCTTAAAAGTGGTTTGCGCCTTGGAAATCTGCCATGCAGGCCGTTTTTGCCCAGTCTCTTTCTTATGGTGGAGTCGTGAACACTGACCTTAATTGAGGCAAGTGAGGCCTGCAGTTCTTTAGATGTTGTCCTGGGGTCTTTTGTGGCCTCTCGGATGAGTTGTCTCTGCGCTCTTGGGGTAATTTTGGTCGGCCAGCCACTCCTGGGAAGGTTCACCACTGTTCCATGTTTTTGCCATTTGTGGATAATGGCTCTCACTGTGGTCTACTTCTCTGTGTCAGGTAGCTCCTATTTAAGTGATTTCTTGATTGAAACAGGTGTGGCAGTAATCAGGCCTGGGGGTGACTACAGAAATTGAACTCATGTGTGATAAACCACAGTTAAGTTATTTTTTAACAAGGGGGGCAATCACTTTTTCACACAGGGCCATGTAGATTTGGCGTTTTTTTTCTCCCTTAATAACGTAAACCTTCATTTAAAAACTGCATTTTGTGTTCAATTATGTTATCTTTGACTACTAGTTAACGGTTTTTGATGAGCAGAAACATTTCTGTGTGACAAACATGCAAAAGAATAAGAAATCAGGAAGGGGGCAAATAGTTTTTCACACCACTGTATATATAAATTAATGGTAGTCAAAACTCTTTTTTTTCTACATAAAAGTCTCCTCTTTAAGGTGCATTTTAGCGGTGCAGGTTCCAAGCTCAGCCAACAGACGGAGCTATAGTTTTCTGCAAGGATGAGGGGGAGAACTGTGGAGGAAAAAAGAGAAAGAAGTAAAGAATATATATTTATTTTAGGCTTTCTTCCAAAGCATTACATCACTGAGTATACTTTGCTCTCTTGAGACAAAGTGGCAAACCGTGAGGAACTTTCAGTGCTTAGTCATTACTCTGGAATGCTGACAAATTCTCAGTGAATTCCTGGACGAATTTGTCCTTCTAAGGGTTTGGGAGCTGCTCACACCGCTGCTTTCATTCACAGAGCTACTGTACAAACTCATCCAGTGCCGTGTGCAGGATTGTTACTATTTAAATGTAAAGCTCTGTGCTATTAAACACATGCTCTGTATTCTGTCTTTATTGTAAGTAGTGCAGTGAGTAAACTGTGCTATAAGCAAAATGTACTCAATGTGATTTGATGAAAAACTAAATAATGTATACTGTTAGTCCTAAAATTAAACCGTATTTTTTTATTAATCCTGTTGTTATTATTAAAAGTACAGTCAAGCGTCTGCCGCTTTTTCTCAATGTCAGGGGCGTGGTTTGTGGGAAGTGCCCGCCTCTACAGTTGATGATTGACGCCCAGCATGGACTCCGCCCCTTCTTCAACTTTCCCCCCCTCCCTCCTTCATTTTTTTTTCCTCCACTAGTGAAGTGCGTGAATTTCATACCAAACCCATACCTTGCATTCCACCTTTACTGTCAAACCAGGAGAAATATTACTGAAAACAATAAGCGGCTCAGACAAGAAATAGGTGTTTAATTAATGATATTTCGTCTTTTTGCGGCACATCCAGACGCGTTTTCCCCCAGTTAAAGGTGAGTATTGGCGGAGCAGCGCGTTCCCTTTGTCTCCCAGCGGTTTTGCTGGAGTTTTCGTGCCGCTCTCGCGAAGTCTTCAGATCTTTGTCATATTTTGCATTTTTCCACGGAGCTCCCCGCATAGGGTGGGATGGTGAAGAGATTTGCGAATGGATATGCTATGTAGAGGGAGAGAGTGTGTGTTGGTTTGTGTGCATGTCCAAAAGCCATGGAGTTAATGACAGCGGGACACTTTAAACTTTATACTAATATAAAATTCTGCGTTTGTAGCCCGTTGCTCAACCTCAGACCGCCTGTCGGTGTTAGATCTGCTTTAGCAACAACGAGCGAAATGTTATCCTTTTCATACAGAATTATTAAGTGTTTTCCTTTAAAGTTACTTCTGAGGATAAGAAAAGAGCTTTTACTCTTATTCAGGACTGCCAAGGAAAGGAAGGACAAGGCGAGCTGTTTGGGAAGACAGTTCCCTCAGACTGAAACCACTGCGTTCTCGGGTAAGGGGCGTCTCTTGTGTTTCTCTAACTTCTTCCACCGGCACATCACTGTCACTTTTCAAACTTTATTTATTTATTTACTTGTTTTTGGATTGATGTTTATTTACCGAGAGAGAGAGAGAGAGAGCTCAGATTTTCAATGTAACTGCTTATCTTTCTGAAGGACACTGATTAGTATATATATATATATATATATATATATATATATATATATATATATATAATTTTTTTTTATTTTTTATCTCTCCTTGTTTGATGTATGATATTGTTTTACTTTAATAAAACAAAAATTACAATAATTTGTAGCACAACAGGCAGACAGAGACGACATTGATGCACTCGTCATCTGAAAGCCTCGTATCTGTGTCAGGACATCTGCTGCGGAAAATCATAAAAATGTCACCATCGTTTTAGGAAAACTAGCAAAAGCCTCCAAAAGCCAACCTGTTGCCAGATGATTGGTAATGTGCATACTAGTACTTGTTTTAAATCGTGGATGTTTACCCCACGATTAAGCAGGAAATTAGGAAATTAAGTAGAGTGACTTGCAGCAGTGTCAAATTAAATGTGCATGCATTTGCATGCTTAATAAAATACACACAGCAAAAAATAAATAAATAAATAAATCTGGTCATGCAATGTGATTACATTGCACTATTCATTTCACTGAGAAGATGCTCTCCATACTTAAAAAGTTGCTGGAATTCCATTCCATTCTTGTTAGATAAAGGGAATACCATGCACTGATCTAATACTATTGTATAACATTCCAATGATACAAACACTTTTGGGAATCACTGTTGTATTCTTGCCATTAGAGAGCTGAATGTTTCATGAATGCAGGACATCTAGAAACAGGATTTTCTTTATAATTATGTTTTGCTTCTGCATATTATTAGGAGAAGAAAAACGGTTTGAAAAATGCAAGGTATTTCTACTTTTGTTTTGTTTTTTATGTTTAAATGGCTACATTGACATGTATATCATATTGATGCAAAGCAAGCCATATTATTGTAAAGATATATGACAGGATGTGATTGTGCCACATAGGAGGAGCTTAAAGCCTTCATAACGCTTTCTAAGTTCTTGCTATGGTCATGAGTGGAGAAAACAGTGAGCTAAACACCTTTTTTTCCCTTGACAGTTAAATGATAATTTTAATAAATTGCATTCTGTAACTGGGAAGTTTAAAAAGTAAAATACTGTACTTTTAGAAAATATCCCCCCAAAAAGTTTAATCTTTTTTTTTTTTTTTTTACATGTGTAAACAACGTGTGAAATTTATGAATAGCTGGATTAAATGCATTAATACTAAAGAGATTAAGGTGTTGAAGTGTTGGCAGAGTTTAAACATGGTATACCTAAAAATGTCTTGTACTCGAATGTTTTTACAGATCAATTGCAATTTGAGTAGTCTTTATTAGTGTACATATCAGATTAATTGTTTTATTTTTTTTCTTCTGTATTTTCCTTCCTTGAACTTACATACATTTTTCTCTTGAGGTTAACAGTATCATCCATTGGCAGATTTGTTAAAGGAATAGAATGCTGTGATTCAGGTTCATTCCTCCCGGTTCAGCCCAGACTGCCTGTTCTGGTTAGGCTGCATACTTTTGATGCGTCTTATAATTTACTGCCATTTAGAAACACTGCTTGTCATCTCTAGAAAAGGTTTCTGCCTCTTTAAAGTGGTCAAAGCCCAGGTTAACCCTGCTTTTTACTCAGCCGGTAAGACTGGAAAGGTATCTTCCGCAGGCATTGTGTCACAAGTTACCAGCCAAAATGCTGTGTGTTAGGAAATTACCTACAACTCAAGACACAAGAAGAGTCACTATAACAATCGATACATACTGTACAACTAAGTGCAGAATTTACTCTAGAGATCTACGTGAAAAGGACAAGGCAATTTATTTATTCATTTTTAAGTAATTTGCGTTAAATCAGGGTTCTAAAATATTATGTAAGCATAACCTTTATATTTATAATACGTAGCACAAATTAGGGGCATTTACTTCAAGATTATTAATTATAATAATAATTTATCTATTTATTAGATCTGGAGAAATTTTCAATCCTAGTTTTTCTGCTATTTGAATCTATGAGTTGAAATTATTCGTGGGCCTACCTGTTTTGAGTTGCTGATGTTTGAATTAAGACAATTCAATTAAAGAAACCTGTCAATTAAGCTAATTACTATATGAACACAATATTAAATATAATAATTCGGTGGTGTTAATGTCCACCATTTTAATGAAATGAAATCATAATCATACCTCTATGCTTCAACTTCATAATGTTTGCTTCTATTTAGTCACTAACTATAGACTAACTAGAAGTAATAATTATCAAGTTGAAGAGGTTAGTAAGGGTGGGGAAAAAAAACTTATAAATAGCTTGCCCATATATGCCCATGTTTTAATTTTATTATAGCTACTGTAACTCAACTGTTATCTGTTTTCTGTTTTGAAATTCGGCCTGGAGGATCATGAAAAAACATTAAAGAAATACTTCCTTTCTTCCAGGCCATTTTCTGGTTGTTTTCTTATAAGACATCTATCTTATTGAAAACCTTCTTATATACTATACATAAAATGTTATGAACTACAGGTAGATTTTCCTTTATTTTTTTACCCAGAAATCAGGTGGACTCCAACTTTTTGCAGGTTATTTTGTTTGTAGATAAAGAATGGGTCATATATTCATTGCTCCTCAGAATCAAACCTGATTTAAGATACTTTGTCAATGCATTCAGCAAATTCACAGTTAAGAGAATAATGTGCAACAATGTACTGCAGCTCGTTTTTAATTGTCAGTTCATTACAGACAACACTTTCTCATTTTCCTCCTAACCATGTAATTTGGGGGGGGGGGGGGTTCCTAAGAAGACATCTGAAGATTTTCCCTCAAAAAGCAATATTTTACCAGTTTTGGTGGCCCCTGTAGGTTTAACTTTGGATTTTTAAAATGAGAATTATACCTTAATACTTATTAATATCTTATCAGTACCTTGGATAAAATGTTAATTAGCAGAGTGTATCTCTTTTAAAAAAATAATAAAACCTTTTAACCTTTTCAAAAAGAGGCATCAATTATTTAACTCATGAGCAGAACACATCAGTTTTGCTTAGGCCCCTCAACTCAAGTGAACCGTGGAACGGTTGAGATGTAACACATCTTGTGAATGGCCTGGCATACGGCTTCTAATATTAGATGTTGAAGGGAAGAGTAAATCTGGGGTGGATTAACAGTACTGCGCTGACAGGTTTGCTTCAGTGTTTGTGCCACATTTTAAAAAGTTGCTTGTTCTCTTTGATCTGGCTGCCAGGCATTTAGTTTGATTTACAACATATTTGTTTTCTATGATCTCCCTTTGTTCCTTTGGATAATTACTCTCTTTTAGTGGAGTGATGTTTATGTCCAATTAAATTACATGGACAATCATTTTTAAAGCATTTTCCTTTTTAAGCTTTCTTGCAAATACTGTAGTGTTCACAGACGTGTTCTATACAGAACAGTTACAGAACTAGAAAGACTGTAATGATTTGTTTTTTCTTAACAGACTTGCATTTTTCAAATATTACTAATAGGATTCTTTCTGTTATAGATGGCTAGATATTTAGTTTGCACGTTCTTTTGTTCAGTTTTGTTAAATTAATAATAAATATTATATACAGTCAGATGTTTTGATAAACTTGATAAAATGTCCTAAATAACTGAGGACAGTATTCTTGATTACGTTTGTTGGTGTTGTGGTCATCACCTTTCACTTATGAGCATTGTTTAATTACAGGTTTTGATATTAATAAATTCGACCAAAATATATAGATATCAGGAATGGTTCATTTTTTAAGAACAAATTCTGGTTAATGAGACCAGACTGTCTGTGCTTTATATATATATATATAAAGCACATGTGTGTGTGTGTTTGTGTTTATGTTGCTGGCCAATTGACAACTTCTTCACTGGCCTGTGTTAGAGGCCCAGGATGTAATGAGGCCTGTCCATTTGCACAGACTGGGGCAGCCTTTTAGCACCAGCCTCAGAAGTAGCCCTCCAAATGGTGGCCACTTACCCAGCTGTCAACACAGGCCTGAACAAATATGTGTGTGTGTGAGTGTGTGTGAGTGTGTGTGAGTGTGTGTGTGTGTGTGTGTGTGTGTGTGTGTGTGTGTGTGTGTGTGTGTGAGAGCGCGTATGAGAGTTTGAGAATATGAGGCAAGACACACTAATCACTCCTGCTTAATTGTGTTACTGCTGTGTAGATTCAACTGTGTATTGCTGGCTCCCTCTTTCAAGCCTCGCAAATATTTAAGAAGGGAAACATTTAATATAGCTTCCCAAAAAAAAACTCTTTCCTTTTTCCCCCCCACGTTCAATTTTAATAGTTACAATTAACAACTTGGCCGAAACATACTATGTCACAATACTTTATTAATTGTGATGGAGTGACTGTCTCTGAAAAAAAAATGTTTACTTTAAGAGATGAAAATGAATGCGCCGTCTTCAGACACTTGTTTACATGTGCTTCCTGTGCAAGGCATTGGCAGATAAGATTTTTTTGGCTTCTCTCTCTGGCCTTTCAACTCCAGGGGAGGAGCAGTTCATTGGCTGGAACAGTGTAGCCTTTGTTTCTGTCAGACTGAAGTTGCTGAACTTTCCAGTTGTTCTTGAAACCAACTGTTTTGCAGCAGCGTGTTGAAGTTTGCAAACCGGTAGAACTCCTCCACGCACACTTGCGCGCGCACGCACACACACACACACACACACACACACACACACACACACATGCATACACCTGCGCTGCTTATTTAACAATGGTCAGAAGTGGGTTCATGTGACAGTTGTCTGTTTATAAAACTCTAATTATTACAGAGAACATTACGATATATAGTGATTTTCCCCAGTAGGTAGAAAATGAACAGTTGTTTAAGTATTATACATGAGGTAAAAATAGCATAAGTACTTATTTTGCAATCTGGAAAGGTAGGTTAGAACCTATCACATCATGTTGCATCTCTCTCCTTTAATTGTTTTGAAGAATTGCATTGAAAGTTGTGTCTATAGCAGGAGTTCTTATTAGAGCAACTTAAACATTGAAGATACTGTGGTATAGAGCGTATACATTTGTAACAAAAAATAAAATGCTAGTGTGATTAGTAATGAGTACTCTGCAAACAAAAGACAATTCTAAAATACCTACATACATAACACAAAAGGCAATCTCTATATTGAAAGGATATCCAATATTCTCTATATCTACAAACAATTGAAACAAACAAAAAAACAAAAAACGGAGAACCAGGATGCTCCCCTCTCTGTGCGTGTCTTTCAGGTTTCATGGGGTTTGGCAGCAGCCCCTGGCCTAGCCACTAAATGACCAAGTCAGGCAGTGAATGCTGCTCCGCAGATTTGCCCTGGAGACTTTCCGAAGAAAGTGCTGAATCAGGAGTTCGCGGAAGTCTTTTGGCCTGCACGCCAGACCCTGTGTCAGTCTTTCCTCTGCTGGTTGGATTACAGCTGCCATGAATGAGAGAGAGTGTGTTGCAAGCTGAACCCTCCATACACGCTGATTCTTCCAAACAATTTGTAACTTCTCGATCAGAAGTCTTAATTCATCCGAGAGTCCCATCTGCATCTTTCGCTTTGAAGAAGAACAAATGGAGAAAACATTGTGTTGTGTAACTTGCATTGTTACAAGATGACTAGTTGCATCTCGCTTTATTTTCTCTCCCCCACTACTCATTCACTCACACACACTCTCTCGGCTCTGATTGTTTCCTGAATGTCGAGCCAGAGCGGAAGTAGGAGGAAGCCATTCGAGTGGAGCTGTGGAGAATTTATTAGACTTAAACACAGACCGAAAGAAAGTGAGAGACAAACTGTGTGAAAGCACAATCCTAAATCAATTCTGGAGGGGTGTTAGAAAGGTGATTGTGAAAAACCTTTTTTAAGCTTTGAATCAGTAGAGCACAGGCTTATTTGCATAATCTGCTCAAGGCTCAGCACTAGTGTCCAAACACGAAAAAGTCCCAGCGGGTTAAATCAGATTGACTCTAAATGTGGTTTTTATATATATATATTTAGGACGTCAACTGAAAAATGTATATATATAAAAACAATATAACTATAGCCACAATGTTGGTGCGTGACTCAAACTAGAGGCTTTGCAGTTCCTCAATTCTCAAAAAAAAAACATCCCCCCCAAACATTTTATGGTAAACAGGGCAATGGTGTGTGTTTGTGGCCTCAGGTTGTGTTACCAAAAATACAGCCATCCGGAAGCACATACTGTTATACACATCTAGCCTTGTTTGTTTATTTCATGCACTTGAACGCCGCCTTTGTGCATCATTAAGTGCTTACTGTATGATTTTCAAAAATCAGATCAGAAGTTATCATCAGCCACAGTTTGAATAAGGGCAACATTTTATTACAGGCATAGACGAATAATTGCCTTCCTGTTTTTTTTTCCCTGATTAAAAAAAGATGGTGAGTGAAGGCAGTGTAGAATGCTAAATCTTAGGAACTTGGTTTGTGGGGCTCGATGTCGTTTTGTGGAGAAGAGGTCAATTCTGCTTTCAGCCCTGAGTGTGTATCTGTAAACTGACCTGAAAAAGCAGCTGCTGCTACACTTGTCCAGCCCTGTTGTTCTCTCAAGAGAGTGAGTGCGTGTGTGTGTGCATGCGCGCGGTCGCACATGTGATTAAAAATGAAATAATGAACAATAATTGTAACAAGGGTGTATAATTATAGGGGCTACCATGGAACAAAACTGGGTGGATGATCTATTTGTAAGAGTTCCTAAGAAGACTCGTGTTCTTTCTAATCCTGAACAGGAAAAGCAGGGTATGTTTTGAGCCTAACATCTTTTCTCTCAAACGCTTACACAGTAAATACAGTTAACTTAGCAAATGTGCCTTGAATTCTAGCATCTTGCATGTTGACTTACTATATTTATTTTTTCCCCCCCAAATGGTCCGGGCTTATCAGGCTGTGACCTGAATGAGCATTCACTTCAGCCCTGATTATTATAAATGGCTCCCACTCTCCCATAGCTGCTGTCCTCTTTCTGAGGTTTGGATTCCACATGTTAAGTTATAGAAGAGAGTTGGGGGGGAAGCCGTTTAAAGTTCTTAACCGCATGGCTCATCTTTTAAAGTCAGAAGTATATAACAATCTCCTTTCTGCATATGATCCTTTTCTCAAGTGTTTTCCCGCCAAAAAAGTGGCCCATCAGGGAAAACTAGTTCGCAGATGGGCCGTGAGCTCACTCGATGAGTGGAATCATCTGTTTGCGCTGGAAAGTCCCCTTACTCTGTCAACAGTTTGAGGACTCCCTGAAATTCATAGGATGACTCATTGAGAGACACAAAAAGCGAAATTTTAAACCCTTAAATTTAGTTTTAAGTCTAGATCCTAGCCCTATTTTGATAAACGGAAATCTGCCATTGATATATTTCCAAAGATTCGTAACATTCATAACTTGTGAACTTTGGACACCATGGATGAATACAAAACCTACTTTATTTACCTGCTTTGTCTGTTGAGTGAAAAGCCAGAGCATTACTGAGTCATGTCTGTTCCTAGCACGGCCGGATGAAATCCATGTGAATCTTTATCAGCATGTCTGGCTGTGTGAGTCATTCACACTTCATCCCATGTTTGTGGGTCAAACATAAAACTCCCAGCTGAGCCTCAATTCCCATCATTCGCAGAACAGACCTGTGACTAAGGGTTTCCCACACTTGACTCGAGCTACAGATTCTATACATCACAGCACCCCAAACACAAGGAAGGGGACAGTGATTAATTTGTCTGAGCATTCATTATACGGCATGGCCGTAAAATTTCAGTTTAAGTAGATGTCAAATTGCAAGATGGAGAGGAACACAAACTGTGCTATATGTGTACTAGTTTAACTGAAAAGCAAATATAGACACGACTCCTCATAAACACGGGAAAAGCTACATCACTAGCAGGTGTTTGAATGAATGTTCATACCGCAGAGCATTCACTGCAGATCCTGTTACACATGGGACTTCTACAGTGTTATATAATAAGAGCTCATTGTATGTGATACTAGAGGCTGTTAAGATTTGGTATTGTCTGAAATCAACCAGATGTCAGTAAAAAAATAATAATAATAATAATTTCATACTAAATAAAACTTCAAACAAATAAAATTTTTGACGACTCAAATATTGAAGTGGCAAATACAGCCTTGATTAACATGATTTACTGACTGTAGTGTGCAAGGCTAGAAAAATCTAAATCACCATAAGGTATCAGCTAAAAATTAACAATGTTCCTGTGTTAAAGTTATTCATTTTGTGTATGTAGGACATGTCCAACAGCTTCAAACTGTCTCTCCATGTGCCATTTGTCTAGGCAACAGATTTATACGTTGAGCATCCATAGCATTATGACCCCTCAAAGGTGAATGAACATTGGTATCACGATCATGGGCATCCAAGGCTCACTCGTGTGCAGGCACCAAAGGCTAGCACATCTCACACACGAAAAAAAGCCAGATCCGCACAAATCTTCAAAAAAGTAAATTCTGTCCACAATAGAAAGGCACCAGAACACCCATTGCACCACAACCCATTGCCTGTGAGGCCTAGCAGGCAAAGAGCTCAAGGCTGCTGACCTGGCCTCCAAACTTCCCAGATCCCATCCCAACCTACTGTAGCACCCACGGGAAGTGCCAGACAAACAAGTCAGATCAACGGCGGCCCAATCCCACAATCCACAGCAGGCAAAGGATCTGCAGCTAACGTCCTGGTCAGACACCACAGCACAACCCAGAAGCCATGTGGAGCCACATCTTGAGGGGCCAGTGCTGCCCCTGTGGCACACGAGGAACTCAAAGCCTTGTTGGTTTTTTAACATTATGGCTGATCTGTGTAAAGTGAATACTATTTAATCATTCATATCATAAAGTTTCCTTCAACAGTCCTATCAAGAGTAAGTGAGAGAGAGAGATTTTGATTGAAAAAATTTACTTACCTTATAATACTCATTTTTAACCACACATATCTTAGCCAGTGGTTCTTAAGTTTACCTAATCAGCTACTAAACAGCTGTTTCTGACTTGAAGCAGATGTGATGGAGCAGGACAGGACAGTGGATACTCCAGGATCAGGGCTGAGAACCACTGATCTAGGCCATCTCTGCAAAATGAGTCATCATGATCAAACATAACATCATGCAGTCTGTTTTCAATTAATAACCTAGTATTTAATAGGCTAGCACCAGAGTGCTATACACTCATCACTTCCTTTAATAGGTACAGTTAGGTGGGTGGAAATGTCGAGGCAGAATGTCCAGACTGGTTCAAGCTGACAGGATGTGAAAAACTGAATAATCACTCTTTACAATCATGGTGAAAGGAAAAACATCTCATAATTGAAGATTGAACTTTTACTCAGCTTACAGCAGCAGAAGAGTACACTATTCCACTCCAGTCATCAAGAATCTGAGGCTGCAGTGTGAGGTTCATTACAACTGATTAGATAAAGCTAGAAAAGGGACCAGTTGATGCTTTTCCAATAAATACAGGTCCTTCTCAAAAAATTAGCATATTGTGATAAAGTTCATTATTTTCTGTAATGTACTGATAAACATTAGACTTTCATATATTTTAGATTCATTAAACACAACTGAAGTAGTTCAAGCCTTTTATTGTTTTAATATTGATGATTGTGGCATACAGCTCATGAAAACCCAAAATCCCTATCTCAAAAAATTAGCATATCATGACAAGGTTCTCTAAACGAGCTATTAACCTAATCAACTGAATCAACTAATTAACTCTAAACAGCTGCAAAAGATTCCTGAGGCTTTTATGCTTTTATACCTGAGGTATAATGTATGCAAAATGCCCATGTTGGCAAATAAGTGAAATTGAATCTTTTCATGTTTAAAAGATCACAGTATCAATAGTGTGACTGAACAGCTGTACTATGTAAGCAAGCAACTTCTTCAAGAGATCTGAAGGGGTTTGATCAGAAGATAGTTGATTCCATTCACACCTGCACTTTGAGCTGTCCACCTTTGGTCCAGTCACCTGACACGGATGTTAATACCAAATGTGAATGGTGTGCAATTTCATTCAGTGAAGAGTTGTAATATTGTAGCTGTCTGTGTTTGTGAGAGAGAAAGGTGTTCGTGTTAAAGATGTGCACTGTGGGTGCCTCACTCACAATACCCTTGCTGTACCATGTAATGCCAAAGGTCTTTTGAGCCTTGAAGGGTGGATAGTGTGATGAGCGCAGCAGTGTTTCTGATTTCTCCAGATGTTAAGGAAGACTGGTGTTCTGTTGTTTTACCTCCAGGTGTGTTTGTCAGCCTCCAATTCTCAGTTAATGTATTTAGTAGCAACATCCCACTTCTTACAGGTCAATGTTTAAAAATGTTACTTTAAATTAATCAAAACGTGTCCGCCATGTGCTAGTAAAAGCACTGAAACTTTTAAATTGCTTTCATCATCGGTGCTTTGACTCAAAGTTTTTCAATATTCCCAGTTTAATGAATTAGAAACTGTATTAGTGCCTGTAGGCCAGACACTAGCTGTAGCTTCAGTGTGATTCTTTGGCATAAGAATGTCGGGTGCTGCTGTCGTTCCCAACTTCCCACTGTTTTCTAGACCCCTGGAGTGGACGCCTAAATTGGTCACTCCGCTGTTTGCCTCCCCTCCTTTTACACCAACCCCCAGCCCACACAACAGATACATAGAGAGAGAGAAAAAGGCGCACACACACACACACGCGCACACACACACACACACACACACACACACACACACACACACACACACACACACACACACACACTCACTCCTCCTTCCCTCTGTGTGCTCCCCTCCCCTCATCCCATGCTCTCCTCTCCTTATTTGGGCAGAGTGCTTGAGAGCGTGGGGCGGCTGGGGTTGGGGTGGGGAAGAGGGCAGAGAGGGAGCTCAGTTAACACATGAGAGAGAGAGAGAGAGCTTGCTGTGATTCCTTAATAAGGAGATGTCTGGAATTTAAGCCCAGCTCTCTAATAGAGCAGCCTCTCTTTCTACATGTACACTTATCTCCCTCACCAACACACACACACATACAGTAACCGAGGATATTTTGAAAGATTTCTTTGCCTAAGGTGACACAAGTTATTAGGTTTGTGTAACAGTTATAATTAATGTGTGTTAACTGCACTCAACACTAACATTAAATGTTTGTCTATGTTTAATGGTGTGTTCCACATAATGGTGCACCATGTAAATTTACCTGATGCAGGTTACTTTACACCTCAGTGTAAAGTAAGCTTGTCTTTTTAGTACTTTCCAGGTTCCCTAGGAGTTAAGTGCTCCAGTATCACCAGTGGTCTTTTTATGGCTCTCTCTCTCTCTCTCTCTCTCTCTCTCTCTCTCTCTCTCTGTGTGTATGTGTGCGTGTGACACCAGTCATAATAAAATAATAATAATAAAATGGATAAGAAAAAAAATACTATGAAATAACACACATGGCATTAAGTAAATAATAACTTATTTTGTGTTATTTCATAGTTTTTTTTTTATTTGTTATGTAAAGACACAGAGGTCAACTGTTCTGGAGTAGTTCTTGTCAAGTTCATTTGCAAACCCCATCAAGCTCATCAGGTCATGCAAAGACCATCATAGGAAAGCAAGACCAAAACTTACCTCTGATGCAGAGGAGAAATTCATTCAGAAGTTAATTCGGAAACCTCAAAAATCACCAATTTACAGCACCTCAGATTAGAGCCGGCTTCCAGAGCATAGGTATCAGACACATTTCAATATCAGCAGCTCAAAGGTTGTTGCATGTTTTGGATGCCTTCAGCATTGTTTAAAAATGTAGAAAGAAATAAAACTCAGGAAACCCCATTTAATTAGTAGGTGTGTCCATAATGCATGTATTTCAAACCTCAACTCTGCCAGATATCTCTCTGGAAGCACAGACCTAATACCCAAAAGGCTCAGGTTTAACTTTTTTTTTGCAGACAGAATTCTGGCATTCAAAGAAAAACCAGTAACCCTTTTCCCCTTCATGCAAATCTCCTTAGGCCTTACACTTCTGCACTGCTTAATCGTCCCCATTAGGCACAGCTCATTCTCACACCGCTTTGATCACCAAATATTAGGTTCACAACCCATAATAATGACGATAAGATCCAAATTGTGGTTAATCCTTCACTTTTGCTTGACCCTTTCCCCTTTGAGATAGCCAGTCTTGCACATGCATCTGCACCATACAGAGACTTCTGTTATACATCAAATTGGACATCGAGTTAACAATCGGACTCCTTTTCCCACAGACCTTATTATACCTTGGAAGCTGTTATTCTATCACTAATTAATCTGTGCAACATTTCAGACCACATCATAGCCTCCATTTGCAGTTAGACAGCTCTTATTCCAGACGGCCTCTGAGTTTTTTGGTTGTTTTGCTCATTCACTCTCTCAGCCTGCCAAGCAAAGCTTATTCTTTCAGCGTGGCCGTAACCAGAGCGCTTCAAGTATCCCCCCAGGAAGGTCACGTGCCGAGTCAGCCGTATTTACCCAAGCTGTGTATTTTAGTCAACATCAGCAGAAAGTGAAATAAAAGAATGAATTATGTGGGTATAATAGTCACTCCTGGGACCTGAGTTTTCGGGAACAATACCACGCAAAGAGAAGCAGCCTGAAAAACACTTAAGATCTCTTAACCAGTTTCAGACGTTCCGACAGCCACATTGGACCACTCTCTCCCGACCGCAAGAATTCTTTTAGGCCTGGCCTGATTATTGAGACCTTTTTAAATAGGGTTTTATATAATGTCAAAAATTCGTTTGTCGTTTGGAAGGGCGTTAGCATCCAGGACATCAAATTAAGGATATGGTTCTTTATACACAACACTTTACGAGCACATTAGAAATAAAATGTAATTCCTGCTAATTTTATTACTGACTTCTGCAGTGCTTTAAATTTGACTTAAGACATCTTCAGACCTTGTAACTTCAACTGTTTGCAACCACACTTTATTTGTCTTTTAGTTTATTGCTGCATTTTATGAGAATTTAAAACGTTATTGATCAGCGTACAGTATGTGTAGTTTTGATAGCAGAGGTCATTTATATTGTCGCCCTCTTTTGCAGTCCCAGAGTAGTGTGTGGGCTCGTGGCAGGGCCCGATCAGAGCCGGCACCATTGCGTCAAACGAGTGGAGTGCTAACGGAAGCCCTCAGCAGGGGCTGGAAGATGGCGGCGATGACCTCGATAAGACAATGGACAGTGATGCGGAGGGTGTATGGAGCCCTGATATTGAGCAGAGTTTCCAGGAGGCACTCGCCATCTACCCACCCTGTGGCCGCCGCAAGATCATCCTCTCGGATGAGGGAAAGATGTATGGTACGTGAGACTAAAATGATGCTTCTTTAAATGCTGTTTTATTATTATTATTAGTCAAACCTCACAATATACTTAGAAATATATTATAGGAAAGTTGGCATATTACTAGTTTTATATATACTCAGCAAAAAAAGAAACGTCCTCTGACTTTCAACTGTTTTTACTTCCAGTAAACTTAATGTGTAAATATTTGTATGAACACTAAAAGAGTCAACACCATAAGACATAAACTAAAAATGTTTCACAATGTGTCCCTGAATGAAGGGAGGCTCAAAATCAAAAGTACCAGTCAGTATCTGGTGCGGCCACCAGCTGCTTGAAGTACTGCAGTGCATCTCCTCCTCATGGACTGGACCAGATTTGTCAGTTATTGCGGACAGTCTGAGCACTGATGGCGGGATTGTGTGTTCAGCCTGGTGTGACTCGGGCAGTTGTTGTGGCCATCCTGTACCTGTCACGCAGGTGTGATATTCGGATGTACCCATCCTGTGCAGGTGTTGTTACACGTGGTCTTCCACTGCGAGGATGATCAGCTGTCCTTCCTGTCTCCCTGTAGCGCCGTCTTCGGCGTCTCACAGTGCGGACATGGCGATTTATTGCCCTAGCCACATCAGCAGGCCTAATGCACGTTCACGCAGATGAGCAGGGGCATCTTTCTTTGGGTGTTTTTCACAGTCGGTAGACAAGTCTCTTTAGTGTCCTGCGTTTTTAGAACTGTGACCTTAAATGCCTACTTTCTGTAAGCTGTTAAGGTCTTAACGACCATTCCACAGGTGCATGTTAATTAATTGATTACAGTTTAATTGAACATGCATGGAAAACATTGTTTAAACCCTTTACAATGAAGATCTGTAAAGTTATTTGGATTTACAACATTATTGTTGAAATTCACAGTACTGTAAAAGGGACGTTTCTTTTTATGCTGAGTATATAAAGAAATATAGAAACTGATACTGAGGTCACATCCCAAAGTCCTGTGTCCTTTGTGTGGGTTGTTGTTTTTCCCTCCTAAACTGTCTGGTCTTCATTTACCTAAAATTAAGTCGAACTCACATAGGTGTGATTTTTCACCAGTGTGTCCTTAAATGGCAAGAGCCAGGGGACAGTAGGTTAGCTGTAGTAGATTACCTAATCCTCCAAATCTAAGAAACAGGAAATTGCTTTTTGAAATTGCACACCGGCTGATTGCTGATTGTGCGGTTGGACGTGGAATAGTTTGAATACAGTGATTTACGTTGGAGGCATTCTGCACATAGCAATGTGAAATACATTTTATCTGATTGAAACATGTTTGAATTGTAGTGTGAAACCAGCTTTATTGATTTAAAAAATATATATAAAAAAGTCTTAGGCAGCCTAATATTTTTAAATACAGTTTTTAAATACAGTTTATTGATGTTTATTATCTGATTTTAAGACAGCTGACTGTTACAGACTCAGTAATGCATACCAGCCACTTCTTCCAATTTATATGAGTGTTTGTTTTTTGTTGTTGTTGTTGTTTTTTTACATCAAATACCAGCTTTAAGTTTGTTGTTGTTTATTCCTGTTCATAGTATTTTTATTTAGAAACATTTAATGGCAATATCTTTGAAGGAAACTTTACTTCATTTCTTTGCATGTGCGTAAAACTACAGTTAGTCTGGGCATTAAAGAGATTTGTATGGTGAAGATTGTGTGCGAGTGAGTGATTGCTGGAGGGAAGACATTTGATTGGTGGTTTGTGGGTGTTGCCAAATAGAGAGAAGGAAACGGAGATTGAACGTTGGATTGAACAGACCTGAAGGTTTATAATATTTTGAACACTCAAATAACTGAGGAAACAGAGCCTGTTGTCCACCATTAGTTATTACACGCTGTCCCTCCACACACGCGCACACACACACACACACACACACACACACACACACACACACACACACACACACACACACACACACACAGTAGCGTGCCATGACAGTCATATCTGTTTTTTCAGATCTTATCAGTCATGCTTAAGCCAACATTTCTTTTCCAATAGTTAACAATAAGTGTGACTTTAAAAAGTATGTTAAAGTAAAACATACTTTTTTTTTTTTTTTATAATTATTCAGTAATAAACCATAATAACAATAATAATAATAATGAATATTATATTTTGAAGATTGCTGTGATCATTTGTATTTCTTAAACACAGACAGTTCATAGCCAGCAGTTGTGTTTTTCACAGTGCAGCACTGAACAGGCCTCCACTTGCCCTGAGTTTGGGATGTGAAGGCCATGACACAGACAGGTTTCTCCTGTAGAGCAGAAACACCATGATCAATTTTTTCCTGCTTGGCTGTTTCTCTCCCCTAAACTGGTTTGCTTTGCTATCTAAGATCATTAGAAAATGTACTTCCTTGTTAGTTAGTTAACTCCCTTTGTTTTGTTTTTTTGTCTTCATTCCCAGAGTTGAAAAAAAGTGGCAAAACTAGCTCTGTTTGTCTTGCCCAATCACAGATTGTTTTAAACTTATTTTTCTTTCTGTTTATCTCTCTCTCTCTCTCTCTCTTTCTCTTTTGCACTCTCTCATTCGCGCTGAGTCTTACACAGATACACATTAAATGCATTTTTGTCTGTTTTTCATATTTTTTCTTTAGAGAAAAACTCAACAGTCAAATAGTGTTCATAAATAAGTGACGGCAGAGGGTTAGTTTGGCCAGGCCTGTGCACATTTATTGCGAAGTACATAGTATATCTTTGTTTATTTTTATCTGTACATATTCAGTTACAATGAATTGCTTTGATGTTTATTGTTAGACATTCAGCACATAAAGCCAGTGCCAGAAGAAATGCCATTGTGACTATTACATTGTTAGCATTTTTCCGGCACTACTGCTGCTTCAGGTATGTTGAGGGATTCCCTTATGTACAGCCTTGAAATGACATGACCAGGTTCTGTTTTTATAATGATTTACTATCATTGTATGTCTATTTTTAGAAGCACATCTGATTTCCAGAGATCTGACCAAATGATCCAAGCTTGGGTCCCCAAAGCCCTGCAACCGGTTAAAATGGAAAATCTGTAGTAATAGGCGAAATTGTAGTGACTTGCTTTCATTTTGTAGAAACTTTAGATGGCGATGGAAATTTATCATAAGAAGATAAAAGTACTGAAGTAGTTAACCCTAATGATGACGGTTTGCTACTGGAAAAAAAAGGATTTACGGCTGAAAAATCTCCGTAGGCAAATCGCTGAATAAAGTATGAGTTTATAAAATGGTTTTATAATAAAATTATTAATAACAGTAACAATAATTATAGGTGTAAATGTGTTTCAAAGCAAACTACACTACTACGCTATAGTGATCCAAAAGTCTAAAAATCACTTTAATTGAAATTGTATGTAAACAGGATTATCTACAGATTTTAAATATTTAAAATGAATGTAGAAATGATCACTATCTTGAATATTTAATATTTACAAATTTGTACTGTTTGTAGCTATAACTATATACAAATTTCTGGTGATGATGATCATGTTTAACCACTTTGTACAGTTCGGATTTCTTCATACCTATTTTTGTTTCTGCTAAGGTGACAGATTTTATTTAAAATGGATCACAAGGTTTTGCCCAAACCTATGAAGTCCATGCCAGCTCGGGTACACGCTATCACTAAAGCAAAAATGGGATGTAAGAAACTCAAAAATTCATGAAAGAATTTCTCACTCAAGAGTTGCCAATAATATATTGTTTAATGTAATAGATGGAAATTGTTGTATTCAGTTAGAAAACAATGCAAAATTGGAGCATTTTCACTAGTTCTTTCAGACGTTTAACCACCCAAATTACGCAGTACTGTGCAAAAGTCTCAGGCACCATATTTTATTTACAGTAGTACACATTTAGTTATACGTGTCTGCATTATTATGTACAAAAGCCATTCACTATTTCCAAACAAAACATCAAACTTTATAAACAAACAACATTATAGAAGAATATTTGCATGCTTGGAAAGAAAGCAACATATAACAGCCCAGTTTTCATATGGATGAGTTTTGCATGAAAGGAGTAAATGTGACAAAGTTACCAGAAGAACTCATATTCTCCAGCACACTTTGTAAAATATAACAGCTGTTTTAATCATTACTACTGTGCAAACGTCTTGGGCACATACAAAAAACACTATAAGAAAAGATGATTTTGAAGTTACAGAAAGGAAACTTTTGAAGAATACTAAAGTGTACCAAAATAAACAGTCAAGATTTGGTGTAAAAATTCTTTGATAATTAGTACTAGCAGATTTGTGCATTTTATAAGTAAAACAGCTGGGAGGTTTTATTGAGCATGCTGGAGAATGTGTCAAACTTTTTATTTATTCATTATTATTATTATTATTATTGATTTATTTATTTTTTTTACTGAAAACTGTTTTCTTGTATAATATATTGCTTTCTTTACAGGCATGCAATTATTCTTGTGTAATGTTACTTATTTATACATTGTTAAATTGTGTTTGGAAATATTAAATGTTTTTTTGTTAGTTTTTTTGTTTTTACATAATAATGCACACGTGATAAAAAACTTTTTCTATTTTTTTTCTACATTTTGAAACAATGCAGAGGTCGTCCAAAATGTGCAATAATCTCCTTTGAGGAATTGATATTGAAATGTGTCTGCTACATATCCAGACGTTATTCAGTTACTTAAAAACGGCTCTAATCTGAGGTACTGTTAGTTTATGATTTTTGAGGCTAGTAACTTCTCTGCAGCAAAGGTAAGTTTTGGTCTTGCTTTTCTGGGAATGTCTTCATGAGAGCCAGTTTCATCATGGTGCTTGATGGGTTTTGCAAATGCACTTGATACTGTTCTTGCAAGAACTATTCCAGAACAGCTGACCTCTGTGTCTTTAAACAACAACTGACTTGTTGTTACTTAATTACCTAATTCCATATGTGTTGTCTCGTAGTTTTGAAATCTCCAGTATTATTCTAAAATGTAGAAAATTAATCCAAACTTGTGCCCAAACTTTGGACTAGTACCGTACAATTTATACTCTAAGATAATATGGTGTCTTAAGAATTTTGCACAGTACTGTATATAGTGTGTATATATATATATATATATATATATATATATATATATATATATATATATATATATATATATATATAAATATATATATATACAAGTTTAATTATTTTGAATAATTATCTTTGAGTGTGGGTCGGATTTTAAATCTGGTCTGCACAAGCAGGCCCAGCCATCTGTCCATCTGGTTCAACGAAACTACATTGTTTAACTTTACCATTTGATTTATGACTCTACAGTGTTTCCATTTGGGGTCGTACTGTTTTTCCTGGGAACTTTTGTTCCAACCACAGGCTCGTAGTGCATAGCACTGGGTCAGTAAATCTCAAGACCTTAATGTTTATGTGCTACTGCTCATTCAGTAAAGCTTGTCAAATCTCTGTAGGTGCTTGTCTTGATTTAAAAGATTTCATAATTCATTTGTGGTCAAGCTACACATGCTCAAGTCCTGACATGACCAAAATATCCTATCTACCCTCATTTGAAATCAGCTGCCTTTGTAATGTTTGATCTCGTGTCAGTAACGTGTAAATGTTCCTGAAGAAATGGGTACAATAAACTGTGGCACTGAGGAATTTTCACTTTCTCTGGTTGTGCTACAAAAGCTGATTCCCACGCAACCAGTCTTTGTTTCTTACTTTAAAACAAAAACTTTTTGCGCTTTTGCACTTAAGTCTACTCTGAAAACAAACATTCACCACAACTTATGACCTTTGCACTTGCTCTCACCATTTTTTGGCTAGTGAGTACTCAGGACCCCCTGCGGCTGTCTCGAGTGCTTGCTTTTTTCCATAGCTGTAAATGCCTTCTCCTCTTACACTCAGTCATGTGAGGCCAAAGGCCCTGCCACTGAAGAAGTCCTCTCACGAGTGGGATGAGCTCAGCATTCCTAATTCCACCACTGACGTGAGGCCAAAGGCATGCCGACTGCTTCTGCCCTGGTATTGCTGCCTTGGTCAGTCGAGGTTGAGGCATTGAAGGGGGGGGGGGGGGATTATTTAGTGACCGACAGTCTATTTTGTTTGTGTGTGTGTGTCTGAAACTGTGCACAATTCAGTTAATTGCAAAGGAAGCTTTGTTCTATGCTGAGCAGACACGCATTTTCATTTCTCTGTCTTATTCAGAGTTCTTACATTTGTTCTCTCATCTCAGAGAGTCGCTGTGGGTGAAGTTAACTGGCAGAAATGCAGCCAGGCTGGTTCTGCTTTTAAGATACTTGCACTCTACCTGGGTTTAGCCATGGTTCAAACCATGTTGATTTAGGGCCAGCGCTCTAGTAAGGAAAGATGTGGCACCCTCTTCTCTGGGAAACTGGTTGAACAGGGCTGAATGTTGCATGAAGAGAGGTAGAATGTTTGATGTTTTAGACATTTAAGGATGGGATATAATTATAAAGTTATAAAGTATTTGTACAATGCCATTTTCATAATTTGGTCTGTGTAGACCAACGAAATTGGTTTGAAAACAAGCTATTATAAACATATCTTGTGATTAAAATAGAGACTTTCAGATTTAATTAAATGGGTTCAACATAAATGTTGGATTAAAAGTTTTGGAATTCCTGCCATTTTCCTTCTATTATTGAAGGCTCAAAAGCAATGGGATAATTGATGAATATTTTCAGTACCAGTTGTGACCTGTTGCTTAGTTATTTCATGACGGACTAGAACTATAAATGGTATTGGGTTAATTTTAAGTGTTTCATTTGTATTTAGTAGGTGTTTAGGGGATTTTTAAAATGTAGAAATGGATGCAAAAGCATAATTTGCAAACTCTACAATCATTACTGACCTTCATTAATGTAAATACAAAGAGTTTGTCCCAAGAAGCAAACAATTAATAACTCTCATGGACAGAAAGGCTAGAATATCCTTTAAAAGTTTATTTATTTATTTTTTTAATAAGTTGGAACAAGATTCTTTGAACAGATGAAACCAAGAATAACTTGCACCAGAATGATATGATGAGAAGTGTATGAAGAAGGAAAGGACGGGGGCTCATGTTTCAAAGCATACCATCATCTATCAAACATGGTAGCATGGTGGAGGAAGTGTTACAGCATGAACATATGTGGCTTGTGCATTTGTGTTTATTAATAATGTGACGACTGATAGAGGTAAGCAGGGTTAATTCTGAAGATTTTGTACAAATGGTTGTGATTTTAAAAAGGCAGAATTTTGAAAAAGTTGTCACTGTCTACATACTTATGGACCACGCTGTGTGACTGTGATAATCACACCAACAAGAAAAATGATTGATATAAATGGTATGATGAATGAACGATAACAGGGGAGTCCGAGTGAAATTGTGATGGTCTTTAATGACGCTACACAAGGATAGTTGGTACATTCCAAGTTCCTTCAAAGTTCTAATAACACAATTCAACTTCCTGTTTGAACCCCTTTGTTACCAGTTTGGCTTGAGCACACTTAACACAGCAGGTACATTTAATTGTCTAATCTTTTATTTATATTTTAACCTGAAATTGTGTGTTTAGTTTTAGCCATCTGTTAATCCACAAAATTTACCATTTTAGCCTTAAGCCAAACAACCAAATCTGTGCACTGATTCAGTGAAAATGACAAAGATAATATGCCAAAGCAATACAACAATGTGTTTCTTTTCATTGATCAGAGACAAATAGTCTGTAGAAGTTACTGTATGTGTGGCCCAATACATGGCTATCATAGTGACTGATGGGCAGCATAGAGTAAAAGAGTTCAGTGAGGTTCAAGAGGGGGAGGAAGGTAAGGGAGGCACAGAGGAGGAGTTCCATTTCTCGGCAAAGGTGGAAATTTCCACGGGGCATGCTGTTAAAAAGCTGGCTGGATGTGTTCCGGCACAGGAAAGGTTAAAACGTCCGCCCCCGGCCTTGTCCCAAACAAGGCAAAAAAAAGTGTTAATCTATGAGACAAAATGACAGCTTGAACAGAGTTGCTTCAGCTCGTGCGTGTGCCTACACATTGACGCACATTTTGTATGAACTTGCTTGTGTCACCTGCCTATAGTGTTGCTGTCTTTTTGCTCCCCTTTAATAGTTCCTTAAATGAAGTTGATATGAAAACCTTCTCTCTCTTGCCAGTTTTCATATTCATGATTAGTTTAAGGATTCACAAGTATTCTCAGATAAATACATAACATCGGTTGAGTGGCTGAGCTTACAGTTTTCTTAATTCGGTAACAGTTGAAAAGTTGGACAGAAAGAGCATGCGATCTAGGGGGCAGGGGAGTGCTAGTGAATGAAGACTGTCTGCAGCAGATGCAAGCGTCTGTTGTTGAGAGAGATTTGGGGTGGGGGACTCCAGCTGCCCATTGTTGGCAGAAACATTGAAGCCATTTTTCTCTTTCCCTCTCTTTTCTCTGTTTGCTTCTTTTCTCTTTCCACGCATGCTCCTGGCCCTGCTTCATCCAGTCAGGCTGTGTGGGGCAGATGTGACAGGCGCTGAGAAATGTAAGGAATGCGGAGGCAGAGAGCGAGAGGCATATGCGGGTGTGTCAGTAGGGGGAGGGGAGCAGGGGGGAAGCATCTGGCTGGGAAGGGCTAACACAGTACATGTGTCTCTTGCTTTCTCCCACAGCTTCTTTCGGTGTCCCTCCTCTGCTGAGAACTGCACTGAGTTGACTTTTATGGTCAGAGAGAGAGAACAAAAAAAAAGGGAGAGTGAACAAGAGAGAGGGAGAAGGCAAGAGAAATAGGATAACAGGAATACTAGTGCTGTTGATATGACATAAATATCATATTATGGAATTTGAAAACATTTTTAGATACACTCCACGCATCACGTTGTTTAGGTTTGTTACCGAACCATAACAGGAAAAAAAGAATGTAATTCATTGATTCTCTTATTTTTATTTAAATGCTTTTACATTAAAAAGGATGGAGAAACATTGGATCACAATAATGAGACCTTAAGGGCCAGCACTTAGTTAGCATTGTGGATCCTTATCTCACATTTTGTTGTTTTAATATTTTGCGTCTGTGCATACAAGTGATTAATAAAAAAGGAAAGTATGTATGTAAGTATATATATGAGAGAGAATGTACTTGTGAGCTTGATTGCGGTTAAAAAAAAAAAAAAAAATAAAATTGGAATGAACCAAAATTTGTACATGTTTACCGTGAACTGTGCGGAATGAAGGTTGATTTTATTATGTTGATTTCAATTGCACACTCATAAGCACACATATTAAAAAAATTTGAGATGAGCAATTTTTTTTAAGGTCGGATATGTATATAGATTTTTTTTTAATGATATAAGGCCGTTTTCCATTTAAAATTAAAAGTAGCATATTCTCAAGGCCGGCCAAATACACCTGTTGAAAACCCCATTAAAATTTGTATGGTAGTTTTTATGTGATGCGTGCACAGACAGACAGACAAAAATTCCAAAAACCATTTTGATTACTCATCTTACATTTCCCCGAATTAGTTTTTCTTAAATGTACAGACATGCCAACTATACAGTTTTATCTTATGTAAAGATAAAATATTAAAGATGTATTTAATAGCTGAAAGAAATGTGAAGTGCAAAACAGAGAAGTAATTCTGCTGGTTTTAAGTTAGTGTTATCTTAATCATTGGGGAAATGTTATTGTTTTGCATGACTGTAAGGCTTCCATCAGTGCCTTTTCCTAACAATCGAAGGATGACAGAAGTTGAGTTGTAGAACTATTCAGACCCAGGTGTTCGACCACCAGCAGATCCACGATTTCCAATTCCCTCCTGCACGCTATAATCCCTCTAAATGCAGAAATAGCTGCTCTCAATGCTTGAAGCAACAGACTAGGGAAAAGATTGCATTGCTGTTTCCAGTTTTTGTGGCCAGCAACAGTGTATGAGCTTCTCTGCATGTGCACACATGGCCTGTTACTCTCTGTGCACAAACACATACGCACTCACACATACGCACTCACAAACACACGCACTTACACATGCACACAATAGTTCAGACATCTGTCTAATGAACTGTTCAGAAAATGTGTGCAGCACAAATAAATCTGGACACTATGTCCTGAGAACATGTTGAGATTACACTTCCAGTTGACTGGCATAGATGTGTTTCAGTTCAGGTTAGAAGCATTAGATCATGTTTAGTTTTGAAATAACTAATTTAATATAGGTAGATAGAAGTGTTAATTAATATTAGGTATGTATTATGTATGTTCTGTGAGTGCAGTATATCTTTAGATTTTGGAACAACTCTCTTGTGGGTGTATAATAAAGTTTTTCAAAGTGCAGAGGTGGCTAATGCTCAGTGATGAACACTGATTAAATTTGGCAAGCTTCACTTTAATAATTTTCCATTTGTGGTAAGCCACCTCATTAGTGCTTAAGGGCTTCTCAAGTGGTGTGTGTGTCGCATGCAATTGCGATGAACTAGCCTTTCCTTTGAGTGCCACCTTGTGGGAATGAAAAGAATGAATGAAAAATGAAATGCACTCATTGTCTCAACCCCCCCCCCCCTCCCCCTGTCTCCACAGGCCGCAATGAACTCATTGCCAGGTACATTAAGCTGAGGACAGGAAAAACCCGCACAAGAAAACAGGTACTTGATTTTCTTTTACCTCCACTCAAATCATTTTGTATATTATAGTGTTGCATAAACAAATCCTATTCAAGTTGTGATGTATTGTACATTATAATTTATACATACAGTATATATACATACATGTGCACACCCACACCGATCAGCCATAACATTATCAATTATGACCCGGAAACAGTTGTAAGGATGATTTTTTTTCCCATGTAAAAGCAATGTAGCACGACTGAGAAAAAAGCCAGTGCTCGCCTTGATAGGAAGGCACCAGAACACCCAGTACACTAAAGCACACAGTGGAAAGCAAGTAAAGAGCCTGAGGTGTCAGCATCCCGGTGCCAGACACCACCGCAAACCCCCAGAGAAGTTGTGGAGTCATGTCCTGTATCCCAGAGATTCCTAGACAGCACAAGGGGAATCTACACAATATTGGACTCAATGTTTTGTGATGTAATTTTATGGCTGATTGGTGTACATGTTTGTATAAATAAATTTTTCAGGACGTTTACAAATAATACAGGATTTTTAAAGAAATATTTGTAAAGGTGGACAGATGTTTTGCTTTTGTGACACAACCCCACAATTAGGAATATTGTAAATGATTAGGAACTCATGATTGTGTTTGTCTGAGCATTTTTTTTGTGCCAAAATGTGTGTGCTTGGGTGTGTCTTAAAACCATTTTACACTCCTTTAGGTCTCTAGTCACATACAGGTGTTAGCACGGAAGAAAGTTCGCGAGTTCCAAGCAGGTATAAAGGTAGGTGTCTCCTGCTAGCCCCCTAGGGCTAGCATGCAAACAGCAGTCTCTTCCCTCTTTGGTTATGGCTTTTCTTTTCTCTCTCTTTCCCTCTTCTCTCTCTCTCTCTATTTCCTCTTGCCCCCCCTCTATCGCTCTTCTCTTCTGCAGGTTTCTAGCCATTTGCAGGTTCTTGCCCGGAGAAAATCTCGCGAAATACAGTCAAAGCTGAAGGTATGCGCTTTCTTGCGGGTGGGAGGGGGGGTGCTTTGCAGCATTTGGCTTTGCATTAACAAATCGGAGACAGTGTTACTTTATGGAACCATGTATTCCATTGTGCAACTGCCTGACCAAACCCTGAAGAAGAGCCCAGTGAAAGTCCCCTTCAAACAAAGGCTTCCTGTGTTAGATGGAAGTTGGAGTGGTGTGAGTGGAATAGAGTGCTCAGCACTCTCTTGCTTTGTAGCTGTTAAGGCTAAAAGTGCATGATGGCTCCATGCTCTCTGCCTGTAGTCTTTCCTGATGCTCGCTGTTTCTTTAACCTTTAACCCTTGGCCTCCTTTCACCCAGAGCCCCTATGTCCATCCAAACTTTCACCCTGACCACTTATACCCATGCAGCACAATCCAGGCAGGTATTTTTTTTTTCTTTAAGTTATTTCCTTTTAAGTTTTAAGTCTTGATATGTTTAAAATTAACATAGCTAGAACGATTAACCAACTACAGAAAGTAGGAATGCTAATTATTAATTATTTATTACCATTTAGAATTTTACTGATTAACAATTTAATAACTGATGTTTGTTCTGGATAATAATGCTCTGTAGCTCACACGTCGATTAACTTGTACACCACAAGAGGGCGCGCTTGCAGTTCAGATTTTGAAAGGACGAAGGAAAAGAAACGGCCAATCAGAGATTACCTTGCAAAGCTGTGCAATGGTGTTGCCAGATTGTGAGGTTTTTTTTTTCAATAAGTGTACTACTTTTGATAAATTTCGGCAAGTAAAACGTGTCTTGGGATGGTAATAAATATTAGACTAATTTTATAGAAGGAAGCTATATGCGTAAATAGTTGAGCTACAGTACGAGTTCTATGCCTGATTTTGTTATTTGGCTGTTTTTTTTTCTTTTTTCCCCAGTAATTTTTATATGTGCATAAAAGAGATTTTTCCCTATATGACTAAAATATATAACCACTGCATTTCGCACTATGATTGTTAAACCTTGCAGTTATTCCAGCAGTTATTCCAGCTTTCACATCTGTTACACCGTCCTTACATTATTGTTTTTTATTCCATTTGTTTAAATTTAGGTTTCACTATCTTTCTGACTTAACAATTTTTGTGACTGTGTAGCTATAAAAACTTATGTATTGTTACCGTTAATGATACACCAATTATTTTTAGCGTGTAAAATTTTTACAGTGTTTCCCAAAGTGTGGACCCCTTAATTGATCATAAGGGTTGTCTCCAAGCGATCATTTATAAAAATAAAAATAGAAAAACAACCATTTTGAGTTTTGTAATTAGGTTCAAAGTTCCCATAAATATTTCTGATTAACCATGGGCCTTAAACAAAATGGTATTTTTTATTTGTCTTTGTCTCGTGTGAGATTAAAGGTTTGGGTGGGCCTATCAGTTAAGGAAACTGTGAACTTTGCAACCCTTTATAAAAAGCGTACATTATCTGTGTGCTGTATTATTCCGCAAGCAACGGCAGAGAAATATACTTGAATGGAGATGACACAAGCACTTTCTTAGCTGCTGTAAAAGTGGTCACCTTTATCTGACTATCTACTAATTGTATTGCTTATTAATCTATTCTTCTTCCAAAGCACACCCCTATCTCTTTAAAATGTATTTGCATTGTATTTGAAAGCTACAACAGTTTAAACATTTAGAGCATATTAAGAGCTTTCTTTCCTACAAGTAGTTCAAAATGAGCATTCTATAAAAAAAACATCGAAATGACTCACTGTTTGTTTCTAACTTCATGCTGGGAATAGACTTTTAGCAGACATCTCTCACATGTCATTAGAATCGCATCTAATAATATCTGAGAGAGAAATCACAGCAAAATAACACACTAAAACATAGCTCCTCTGGATATTGTACTAACGGTCTTTCTTTTCTTTGATTCAGGCCATGAACTTGGTAAGTGTGGATTTGGATATTTGTGCATTTTCTTGACTTTACCACACGCTGTACAGCCCTCCTAATGCCCAGCATTGCTCTTTCGCTCTCTACATCCTCGCTAAATGCACACAGTATACATGTGCTTTAATGTGTCGTTTTTAATAGCTGATCATTGTCTTCATGCATTCCCTGCTTCAGCCTCCGTCTCATGATATGTTTGCTTATGGTGATGCATTTGATTTGTATGGAATAAATCGGAAATTAGTAATTGACGACTATCATGCGCTTGCTATGAATATCAAATCTAAACAATAGTGAGAGTGTGTTTAGAGTATCTTGGACTATCATGATGCATATTTTGAAAGAAAAAAAAAAGATCAGATGTTCATGTATTGTTGTTGCATGCCCACGTGTGTCCTGATTTAAGTAACATTAAAATCTTTGGTTGATTTGAAACCAGCTGACTGGCTGTGAATTCAGACAGATTAGCACAAGAAATTTTACTGTGTGGCAAATTCGTGTTTAATGGACCTGTGTTAGACTCGTACACAGTGTGTGCTCAGGAGCTGACCTGTTAATCACTTCTCGTACCTGCTTCTGTCTGTCGCCGCTTTCTGCTATTAAGGAAAACCAGAGGAGCACTATAAACAAATTGATCTAGATTATGACGTTGAGGGTGTGTGCACGCATGTGTTTAAAAATTATTTAATTCTCATGAAAAATTTAACTTTCTTTCATAATTTAATTTAAAAATGAATCTCTTATATATTCTATATTCGTTACACGTCTTTTTTGATTACACCTTACAACTCAGGATAAAAAGATGGTCAATGCTTGTAAGGGCTGGCTGTTTGCAGAGTGCTGTATTAAAGCGTATTTATGGAATGTTGACTGGAAGGGAAAAGTGAGGGATGCAAGAGGGATGACTGCAGATTTAGAAAGACTGTCAAGGAAGCAAATTCAAGTACAAGAGCTAGAGTCAGTGCATCAAGAGTCACCATGCACAGACATCTTCAGTAAATGGGCTAGTATCAAGCCACTCCTGCAACAGAGAAAACATCAGAAGCATCATATTGTTCTTTCAGATGAAAGATAATTTTGCGTTTTCATTTGAAAATCAAGGCTCCAGAGTCTGGTGAAACAGGGGAAACATCTCAAGAACGTTATCAAACGGGGTCTTCACTAATGACTCAGCAGTGCCACAGGCTGATCACCCCTGTGCCATGTTGCATTGATACAGTAATTTATGCTAAAGGAGCCCTCACCAAGTATTGAGTGTATAAACTTACAGATTATTTTCAGAATTTTTTTTATTGTAAATAATTTTTTGGTTGATCTTAGGAAGTAATATAAGAAAAAAAAGTTTTTTTTTTTATTCACTTTACATATGATGAATCTAGATTATATAAGAGGTTCACTGTGTAAATCATATTACAAGAGAAAGTTCAATATTCCAATTTGAGATGCACTGTATACACACATGCACAGAACACACACACAGACGCACACAATTTACTGCATAATTTTAACACTTTTGTGTGCTCTCTGATTTCCTTCTCGGGCATTATACCTGCAATTGTCTGCACCTGTTCATGTTTCTGATGCTTTACCTTCATGGGTTATGGGCAATAAACAAGCTGTTGAATTGTTCCTAGCCCTACATAATTATAAGCTTTATTTCACTGTAAATCCAGCTTTGTTGGGTGTGTTTAATACTTGTCTGACCAGTGTCCTTCTCATTTTCAGGATCAAGCATCCAAAGACAAGGCTCTTCAGAATATGGCGTCACTATCCTCAGCCCAGATAGTTTCTCCAAATCTGATCAAGAGCCAGCTTCCTCCACTGACCCAGCCACCCTATGCACCTCCACCTCGGGTCAGTAGTCCCTCTTTAGCCCCAGCCCTTTGAACATGTAGACACGTAACACCAATCTACTAATTTATTGGTTCCTGTTCCTAAATTCTGCTTTCTGTTTTTCAAATACTGATTTTTATAGTTTTGGCCGACTCCAATCCCAGGACAACCTGGACCTTCTCAGGAGTAAGTTTCGGTTTAAAAATCTGTGTGTACTGTAATTACTGTGTGAGTCAGTTCAAATAAGGCTAATTTATGCATAGCAGATGTGTTACAAAAATGAGTGCACCATGTGAATTCGGAAATTTCAAGTGACACTAACAATATAACATTTTTATTGTTGCAGCATCAAGCCATTTGCAAGCAGTTACACAAACCTATCTGGACCTGTTCCACCTCCCATATCAGGTAGACTTTTTTGGTACAGAATGCTACTAGGATGAATTTGTGCATTTCATGTTTGTGTTGTGTTTCACTGTTGCTCTTCTTTACATGGTGTCCAGCATACGAGCCTTTGGCACCCCCTCTGCCCCCAGCAGCCACTGCCGTGCCCGTGTGGCAGGACCGCACCATTGCCTCCTCCAAACTGCGCATGCTTGAGTACTCCGCCTTTATGGAGGTTCCCAGAGACCAGGACACTGTAAGTGACCATGTACATCAGAATATTGATTTGTGTTTGAAACAAAGTCACCCCATCATTTAGTTACCTCTATCTGGTTTAGGGAAATTGGCTTTATTTCATGAATAACCGACTACATTAAAATAACGTATAATAATATTTGAATGAACAGACAAAATTATTAATAAAAATGAAGTTTTGTTGTGGTAACATATTTACTGTATTATAAGATGAGTCAAGCTTGATGCTCTGATTTCCTTTTTACAGTACAGCAAGCATTTATTTGTGCACATTGGACAGACCAACCCATCATACAGCGATCCGCTGCTCGAGGCAGTGGACATACGGCAGATCTACGACAAATTCCCAGAGAAGAAGGGAGGGCTAAAAGAGCTATATGAAAAGGGCCCACAAAATGCCTTTTTCCTGGTCAAATTCTGGGTAGGCACGATTTACCAGTGAAAATGCCAGGGCAGATTGTTAGAACTAGACTAACAGAAATGTAAATAAACCGTAAGGATAGAACTTGGGCCAAGTGCTTGATCTTGGTTTGCTTCTATGATTTAGGCGGATCTGAATAGCAGCGATATGCAGGATGGACCTGGAACTTTCTATGGCGTCAGCAGCCAATACTGCAGCACTGAGAACATGACCATTACCGTCTCCACAAAAGTCTGCTCGTTTGGCAAGCAGGTGGTAGAGAAAGTAGAGGTGAGTGTCTTTTTGTAATCAGCACTCTAGCATCTATGATATGTTTATCCGGATACATGGTGGAGAATGAAATCCAATTTTCTGGATTGGTCCCAGCAGGTGGCGATGAGAAAAAAAGAAGAAAAAACATTTTGCAGCATTTGTTGTTCTCTAATTTGACACACAAATGCATAGTTTTATATTTCTCCCCTTTCTTAGACAGCAAGGGTAATAGAATTGCTCTATTTGAATTTTTCCTTGTTTGCTAGACGGAATATGCGAGAGTGGAAGGAGGAAAGTGTGTGTACAGGATCCACCGCTCCCCCATGTGCGAATACATGATCAACTTCATCCACAAGCTCAAGCACCTGCCTGAGAAGTACATGATGAACAGTGTTCTGGAGAACTTCACCATATTGCAGGTAACACAATACTACAACTGTGTGTGTGTTTGTGATACAGTCATAGTCAAGCCATAATGTTCTTTGTTATATAATGTAAATTTTATGGCTTTCTATGTTTCAAACTATAATAATATGATTATTTTTTTCCTTCTAGGTGGTGACTAACAGGGAAACACAGGAAACTCTGCTTTGCATAGCATTTGTATTCGAAGTGTCAACGAGCGAACATGGGGCACAATACCACGTCTACCGTCTCATAAAAGACTAGCCACTCTACGAGAACGGGTTTCGCCAATGGACATCCTATCTTTTTGTCCAGACGTCAGAGCAATACACAAGCATGTAGCCAAGAACGGACGCATTCTTTTTTTTGTTTCCGTACTGATCCGAGTAAAAGTGGATAAAGGCTCGAAAAGAGGGCCGTGCACAAATGGAAATTAGAAATGTAGTATTGCTCTGATTAAGGAGTGTTTTTTTTTTATACATATTTAAATGCCTTAAAAACAAAGTGGGTCTCATCGGTTTTATTGCAAACAAATTATGCATTTTTTTGTTTGTTTTTGCTTTTTCTATTTTACTGAGGGACTATGAATGTTGAACATGTTGGCAGGAAGTTGAGGTTTTAGCATTGGAAGACAATGTGTGTCCTTAGGTACACAGTGCATATAAGAAGTAAGGACAAGGCCTAACTTTTTTTTTTTTTTTTTTTTGTCTCTCAGTAGGATAGGTCTAATGTAAACATCCTGCTGTTTCTCCTACATGGGAACAATACTGAACAATCAGTTGAACTTTTGCCTTAAGTAACATGCGCAAAGGCCATTTTATATTCTTCTAATTAAATGAAAGTTTGATATACAGTATAAGTTTCAGTGTTAAAGGGCAACATATGGCCATGTAGAGAGTGCTCATGTAGAGATTGAGAAACACTGCGACGCATTAACCTTGACCTGTCCTTTATCTAATAAGGAGGTATCAGATATAAGAAGGTTTACACACCCACTACACAAGTCAGTGAAATTTACAAGTGCCTCTGCCCAAAGAACAGTGTGGGTGACATTCTGAAGTGCCTTTTGACTACCTCTTGAGATAAATCAATACAAATATTTGCTAGTGTTTTGATACAAGAGCGTGATTAAGCATTTAAGCCTTTTAATCAAATATCACTTCAGTTATTTGTTCAGTTTGTTTATTTGCTACTTGTAACAAGTACATTGAATCATAAGGAAGCATTCAAGAGGCCTTGTTGTAAATGAATAGCAGCTCATTGTACTAAAGAGAGGTTAACGATGTGGATAAGTTCATTGTCAGCATGTAGATGTGTTCTGCGTTAAATTACCTTCTAACACAAAGAAGACTGCTTAACTGTGGCTGCCTAAGGGTAATATTTTGATGGTAGCGGTACTATACCCCTACATTAAATGTTTTTGGTTGCTGTTTTTGACAGTGGAAAGTCCTACCTTTTGTTATTGTGTTTTCTGGTGCTTTTGGATCCAGGATTATAAAACTGTGCCTAAGAGGAGATTGACTTCTTCCACACAAACCATTGTGCCATACTCATCATTTGAGTTAATCTTTTTAGAATACTGGGTACTCTATAAATAAATTCAAACAGAATTTCAGTTTTTTTAAACAGAAATTATTTGTAAAAATTAAAAAGTGAGTAGTGGTTTCACCACTATCATGTCCTTCCCTTAAGTCTACTTGTTGGTAAAAGCTGTCTAGTCTTTATGTCTGGAAAGTACCATATGGTGTTTAAACAGAACTGACACAAAAGGTTCACGGTTTGTCTCCCAACGTAGCATACTTGTACTGCTTTCACTGCAACGGAAGAGGGACAAAATAATCGATTATACAGTTGCAGGACTTTCTTGTGCTGACAATATTTGTTAATTCATTTAATTCCCTGTGAAGAGTTTTTCATAAGCTTTAGTTAAATTTACAGAAGATTTAATTAATGATTTACAAAATGCATTTATGCAAAGATCCATTCATCAATGCTTTTCATGTTAAATGGTACTTCATGGTAAATGGACAGTGACGGGCTTAATTTGTTTTAAGCTATCATTGCATTGGTACAGCCTTAGCATATAAATGGTGGTGTCTGTGAACTTTGACAGCTTCCTCAATTGTACTTTTTTTACAGGCTCTTGGATTATTGTTTTTTTATTGTTATTATTAATTATTAATGTCATGTTTGCTCTTTGACTTTCAGTTAATGCTGTTTGCATCAATTGAAAATTGTGTGTTACTGTTGAGATTTTATATAATAATCTAAATGGTGTTGGAGTTTTCTTTTCCCCCTCGATACCCAGTAACAGTTCACTGTGACCTTGGTTACCAAATGTGCATTGAAGTCATTTATGTTATATACAATGTGAGGGTTTTTGTACAATATTATCTAAACAACAATACCAGTTCAGCAATACCAATAAAAATTGTCTTGGCTCCCCTTGGGACATTTGTGTGATGAAATAGTGACTTGAGTGGTGTTCAAAATAATAGCAGTGTGTTGAAAAAAAGTGAGTAAAGCTCCATATCCATATAACAACTTTTAATTTAAATAACATAAATACATTGGACACCCTGCACATTCTATTCTGGATCACGACATGAAGGAAAATGTGCTAAATGTATTATTAGTTTAATGTAAGTGAAGAAAAACAAATATTAGCCTGTTCAAAAAAAAAATAGCAGCGTGGAGTTCAATTAGAGAGGTAAATTATTCAGGTGAAAATCAGGTGTCAAACAAGTATTTAAGAATAAATGCAGAAAAGGTTTTCTTGTGCATTTCTCTCTGAAAATCAGAGTAAAATGGGTTGTCCAGACATTGTTCAGAAGAACAGCATACTTTGAGTCAAAAATTAGAGATGGGAAAACATACAGTACAAAGAAGTGCAGAAAATTATAGGCTGCTCTGCTAAAATGATGCCGAATCATTTAAGCTTTAAAATGGAGACCAAAACCAGAAAGACGTGGAAGAAAATGGAAAAATACCATCTGAATGGAACGAAGAATAACAAAATTGACTCAAAGAACCTCAAAAGTTACCTGTTAGTACTGTTACTATTAGAAGACGGCTATGTGAAGTCAAGCTATCAGCAAGAAGCCCCCGCAAAGTCCCATTGTTGAAAAAAAGACATGAAGAGGTTACAGTTCGCCAAAGAACACACTGACTGGCCTAAAGAGAAATGGTGCAATATTTTGTGGACTGATGAAAGCAAGATTGTTCTTTTTGCGCCGCAGACAGTTTGTCAGGCCCCCAAACACTGAATTCAAGCCACAGTACCAGGTGAAGACAGTGAAGCTTGGAGGCACAAGCATCATGATATGGGGATGCTTCTCGTACTATGGTGTTGGGCCTAATTTTCACACTTCAGGGATCATGGATCAATTTGAGTACATCAGAATACTTAAAGAGTTCATGTTGCCGTATGCCGAAGAGGAAGTGCCCTTGAAATGGGTGTTTCAACAAGACCCCAAACACACCAGTAAGCGAGCAGCATCTTGGTTCCAGATCAACACGATTAACGTTATGGAGTGTCCAGCCCAATCCCCAGACCTTAATCCAATAGAAAACTTGTGTGCTGACATTAAAAATGCTGTTTCTGAGTCAAAACCAAGAAATGCAGAGGAATTGTGGCATGCAGTACAATTGTCACAGATGTGAAGCAGTTCTCAGAAAGCATAGTTATACAACTAAATATTAGTTCAAAGATGCACAAGAAAGATTCAACTTCAAGCATTTTTGTTTAAACTGTAAATTCATCACTTTGTAAAGATGAGTGATGACTTTTTTTGAACAGGCTAATATTTGTTTTTCTTCACTTACATTAAACTAATAATACATTTAGCACATTTTTCTTCATGTTGTGATTCAGAATAGAATGTGCAGGGTGTCCAATGTATTTATTGTATATATTAAGTTACTGTATTATATGGATATGGAGCTTTACTCACTTTTTTCACCACACTGCTATTATTTTGAACACCACAGTATTTTTAAGTTGAAATACAGAAAGAAAGAAAAAATAGTCACACAAGCTAACATTTCCTTCAATCACCTTTAGCTGTGATCACAGCACACAATGTGGTGGCCAGTTCATGTGTGAAAATTATTTGTGCTCCCACAAAAACTCTTCTGCAATATGATTCCTGGAATATGTCTGTGCCATTAAGAAGAGAAACTTCCTTGTAGTGATATCCTGGTCATTCAGTATGTTGAATTCATCAGCTGACTTAATTTTATTGCCGCGTAAGGTTGCTGAGTCTAGAACTGACCAATGGAAGCCACCTCAGATCATATCACTGCCCCAGAGGCTTGCAAAGTGCCCATGTTGTATTGTTTCAGGTGCTTCCCTTTTTTCATTGATCTAACTATCGCTCTGGAGTAGGGTCAGTCCGAACTCATCAGAACACATGATTACTCCAAGTCCACATACTTACAATCCATCATTCAAATATTTCAACAACTGCCACATGTATGCTTCATTTTGCCTTTTTTAAAGTATCCTCTTTCAAATTATCCATATGCCAAATTGCAGATATAAAAGCTACCCAAGCCAGTGTTGGTATTTTTAAGCATTTTCAAAGAAACACACATGCTCAGTTTGTTGCTCGGTAACAAACTAAAGCCTTATTTTCTGGAGTCCCACTAACAAGTGACCTTCTTAAATCATTGTTACTTAAATTGTGAGCGCTCATCACATTGTGGTGGTATGGAAATGCTGTTTCTTTCACTATTAAACATATCTATGATGTTGACTATTGATGTTTTACCACGCAACTTCAAGTGTTTAAGTGATCTGCATTCATGACTTTTTTCCGACCACATTTTTTCCCCCCACAGAGTCAACAGTTCAGCACTACCTTTCCAGGTGTTTTAGTGAAGGTAGTGTTTGATATCATTTACAGTAAATGTTCCTGGTGTCCTGGCTGTCTCCACGTTGTGAATAACACCGTGACACATACAGTATACTGTATATCACATTTTTCTACTTCCTTATGTTCTGGACTCCATCCAGAAAATTTTTTCTTTCATTTTTGTAAATTTTCTTTCATTTTTGTGAAGTTGCTTTGAGACAATGACCATTGTTAAAAGCGCTATATAAATAAAATTTAATTGAATTGAATTGAAATGCGTGTTCCTTTGAAAATGCTTAAAAATACTATTACTGACTTGGGTAGCTTCTATCTGTAATTTGGCATAACCATATGCATATGGAGAATTTGAAAGAGCATACATTAAAAAAGTCTAAATTAAGCATGCATGTGGCAGTTGTTGAAACATTTGAATGATATGTTATAAGTATGTGGACACCTTTCAGATCACACCCATATGTGTTTGTTGAACAGTCCAGATTCGTATATTTCCTGATTTAAAAAAAAAAAAAAAAAGTGCTGAATTAGAATTTTGACTAATAACACACCTAATGTAATAATAATAACTAATAATAGATTTTATTTGTAGGCATAGGTTGGCACCCTGTCCAGGGTGTACCCTGCCTTGTGCCCTAAGTTTCCTGGGATAGGCTCCAGGCCCCCGCGACCCTGTACGTATATAAGGATAAAGCGGTACAGAAAATGAATGAATGAATTTATTTGTAGGCACCTTTCATGACACTCAAGGACACCTTACACAACATAAAAATTAAATATATAAGAAACAACAACAATAGTAAAGGACAATATACGAGGAATGCAGTGTTAAAGGTATGTCTGTATTCTAGCGGCTGAGTTTTGTACTAACTGTAACTTACTGTATGTAGGAGTTTGAGGGGAAGACCAAAAAATAGAGCATTGCAATAGTCTATGCGTGTGGTGACAAGAGCGTGTACCAGGATAACAGCGCTCCTCATTGAGAGGGCCAGATGGAGACGGTTAATGTTTCAGATGTGGTAGTACGCTGTCCTAGCGAGTTTATTAATGTGTGCTTCAAAGGATAGGGTGCTATCAAGGATAACACCCAAGCTTTTAACTTGTGTTGAAGGAAAGATAGAACCATCAATACATAAGGAAAAACTACTGGCCTTCGATAGAGTATTTTTAGTGCCCACGAGGAGTATTTCGGTCTTACTTCTGTTGAGTTTTAGAAGATTATTTGAGAACCAAGATTTAATTTCAGCTAAACAATTTGAAAGAGAAGATGGAGGAAGGTCAGAAGTAGGTCTAATAATGATTATAATCATTATGTGACTTATATTTATTATTATAAATAATGTGATTTTGACTCCAAACAATAAGTCATAAAAAGTCGTCGTATCACAAGTATCAAATTATTTTATTTTACTAAAGGGGATTTTAAATTACTGGAACTGGGTTGAGAACGTCCTGGATTTTTATGATGAATGAAGATCAGTTAAACAATTAGTGAAGACCCATGGTAGAAAATCAACAGTAAAAAACATAGCTATGCTTAATAGTGAAATTAGCAGCATTTCCATATACACAGTGTGATGAGAACTCACAGGATTGGGACTAAACTGCTATGTGGCATAAGAAAATATTATATCTTAGAAATAATCTCTTGTTATTGAAAAAAAAAAGTTTGAATTTGTTAAGAAGCAATAGAAAAAGTTCATGATGAGTCCAGATTCACCCTATCCCAACGTGATGAGTATGTCAGGGTAAGAAGAGCATCAAGATTCAGCATTATTCATCAAGAGTAATGCCCACTGCACAAGCATTGAATTGAATTGAAATTATGTTGCAATAAAATAAAGTAAGCTGAATGCACTGAATGACCATGTTATCACATATAGTCGCATATTCCAGGAAATTGTAAAAGAGTGGTTCTTGGAGAATGAGGAATAATTTTCACACATGAACTGGCCACCACACTGTATGACTGACTTTTTTTTTATGGCCAGGCAGTGTAATCATATTCCACAACTGCACTGCCTCAATGTTCATACACTTGACACACCAAAACTGATTACTATCAGTTGAACGAAGACTTTTATTTTCAATTTCAATAGTTATTGCATTTAATGGTTTTGTCACAAAAGGTTGTCACAACAAATGATAAAAAAAACATACAATTTGAAGTAAACAAATGTTTTAGAACATTAAACTTTGTTTTTTTTTTTTATATGCTTTATAAAATTTGCACTGCAAAAAATGCTTTTTACATCAACAGTGCTGTAAGGTCTAACCTAGCAATAGGCTTTGTTTTTTTGCTCTTCTTGCAACTTATGTTTCTTTCAGTCTGTCTTTGGTCAAAACATTAGTGTGGAATTCCTGTTGATATATGAAGTAAATTAAGCATTTTAATATGTTTGATAAATGCTGAGATGAAAATGTCCATGTCAGAATTTGTGAGGTTAATAAACAATGTATACATTGTCAAAGTTTCTTTTACCCTAAATCCAAAGAGTTTAAATACAGTATGGAAAGTAAGCTGCAAAAGCTTTGTCAGCATAACAGTGACAAAGTTGGTCGCATGTACTTCTGGTAGCCAATCGAAACTTGTTTGCGTCAGGGAAAGCCAAGTGAACTAAGTTTATTTTTCTTTCTTTTTTTTTCCATTGTGTGCAAGATTTAGTGACGACATAGCACCATGGCACCCAAAAATATTAGCACAGTAGCAGGAAGAACCACATTCAGTTTCCCCTTTTTAAAAAAAAAAAAAGCCGGTGCAAAGAGGAATCATTAAGTGAGTAAGGTTAAGTGAGGTTTAATGTCCATTTATTTCATATTTTACTTATTTGCATGTCTTTGTTGAAAATGTGTTGGAAATGTGTAATATGGGTAATATTTTTGGATGCCTTTGACAGATTATGTTAGCACTGTCACCTTGCACCTGAGACCACTGACTGAGACCAATTTATTTTTGGAGGCCCTACCAGAAGCACATGGCTCTAGACATCATAAGTCCCAGGGATGCAAAAATCTCTGATCAGGTGATGGTTCCCGATTAGGTCCCAGAGATAATGAGAACAGAAGCCTGTAAAATCTGATATGAAGAGCAAAAGATAGGAATCATACCATATTTACCAGGTGAAGAATTAAACACAAAAAAAAACTGTTCACTGACCAAAGTAGGCACCAAAATAAAATTGACTGTTTTCATGAGATTCTATCTCATGCTTCAAAGCACCCTAGCCAAAATGTGACCTACTATACAAACATGGCCATCACAGCATTTAATCCTAACCATGATACACAACAAAAAGATACGCCTGCAGTCTCCCAAGTCCTAATCGTACAGACAGCCTTGGCCAAGTACACTCAATTCTACGTATATAAGAATACTTAGCCTGTTGTACTAACCCTTTTCTTAAACAATTATAGACATATTAAAATAGGTTAATGATGTTATTTTCGTACCTTAGAAAAGCAAAGATGTGTGCAAGATAGTCTCTCCAGTTTTGTTTCTTTTCGTAATCATTTCGATCAAATTATGATCGTCTACACAGCTCTGTTATAGGGGCTTTAAACAGTTGTGATTGGATCAATCTAATAAGGATAATGTCTTGCAACAGACTCACACATCTATAAGTTTACTCTATGTGCATAAAGAAAAAAAAAGTTAAAAAAACACCCACTATAAGCCTACCACTAGTAGCCTACTTTGCTGCTCTCAGTGCTGGAAACAGTGACATCACTTGGCGTAGTCCTACTCCTTGTTGGAAAAAAAAGTGTAGGAAGCTTCCTAAAGAACTTTTATGTCCTACTCTGAGATAGGACTATTTTCAGTCCTAAATGAACCTTGAACCCGATTCCCATGAGTGATTCTGAGACACTAACTTAATACGTGCCCAGGATTCTCAAAACACTCTTTTAGGCATTTTCATCCTGGAATATCCCTGTGCAACCAGAGAAAAACGCACTGATGTGACAACCTGGTCATTCAGTTTGCTCAGGTCATCAGCTGACATAATTCTTTTGCCACACATCATTGCTGAAATTAGACATTATTAACTGCAACAACCCAAGATCATAACACTACCTCCAGAGTCTTGTACAGTGGGCACTCTGCATGCATCACTTCATGTGTTTCCATTCCTACTATGCTTTGGCATAAGGTCACGCTGAACTCATCAGACCAGAGGAGTTCAATCCTTATGGTTCTTAAACAATAATTAATCATGGTTCTTATACCAAATTAAGATCTTTGTTCAATTACTCTCACTGATAACACTGATAACTCAACTCCGAGTGCCTTATACTGTATATCCTAACAGAGCAGGTCATGGTGACATCTCATAAAACACATAATGTTAAAGAAAACAACAGAGCTGTTCTCTCGGATGTTGATAAGCAGGCGAGCGACCCTGCTGGAGCACAGTCTCAGTCAACATACATAGATAAAAGCCTTTACTCCCTGTACATTCCAAATCTGCAACTCTAACGGACCCATGATTATGTAGACTTTTAGTAAGTTTTTCCCACCATCCTTAATTGTTTTCTTAGACTGGTGCAGACCAATAATTTGACCCTTCTAAAACAATTAACACTTTTGCATGTACAAAGAAAATGTCTTTAGTTTTTGGGGAAATCAAAAATCCCTCTTAAGCTGCACAATTTTAGTACTTTTAAGGCTAGAAGTAAACCAGCTGATATTAAAATGCTTGATGATATAACAGTTTAAAAAAAAAAAAAAAAAAAAGAGCATGACTTTCATGTCATGGTGTTGTGAAATTTCACGAGTGAGCTCTTTCTCAACAACCGCTTCTTATTCAAAACAAGTTCAAATGTCTCCCAGAAAAACTGAAAGAACTACAGCAGCTTACACATTAACTTGAAAGGCTTCACGAGATAGAACTCATCAATATACTTTTAAAGTAATTGCTTAATAGTTTAGTTTTCAATAAGACATGCGTGACTGAGTGGCCTCTACCAACTCCATGACCATGATCAAGTTTGCTGATGACACAATTGTGGTCAGCCTTATCACTGTGGTTAGCACTGTGGCCACAAATATTCATGGTCGTCCACATCATCTGCGCTGAGCTTCCTGCCTGCACTTAATCTACAGCAAGTGGTCTTTGACCAAGGCTGTGGATAAGATAGTGAAGGACCACAGTAACCTCAACAATGGACTGTTCTCTCTGTTGCTTCATCTCACTGAAGGCCAACAAAGAGAGACTGAGGAGGAGCTTCTTCCAGCAGGCTAATCGGGTTCTGGACCAGAACACCACAAAGGACTTGTTTTTGTTTCCTACCCAAAATAAACATACACACCCCCTTCATTCCTGTTTATACATCAAAGTCAGGATGTAGCACATTACTCGCTACAGTGCACATTTGCACACTGTTCATACATTGCACATTTCATATTCTTGTTTGCACACAGCTCTTTTACGCACATACATGAGGACTAACTTGCACTTTGGAACATGGACAACAACACTGACATGCATATCAGTATCATTGCATTTCATATTTCATGTGTCAGTCACACTGCTGCTGTCATACCCACACACCATTTATTATTTTTTTTTACATCACCTTATTTTTTTTAATCACTTAATATTGTGACCTTTGTTACAGCGTCTACAGTATTATGAAGTACACCTTACTTCTGAAGGGCGGTTTTGAAACACACGTGTACTTGTCACATCTTAAACCCTGGTTAGTCCTTACATGGGCAAATAGATAGAACGAATGAAGCCTGGCTGTTGGTTGGAACATGCCTTCTTACCTCACTTACATGCTTGCTTGCTTGCTTAACTTTAGCATAACTAAAATGCTACGGTGTCAAATGCTAATCAATATGCTAACGCTAATTTGCACTTGATTGGACACTGTTATCCATTCCCTACACTTTGTTCTTTGTCAACACCTATATTTCTTGTTATAAGTTAAACTACCTTGATTCCAGTTAGCTGGTTAGTTAAAGTGATGCATAGCTTACAGCTAGTGGTTTAACACCTGTGATGCAGTTGTGACTCAAAAAATTATGCATACTTTTAAGCCCTAATGCAATTGTAACTGATGAGTTATAGAAAAGTTCTAATATTATGGGTGGAGACCAAAATATTGTGGCCTAGGCGGGGCGGCGGCTGACGCCCGTCATGCTTTGCGGGAGGTTCGCTGTATGTTCACCATGGTTGGGACGTTTGGTCGGGTTGGTGGCTTCGGCCATGTTGGGGGTGTGCATGTACAGTATGTGTGCTTGACCTATATGTATGTGCATGTGTGCTTCGCTGTGTGTGCTGTGACAGTGAATGTGCTGCTTATGCTATACAGTGCTGTGTGGTAATAAAATACTCACAGCCATTGCATTGGGCAGCAAGCAAGCTCACTCGTCTTTCTAACATCCTTTCCGGCGGTGAAAAACGCTACAATATGGAGACCAAAAACATTTTTATTGTACCATGCTGCTAATATGTTTATTTCTGTTTGACATTTTCCTATGAAGCATTGGTTGAGGGATTGGTTCTCAACTCCAGTCCTGGTGCACCACTGTCCTGTATATTTTATTGCTGTCCCAGATTATTTAAGTAATCAACTAATTAACATCCTACTCTAGATGAGTGTGGTAGAGAAGGGATAACACTAAAAGGGGAAGGTGGATTACATTTGACCACTAATCTATAAGGATTAACTAACTTTTGGAGCCAACTAACTAATAGAGATGACTAACTACTGTAATGGAGACGACTAACTAGTGGTCATTCGAGAAACTGCATGTTTTTGCTCTTCTGCATAGGACACATATTTCCGAACTGGAGGTTTCCCCTTGAGTTGTTGTTGTTAGTCTTTTGACTGCTCCGCCAAAGCGGTCCATCCGATCTACAGACAACTTGGCACAGGTTTTACAGTACATTGGATGCTCCTCTGATGTAACCCTCCCATTTTATCCAGGCAAGGCTGCCCCTTGAGTAAACCATAAGACAGTTAGAATTGATATACTGTAGAGTTTGTTATATAAACAAACAAATTTTATACTTGAACATTAACACCAATATAAATCCACAATTCTCAAAAAGTTTGGATAGTATGGAATTGAAACCAAAAAAGGTAAAGTCTCTTGACCTTGAACTATATTGAAAACTTTACAACAATGAATTGTATTTGATGATTTATCATGTGAATTTACTTGTTTGTTGAAAATATACACGCATTTCTGGTGGCTACAACATCATCCATAAAAGTTGGAAGAGTTGACTGTTTACCAAAGTGTAACAACACCATTTTTGTTAATTCTATTAACACCTTTTAAGCACTTTAACACCTTTTAACCTTGAAGGCACTGAACAGTTAGTTACGTTTAACTAGTGTGAGTTTCTGTGAGGTCTTCGGCTGCACAATTTTACGAGGTCTTATGTGAGTGCATATCTTCAAGTCATGGACACCTTAGATTGCAGCAAACGTATGCATAATGTATTCATCTTAATACAGATAAATACATAAATTATATTTCAGTAATACTACATTTAATACTGCATGTAAATGCTCTTATCAGACAGATCATTAACTTCTGCTCTTCGCAGGTGAGGGTTGATTCACTGTGGATGTGTATATTCAACTTGCTTACAGAGCAGAGGGAGTGTTTATCACAAAGAATTCATGTTTTCATTGATGCTATATCTATCACTGTCCAAGTGTCTTGCTGCAGGAAAGGATAATCCTTCATTATCATGGTGTAAAGGTCTTTAACAAAATGATCTTGGTTTCTCCAATTACATCTCTTACGGGAATAACAGTAAACAGCTCCTGCAGAGGTGCATTCATTCATTCATTCATTCATTCATTCATCCATCTTCTATACCTCTTATCCAGTCCTGGGTTGTGTGTGTGTGTCTGGCTTTCCCAAATTGTCCAGGGTGTACTTTGCATTGTGTCCTATCCCAGGAGTCTTAGGACACAATGCAAAGTACACCCTGGACAATCTGGGAAAGCCAGTTAGCCTAATCCGCATTCCTTTGGAATAAAACCACCAAGCAGTGAGAGAACATGCAAACTCACACACACAGACTCGATACCGGAACCGAACCCTGACCCTGGAGATACAAGGCCACAGTGCTGTCCATGGCATGAATGTCATTTTTTAAATACAGTTATTACATCATCAAGCATTTTAATTATAATATAGTTTGCTTATAACCTCAAAGCACTCTGATTGCATAGTTCAAGAAGGATTTTTTTTGTCTATCACTCCAAATTTTGTGAACACTTGTGATATTTTTCCACCATCACCATTCGGTTCCCTACGGAGGTCACTATAGTACCCGTAAATGACTAAAACCCAGCCATTGGATGCAGTGCCGGTCCCAAACCTGAATTTAAAAAATGGGATGGTTGCATCCGTCATCCTGCATAAAACTTGTGCCAAGTTATTGTGCGGATGGGACAAACCGCCCCTCCCCCCATCCCCATGGGAACAGCCAACAGAACAACAACAACAATTAGTATTAATGAAGTATGCTGCAGTTACTTCATATACAGTTGAGGACAAATATTACATACACAAAATCGAGACAAAAGATATTCACTCTTAGCGTTTCAACTCCAAATAGTTCATGTTTACTTGACATTTAATCCAATAATAAGCTAAGTAACCCCGCCCCCATGCCTACGTCACTCAGATCCGGAAGCGGCAGGGTAATGAATTGAAGCCCTGTTATTCAGCTGTGACAGTTAGCAGTTCGCAGCCGAAACTTCCCCAGTGTTTAAAGTCTGTCGTACCACAGCATTTATTGTGGATATATTGTTCTTTTCTGCGGACGTTATTCAACGTGAAAGCTTAGCGAGTCAATAAAAGGTAAATAAACGATGTTTCCTATAAGCTAGTCGTGATTTTTTTTTATTAGCTAGTTAGCTTTGGCTGGTCCAGAAATAACGTTATTCGGGTTAGTAGTCTGTAGCTGGAGGTTCCAGGTTGGTCAGGTCAATGTCTAGGTAGTTTTATAGCTTATTTCACAACATTACTATATATTTACTGGCACACCAAGTCATTTACAGGCGGTTGGGGATGAAGTAAGTTATTACGCGTTTTTATGAGTGAACGTTTTGCACACAAAGTTCAACAGTTTCCTTCTGCAACAATACATATTTCCGTAAACAGTTCTACTGAACAAGTCACAACCTCATCTGCATATCAAGCTGGCTTATGTAAATATTGTTACTGGTGTTTTTTTTTATTTTGTTTTTTTAAGAAGTGTATAAATAAATCATATATCATAACCTAGAAAGTACTTGTGGTTGATCAGTGAAGGTACAGGGTCTAACTACTACTACTTATTATTATTATTATTATTATTATTATTATTATTAATAATAATAATAATAATAATAATAATAATAATATTATTATATGAATCTTTTGTTTTCATCTGTCCTGGTTCTTGGAAAAAGTGTCATATTTCTATCTTGCACTTCACAGCTTAAAGTCTGAGAAGCACTCTCACCTCACCTTTCAGATTGTTTCTACTCTTACACACACACACACACACACACACACACACACACACACACACACATCAACAAGATTTCAGGTTTTTTGGTAATGTGATGTGACTAAGCACTCTCATTTTCTTGCTGACCTTTTCCTTTCTTTGCTGATCTAGCTCTTACTGCAGAGGGGATCACACTTCTCTCACAAACCCGTGACTGCTAGTATGCCTGAAAGACTACGGATCTTCTCTCTCAACTGCTGGTGAGCACATGTACAGTACATATATACCTTACTTGAGATTTTTTTTTTTTCAGTTTCTGTTGGCCATAGAAAACACAAAAGTAATCTCAACTAAGCTGCTTAAGGACCAAAAAGACAGATGGGAATTTAATCGCCCCAACCTTTATTGTCTCCTAAGTCTGTCTACTTCTAGGGTAACCACTGAATAATTTAGAAAAAGACAATATCAAGTTTATCACAGTGCTTGGCTGGAAAGGAGGGAGATGGTGTGTGTATTTTTTTTTTATTTATTTTTTTTTTTTTTACAGCACAATGTACCATAAAATATTATTACATCTAGTCGCGGTTCTTCCCCTTTCTTTGGTCTTAACTTTGGCATGTTAAGCACATATGGTAAATATGTATCATCAGCAATGTGGTTAAATTATTTGAGTGTTGTTATGTGTGTGTGTGTGTGTGTGTGTGTGTGCTCGGTTTTAGGGGTATCCGCTACCTTAGTAAGCACCGTGCTGAGCGATATGCCATGATTGGAGATCTGCTAAGCAAGGAACAGCATGATGTAGCATTATTGCAGGAGGTAAGATAAGCACACACACAAACTTTATTCACATAAGTGCAAAAAGAAACTGTAGAATCAAAACCCACTCAAAAACTGCACTTAGACTATTTGTTTCTGTACAAAGTCCTCATTGTCAGTAGAAATGTGCGTCAGGACCGATTTCCCTTGGGTACACCAAAGTAAAAGGGAACACAAAGAAAGGTGTCTAGTAACAGAAGCCATTATGAAACATAATGTAATTGATCTATAAATGATGCTGTTTCCAAGTGACAGAATTTAATAAAGCAAATGTCAACCAGATGGAGACAGAAATCCTGCAATACCAAATATTTGCTCTTTCATTGAAGGTCATGAGATTGTGTTGAAGCTACAGTCATAGACAGGACTTAAAGAGCCAAACTGACTGTGCTCTCTGAGTGGGAGGGATTGCAGTTTTGGGTCTCTGTGAGGTTATGAAAATGTAAGGGGACATACTATATTTTACACAGATTGTGTTTAGCTCCCTTGTGATCTATGAGCAGAGTTCAAAAAGTTGCAGAGGCTGGTTTCATGTGTCTCATTGGAAGATGTGCTGATGTTTACATTTGTACATGGTCTATGACAAGATAGAGGAGGGACATAGGGGTGCAAAATTGGGTGAATAAAAAAAAGTGGGATATTTTCCCAGACATTAAAAAAAAAATTAACTGCATGCTCTTATCAGACAGGCCATGAACAAAAGTACACGAAAAAAAAGTACAACGAAATTTAAGCACAAAGTAAAAACTGTACTAATAAAATAGTAATAAATAATAGAAGTTCATTAGCATTGTATAATAAAGCAGAGAACAGTGATTACATTTTTCCTGTTTGTAGATTCTGTTATTGTTTACTATTGTGTAAGGGTTTGTATTAAGTGATTTACGGGGCATTCAAAATTATTATTCCACTTTTTTCACCATTTGGCAATGACAGTGTTTTTTTTTTTTTTGTGCAATATTTTTTAATTAGATTTTAATAAAGCTGTATGCCAGTATTAGTTTAGCCAAACCAACAAAACCTGATAGATTTGCAAAAAAAAATAAAAAATCAGAAAGTCTTGTTTTCTTTATGTTGACATGCATATGTTGATGCCCCATGAAGCAATTTTCCATATAAGTGTGGTGTGTGCTAACTCATCCATCAACTGGATAAGTCAACTGGACTTTGTTTGGCAGACAGACCAACAGACCATGTCTCCATTTATATGGCAGCATTTCTTTTGTCGTAATTATACCTGAGTGCTCTTATCCTCTAGTTCTGGTGAGGACTGCTGCATTTAGGACTAACTGGAGCTTGTTTGTGAACCTCGTGAAACATCAAGACTGTAAGGCATTACAGTAATCTGACCTTGAGACAACAAAATAATGAACTAGCTTTTTCTGCATCAGGCAGTGCCATTATTTTTGTATCTTGCCAATATTTGAGATTATGGAAAGCTTTTGTATTAATATTGTCTACATGAGCTTCAAATTAAAGATTGGAAGTAATTATCACCATGATCATAAAATAACTTACTGCTGCATGTGATGAAACAGAAAGACCATATAGAGTTACTATGTAATCAGGAGGCTTACTTTTAGCCGTATGCAGTCCTAGTTCCATTACTTTTCCTGTGTCAGAATTATATACAGTAAGGAAGTTAAAGAACGTCCACTGTCTCATGCCCTTGACACATTCCTCAGTATACTGTAACATACAACTGAGAGTCATCAGCATAACAGTGGAAATTAATACCATGTATATGACTTGCATTACCTAAAGAAATTGTATCGAGAGAAAATAGCAGTGCACTGTAAAACAGATCCTTTACTTTCCTTTAAATACCAAACTTAACTTTACAGTAGTATGCAAAAAAGATAATAATTACGTCTACAAACTGACAACAATCAGTCAAATAGGACCTGAGCCAGAAGAAGGCTGGTCCTTTAACTAGTGAAATTTTTAAAAAACTTCGCTAAGGTCATGCAACACAACCAAGAAGACATAATCCTGATCAGAGATGCCAATAGGTCATTTACCACTTCAATCAGCAGTGTCTTTGCGCTGTGATGAGGCCTAACTGACTGATACATTTCATGAATGCTATTCTTAGGTTAATGAACATGTCCTACAACCTTTTCTATGATCCTGGAGATAAAGGGAAGATTTGATATTGCCATACAGTTGGACAGTTAAAAGGGATCAAGGTTACGTTTCTTAATTAGAAGTTTAATAACTACTAGTTTAAAAGATTTAGATGCATAGCTGTTACTGTTAGAAGAACTGAGTATTTTAAAAGGGGTTCAGTGTTGTTCTGAAATTATCTGTTTGAATAAATATGCAGAGTATAATTGTGCTGATCGGATATAATTCGAATATCACCTACATTAAATTATTAATGAATGTAAGAGTGGAGAGATGCATTGATCCAGCAGTACTAGGAGTTTTTTTTTTTTTTGTAATTCAGAATACTCCCTCTTTCCATGCTAAATCGGTTTTCTAAATACCGATTTAGTTTGATGTCATTTATGTTCTAATTTTCAAGGTCTCTTGAAAGTAGAGCTATGTTATCTAAGGTGTAACAGAATGCTGACTCATGCTGGACAGATAGCAGGGATTGATCTGCAGGCAATACTGTATGTTAGGTGGCTGGCAGTTCAATACAACAGTTGATGTATTTTGATGTAAGTTTAAATGGAGACTATCTCACTTGGTCAAAAGCATGCTTAAGGGTCTCATCCCATGATTGCATTGTAGGGAAGTCCCTAAGCAGGAAAATCCCTCCCCACCTCTGGTGTGTCTTCCTGATTTGGAGTGTACAGTAGCCTCTCACACACTGCCACACTGTACTGCATAAACCATCCACAAATCATGTCCATGCCAATTAAAAAAAATATATTGATTAATCTGTCCCCAGAATCAGTGGTTGGGTGTGGCAAAGGCTAACTGCTGATTAAACATTATATTATGTAATTATAATTAAAACCTGACTGCGGGGAGCCTGTTTCAGGGGGGTGAATCCTCGTTTTTGTGCTACAATGACGGGGGAAGAGAAGGGAGCAGATCACTTTATGGTGGCATGGGACCCTCTCCATTGTCCTCCCCCACTGACAACTGTGTGAGGAATTGCTCAAGCACCAACAGGTTGATTCTCTCCTTCTGCATTGCACTTCTTCACCAACAGCCGTCTGGGACAGCTGTTGCGAATGCGAATAGGCAGCCATGCTCGCCAAAGTTCACTGTGGAAGTGCTGCTGGTGTTTTTCCAGGGTGTGGCTGCCCCATTACAGGACCATCTTTTTTTAGGTTGGGGTACTACAGCATGTTAGGTTACACATAAGATGTAAATAATTAAGATGTGTATAGAAGAATTTGGTTTTGTTTGATTGGATTATTTTTTGTTTGTTTGTTTTTTGTTTCTTGGGATAACAGGCTTTGTGTGTAAAAAAGATAAATTATAAAATGTCATGAAGATACCATTAATATCCTTGTAGGTTTTCAATGAAATAAGAGAAACAGAAATTTGGGATAGCTGAAGACCAGCTTGGGTAGCCATTAGCATAAATTTTTATTTTATTTTTAGTATTTATTCTGTGCCAACAATAGCACTGCTCTTAAAATGTAAAAAAAATAAATAATAATAAATAATTCTTTCAATGATGGCCAGTGCAAGACAAGGTGTCTTAATAAATGTGAAGGTGGTGGATTTTTATTGCTATATGGCTCCACACAGGCTGCGGCATATCAACCATCTGTCTTTACACAACACTACATTTACATTTATTGTATTTACCAGATGTCCTTGTTCTGAGTGACTTACATTTATCTCAATACATCTGAGCAGTTTAGTGGTAGCTTAGTGGTGACCTTTGACTCCCTAATCTGAAGTCAAACTTCTTAACCACTAAGGATGGGATTCAGCAGTCACCACCTGATATGATATTATCACAATACCCAGGTGGCAATCCTATTAATATTATGAGTTTGCATTGAGTTTATAAATATTCCAGATTGATATTACATGTTTGTAACAATTTTAAGAACCTTAGAGTTGAGCATGAATAATTAAATGTCGACCATTCCTTATATTAGTTTGTTTCTCTTAAAATAAACCAAGGGCAGCATTTTAAACAATACATAATTACTTTACATGCAAGAGTTGAACATCTAACTTAAATTAAATAAAAACATAGTTTTTTCCGAGCAGCACATATCTGCCATCTGCCATAATTATTATTTCTAAACAGTCTTTGTGGGATGAGTGAAATAATTTCTACTACATGGTTTACCAGTGTATAAATTGATTGGAGTGTACAGGATCGGTCATGTCCAAAGTTATGGCTGGTCAAGCTGAAAAACAGGTAATTTCAGTCACTTGCTAATCGACCAGTGCATCTCCATTACAAAAGTCATTTAAAAATAGATTTTGGAGTCGATGTGACGATATATGAATTGGCACACAAAAGAATTGCGTTTTGAGAACTGAATCGATATTTTACCCATCACTATTAACCAATGAGCTACCCCTGCCCTGTAACTCTAAAGTGTTGTTGATGCCATGTAATACTAAAAAGACTTTACAATTACTACTGACACAATTAGGTTAATTAAGCTTTCCATAGTGTATGTTGTATTTGTCAAAAGCATACCCTTAATAATACCAGATGTAATGTTTGTTAGCCTAGCAGCATGGATTCCAGGGTATCATTTCAAGGTGGGTTTTTATGGGGAAATTCACTGTTTTAGGAATTTGTAGGCATTCAGATAGGTCTCCAGTTCTCTGCTTTTTGTCCTTCATCCAATTTCTACTGGCCAGGGCAATTATATTTTTCACCTATTGTGATGTGATATATATATATATATATATATATATATATATATATATATATATATATATATATATATATATAGTAAGTGGCTCAGCAGTAGTTCATTGGCATAGACGCTGAAACAGCACATTTGGAGGAAGGAAGTTTGGGAAATGGGCGAAAAAAACATGATCTGAGTGGTATTTCAGTTGGAGCATTAGCACAAACACACTTGGGGACCTTTTGAGAACTGTGTTTACTTCTTAAGGAACTATGGGATTTTTAAGAGGATTATACTTAGCTTTCCCATACTGAATTACCTAGACCTAGGAGAAATAAACGGCAATTGCAATTGCAGTTTATTTCTTCTCATCCTGATCTGTGTTATAGGTTTGGAGTGAAAAAGATTTCCACTTCTTGAAAACAAAGCTTGGCAGCACACATCCTCATTCTCATTATTTTAAAAGGTAAAATCTCGATGTTTTATTTATTATTTTAAGCTTTTAGTTTTATCTATTATGTCGGAGGAAATATATGTATTGAATATTCTTATTATTTTATACCTGTATGCATCAAAACATAACCACACTTACAGCTATTGTAATGTTTAAAAATGTTAAAATGTGATGAGAAATCAGTGTTATATTATAATTTATAATCATTTGCTTTGAACGTCTGCTTCTAAGTGGATTTTTTGGGAGTGGACTGGCAGTCTTTTCCAGACATAGAATCCATGATGTCTTTCTCTACAAATACACCTTGAATGGTTATCCTTACATGGTGAGTACATGTACATGGTGTCAAGTACATGGCGACACTTTTCTTTCCAGTTATTTCCGTTAAATGAGACCTTTGTGTCTTAAAATAAGGGCTTACTGTTGTTGATGATGTTGATACTTATTTACCTAATGCCATATGGGTTATTTTAATGTTTCGCCATAAATGGACATCAAAATATGTTATACTTTCTATAATAACACTTTGCACACAGGGATGTGTATGGCAGAAACGATAGAAATTAACAGAAAATTATTTTTGATAAAGCGAAGCTTGCTTTCTGCAACAAGCTGTTTAGTGTGACAGCAGTTTGTAAAAGTCAGTCGTAAGGATGGTACTTTCAAGTTTCCCACCATGAATGAGTCTTCATTACTGAGGGTCTTGTGTTTCCTTGTCATGCCTTGAGAGTGACTCTTCTGTGTTAGGCCCATCATGGAGACTGGTTTGGGGGTAAAGCTGTTGGGAAATTACTGCTGAATATCAGTGGGTTGATGGTGCATGTCTACGTCACTCATGTAAGTTAGTCATGTAAGTGTTTTATTCTTTGTTTGAGTACATGTTCAGTTCTATGTTCTAGTCCTGTCTCTTTTCTGCAACAGCTTCATGCTGAGTATTCCAGAGATCAAGACTCCTATCTCCCTCACAGAGTGGTGCAGGCCTGGGAGCTTCAAAACTTTATAAGGTATTAATGTGATCACATGGTCAATGCACTAGCAAATAATAATTTAAAATAAAAAGCAGACTTCAAATAATCACCAGTTTCATCATATGTAAATGTAATCTGTGAGCCCGACAGCAGTCATTCCCTGTGTGTGTGTGTGTGTTTGTGTGTGTGTGTGTGTGTTAACAGTCCCCGATAAGCCGACCCCCCTCATTTATTCCTGCTGTTATTCCCCTATCTCACCTACGCGGTTTGACTATGCGAGGACTGACGCGCGGAAAGATCACCTAATCACAGCGCCAAAGCCCGCGGTGAATAATGACAAACTGTACTTACGACCACCGCGTAAAACCGCATAGGTGTGATAGCGGTGTTAATAGTTAACAGATCATGGGCCAAACTTCGCTGAGTGATGATGGTAGAATAATTATTAAGGTTTTGACTAAAACAACATGCATGAGGAATCACAAAGGAGTTTCAATGGAAAAGTACTCTAACTAGTTACTTTTATCAGCAAGTAATGCTGTAATGTACCTGATTACTTTTTAAAGACAGTTACACTTTAAAGAGTAACGTCCCCCAACACTGGTTATCAATATAAATTAAAAACATATTTTCAAATAAGAACAGTTAAATTTGTTATTACATACACAGTTTGGCAAACATGAACTGCAGATTAACTGCAAAGATTAACCATCATTGTGCGAAATACAATTTTGGGCCTCATTCCTGCTTGAATGTCCTGTTTTATGTACCAGCACAAATAATATATTCCCATACTCAAAATTTCTGTGTCACACATACATTGTGTTTCTTGCTCACTCAACCTCTCTTTCTCAGAAATGCACAAATTGTTATTGTTTGATCATCCACTCTCTGTCTCTTAGTTTGCTATGGTTGCCAGATAAGATTGAAATAATCACTCCTAGGCATTGCCAAAATCCCACCCACTACAACAAAAAAGCTGCCTAATTAATAACATCAGTATACTCATACTGGAGTTGAATTACTTATGCACATGCTTTTTCACCAAAATCAGATGAATTTTTGTCCGAAGGAACATTTATTTTCCAGCCTATGAAGAGGAAAAGTAGCCTAATTATCTTCTTTTTTTTTTTCATTTACTGTTGGTCAAAGGAAGGTCAATACCTTCTTCGAATCTTTGTACCTTAGAACATTTGTGAATGGAAAAAATTCCTCCATCCATATGAAGCCTATCCCAAAGAACCTGGCAGCACAAGGTGGGGTTCACTCTGAGTGAGGTCCCAACCCATCACACAGGGTGCAAGCTATGAAGCCATCTCAACAAGGCTGTGGCATTCAACTCATTGAATTCAACTGATTTTTTACTTTTTATTAATTATTTATTTTGTCTGGCAGCATGGTGGTGTAGTGGTTAGCACTGTCACTTTTCACCTCCAGGGTCCGGGTTTGATTCCCGTCTCTGTGTGCATGGAGTTTGCATGTTCTTCCCGTGCTTGGTGGGTTTCCTCCGAGTACTCCGGTTTCCTCCCACAGTTCAAAGACCTGCAGAGTAGACTAATTGCTGTTCTCAAAATAGCCCATAGTGTGTGAATGAACGAGTGTGTGAGTGTGTGTATGTGTATGGGCCATGCAATGGATTGGCACCCTGTCCTGGGTGTACCCCGCCTCATGTCCTATCCTCCTGGGATAGACTCCAGGCCCCCCGCGACCCTGGATAAAATGGTATAGATTTATTTCTCTGTTGAATTATGTTTAAATTCAGTTAATGTAGGTTTAATAAATCAGGATCTTTATCTGGGCTTGGTGTTTATTCATTGAAGATAACTATGCATGAATATGCATGCGCACACACACACACACACACACACACACACACACACACACACGCATATATATATTTACATATTTGGGCAATTTAGCAATTAGAGGAGCCCACCCAAGCATGGGCAGAACACTCTGCATACATTCTGCTTACATAAACAGTTTGTCCATTGAGTAGCTCTAGCAGGGTTAAAGTACAACTTTAGCTGTGTAAACTTCTTCTTCTTCTTCTTTAAAATTGTAATTTGCTCTTGCTAAGGATTTCATTTTAAAATTAAGTCTGCATTCCTCCTACAAAGGCATACCTGTGCTGGGGCAGATGTGGTGATATTAGGGGGGGATTTGAACATGCACCCTGAAGACCTTGGGGTAAGACTGCTGCGCAGCTACACTTGTCTGAAGGACTGCTTCACAGAAACAGCTAGCTTTGATGTGAGTACATAAACAGTATTAAGTACTCATGTACTGTATTATATATTGTGTAAGATTGTGACAGTGAGACTTGGTTGTTAATTAGAGCGGTATGATTAAATCGATAATGTAATTTATTCAATTTGTTGTTGATAACTTTTCAATTCGCAATTGATTTACACTTTTTAAATGATAAAAGTAAACAAGCATTAGATGATATAAAATTGTTGAATTTCTTATAAAAAATTTACTAAACCAGAAAACCAATTTAAACCAATCAAAAATCGGAATACCCCCATTTAATTTGAATCGAATTCATTGTTATCAATAATATTGTTTTTGTGCAATTTACAGGGATGTGAACAGGGATTCACCCATATAACGGACAACCCTTTCACAAATACTCAAGAACTTAGTCCGTTTGGAGCAGGAATCCGTATTGACTACATCTTTTTTAAGGTGAAAGTGCTTAATCGTACAATCGGAAAGATAAAATGAACATTACACCTACATTCATTAGGCTTATTTCATACAGATTTATTTTACGTACACTTGCTGTATATTAGTGATTGTAACCCATTAGTTGCTTCGAATGATGTCTACCCAGAACACTTGGCATGCTGACATGGCAGTGAATTCTTACAGTAGTTCGTCTTGCATTGAAAATAATATTTCCAACACAACAAGAATTAAGAAGTGAAAGGGCTGATAATATTGCAGGCCTACCTGATAAATGAACACAGATAAAATTGTGCTATAATAATCTGGCAACTGAATGTATTATTAAGCATTATACAAGCACAGTTTAAGTTAAGTTTAAAGCATAGTTTAAACATAAGTTATTATAAGATTATGCATTTTTACAGTTTGTTAACTTGTACACTATTTTCTATTATTTTATTAACAGGGATCAGGGAAAGTGGATGTTAGTTGTGAATCACTGTCCACTACGAAGGGCTCTGTTCCTGGGTATGACTTCCCTTACTCAGACCATGAAGCCTTAAGCACTAATCTGATGCTTTGCCCTTTGAAGAATGAAAAGGAAGAAAAAGACTGTACTGAAGGTAATGAAGCTTTAGAAAATGACTTTTTTTAACCCACTAGATCCTCCATGGGAATTCTGTAAAATGCTTTCTTTGTTTTTTTTGTTTTTTTATTATTAGTTAGTCTTTCTGAGCTGATAAACATTGTGACTGAGGCTCGGACAGAGGTGAAGGTGGGCCTGCATTGTGCTGAGCGTATGCGCTACACTACTGCACGCACAGGGTTGATGGGTCTGGCTTTGCTCCTGCTGGAATTAGCCATAGCTGCTGTGCCCATGTTCTCCCTGGGAGCTGAACAGCCTTTCCCCAAAGCTTCCTTCTACCTACTTGGAGCGCTGTGCTTCGCCATCCTTCTATCTGCCCTGTTCTTGTACATCTTTTACAGCATGGAGGTGAAGTCTCTACAAGGAGCAGAGGATCAGATGAGGCTTGCAGTAGGCAGCCTGCAAGAACGTTTGAAGGAGCTACCAAAGGTTATGGACAAGTACCATTCTCAAAGAGAATCTGACGCTGTTGAGTCTGAAGTTTTAAGGCTGTGAACCACTTTTCAGCTAGACTGGTGGGATATTTCTTTGACATGGCTGCTTATTTCATAGACATGAAACAAGGCTCAGCTGAACCACTTTCTAGAGATTTCTGGTTAATTGAGGTGCCTGTTGGACTGCCTGTTGGACCTGATTCCCTCTATGGGCCTTTTCACAACTGGTATAATCATGCATCATGGTTGATCTAATCACCTTGATGGTGTGCAAACTGGTTTTATGTTATTCCTAATAAGTTAGCAAAATCGCAATAAATACAATATATCTGCGACGTTATAGTATTATTACTATAATATCTTATTATAGGACTATGAATTAAATGTGGTTTATTTGGTTACACTTCATAGTTTAACTGAACTATAAGGTGTGCTTTGTCATAGAGGTGGGTGCGAGCATATACAGTATATGCTCGCTCCATGATGTATATACATTTATATACATCATATACATCAACCATGACATCTGTTAATGCCAGGAGTGAAAAGAGCCTATTACTCACTAGCTGTCTTGCTCACTTTAGTAAGCTAATGATTCTCCATGAGAGGGAGCTATTAGCCTGACAGAAAAAAAAGCATGTAAGGCTTCTCTTTGTGTGTCTGTTGCTCCAAGTGATGAGGTTGCAGCCAGGCATGTAATTCATGGAATGGAAGTCTGTCTCAGGAATTTGATTGGACCAATCATCTCGCTTAGTCACAAAGAGAGAACAATCATCGGATACATGACTAAAAGAAAGGAGTAATAAAAGTGTAAGCAGTAACATTGCATAGGGTTATGTACAGTATACCATAACTACGCCGTATTCTTGATTTTGTCAGACAGTTTTGCTTAAATTTCTATATTAGCATCACATTACCTCAGTTACATTTAGGCATTTGGCAAACATAGTTGAGTATTTCCTATAATAGCACACTCCATCATTTTTTTTAATCCCTTAAAACTCCACACCTCTATGTCCCATTATAAAAATGGGACTCCTCTCATTAAATGTTTTTCACCTTATTGGTTGTCATTAAGGCATATATGATTCAATGTTGGCATTATGTATATTTACAGATCTAACAAAATAATTTTATTTATTAGGCCCAGTAGAAGTTGCTTTTTTTTAAAGCATTGATCAAGATCCTGCAGAGCAGGTGATTCTAATAACCACTTTTTTTTTTTTACATTAGTTTATTGTCTTCCTTAAAATAGATGTCTCCTGTTATCACCTGTTTTTGATATTTTACAGTACCCATTGTTTTGTTTTTTTTGTCTTTTTATAGTGTCTATACTGAACTGTGTACTGTAATCATGCACTCCTGTTTAATCATGCATTAATATTTATGGTATACATATGTTAATTACAGAAAAAAAAGATTTATTTCTCTATTTCACTAAGGACTTAAACCTAACACAATGTCACTTTCATTTATCTATGATTGTAAACCAATATAAATATTATTAAGAAATATATAAATTTGTCTACTCTCTGTAAACAGTATATGTATAGATTTTACTCACTTTGCAGTTGTTAAAAACATGTAGTTTTTTATTATTAAATAAATTGCTCTTAATAAAGTGCTACACTACAATTTGTTTTTAAATATGTTTGATTAGTATTTGTACACAGTGTATTATCTATGGTGGATTACAGGGATTGAGACCCTATGCTACTCCTTGTGCAATGACCACCTACTCATAATGTTTTAGTAAAAAATAAGTAATTTAGCACAATGTGTAATGGTGTGCTACAAATCTTCCACAGACCGACTTCACCTACACCTGAGTGAGGCATGATCGGTGTCACCATGGCAAATACATTTGTCAATGCTAGAGCTAGCTGCAGCTGTTTCAGCCATGCCAGTGTGTAGCCCTTATCTGTGCTAATGTTGTGAATTAGAATTTTGTAGCTGACCAGAAGAAGATTCTGCTTTGCTTTTTTTTTTTTAAACGGATTTAGTTTTTTTTTTTTTTTTTTGAGTTCTTGGTCATACTTTATGAACTTGAATCTTTCCACAACTACCCAATCAGCAGGGGTCAAGCAGCTATTTTTCTTTAAAGAAAATTTTAATCAATTAAAAATGCCATGGCCAATCCAGAGCCCCTGCCAACATGGGACCCATATCCTGCAGCCTAGGTCATCCTGTTCATTCATCCTTGCCTTTTTATTAAAGATGAAGATCTCTCATCTCCCAAAAGCATGCAGGTCAGAGGACAGTCTATGCTCAAATTGCTACTAAATATGACCTAGATTTTGTCAATGTTTCTCTACATGTGTATGCTGTTATGAACTGTCATCCCTTCCATTGAGTTCTTATAGATAGTCCCTGGATTCACTGCGACACTGACCAGTGTAAATCAGTTATTACTAATTGTAGTAAAACACTTAGACCACAAGGGTGCAGTCTTAGTATTCCGATTTTGTTTTTTTAGTTCAAATGTACCTGAAACCTGATTTCCCCCTAAATGTGAGACATGTATATGCTTGGCAGGGTTCCCGGTACTTCATGGATGGTTACACTTGGCCTTATACACTGTAGTCTGACTAATATGGAAAGGATTCACTAATTTATGAAGCTATGGACTTCAATCTCAATGAATGCAAAGAGAGATTTTGAACAGGTGTGTAAAACTGCACTTTCCATCCCTGTTACGGGGAAAAAAAATGCCAGAAGGCCTCTTTTTAGGTAGAGTACTTTGAGCAGTTTCAGAGCCTTGTAGAACTTCGCGAAGGTCAAAAACTTGACCAAGACACTTTTTCTTTTCCATTATATATTAATACAGGTAAGCCACTTGTAGTTACACAAGCCTTAATAAGGCCTAATTGTGTCTAGTTTTGCAGTAGTATCTTCTTTCCCACGCTTCTTCGTTTCATCTTTTCTCGCACTTCCTTATTCTGCTGAATGTGACACGGACATGTTGGGACACGGAGGCGGTTTCGCTGATGCACCATTAACTCAGAAGAGCACCACGCCCTTGCGCATGTCCCGAGCCGCACCCGCCTCCAGTGCAGCATGCGAACACAAGTGGTGCTCGCTGCAGAGCCAAATGGGAGGAGCTGGAGCTCCAGCTCCCCCTCGCTGGAGCTCTAGCTCCCCCTCGCTAGATCTAGTGGGCGGGGCTTGAGACGCTATCAAGCGCTACCAAGTGGATGTTAATGTCAGTGCAGGTTCAACCATAACGGAAGTAAATGCTTATCTTTCTCTAATATTTGTCAAGATTAGGATTTATTCTTTTCAGCATGGCCAGTACCATTTTTGTGACTAACGGCATTACGTAAATATTTTAATAATGCTTTATTGCCCACAAATAGTGTAGTTTTACGCAAATACTTGATACGAACATTACTCACACTATATATATGTGTGTGTTTCTAATAACTTTCTAAACGTTGTATTTATGTAAGCTTGTCTTATTTACTACTTATAAGGATGAATAGTTTCCTCACTTTTTAAGTCGCTTTGGATAAAACCGTTTGCTAACTATCTGTGCACCCCTCTTTAATTCATCAACTATTCTAAAGCATCTGATTAATAATGTAATAAATAATGAAGTTTATTTAAATTGAATTTTGACTATAATTTTAAACAGACTCCACCTTTATGTGATAGGCTACACATTATGCTATTTTTTACGTTTTATTATTATTATTATTATTTTAAATGGAAATAAGTGACCAGTCCAGTAGCCTAAAACCAGCCATGCAACTTCATTTAATGGTCACAAACTCCACTGTCCTACAAGTTTTTTGCTGGATTTATTTGTTTCTGTTAACCTAAAACAGGAAAATGTGCATCTAAACACAAAATAAATCTTAAATTTAGATAGAATGTCATAAGAAGTCATAAAATTATAAATATATTTCAAGAACACAACACTTCTTTTCACACAAGATTTTAATGGTATAACAATATATTAAAATAAATAAATATATTTCAAAAACACAACACAAAAATCAATATTTACATTACAGTACACCACTAGTACATTCACAAGTGAGGGTTGTGTAAACAAGACACACGGATGTCTCTTTTGTCTCGTACTTCCTGCAAGAAAATGTCCATGTCCTCAACTCTCTGAAAAGTAAAAAGAAAGGGAGCCCAAATTTCTTCTTCATCCCTTTCACCTTCATAAAACATTGTGTTTAGGAACAAGTCTCGCATTGTGATAGCCAACAATGCATCTTCCTCCTTCATCTTCAGGATCTTTGGCAGTTAAATTTTCCCAGCAAATTGGTGTTGGTTCTCCTCCACCCACTTACAGGCCAGCAAAATGTTTTTCATCACCGCTGAGTCCTGTGTGCAAGATAAGGATTCCAATAATAATGTAATTAGTGAAGTTCTGCTTATAAACACCTATATAAAACAGAAAAGGTAAATGCATAAACGATTTAAGCAATACATAAACATTGTGTCTACATACATAGATTCCTGTGGTTGGGGTGATCTCCATGCTATCTGACTCAGCTGGAGTGACTTCCATCATGTCATCTGGATTTGGTAGTTGTTCCTGGGTGACTAGTTGTTGGATTTGACTGTGGCAAGTGACAAACATTAGGCATGGTTTTAGGCATGCATTGTTTATATATTGTCTGCACACTGGAAATCCACAGTATGGATGTTTAAATCAAAAGTATGATTATCAGTACCATACCTTGTCAGAGGAAATGTCTGAATTAACTGATAGCACCACCACTTCCTGATTATAGGCATGTCAGACTAATAAAAGATAGCAATTGAAAGGCTTAGTCTTTTTTTGAATGTCTTTTTGCTTTATAAATAACCATAAATTGATGCAAACTCACCGCAGCAAAATCAAATGGCTTTGAGAGCGTAACATGGAGTGCATACTAAAAAACAAAAGCAAAACTTTATTAACAAATGTGGTGTTTAGCACACAAACACAGCTGCATAGCAATTATAAGACCACTTACCATCAACATGAATACCCCACAATCAATTCCTCCAAGCTGAAGAGGGGCACCCTGTAAATTTTAGACAATTTACAATTAGACCATATTCAATAAATACATTATATAGCTGTCATGTCCGGTAAATGTTTTTATTTAGTTTTGTCTTTGTTTATAGTTTTGTTAAAAAAGTGCACTTTAAACTCAGTTCACCCATAGCGGGTTATTTGTGACATCTGTGCACTGCATTCTTTCGTAACACTCACCTACAGATATGAAAAGTTCACAAGCAAAGAAGTTAAAAAGCTGTACCTCAAAATCTGCCAGTACAGACATGTTCCAGTGGCCAGGTGAAATGTGACTTGCCAGTTTTCTAAAGGAATTACAGGCAGTCAGATGTAAACAAAGATGTATTTGACCATATTGCAATAAAAATGTTGGAGCTTTATGTTAGAGCCCGGGGTTTGTGTTTTACCATGATTAAATTATAATTAGATAATACTGAAAACCATAACTGGCTGAAACATAAAAATATGAACTCAAACAGATCCACCATACATTTCATAATGCGCTACACATTTCAGTTCATGAAGTCGAATGACGTATCGAACTAGATGTACCTGTATCGCACGGTAAGAAAACTGTACTTTAAAGATAAATTTTACATTGAAATGTATATAAAATGTATATCTTACATTTATCGCTGTCTCGACATGACTATGGTTGCTATGTTTTCACACCCTTGAACAGAAACGTTAATTAGTTGTTGTTGTTTTCCGCGTAACTAATGCTAGCATTCTCCCATCTCCCATGAAGCCCCGCCCACTAGATCTAGCGAGGGGGAGCTAGAGCTCCAGCGAGGGGGAGCTGGAGCTCCAGCTCCTCCCATTTGGCTCTGCAGCGAGCACCCTCTCTGCGAACACGGCCCACCGTCGAGCTATTGTTGTGGCGCACTATTGAGGGCTGTCAGTGTGCAGTTTTGGACAAGGCCCTGGTCCTGCCCATGGGTGCGGCGGAACCTTCTAGATGTTTGTCGCTGGGATTTCCTGTTCTTTTAGACTTTAACCAAGCCCAGGCCTGTCTAGTGAGAAATGTACTGTCCTGGTATTAGGGGGGAAAAGATTTATTGACGTGTTGTTGAAAAACGCAAACAGCTGGACAATGCTAGTTCTTTGTAACACATTCTAATCGAAAGTGACCCGTCTTCAGCAAAAACATACTACTAATAATAATATAAATAAGAGATTTGCACGTAACACCAAAATATTACGGTAATACGCGTGTTTGTTTTGCTCGTTAAAGCGGTTCTGTGTGAAAGTGGCGGCATTGCGTTGAGTGTCACGAGGGGAGGGGAGGGGAGGGGAGGGGGAGGGCGTGAGTCCCTGCGGGGAGGGAACAGGTAAGCTTGAGGCTACCTCAGTCAGTCAGGCGGAGCATCAGGGACGTGGAAACCATTCCACACCCGTTTCACACAGGTCTCGTACTCGGCGACAGGCGTGTGTCCAACATGACGCTGGAACCCCTCAAGTCGGCTTTAACTTTCGGGGAGATCGGGGAGACGTCGCTCGCGCTTCCGTCAGACGGAAATTCGCGCACGGGCGAGCGGCGCGTGATGGAGCAGGTCAGCACGATGAGGAAGAAGAGCAAGAGCAAGTACAACAGAGGATCATTAGGGACACTGTCCCCCACCAGTAAGCGCATTTACTCCTCATCACTAGTTCTAGCTTTCAGCATAGCCTAATAGATACCACAGCGATTTATATATTATAAATATAAAAACCTTAAGCTTAGGCGGATTGAGGATTGTCTTTACCTGTAAGTGCTTTCTCCGGGCCTCTGTAGCTACAGTATAACAACTACTACTACAACAACAACAATAATAATAATAATAATAATAATAAGTATAATCTATTCAGAAACTCGTTGTGTTTCTGGTAAAAAAAAAAAGAAAAGAAAAGAAAAAAAAGCAAAAACACAAATAAATCAATAAATAACAGCATAAAGTCTGACCAAAACTTTTGTGAATTAAAGTGCGCAACTCCGAGACGCCGAGTTCTCCCGAGCCGCTTCTCTACTGACCCCTCGCGTGCTCTCTTTCATTAATAAGCAGTGACACGTTAATTGTGAAAAAGTAAATAATTAACTGAGCTGATCATCTCAGCAACAGTGAATTTCTATAGGGTACGTATGAACTAAAATAATAAATAAAAATCTTTATATAAAATAAACTCAGTATGAAAGAAAAAAAATAAAAAGAGCTAAAATAGTACAATTGTAATTAAAAAGTAACTACTTAGGTTTACACCAAAGGTGGTTATAATAAGTTCATTATGAGTAAACAAAGTTACACTTATAACTTCATATCAATAATGTATCTCTCGCTAAACCTAATGTGGTCTACGTCGATATCATTAGCATGTAACTCAGTCACTTTGGAGTACACCTGTATACCAATTTATAACTTTATATTCTTACTGCATAACCTGTGGGCTTAATATTGCCGTGTATCTTCTAAGACGGTAGATACACTTGTAGATAATGTGTACATTTGCTGCTTTGTTTGTTTTATTTTATTTGCCAGTTTACAAACTGTGTCAAAACTCTGTATACAAAAGGGAGCAAGTAGTCAAATCATTCTTATGGCTGAATCAAAGATCATTAATGGAACATGCTCAAATTGGATTTAAATTCAGAAAGGGTAATAATGTCGAGGATGTTTTTTGCGCAAGCTGCATTTTGCAAAATGCTTAAATTTCCCCTCTATATGGAGATTTTTGGGAGGGATTCTGTATTTATATTAAACAAATTTCATATTTTGCTAATAAGTTTATATATTTTTATGGGTAATATCTTTACCTACATATATGGCATTATATATTTTATAATATTATATAATATTTATTATAATTATTATTACAAATATATTTATTTATACTATATATTTAAACTATAAATATTATTTACAGTTTTTCGACAATGGACCTTGAGTTTTGAAAATGCATGCATTACAAAATCTGCAAATTTAATTATGTTTTTTTATTTAATTGTTTCATTTAATTTTTATTTTGCTTATTATATAATACAGTCACGTCAAATAAGTTTGTCTTTACTGATCGCAACCTACAGCAGCAGTAATGCGTATCCCATAGGCAAACATACTAATTGTCATATCAGGCACAGTTTGATAAAGCAAGTCAACATTTTACAATGTGATATTTTGTTTCATTATTCAACATAAATATAATAATTTCCATAATATGTACTGTGTGTATATATGTACGTATTAAAAATATATATTCCACTGCTATCTTCTGGAGCGTTCTCTTGTGTGAGATTAAGTACCTGTGTTAAGTTCATTATTAACCATGTATATGAGAAGTTTATTGTGCATACTAAGATTATGTTCAATTATTGGTTATTTGGTCAGGCATTTGGTAAAAACAGTTTTCCTGGTTTGAATATATAAGATTTCTTAGCCTATTACAGAGTTTTTGTAAACAACATAAAAAAAATTCAAATCTTCTCTCTAATTAGGTCCCAAGAGTGACAGTGCGCTTTATGAATACAAGGTTCCTTCCATGAATCATAATGGATCAGAATTTGTGTTTGAAAACACCCTGGCAAATGGAAGTGCAAAAATGGTAAGATTCATGTTTATATATTTTTATTAAAGGATGATTATTCCATGTCCTAACAAAAGTACTGGTATATGTAAACGTGAACGGCTGAGCTTGTGTTTCAGTGTTCAGATCTGAGCAGAAAATTTTTGGTTATAGCTACCATTTGCGCGCAAGGACAAAAACTCATTATTTTTACCAGTGCTGTGCTGATCTAGTGTCTAAAATTAAATTCAGTTAAATGTATTTGAAAAATAATAAGAATAATATGCAATTATTAAAAAATACAAAAAGCTAAAAATATTTATATTCCAGTTATATCAAATTTAAGCATAAAATACAGTTAATAGCTTTGAAAGTTTGAAACAAAGTACATTCCTTCTGATCAGTGAGCAGTGAAAGGTGAGTCATGAGTGTAAGATGCAAACAACTGAATTAAGAAAATTGATGTTATATATACCTGTGTGTGTGTGTGTGTATATATATATATATATATATATATATATATATATATATATATATATATATATATATATATATATATTTATATATATACCTATATTTACCTAATGTTTTTTATTTTATTTTATATGCAAGCAGCATTTCTATGTCTATATAATTTGCGTGTGTCAAAAAAAAGCTTTAACAGTCTGTCACACAGAAACTACAGATAATGATGGATTGGATCCGTCTTTGTGTTTTGATGGTGGACTGTGATTGTACTGTAGCTGGTACTTATGTAATGTCAACCTCAGTGCCTTTGTAGAAGGAAGAAAGTCAGAAAAGATTAGATTGGAGTGACGCATTCAGAAATCATTCATTAGACTGCAATGGGAGGTGCGTCGGATCGTATTTGTGCACAGACATAAATCCTATTCAGGAAACATTTGTTTAAAAAGGGAAAACTGGTAGAATCAATCACCTTGTGGACATTTGAAGAGAGAAAGAATACAGCTTGTGAATAATTACAAAATTCATTTGTTCAGTTTCTATGCACACAACAATAGTTGAGCTCATGATTTGTACTGCAAATGCTACTATGGAAAGTGATATATGGGGGAAAATATATTATTACTTTTTTCATGTTACTGTCATGGTTTAATTCAATTTTATTTATTTATCACTTTTAACAGTGATGATCTTGCATGAAACCTATTAATTGCCACACCTCACCTTAGTCACCTCCCCATTAAACTGATCAGACTGCTGTGGTGATGACAGTTTTCCATGAATCATAAAGGAAATATTCTTTTGCATTTTATTAGATTTAACTTTCTCTTTAATCTTTTATTGTACCATGTGGTGAAACATAGTTTCCTGCTTATACACCTAACACAGTACATCACATATGTAGATATTGTACACATCCATATTCTCTGGTCTGTCTGTTTATAGAGGAAAAACCTTTATGTTGTATGTTGTTTAATGTCTTATCCACTATATAATATTGCATCCACAAATTTAGCTCCTGGACAACTTTATTAATATTTCTTATCTGTTCATTTTCTAGAGAAAACACAGTCAGAGTATAATGCAAAGGAGTGTCAGCACCAAGTCTGCCTATTCTAGGATCAACAAGATGTTACCAGACCCTTTTCTAAGCCAATCCACTGCCCACCCTGACATCTCTGCCACTCAAGGAGGCATTCAAAGTAACACCACCAACAGGAACACGAATTTCAGGCAGACAAGGAGATTAGTAAGGAGTCTCAGCCAACCTCCTATCCTCAACTTTGGTCTGCCTGTACAGAATCCCAGCTTTATTGGCAACAGCAATCAGACCTTAATCAGGGGACCTCCATCGGCCCACTCAAACTACGAGTTTAAGCCCTCAATGTCTGTGAGATCTAAGCCTGAGATGAATGGGTGAGTTGTAAAACCTGATGTCCATGATTCATTTGCTCTGATTTCTGGCATGTTGTACTGAAAAGAAACTTGCCAACTAAGGATATCTCTGGTGTTGATTATCAGAATGAATGGAGAGGCAAACACATCTGGAAACAGTTTATCAGAGGCAGTACAGTGGATCAGGAGTGGAGATGAAAGGTATCAGCTGCAAGGAGCTTCTATAATCCAGCATAGCACATTTACAAATGACAAGACCAAAGAAGAGGTGAGCAAAGAACATTTCAACCATGCTAGTATTTGTCTTTGACAGATTATAAAACACACAGCAAACACTTTAATAAATGCCAGTTCAAAATATCAGCCTGTAGCTCTACTGTAATGTGGACAGACAGTGACCCGGCTTGTTGTTTGAACTTTAACAACAGACCCTGCTGTCAAAGTTCAAATGTAGTAATGCAGTTTATTACTGATGCAGATTATAGGGGTGTTTTTGTAATCACATTCAGAAGGCATGTTTATCAAAGCCTGATAAGTGCATGTTATACTCACTAAAACAGTAAATCAAAGCACAAAAATGTACGTGTCCAGCTATGTGAGTGCTGTCTCTAAGAGACAGAATGGGATTTCTGGTGTTAATTTTCAAATTGTGACTTTTCAGCCTTCTCTTGCAAACCAACCCAAAGCTGCTGTCTACATTGAAAACCTGCCAATATTGTCTTTAATCTTAGATTTTCTTACTGACTTCACATGGATGAATGGCATGATATATATCCAAATAATGTTTTTTCGGGGATTTGAAGGCTGCTGCCTCAAAAAGTTTACCCATGCATACCTCTAGTAACATGTCCAAAAAACTAATAGCTTACAACAGTACATCAGTTTCCTCATCTGAATTGCATATTCCCTCTCTCTTAGGTACGGAGGCTAGATGCCATTACTCCATTGCTGTCCTTGCTTTCAAGCAGAAACCCACAGATCCAACTAACAGCGGCCTCCGCCTTGCGTAACCTCGTGTTCAAGAATTCATTGAACAAGGAGGTGGTGTTGCAACAAGGGGGGTTGAACAAGGCTTTGGATCTAATCAAATATACTAGCCATAATACAGACTTAATCTCACCCGAAATTCAGAAGCACCTGACTGGTAAGCAGCTGCACCCTCATTTCATTGCAGACTTTCAATCCAAAACTAGGGCGCTATACATTATGGCTTTGTTTAGCATGCTATTAAATCACAGAATATAGCCCAAGATAGTCTTCAGGGGGGATTAAGCTGGAGCCTTGCTTCTCCAACAGCGAATAAACCACTGTCTTTATCTGTTTATGGTACTTATTAGGTAAATTGTAGGTAGCAGTCTTAAAACAGCCATTAGTTATTCAACTTTAGTTGATTTAGTCAGGCCTTTCGCAAATCTCTTAATGTATAAGGAGCTATAATTAAATAAATAAAATGTTAAAAGAAATCTTTTTTGAGCATCAGATTCTACTTCCAAGGGAATTAATCTTTGAATGATGAAATGCTTGCTTCCTCTATGAAATGTCTAAATACATGTGTCTAAGCTACTAAACTATCTGCGTCTTTGGTGCCAATTCCAATGCAATTCCTTTTTTGCAAAATCCAGTGCATAAATATAACTTTGCTTGATAGAGACATTGCAATGTCGAATACACAAACTGCAAGAAGAAAATAATGTTTGTCTACTGTGTTGATCCAGGTCTTCTGTGGAACATGTCCACAGACGAAAGCGTTCAAGCCAGACTGCTAAATGAGGCTCTGCCGGTCCTCAACACAAATGTGCTGAAGCCGAATGTGGATATCTTAGGCAGGGGAAACGCTCCTCGTTATGAGAGCTTATGCAATGCCACAGCATGTTTACGGTGAGCAGAACTCATTAATCAAATTTTTATTGGGTGTAGAACTCACTACTCTAATTTTTATTGAGGGTGAAAGTGTGGGCAAATATTTTATAGAAGATCACAGTTAACAATTTATATTATTAAAAGTATGCTGTTGTAAACATAATTAAGAATTTTATATTTTCATTATTTATTGTCACACATTTTCCAGGGTGTAGATGTCACAACATTTATACTTAGTTACAATAATCCTTAATTTTTAGATTATGTGCATCTGCACTTTATTGTATTCTTTTCCAGCCTTTGAAACTGTGTCCTGCACTCACTCATTAAACTAGAAATGAGTCTCGCTCATCTGTCACTTTATTATAATTACAAGACTAAGCATGATTCAATACACGTCATGAACAACATGAAACTTCCTTATCAAGTTTGACATCATGGGGCCGTACTAAGGGCGTAGCTACAGTACCTTCACACCAACCATATCATTTACCAATATGAAAAAGACCCCTTTCACTGACGACAATGTTTTATGTCTTCCTGACTAAACCAGTAATCAATCTGATTGTTCCTAGTGGGATATACAGCAACTACCACTTACATAGTCGTTGATCATTTAAAAAAAGATGAATGTGCTCCTACATTTGATCACTATCCAGGATATACTCAGCCTCCTGCGATAGGTTTTAGGCCCCAGCAACCCAGCGTATACAGGATAAAGCCGTATAGATGATGAGTGAATCGTAGTCTTTATAAAAGAAGGATTAGAAGAAATGTTGTGATTCTATGTGAAACTTTTTTTAATCAAATTTAGCCATGTTGAGTTGTTCCCTTATAGTAGATTTGTATAGAGAATGTAAAATAATTGTTCTTTGGTTATCATTATTATTTATTTATTTATTTATTTATTTATTTTCAGTGGTGTTTTTGAGAAATTCTTGATATTTCTTGAATTGTATATTGTTTTAAGCCCCATTAGACGAGGTGATTTAGTCTGAAAGGTCTTAAAAAGAATTGTGTGTAAAAAGAACTATGTTTGTTCACTTGACCCAGATAAAGCAATTAAGAAACTTTGCAAAAAAGAGAAAATGTTCCATATAATTGTAACCTGTTACACATTAACAACAGAAATCTGAGTTCTGGCAGAATGGTAAACCGGCAATCCTTGCGCAACACTCCGGACCTGATTGACTCACTCATCGATCACTTGGAGTATTCTGTGGATAATGACTATCTGGATGAAAAGGTATTTCTTTCTGCTAACCTGGACCTAGGTTTCATTCTCATTCATGGTGAATGGGTATTTTTTTTATATGAACTGTGTGTTACATGATCTGGTTATTCATTACATTGAAGAAAAAAATTACAGGCAGCTTTGCCTCCGTATTTGTAGTCACTAATAAAAGTGTGCAATATAATACACGTGGCCTGAGGTGAGTGGCGATGACATACATAAAGTGGTAAACATTTTTCATGTCCTAACAGGTGTTCTTTATTCTGCTATTTGCCCGCAGTCTGTGGAGAACTGTGTGTGTGTTCTGCACAACCTCACATATCAGCTGGAAACTGAGGCACCTACTGTTTTTAGCAAGTTTAGTGCACTGGCTTCTGAAAACCGTGCATACACTGGTGACACCGGCCCAATCGGCTGCTTCAGCAATCAGAGCCGCAAGATACAGCAAGAGGTCAGTATTCATCTTAAGGTTCACTTAAGCATTGGGTTTCAAGACAAAACAGCAGATAAATGAGTGCAACTTGTCTTATTTACAGTTATCTTACAATTACCTACAAAAAAGTAAACGTTTAATCCCTTTAATCCTTGTCTGTTTTCAGGCACTTGTAATGTAATTTATAAAAAATAAAACAAAATTAAAAACATTTTTGCATCATGAAAATCAGTTTGTTTAAATGAATTTTCATTAATGCAAAGTGCTTACAGACTTGCTTATGCAACGATCTCAGCAGCAACCTCATTTCCCCTCTCGTCTGTTCCAAACACTCAACATTCAGCATCACCAATGTACTAATCACCGGCCTGATTATCTGTTTCTCACTGGTTCATGCCCCAAGTTAGTTTTTTTAATCCTTGAATCATTCATATGTCACCTCATTTTTTGGAACTGGTCAAGTTCAAGGACTTGGCTGAAAATGAGAACCAAAAATTTTCCAAAAATGTGAGCTAAAAAAAGTCCTGTGTGAGGAAAAGAGAACTAATCCTCAAAACTACATTAAACCATTCGCATGTGTACGCATTTGTTATCAAGAGGCCCCTTAAGCATATGAATGGGCAATTTTTGTTTGCTTATGGATATTATGAAATAGTATTCATATTGCTAATAAATCAGTAAAATCCTGAGTAATAATAAGAGAGGTTAAATTTCTGCTAAGAAAGGAGCAAAACAGGAGGGTGAAGTCAGTGGCTTGCCACCCAAAACAGAAAGTAAAATATAAGTAAATTGGATGTGGTGAATCAGTGCCATGGCTTATAAAAATTCTCTTCTGTTTCGTTGTCTTGAAGATCAACTGTTCATATCCTCTGTTGGAAGATGCTGATTCCAAAGGCAAGAACCGACTTATTCACCCAAAAACACTGCAGCTGTATCTGAATCTGTTGAACAAAAGTCAGAATACAAGGACACAGGAGGCATGCTGTGGTGCACTGCACAACCTTACTGCCAAGAAGGGCCACGTAAGATCTAACTCTTCATTTGTTCTAAGACAGTTGATTATGACTAGTTCTTGATTGTTCAAACATGAACAGCAATTAATCAGAAACATTCATTTTTTACTGGGTGTGTGACGTACAACATGGAGCCTAACTGGTTATAGATCTACATTTGAAATAACGTAATTCATCCAATTTTGACCTGTTTTCTGTTTGATGTCAGTTTGTCTATACGAAGTGAACACAATTTCAAATGACCCAGTATCTAACAGTTTATTTTTGTATCTGACATTCAGATATAAGATCAACATAAAAAAGCTTTAAGTATTGTGGATAGGTTCTATATTTGCTTGTGTGCTCAAAATTCTTTAATTTGAGAGAAAGATAGCAAATAAAAAAATAATGTTGTAATTTATTTATAGCAAATTATTCAGCTATTTAAGGTCGAACAAAAGTTATCATTACTATTATAAAGAGTAAATTTTACCACTACCAGAATATGTGAATGAAGTTGGAAAAATGTAGAACTCGTAAAATCAAAAAACAAATTTTCCCATAAGAAATAATGGAAAGAATTATTCGTTCCACAGCTCAGAAACATAAATACATAAAAATAATTAATACAAAATAAAAAAAGTAAAAATAAAACAAATTAACCTGCACTTTACCTTTAAAAAATAATAGTTAAAGTAAAAATAAATCCCAACAGATAAGTGTTTCCATTGTGCGCGCAGGCGCTGTGTGTGTGTGTGTGTGTGTGTGTGTGTGTTTGTATGTGTGTGTTAAGCTAAAGTAAGAGGAGAGGAGGAGGAGACCCTCCCCTTACCCTTTCCTAGTCTTGCACAGTAAACCTTCCTCCTCTCTTATTTGAGTTTCAGACACACACACACAAACATTAAAGCAAGACTGTTTTATCGGAAAAATTAACAAAGAACATCGCTAATAACACTCGCGTGAGCGACACACTAACGGAATCACTGCTTTAAAGTAAAAATAAAACAAATTAATATTAAGAATTGCAACAGAGCAGTGTCTCTGTCAGAGTGTGTGTGTGTGTGTGTGTGTGTGTGTGTGTGTGTGAGTGAGAGGAGGAGGGTGTGTGTGTATGTGTGAGAGGAGGAGGGTGTGTGTGGAGGAGCACGGTGTCCAATGATGCGCGTACACAGACACAAAGTGCATGCTGACACACAGAAAGAGATAAAATGGATCTTTAAGCTCTCTAATGAGACTTGCTTTTGCTTTACACGCGCACACAAGTGTGTTATAATAAACAGTACACACGCGCTGTACACACACATACAAACACAAAATAAAATATGTTTTACACACAGACATGTGATCACAGTGTTATGGTAAACAATACACACGTGCACGGATGTTGATTATACCAGTGAGAGACGCGCACTAATTACCCACAATTCCAAATTTTCAAGTAAAATTTATTCAAAATTTTTGCTCATCTTGCGGAACACTCGCAAACCGCGTTACTGGCAATCCGAGGTTCCACTTTATTAAAATCTTTTGGTGATAGAAACAACCGAAAATAAACATAGAAACTCGTGAGTAGTACTTGTGTGTATTTGTGCTATTTCTTTGCCTTTTTGACCCATATTAAATTTTTTGCCCAGTCGTGTGTGGGGATGTTGGTTAAAATTAACTAAAATTCAGATCATATTGCCTATTTTATGCTGAAAAAAAAAGGATATGTCACTTTATATTGCACCCACAGTAGATCCTGAGCTCTATATATGTGTATTAGAAAAACAGCAAAAACAAATAATGGCTAAAATGCTCTGAGCTTTAAGGGCTACCTCTAGAAATAACCTCAGCATTTACTGCTATTCAGAGACAGCTTATGGGGTGCTTAAATAGATTTTGTAAACCTCCCATTCAGGTAATAAAATTACTGAGAACTGTGAGGATTAAATAGTTTGATTAGAATAATTTGTTAGACTCTAAACGTAACAGTACTTTCCACTTGAGTAGATATCATAAGAAGATATCAAAAGAAGAGCATAAATTTAATGTCAGAAATGTGTGTAACTGAGACACACCTATGTTTTCGGCGAACTCGTCCACACACTCATGCGCTACAGTCTATGTAGTACTTAAGTCAGGTTTGTAATTCCGGTTTCACTGAAAAGCATAAATTAAAGTAAAAAGTTTATTATTTAGGTAATAGCAGAATATTAAAATAAAATAGAATATTGACAAACAAATTCTTAATGTTTTTAACAGTTTTGAATAATAATATTATTTAAATGATTTACCCGCTTAAGATTTGAAGTTATGTATTTGCATAATAAAAACATCAATAAATATTTATGAGGAACTTGCTAATGTCTGTTTTCTTTTGTGTATGTTTTAGGTGTCAGATATATTGAGTAGCACCATCATTCAAAAGTATAATGGTCTGCAGAATGCCAGTCAACTTCTCGCGTCACCAGATCCGTCCCTAAAGAACAGCCTCGTCCGACTGATAGGGAACCTGTCACGAACTCCAGGGATCCAAAGATCTCTTGGTAAATTCACTTGTATTACTTTTTTCTGTATTTGGCAACCTCTATGCAAGTGTATTTTGCTGTCTATTTGAAAACAATTAACATTTTCATTTTCTTATGCTAGAGCAGATCAGCAGGATTGTAAAGAAAGGAGGGACTACATTGTTGGTTTTGTTGCCAAGTCAAGTCGTGTTTCAGAACTTAGACAGGCAGCTAGAGAAAGCCAGTGAGAGGAATAAGATTCACATGCGCACACACAAACGCATGCACGCACACACACACACACACACACACACACACACACACACACACACACACACACACACACACACACACACACACACACTTCCATTGGTTTAGGTGGAACTTTGATGCCTATGATTAATTCATTATAAAAGCATTCAGAGCTGGTTTAATTTGTGTTCTGTCATACTCTTAGCTTCCACTTTTACGTGTAACTTTTAGTCTGCCATGTGTTTCTATATGACGTCTGCTGATACCTCCTGTGTTGCTGCTAATTGCATTTACATTTACAGTGGTGTGAAAAACTATTTGCCCCCTTTCTGATTTCTTATTCTTTGCATGTTTGTCACACTTAAATGTTTCTGCTCATCAAAAACCGTTAACTATTAGTCAAAGATAACATAATTGAACACAAAATGCAGTTTTTAAATGAAGGTTTACGTTATTAAGGGAGAAAAAAAAACTCCAAATCTACATGGCCCTGTGTGAAAAAGTGATTGCCCCCCTCGTTAAAAAATAACTTAACTGTGGTTTATCACACCTGAGTTCAATTTCTGTAGTCACCCCCAGGCCTGATTACTGCCACACCTGTTTCAATCAAGAAATCACTTAAATAGGAGCTACCTGACACAGAGAAGTAGACCAAAAGCACCTCAAAAGCTAGACATCATGCCAAGATCCAAAGAAATTCAGGAACAAATGAGAACAAAAGTAATTGAGATCTATCAGTCTGGTAAAGGTTATAAAGCCATTTCTAAAGCTTTGGGACTCCAGCGAACCACAGTGAGAGCCATTATCCACAAATGGCAAAAACATGGAACAGTGGTGAACCTTCCCAGGAGTGGCCGGCCGACCAAAATTACCCCAAGAGCGCAGAGACAACTCATCCGAGAGGCCACAAAAGACCCCAGGACAACAACTAAAGAACTGCAGGCCTCACTTGCCTCAATTAAGGTCAGTGTTCACGACTCCACCATAAGAAAGAGACTGGGCAAAAATGGCCTGCATGGCAGATTTCCAAGGCGCAAACCACTTTTACGCAAAAAGAACATTAAGGCTCGCCTCAATTTTGCTAAAAAACATCTCAATGATTGCCAAGACTTTTGGGAAAATACCTTGTGGACCGACGAGACAAAAGTTGAACTTTTTGTAAGGTGCGTGTCCCGTTACATCTGGCGTAAAAGTAACACAGCATTTCAGAAAAAGAACATCATACCAACAGTAAAATATGGTGGTGGTAGTGTGATGGTCTGGGGTTGTTTTGCTGCTTCAGGACCTGGAAGGCTTGCTGTGATAGATGGAACCATGAATTCTACTGTCTACCAAAAAGTCCTGACGGAGAATGTCCGGCCATCTGTTCGTCAACTCAAGCTGAAGCGATCTTGGGTGCTGCAGCAGGACAATGACCCAAAACACACCAGCAAATCCACCTCTGAATGGCTGAAGAAAAACAAAATGAAGACTTTGGAGTGGCCTAGTCAAAGTCCTGACCTGAATCCTATTGAGATGTTGTGGCATGACTTTAAAAAGCCGGTTCATGCTAGAAAACCCTCAAGATAAGCTGAATTACAACAATTCTGCAAAGATGTGTGGGCCAAAATTCCTCCAGAGCGCTGTAAAAGACTCGTTGCAAGTTATTGCAAACGCTTGATTGCAGTTATTGCTGCTAAGGGTGGCCCAACCAGTTATTAGGTTCAGGGGGCAATTACTTTTTCACACAGGGCCATGTAGGTTTGGATTTTTTTTTCTCCCTAAATAATAAAACTCCTCATTTAAAAACTGCATTTTGTGTTTACTTGTGTTATCTTTGACTAATAGTTAAATGTGTTTGATGATCAGAAACATCTTGTGTGACAAACATGCAAAAGAATAAGAAATTAGGAGGGGGGCAAATAGTTTTTCACACCACTGTAGGCATTTGGCAGACGCTCTTATCCAGAGCGACTTACATTTTTTTTTTATCTCATTACACATCTGAGCAATTGAGGGTTAAGGGCCTTGCTCAAGGGCCCAACAGTGGTGACTTGGTGGTTGTGGGATTTGAACCTGGGATCTTCCGAACCGTAGTCCAATGCCTTAACCACTGAGCTACCCCTGGCCCCGATAATTGGCAGTTTATGTATAAGTATAATGGTATAAGTGTGTGCCATGTTGTTGATTATGAGATAATTATTTAATATACCATTTAATATAGCATTACCATTCATCATCATTTGTAAAATGTTTAGTAAAACTGTCAGCTCTGGTTGCGTCAATGATGTTTATTGTGCCTTGTTTTATGCACGGCAGCTCGTCAGGCTCTTCCTGGTCTCTGCCAGACCTTGATTACTGACCCGACTCCAGAGTCTGATAGCAGCTTAGCAGTGGCCTGCCACACAATAAACAATCTGATGAGGGCAGAACCTGAAATGGGGAAGTGTTTGGTATCCTCTAATATTACTTCCGCACTCAAGAACCTGAGTATAAACCCGTAAGTGTCATAGTCAGGAAAAAAACTACAAGTCTACTAGTGGAGAGACAGATATGTACTGTACTAGATGTGTACTGTTTTTTTCACAGATTCCTGCCGAAGACCAATATAGCAGCAGGAGCTCTCCTTCATAGCCTCTGGTCTGAAAAGTCTATTCAAAGTGCCCTCAAGAAGGTAAGGTGTTCAGTCAAGTCTTTTTTTTTTTTTTTTTTTTACCAAAAATTGTGATATAACGAGTTTGCCAAAATAAAGCTGTCCTTCCTTCCTTATTTCCTTCCTTTCTTTCCGCTTAATTTATTTAAACCCGAGCCTTGCGATCATTAACAGAGATACTGTACAAAATCTCAAAAACAATGTTTTTCTGTACAAGACTAGGCAGGTTTAGTCATGGACTGCACAGCAGATCTAATGAATACTGATCCCTGAGTTATTGTTGGATTGTTCTAATGTATAATAGCACCAAGAGAAAATGTACTTTCATACTTATATGAAAGTACATATGCTTATCCAGATATGCATATGCATATGCACTTATCCAGAGCTACTTACTTTTTTTTCTCATTATACATTTGAGTAGTTGAGGCAACCTGGAAACTTTCGATCAGTTGTACCTTAACCTCTGAGCTACTCCTGCCCCACTGTATCCACTTTAATGACAAATGTCTCATGGATGCATCAATCATTCAGTAATAAAAACATACTGAAAACATTATTTGTTAAATAAAGCGTTTTCTCTAATCCTCCATGGCCATACAATGAAGCATCCAATTACCATATCCTGTCTATTCCATTCAGTATTTTGCTGTTAACCCAGGACCTGCCAACACGGAATGGTGACATTGGAGTTAAATTAAGCCATACCCGGCGAATAAACTGATGAAGACAGTTATATTAACATCACACAATTCTTTTTGTATCATAATCAAACACTTAAAAAAAATTTAAAATAAAAAAAATTTGTTGTAACTTTTTTCAGTTGCACTAAACTAATAGAATAACTCTCAAAAGATGTGCTTTCTGTATGTTAATCATCTAATTGGACAAGACCATTTCATCAGCTATCAGAAACAGAGTTATTATATATTTTTATTTTAATCGCACTCTAATTGCTAAGTTGTTGCATCTGCTCCGTTTTGTGATGCTGTCCTGTTTGTTGATCTTTTACCACAGTGCAGTTGAATGTGTAAATCTGGTTGGCCAGAAGGTATACATTATTTTTCTATCACAACATGAATTGGACAGTAGTTCAGGCTGTAATCTCAATGATACGCTAATATTAGTTATTATTCGTTTAAGTATTACCACATTTGTGGTTGTTGAGGACAATATATAGCCTTGTGTTAGTAACTACTGTAGTTCACTTTATAACTTTTGTTAGCCATGAACAGAATAACACAGATGGTTCAAATTAAGTCGACAATTCAGAACGACTTAAAAGCAATAATTAAGGAAATAAAGTGTTGTTTAAGATGTGTTGACTGGTTTTGAATGTAGGTTTAGGCAGGCGGCTACTCTCCCCTCTTTCTAGTATTGCAGACCATACTGGCCTACTGGCCTACTTTCACTTGCTAACTGACAGTTGTATTGAACGATTGTTATAACACCTGTGATGTGATGGGATCTAGTGAGAAACAGGATCTGACTTGTCTTGGATGTTCAACACCAATATATCTAACTATGATCCATTAAAATTGCTCAGTGTCATCCATTAACAAATTTACCCTTGTAATTATTTTAAATTGTTGTGATATACATGGAGTAACACAATCCAGACTTAGTACTTCTATGAAAAGAATGCACTTTAGGGGTAGCAGCACTTTTTTTATTGCCTTCTTACCAGTTCTGCAGCATTTGGCAGCCAAAAATCCTCGTATTAAATGTAGATGAAAGAAATGACGAAATGAACAAAGTAATACTGTAAGGAAACTAATGACGATTAGACATGATTGATATCAAAGATTATATTTAAGTTCAATGCACAATAGAAATATTTAAACTTAATATGTCTGTGTGTAAATTCTGATGACAAATTTACCATATTATTTTTATTCCTAAAATATATTGGGCATAGCTACCAACTTTTTAAACAAGATTGGAGTGAGAATCTGAAAATAAGAGCATTGGTTTTGCGCATACATTAACACAACGCCTCCACCACGCAAGCCCAGGTATTTTGTCTGATACTAATCATACACCTTACCCCGCACAGCTTAGGTTCTGTATATTCTGTAAGGACATAGAAAAGTACAATATCTGCATTAAGTTAAATCATACACAAAACAGTGCATCACTATTTATATGCACAATAATATTTCAGGGGATGAAAGAGAAGATCCAACAAAACACGCAAAAAAATGCTCATATAAAAGATTAAAATAATAAACTCATATTGCCAAAGCTCAGAATTAAGTCACTAAATAACAACAGAATTAAATAGATTAAAATTATATACAGACATTTAACTGTGCAGTCAAACATAAAGTGACAAATGAGCACTAGGGATGAAAACTACTGAAGAGGGAAAGGCAAAGGTAATAATAATAATAATAAAAATAATTATCATCACAGCATTACTACTACTACTACCAATAATAATAATAATAATAATATTAAATGGAGAAAGTACAGTCAAAGAAGAATCATTATTGATAAAAAAAATAAAAATAAAAGGAGAATAAAAGAAAATAAAAAATAAAGATCCAGAATATAAAGTGGGTTTGTGCTACATGTATGATTGTGAATCAATTTCTCTCTCTCTCTATCTGTCTGTTTTTCTCACTCATGCTAAGTGCGATTTTCTCTTAATCGTGTTTGTTAGTTTTTGAGTGTTTTTATGGATATTAAAAGTGCTACATGATTAACCTCAGTGCAAATATTTTAATGTCATTGTAAATACTGACATCTATTTCCCTGTTTGGATAATACTATGTCACCACTGTCACTGTTTAATGCTGCAGCTGATGCATTTGCATGCAGCTTTTGTATGTAATTGCTGCCTCACGTAGCTGTAAATTTCAACCAGATTATGTGTATATTATTTCTCTTCACTTGGATGCAGCAAAGTGGGGGAGCCTTGTGCCAGTGCACTCCTGCCTCAGGATACCTGTGTATGTGATAGAAGTATCTGTAATTATGTAATGATGTGCCACTTTGTGTTGGTCTATCACAAACACTCACTCCTCTTCTATACTGCTTTATCCTGTATTCAGTGTCGCGGGGACTTGGAGCTTGTCCCAGGAGGGCTTGGTCACACTGGCATTAAACTCTTGGATAAACGAACGCGCTCTGATCGTTTATGTTGCGTTTTGTAGTGGCGCTCGATTGACTTCTACACTGGCGTTCGTTTGGCTCTGTCTAACGCCAGCCTGCAGCCCAAATTGTAGTTTGTATGTTTAACCTGTGGAGGCAGTGTCGGGAACTGGATATGAAAGCCCTTGTCGTTTTATTTGAGGTGCCTCCTTTTAACATTTTGCTATATTAGACATTAATCTTCTTGTTTTAAAAATTCTCGTAATACAGCGACGTAGGGAGAGAAAAAATCGCTGCCGCTACTGGGTTCACCCTCTGACTGCACAACGTCGGATTAAAGGATGTTTTTTTGTGGTTTATGAAGAAATACGAAAATTCCTGCGCAAGTTTATCAGTTACTGTCGCATGTCAGTTTCCACTTTTGATTGGCTGGATCAACTTCCTGCGACATTTTATTTAGCTTTTTTCTCCCGCATTTCCCTACTGTATGTATAGCCTGTAGGATCATGGGATATATCCGGTCCTCCAAAGTGTAAAATGAAGACGAAGAAAACACACTAGAAGCGTTTTCCTTGCGTTCGTTGGGATTTGAACGGCAAGAAAAAGCTACATACATTGTTTTTTTGATGCCGTATAAACGCGCAGCCGGACAAACGCACGTCACCAAAGCCGTGTGAACACTCTCATTGACTCCTATGTGTAGGAAATCCTCGGCGCTGGATCCGCGGTCACCAGACTCTACGAATGCCAGAAAAACGCTTGATTTTAGCTTCCATGTGAACAAGGCCTTAGGGCACTGGACAGGGTTCCAATCCTTTGGAGGGCACACACATACACACACTCACACACTCGTTCACACACTATGGGCAGTTTGGGAACGCCAGTTAGCCTAATCTGCATGTCTTTGCACTGTGGGAGGAAACCGGAGTACCCGGAGGAAACCCACCAAGCACGGGGAGAACATGCAAACTCCATGCACACAGAGACGGGCATTGAGCCTGGCCGGGAATTGAACCCGGACTTTTGAGGTGCAAGGTGACAGTGCTAACCGCTACACCAATGTTCCGCCCTATCATGTACAATCACAATTAAATACATTAACATTTGTGGTTCTAAAGTGACAACATAGGGAAAGGTTCAAGGGGTATGAATATTTTTGCAAGGCACTGTAGAAGCATCAGAACTGGAGTAATCGTAGAAGATAGTCTGGGTTGCTGAATCTTGTTTTAATTAACATAATGTAGACAGTTCTCTGCGTATGCTTCTGTAATCTTCCTGGGGAAGAAACAGCAGCAGGATGCAATATGGGAAAAAAGACAAGTCAGCAGAGGCAGTGTAATGGTTTGTTGAATGTTCTGCTGGAACTTCTTGTGTCCTGCCATTTATGTAGATGTTACAAGAACCACCTACCTAACACTCCTGAAGACCTTGACCTCTTTGTGGAAACAATATTCCATTCCTTTATTGGTTGGAACTCTTTCGGTGGCACAAGGGAAATTACTAGGGAGGTAATGTTATGGCTGATCAGCATGCATATTTAATACTGTACATTTGTTCTTTTGCTCTCCTGATCCTGATGGACTCAGTGACATTCACCAGGAAAAAATAATTCCTTCATCAGGTGCATACATGTTTATTAGTATCAGTTTAGCAAGAGTCCACATTGCTCTTGATGTCCTTTCTCCTTCTTTCAACTCACTGGACTTTTTTTTTTTTTAATCATTCACACCACTATTACATTAGTAAGGAACTTAAAAGTCATTTTACCCATACTTGCTTGACAGATGTCTTTGCTGAATCAGTTTCACTTCTCTCCTGTCTCATTTTACGAGTAAACCATGAGAAATCTATAAAAAATATAGTGTAATGCGTGTGCATATGGGAGATCCATGGCAGTGAAGAGCTGTACATAAGTAAGCAGATCAGCCATAACAAAATTGTGCAGGTTTCCCTTGTCGGGGCAGCTCTTGCACCTCGGGTCATGACTCCACAAGGGTGGGACCTCCGTGGATTGGCTTTGTTTGTCCAGAGCATTCCATAGATACTCGGTCTGAGGTCAGGGGAATTTAGATTCTGAATCCACAGCCTCACATTCCTTGCTTGCTAAGCTCATACCTGGCAGTCTGTGATGCACTAAGTGTACTGGTACCTTTCTATCATGGCCAGTGTTGAAATTTTTTCAGCAATTTGTGCTCCATTGGTTTTTCCATGAAATCAGACCAGGCTGGCATAGATGAGCTTTTGGTGGTTTTAAGAATTTTGTGGCTGATCTGTGTATACTCAGCCTCTCTGGGCAGGACAAAACTGTAAAATATCTGGAGGGTTTCTCCTGCTCCAACCAGACGTTCCACACTCTGACAGCCTGATAATTGATAGCAGTTGATTATTTTAATTTTTTTAATGTTGACAGTCTTGACAGCATTTATCTGTTTATTTCAGTGTCGCAGATCTAAGCGTGTAGATACAGAGGCGTGGTGGAGGTGACTGTATTTTATATTAGGGCTGGGTGTGGAAGGGTAGGTAGGTTTGGGTGTGTAACTTCTGTTTTCTGTGAACAGTATAATACTGTTCACACATCGCCATGCAAGTAAGGTGTAGACGTGAAAGTGGGTGTGTGCAAGTCCCTGTTCCAAAGAAGGGACCTTTATTTCTGATTAAGCCAGCAATAGGCAAAAAGTAAAGCAATGCTGAGAGAAAAAGCGTGTCCAGTGGCATAGCAATCTTAGGGCGTTTTCTCACTGAGAACGATTGTTTCGCTCTATTCCAGAGCATGATTTCTCCCCCTCCCCAATCCCCCCTGCAGGTTTGCGTGCACATTGTAACATCGGTCCTGATCCCGGGCACACTTTCTATACTAATTTCCATGACAAAATGTCTTATCAAAATACCTCAATTGACAGATAAGGCCTTGCAGAATTTTTTCCCCCTAGGTTTTATATAAGATTTTACATGGCTGCTTAATTCTAGAACTTCATAATAGTAACATTTTTCTTTTTGATTTATCTCCTTTGCTTCCTACATTTTTATCATACATGGTGACAAAAATCCTTAGTAAGGATTTAACTTTTACAGTTGTGAGCATTTTATTTTTTTGGATTTTATATAGCCATTGTAAGGCTTCATTCAACATTGGGGATTTTCGTATTGGCATAAGAACTATAGTTTGTTTGCCATGTTTGATTGTTTAAGCTTGGCTTTAACTTCCTTTGGCATATATTTTGTCTAAATAAGTTACAGGCCTGCTTTGTATTAAACTTCATAAAACTATGTTGTAATATCCTAAAGATAATATTGTATTAATGTTTTTTTTCTGTTTGTTTCATTTCCAGAAAGGGATGACTAAGACATACTTTGTAAATGATGTGACTTCAGCTGCAATCAAATCTTTACAGATTGTTGATTAACTTGATAATCCTACAGTTGACGTCCACAAAAAGTCCATATCTACAGAACAGCTACATGAAACTGTACACATGCAATAAAATCATATATTCCTGTCCGCTTTAAAGACACTGCAAAGGTAATTAAAAAAAAAAGCAGCTATGGGGAATGTGAAAAAAGAAAAGAAAAAAGCGCTGAGTTTGCACAGAAATGGAAAAAATGTCAATTTCTTCATCTTTGTAATTTTACACAATTTTATTGCATGTAAACACAATTATGGGAACATATTACATTTTCATTGTTTTTTTTTAATGGCTATACATTTTCTGTTTATTTGATAGATTGCAGTTTTGAGCATAATGTCTAACATGAAAAAAAGAAATGTCTGTCTATATAAATGGGGATAAACTAAAATTTTCATGCCTTTTTATTTGGAATATATGGCACTTGTATTTAACACAGAAGAATGTTGAAAAAATATGTGGGTTTTTGTTCCTACCAACCCCCTACATTTAGCATTAGGGTGAGGTATACAACACAGAGGTATTATTAATATTAATTTTGTACATTGTCTCTTTCACTTGATCTTAATATTTGAAGAGGGGTGCTTTGTAGTTGGTCATTTCATTCGAGTTTCATAATTGAATTGTTAATATCTATTAAAAACTAATTCAGCAGAAACCAAATAAAGCTTTTTGAAATTGTATTTTGTGTTTTGTTTATGGTTGTGGTGATTTAAATTATAACTAACCCTAGAACATGTTAAACTTGTTTATATTGAAATATATTTCCTTGAAGATGCCAGTGCTAATTTCTTATTTGTTGTTGTACTTGGTAGGTTATCGGTCCATTGCTGTACTGATATTTCAGGAGAACATTGCTTGTTAGGTTGCAATAGGATCCAGATAACAGGAAATTGTATTAGAATTATCTCAAAGGATAAAAAGAAAAACAGTCAGATTTTGTTTTAGGCAAAAAGCAAAGATCAAGAACATATTTCCCCACCAATTTTTAGCAATATTCAATGCCATATTAATATACAATCCACTTTAGAAGTGAACATTGGACCAAAAATTCCACAAATCAGATGCTGCTATATGGCACAGCTGTTCTGAGTTACAGAAGAAATTTGACCTGTCTAGCTGGTGGTTTATGAAATGACAAGTATGATGACTAACACAGCTTTGATCAGCGGACTGAGGATTCTGGGATATGATGTTTGTTGTTGTTCACTGTGATGTGGCTTACTGAGAATTCTGGAGGTTGGTGTTTATAATGGCACTAGACAGGCACTCTGTTGTCAGGTGTGTACAAAAGACTTTAGCCCTATGTCAGGTCAATATTCTCTTGGGTATACAGTGGTGTGAAAAACTATTTGCCCCCTTCCTGATTTCTTATTCTTTTGCATGTTTGTCACACTTAAATGTTTCTGCTCATCAAAAACCGTTAACTATTAGTCAAAGATAACATAATTGAACACAAAATGCAGTTTTTAAATGAAGGTTTACGTTATTAAGGGAGAAAAAAAACTCCAAATCTGCATGGCCCTGTGTGAAAAAGTGATTGCCCCCCTTGTTAAAAAATAACTTAACTGTGGTTTATCACACCTGAGTTCAATTTCTGTAGTCACCCCCAGGCCTGATTACTGCCACACCTGTTTCAATCAAGAAATCACTTAAATAGGAGCTACCTGACACAGAGAAGTAGACCAAAAGCACCTCAAAAGCTAGACATCATGCCAAGATCCAAAGAAATTCAGGAACAAATGAGAACAAAAGTAATTGAGATCTATCAGTCTGGTAAAGGTTATAAAGACATTTCTAAAGCTTTGGGACTCCAGTGAACCACAGTGAGAGCCATTATCCACAAATGGCAAAAACATGGAACAGTGGTGAACCTTCCCAGGAGTGGCCGGCCGACCAAAATTACCCCAAGAGCGCAGAGACGACTCATCCGAGAGGCCACAAAAGACCCCAGGACAACATCTAAAGAACTGCAGGCCTCACTTGCCTCAATTAAGGTCAGTGTTCACGACTCCAACATAAGAAAGAGACTGGGCAAAAACAGCCTGCATGGCAGATTTCCAAGGCGCAAACCACTTTTAAGCAAAAAGAACATTAAGGCTCGTCTCAATTTTGCTAAAAAACATCTCAATGATTGCCAAGACTTTTGGGAAAATACCTTGTGGACCGACGAGACAAAAGTTGAACTTTTTGGAAGGTGCGTGTCCCGTTACATCTGGCGTACAAGTAACAGCATTTCAGAAAAAACATCATACCAACAGTAAAATATGGTGGTGGTAGTGTGATGGTCTGGGGTTGTTTTGCTGCTTCAGGACCTGGAAGGCTTGCTGTGATAGATGGAACCATGAATTCTACTGTCTACCAGAAAAATCCTGAAGGAGAATGTCCGGCCATCTGTTCGTCAACTCAAGCTGAAGCGATCTTGGGTGCTGCAGCAGGACAATGACCCAAAACACACCAGCAAATCCACCTCTGAATGACTGAAGAAAAACAAAATGAAGACTTTGGAGTGGCCTAGTCAAAGTCCTGACCTGAATCCTATTGAGATGTTGTGGCATGACCTTAAAAAGGCGGTTCATGCTAGAAAATCCTCAAGTAAAGCTGAATTACAACAATTCTGCAAAGATGAGTGGGCCAAAATTCCTCCAGAGCGCTGTAAAAGACTCGTTGCAAGTTATCGCAAACGCTTGATTGCAGTTATTGCTGCTAAGGGTGGCCCAACCAGTTATTAGGTTCAGGGGGCAATTACTTTTTCACACAGGGCCATGTAGGTTTGGATTTTTTTTCTCCCTAAATAATAAAACCCCTCATTTAAAAACTGCATTTTGTGTTTACTTGTGTTATCTTTGACTAATAGTTAAATGTGTTTGATGATCAGAAACATTTTGTGTGACAAACATGCAAAAGAATAAGAAATCAGGAGGGGGGCAAATAGTTTTTCACACCACTGTATGTACACGTACATTCTAATAGCGTTTAAACGTTCTTCCCCAATGTTAAGGCAGAAAGTGTAGTATGAGTTGTAGTTGTCTTGAGGGCTATATCAGCTGACATTGTTTGTGAAACCCTCCTGGCCTGTTGCTGGAAAGAGTGATCCTATGTGATTCATTTACCAGGGTTTTCAGGTGGAACAAAGTGATTAAATTTAATGAAATATATTTCATTCCATTTAGACTAAGAACTTTAATGGCAAATTAAGCATAAATTGTGTACATCATAAGAAAGAGTGAGAACATGTTTATCTTGAATGATAAACTTGCACAAATTTTACTTCAGCTATCATCACTTCAAGATGTACCTCATGTGATGAAGCAGAACTTATTTACATTATGTTACTTTTATTTGAATTATGTATGATGTATTTAATACATAATGAATGTCCTGATAACTGTCATACAGGTCCTTCTAAAAAAATTAGCATATTGTGATGAAGTTCATTATTTTCTGTAATGTACTGATAAACATTAGACTTTCATATATTTTAGATTCATTACACACAACTGAAGTAGTTCAAGCCTTTTATTGTTTTAATATTGATGATTGTGGCATACAGCTCATGAAAACCCAAAATCCCTATCTTAAAAAATTAGCATATTTCATCCGACCAATAAAAGAAAAGTGTTTTTAATACAAATAAAAGTCAACCTTGAAATAATTATGTTCAGTTATGCACTCAATACTTGGTCGGGAATCCTTTTGCAGATTCTTGTGTCTTGTGTCTCTCAACTTTCTCTTCACAATATCCCACAGATTCTCTATGGGGTTCAGGTCAGGAGAGTTGGCAGGCCAATTGAGCACAGTAATACCATGGTCAGTAAACCATTTACCAGTGGTTTTGGCACTGTGAGCAGATGCCAGGTCGTGCTGAAAAATGAAATCTTCATCTCCATAAAGCTTTTCAGCAGATGGAAGCATGAAGTGCTCCAAAATCTCCTGATAGCTAGCTGCATTGACCCTGCCCTTGATAAACCACAGTGGACCAACACCAGCAGCTGACATGGCACCCCAGACCATCACTGACTGTGGGTACTTGACACTGGACTTCAGGCATTTTGGCATTTCCCTCTCCCCAGTCTTCCTCCAGACTCTGGCACCTTGATTTCCGAATGACATGCAAAATTTGCAACCTGTAGCCCATTTCCTGCACACGCCTGTACACGGTGGCTCTGGATGTTTCTACTCCAGACTCAGTCCACTGCTTCCGCAGGTCCCCCAAGGTCTGGAATCGGTCCTTCTCCACAATCTTCCTCAGGGCCCGGTCACCTCTTCTCGTTGTGCAGCGTTTTCTGCCACACTTTTTCCTTCCCACAGACTTCCCACTGAGGTTCCTTGATACAGCACTCTGGGAACAGCCTATTCGTTCAGAAATTTCTTTGTGTCTTAGCCTCTTGCTTGAAGGTGTCAATGATGGCCTTCTGGACAGCAGTCAGGTCGGCAGTCTTACCCATGATTGCGGTTTTGAGTAATGAACCAGGCTGGGAGTTTTTAAAAGCCTCAGGAATCTTTTGCAGGTGTTTAGAGTTAATTAGTTGATTCAGATGATTAGGTTAATAGCTCGTTTAGAGAACCTTTTCATGATATGCAAATTTTTTGAGATTTTGGGTTTTCATGAGTTTTCATGAGTTTTGTATGCCACAATCATCAATATTAAAACAATAAAAGGCTTGAACTACTTCAGTTGTGTGTAATGAATCTAAAATATATGAAAGTCTAATGTTTATCAGTACATTACAGAAAATAATGAACTTTATCACAATATGCAAATTTTTTGAGAAGGACCTGTATGTCCTACACTAATATAATACATTTATGTGTAGCAAAATATGCATTGTGTCTGGTGTTGGGCCGGAGCATGAACACTTAATTGTTGTTCTTAATTCTTTCGGCTTCTCCTGTCAAGGGGTCGCCACAGAGGACCACCCGATCCACACACAACTTGGCACAGGTTTCACACCGGATACTCTTTCTGACATAACCCATTTTGCCGGTCCCAAGCCCAGACACTGCAGCCAGGGCTCGCATTTGAGCATTGTGTGGGAACTGACCAAGGGCCCTCTGCATGGTAGGCAATAATCCTACCACTGAGCCACCAATGCCCAATAGGGTGACCACTCAATTTTTCTTTTTTTTTTATGGGTAAACCATTTTTTTTGACATAGTATGTCTCCTTATGTTAGAAAGTGTTGATGCTATACAAGTTAAAATTGTCATTATACACAATAAATCTTTTCACATCGAATTCACTCAAAAGCACATTAAAAACTAAGAATCCACTCCAAGACTAGATGTCTGTTTTATCGTTTGTTTGTTTTAGATTAACATAAACACTTGATAATATTTTATTGCCACGACAATAAAACAAAATATATATCTAATAACCAAATTGAAGATAACATGTAGCTAATTAGGGTTATTTATGAATTCTCTAGTAGTATTAGCTACTGTATTCATTATTTAATGTATAACTAAATACTGCTTTTTCAGTCCAGTGGAGCTACTCTAATCATATTGCACTAGAAAGTACATATTGCTCTCAAGTTTCCAGTGCTACAGTACATGGGTGGCATTAAGATTTTTCAAAACTAATACTAATACACCAAGGGGTGTATATAATGGTACTTGACGGTGACTATGTTTTAGTCCACTGTGAGCAGTACATGGCCTAAGCCCATCTCCCTTTTTCTCCCCACAGATAAATCTGGTCAAGAGAGGACAAACTTTATACCTAGGTGGGGTTATATACAAGAGTAAACAGTGATAGCAGTAATGTTACTGGTCAGATGAACAGATCATGATGTATAAACTATATCTATATATCTATATTATCATTGTCTCTAACAAAAATACATAATGTTAACTTTATCATACTTTCAGCAGTTTTGATCCCAGAACACTGAGTGAAATCTTCTATGTAGGATTTCTGGTTAATTTAAATATTTCATGCTCCTAACACACTATCAACATGCAGTCCTTACATTCGTATTCATTGTCTTTTGATTTACGGTGTCGTTTTATCTCACTGGTACTTGAGTGTGCAATTCCGAATTCCACAGAACTAAACTATTATCAAGGAAACAGACATAATAACTTTCATCATGATTTATTGGTTTACAATGTGCAATGTTTATCGCTTTATAGGTGCTAGTGTAAATATGTCCATTTGTCATTCCAAGTTCTTCAAAACTGCATGAGAAAGAGTGGTAACATGCTCTTGAATGATAAACTTAAACAAATTTAACTTCAAGTATCTTCACTTTAAGATGCATCTCATGTCATGGAGCAGAAAATATGTACATTCTGTTCATTTGATTTCTTTTATGAACTAATGAAATTTTAAACAATACAGATAACCATCACTATGAATTTACATTGCTTGAAACCAACTAAATTCATATGAAGTTTAATTCCTAATTTGTTTATTTATTTATTTATTTATTGTCATCATAATTGTGCCAACCCCTCACTGTGTTTGTTCTCAAGAAGGTCTCGTTAAAATGTCCCATTGGTGATGGCTTTCTATTTTCTCAAACCTCTCTTGCTCCGAGGTCCTTTGGTACTGAAAAACAGCAGACAGAAGAAAGTTATTTATTTTCTTTAAGAAGAGTATTGTCGCCCTATCATCCGGAGATCGCTGGTTCGAACCCCGGGTGATGCTGTTTTCCTCTCACAGCCGGAGGCATAGAGAGAGCTGATTGGCCGAGCTCTCTCAGGGGGAAGGGATGAGAGGTATTTGTGCTCCCACTTTAATCACGGCTCTACAGCCAATCAGGGGTCTGTGAGCTCTCACACGCGGAAGGAGCGGCTAGCGCTTTCCTCCGAGTGTGTTACTCCGCCCCTAATGGTGCGTGAGCAAGAAGTTTGAAAAAATGCGGTCGGCTGACATCATGCGGTTCGGAGGAAACACGTAATAGTCTTCGCCCTCCCGACTGAGTGGTAGCTTTAATGTGGGAGCCCCCTAGCGACGGGGAGGAATTGGCCACGATTAATTGGGGAGAAAATTGGAAAAACCCAAAAAATAATTTAAAAAAAGAAAAAAAAAGAAGAGCATTGTCCAGTTTTAAAAATGTTAGCCAGACAGAACTGGGTTTCCCCATTGTTGAGTCAGTAAAATAAATAATACAATTATTTCATATGTTTAATTATTTTAACACCTTATTGGTATCAAATTTCCCACTTATAAAATTGTTTAATATAAGCATATAAATGCTGTTTTTAAAGTGTAGTCTAATGGACATAGTACCCTGCAGTATGTACCATTTTGTATTTGTACAATTTGTGTAATAAAATATGATTGCAAAATGCATCAATTTAAAATACACATAAAGGATAAAGGTTATTATTGTTATTTACTGTAAAAAATGTCAAATAATTCCCAATTCTTGTAATCCTTGCCACACCATCCAGCACCAGAAAAAAAAAAAAAAAACGACTTCTGTCTGAGCTTTTAAAAAAATTAAATAAATATAAAAAGAAAAAAAGGAGGAAGAAGCAAGGTGCCGGCACCACACCCTTAACCTTTCACTACAAAATGAAGACTTCTGTCACTCTGTTTTCCCTTTCTCTGACTACCTCTGTCTGTCTCTGTCTCTCTCTCTCTCTATTTATCTATCTATCTCTCTCTCACGACACTCAGTCATCAACCTGCCTTGTGCCAGCCTGCCTACAACAGGCTCTAAGTTCTCTGGCATTTCTGATCTACCTCTGACACATATCCCAGAGAGGGAATAAATGCGACTGAGAGAGTTAATTTGATCCATGGGAGAGGCTTAAAGAAATGTTTTAATCCTCTTTGAAATGATAGATGGGATTTATACCGAGGTCATCCAACATGAAGCAGAAAATAAGCAGACCATAACAACAGGCAGAGGAGAAATGATTAGATGAGGGTAGAAAAGGTCATTCTGGATCTCATCCAAGACATTGTGCAAATTAGTGGTGACTACATGCATGCGTGTTATGTTTGCAAGCTGATGCGGATCTGCTAGGAGTCACGTATATTCGATATAAAGATAAACTCAATAAATAAATAAATACATACATACATACATACATACACTATATTTCCAAAAGTATTCGCTTGCCTGCCTTCATATACATATAACGTGAGTAACATGATGTTGTTGGTCCAGCCTTTGCTGCTATAACAGCTTCAACTCTTCTGGGAAGGCTTTCCACAAGGTTTAGGAGTGTGTTTATGGGAATTTTTGACCATCCATCCATCCATCCATCCAGAAGCGCATTTGTGAGGTCAGACACTGATGTTGGACATGAAGGCCTGACTCACAGTCTCCACTCAAAGGATGGTCAAAAATTCTCATAAACACACTCCTAAACCTTGTGGAAAGCCTTCCCAGAAGAGTTGAAGCTGTTAACATGTGGGCCAACATCATATTAAACCCTATGGATTAAGAATTGGATGTTACTCAAGTTCATATGCATGTGAAGGTACAGTAGGTGAGCAATACTTTTGGCAATATAGTGTAAATGCATAAATGCATAATCTTTATAGTGTTATCATCTAGCATGCCATTCTGTCCTCACGGGTCACGGCATGTTGTATACTGTATTATTTTATTACTACCCTTGTGCTACGGACACTGCCTGGGTGTCTAGTAGATTTAGAGAGCCTGATGTTTTGAATGCCAGTTCAGTTGTCTATTTTATAACACTTGGTTGTATAATTATACTGGCTGACTTCACACATGGCTTAGTGAGGCTTCTCAGCTGTCCTTCCTCCCTGTCTTTTCTTCGCAATTGTATCCACCCAGGTTAAATGTCTCTCACTGTGTTCCATGCAGTGTTGCTTTTTTGAAACACCTTTATTTAACACGGTGCTATTGTGTAGTAGATCCCACTCGGCCTGCTTCAGTGGTTGTGCTGTAATAAAAGTCAGCTGCTACTTCGCACTAAACATTTAGGAACCCTGCGAACTTGAAGAGACAGAAGAAGAGCCTCAAAACGTCCAGGGTCTTAACTGTAACTGCTACAAGTGGAAGTGAATGGCCTACTTTATTAAATGCGGACAAATCAGACCACTAGGTTAGATGCTTGGCAGATTAAAGATTGCTGAAAACACCATGTATCACGACTACTCACTTTTTCTGGTGGTCGCTGACCCTGTTTCTCAGAACAGTGACCTAGAGACAGAATCAGAGATATGACACCGAAACAGAGATAGGCGCATACTGTAGCCTCCAGACAAAGTATGTATGTCGCTTTTAAATATGTGGGAAGCAATCCAGTGTAGACCAGATATCCAGCACGGAGAACCATGTAGTCTTGCCAACTCTGGCCTAGGTATGAATACCACCGCTAGTGTGAGTTATGGTGTAACAGCTCTGTCAGCAGACGTTCTCACATAATGTCGCAAAAGGGGTTATAATTTCTGCCTTATGTAGCTAACACCTTCGTTGAGTGTTCCTTTCAGATTTGATTTGTTGCATTTTTTTTCACAGCGAATAGATTACCTCATATTTCTGACGTACATATTTGTATTGTAGTTCAAATTTCTCTGCCTCGAGTTGGTACATCCACTTCCAAAGTTCGTTGGCTTTCTCTCTGCAAGACATGAGACACGATAAACAGGGTGAACCAGTCTCTGAAATGAAGACAGAGTTCGGTTGTCTGCAGCCTTACAGCATTTATATATCCAAATATTTTTTTTGGATGCATTTTCCACATAATTGTGACTCATTTGTGCTGAAGGACACAGGGCTATGCAGTCCATGCAGTGTGGATCCTTTCTAGCAGCCCTGTACCTGAGCATCTCAGCATTCAGGTCTTCAACATTTAGTTCTTTACGTCTCTCACTAAGGACCTTTTTCTTCTTCTCCCTCTCTGTTTGTTTCCTCTGTCCTCCCCGCTTGTCAGTCTATGCAAACAGCAAGACAATAATCGGAATAAACCAAGTGAAAATCAGTAACATTTAAGAATCAGCAGATTCTCGAGCATTACCCTTTGGAATAAACTGGTGAACTGTAAGCTTCCCAGAACTTTCTTTTTCTTGGCATCATCATCAGCTTTTTTCTTCGCCTCTTCCTCCTCTTTCCGTGCCTTTTCTTCCTGAAGTATACACATCTCATTCATTTTCTGGAAACAACCTCTTTGAGTATTAAATGGACCTGAAGGGTTGACTCACCGCCAGCTTGATCTGACGCTCTCGCTCTTTTTCTGCACGGACTCTTTGCTCTGCTGCTCTTTCCGTCCGTCGTTTTTCCTCATTTTCAGAACAGAATTTAAGTGTCAATCAACATCAAAATATTTTAAACGCTCAAAAAAAAAAACTTCAAGTGGACAGTGTCTATAATATAATAATCAATGAAATTTATTTATTCATGCATTTTTTTTTTTTTATTATTATTTTTTTTTTTGTGTGTTATCATGATCAGGGTCACTGTGAATCCGAAACGCTGGGTGTGAGACGGGAACACACCCTGAATAAAGCACCAGTCCATCACAGGACATCATGAACACATACAGTCAAACTCTCAGTTACACCTAGGGGCAAGTAAGCATTGCCAATACAGCAACTGGCATGAGCTTTGGAGGTGGGAAGAAATCAGAGAACCTGGAGAAAACCTGCATAGACAAAGGGCGACAATCTGAAACTCCGCACCTACTTGAAAGCTTGTTGATGCTCATTTCAAATTATGATATTTTGTTCATGCATGTTTCATGATACTGTTTACTATTTGTATTTAAATGTTCATTAAAGATGCCGGAACTCATCATTGTGCCTTCTCAAATTACATCAAGTTACATTCTAGTGCATATAACACAATTCTTGTTCAGCTTGCTTTGTATTTATCCGTATTGTTCATGTGTTAAAAGAAAGAAAATTGTTTCTACAACTGAAATTTTAGTTTATCATCACATTACTGTTTTGTTAGTTTGGTTCTGCATCTTATTGTTTTTTTAATGTTCATAATTATTATGCTGCCTTCTCATTCATTCATTCATCTTCTATACCGCTTTATCCTGTATTTAGGGTCGCGGGGACCTGGAGCCTATCCCAGGAGACACCGGGCACGAGGCAGGGTACACCCTGGACAGTGTTCCAATATGCTGACTTCTCAGCCATGTAAAATCAATTTTGGATTAATGTGCATACACTGATTAAAAGAAAAAGAATAATGACCAAAGTGCAATAGAGTCCTAGAGATGTGAAGCAGAACCATGATCATCGATCACCAACCCCCCCCCCCCCTCTTTTTGTAACTCACCATTCTATTGGAAAGGGCGATTAATTCCTCCTCTTCTTTTTTGCGGCTCTCGAAATGTGCTTCAATCAGGGACTGGAGCTCTGTCAGGTCCTTCTCCATGCGCTTACGGTAAATGTCCTGCACATCCCAGACCAAAACATTCCTTTCTTGGTTTTACAGTAGTAATGTATTAGTTACAGTGGCATCTCTTCAAAATATGTAGTAACTCTTTTTATTATTATAATAATAATTCTTTATTCATTATTATTCAAACCTATTCATACATGGACTGAAACTGGCAATCAAATTATGATTAGAGAGAAAAAGATATTCAGTCATGCTTCAACCTGTACTCACATCAAAGTCAACCTTTTCCCCATCAGGTATTTTGGGAGGAACCATGGGTGGCAGAAAGGCTCTGAAAATGAAAGAATAACATTAAACACCCCGTTTTTTTTCCACCTAAACGATGTACTGTATAACATTTTAATATGTCTTTCCCACAGTTGCTCACTTGGGCTTTGGTTTTGCTTCTTCTGTATCAGCCAGTGATTATGAAGAAGAACGACAGAGAAAGAAAAGTCTGAGAACTACTTTAGGTTAAGCATAAAACATAAAAAAATCTAAATCATAATATTTATGATTTCCTGACCTTCCTCTCCTTGTTCCACACCTACACAAAGAGAAAAGCTTTAGGTAATATTTTCTTAAAAATATAAGAGGTCTAATCATAACCAGGCCAACAGAGACGTAATAAAATACTGATTAAGAATAAGGTGCTTACAAAATGAGAGTAACAGAAAGCAGTAGATGTTTCATCATTAAAGTTATACTCATGGACGAAATAAACAGTGCACATTTTAATTTCTTACACATTTTATTTCTGTCGAATGAATAAGAAAGTTTTGAATTTATACAAAAACCTGTTTATCCATCAGCACCAGAAATTCAAAACTCAAAACTCAAATTCAAAACCCTGTTGACAATGAGGTAGAGTCAAAATATGGCCTCCTCGCACACCCAGCATGTCCAGCTGCTGCCAAAAACTGTTGAAAAGTCCGAGGACTTATCGATTGTTATGCCGGAATACCAGCAGCACTAGCGGCAGCATGTTCTGTATGATTTCTCAAATGATTTCATCAAATTAGTCTGTCTTGTCTTGGCATTATCACTCCTGGCCTTCCAGACCTACGGCAATCAGCATTAGAACCAGTTGTTCGCAATTTGTTCCATAGTCTAGAAATCTGGCAACTCCAAAGTGTCTGGCAACGTCTGCTCGCGCTGCACCAAGTTAAATCATTCTCATGGCTAATCATTGTCTAAATAGGGCATGATGGTGTGACGCCAAAAAGCATGATCAGTAGTAGTTTTCCTTACTTTTGATACCAGGATATAATCACATGGCAAATTTCAAATATAGTGTGAGTTAGGATATCCATGTTAAAGTAACGTTCTAGTGAGCATGACAGTAATTTCACCTTACTTGTGTTCTTAATATGACGAGGCATATTAAAGTTTTCATAACAGATAATTTTTGTGTGTGTGAGTATATATATATATATATATATATATATATATATATATATATATATATATATATATATATATATAATTTTATAATTTTTTGTTTTTTTATCGTGCAACGTTTCTTTTGGCCATGAGAATGTTCTGACTGGGGAATAATATATATAGAGTCTGAAAAGCTTACTGTGCTGTCAGGAGCCATTAGACTCACACAAATAATAAATAATAAATGATAGATAGATAGATAGATAGATAGATAGATAGATAGATAGATAGATAGATAGATAGATAGATAGATAGATAGAATATTTTATATCTATTTAAAGTGCAGTTAGCCCTCATCCGCATTCATGCCTGTAATTGGCTGAAGTTGCTGTGATTGACATCTTGGACTTGTAGCCAAAGTGCAGCCATTTCCAAATATTTCTTTTCAAAAATAACATTTTGGCATGCAAAAGCTTCAAGAGAAATTTTGTGACAGATGAGAAAAAGTCAGATGGTGTAGAAATCTAAATCCTGCTGGACACAATTTTCAATAAAATACTTGACTCAAATGTCAAATTAAATAAAGCTAAAATGTTTTTGAAGCAAGTTAATATATTTTATTTAATATATTATCTTAATATATTTCTTCTATTTTTTTTATCAATAATGTATATCTCTTTAAATAAATATAGATAATATAAGGAAGACAGTCCCTGTTTAAAAGGAGATCCAGATGTGGTACCTGCTAGTAACTTCTAATTCACCTCTAAGCCACTGCTGGGGAACTGCTGTTTACTAACAGCTGTATTGGATGTATACAAAAACTTGGAGACAGGGATTAAAATGGCAATCATGTAGTTTGCTAAATGGTTTTCAGTTCTGTTTCATATGAAAAAATGTGACAGCAAGCAAAGTTCACATCCTACTGACCTATTACTTACTGACACTTATAATGGTCAATCGTAATGTTGAACAGACAATACTCTTTAATGTCTCTTCGTAAAAGCAAGCAATATCAAGTTGCATGATTGAGATAGGAGAGATAGATGACTGCAGACTACACATGCCTCAGTATGGAACAATAGCAATCCAACGTGTCTACACAGAGCGATAAATAGATAGAAAGAGAGAGACAGATGGAGAGAGAGAGAGAGATAGACAGACAGATAGAGAGATGAATAGAGAGAGATTGCGAGATTGTACATTATGCATATAATTAATTATATTGTATAGGTATTGGCCTTAATTCTGCCTTAAAACAATTTATAACAATTTATAACATTTCCAAGATTTTAGTTTTTTTAAAAACTCTTGAGACAGAATGATTCCTCCATTCTATCAGCAACACAGATTTTCTGCTCATCAGCCAGGTTGTGACCTGCACTGTGCATTCCATTTCAGTGGAATAATAATAAATTAGGAGCGCATTGTACCTTCGGAGATTTACAGTTTGTAGGTCTTAAGGTTTCTTTCTTTTTTTTTTTTTTTTTGTTTGTTTTAGTAAAGCCACCACATCATTAGCATTAGCTAAAGTGGCTCTACCTTCCTCCACCTCCTCCTCCTGTTCCTCTACCTCCTGATTCCCCTCCTCAATCTCCTCTGTGCAAAAAAAGCAGACAGCACAGTGAGATTGCAGCCATCCTTCACAGCCATAAAAATACAGCCAATTATGTTGCTGCATGCACACCCAACTAATGCCTACACATCTTGCACACACCCACACACAGCTCACCAAATCAACAATTAACCATAACGTAATGCAACAGTAGCAGACTCTCTCTCTCTCTCTCTCTCTCTCACACACACACACACACACACATTGACACAAAATCTTATTATTATTGTTCATCAAGATGCATGCAATGCATGCATGCAAAAGCTGAGTATTATTTGCTACATGCATCTTATAAATTGGGTCACATGACAATTTGTCCCAGATTGGAGACAAAGACCTGGAGTCTAGTCTGAAAGCCTTCTACCGCAGGAGAAAGAGAGCATTAGCACCAAGCTTGTCTACAGAGTATTGAAAGCAGGAGATGGAGTAAGATTAGCATTGTGGAGCTAACAACAGCACCTCTCTCTGGGGCCCTCAGATAGCTCGGCCTCGTTCTCTCAACACAAAGAAACCTTTCTCGCTAACCAGAGCAGAGCGATTACAACCGTGTGCCAGAAAGAAAAAAATGGCAACTTGATAGCTTAGTGACATTAACATAGTTTGTTGGGGGAAGTAGAAACAACTTTGAAAGAGCAAAGGCATTGGATTGTTTTGGAATTTAGGTTGAGTGGGAAATGTCTTTATTTATTACAGGAATTGTATAATTTCTTGCGACATAGGTACGATTGCTACAACATATTAAGCTTCACCACTCCTTATTCAGAAGCAACTCTGAGCTCAGAAATAGAAAGAGCGCTGAAGGAAAAAAAAAAACACACATCACGCGTTGTAACACAATGCTTCATTCCTGTGTGTTTGTTCCATTGCCAAAACCTGCAGCAATTCCTGACTGGGCTGAGCCGACATTGCCCAAACAAAACCACACCCATGCAAGCTGCTCAGTCTTTTCTAACAGACATTATGGAAAGTGTAGTCCACATGTGCTCCAGTGGGTGTGGTGCTCTATCACTGTTGTTGTCTGAAGGTCCTGTTGTGGCAGGATCATAAAACTGCCTGCCAGATTATTATCAATGCTTAGAGAAAACCAGTGAGATCACAAACAGATAAACAGTCCAAACCCTACGTTGGTGCTGCATAAGCTTTATTTTCAGGATATAGGAGGATTTATCATGTTGTATTCAATGTGTTCTGCTCTGATTGTTCTGCTCTGATAAAGATACAGTATATATAGTACTTGCACCATGTGATGTATTAGTAATATTGCAGTAGCCTCTTACCCTCACTCTCCCTGAAAATCAGAAACAAACGAAAGAATAATTATTTAGCTGCCACACACTATAGTAATGTCCATTATTGGTTATAATTAATAATCAACATTTATGCATCAGTACTTACTCATATTGAACTTCTTCTGTATCTGACATGTTTGTGCTAAGACCTGTTACATGTAAAAATAAACAGTTTGCTTTTATTCTCCTCATGTATTATTATTATTATTATCATCATCATCATCATCATCATCATTATTATTATTATAACATTTAAAAAAATATATTATTTTATATTTTTTTAACACATCAATGTCAATAACAACAACTGATTATCAGCAACATGGACTCTTTTATCCCATCATTAAAAAAAAAAAGATAATCCCTAAAATTATTTAAATGATACTTGATGAGCGAAAAGTCATATACATGTCTTCATAAATTTGACATATAACATTAATTATGAATAAAATAATAATAGTCTGATTTTACCTGCCTTTGTTTTCTGTAGATCTGGGGGATCCTTTATGAGGTTACAATACCCCTGTTTCAGTCTGAACCGTGAATCAAATCTGAACTGGTTTATAAACTGTCCTTGTATCACATGGCTAACTTTAGGGCTTTACATAGTTAGTAAAACACTCTGTAGTATGAGTGCACACATGCCTCAGTACGGAACAATAGCAATCCAATGTGTCTATTTATACAGCATATGCACAACTGGGCAGCAACGAACTAATCTGCCTAACATGGCTCTCTGTCTCAGCTCTGCTCTGAAGAGGGTTTAAAGGGGAAGATATGGCGTGTGGATGATTCGAAGCAAAAGTACATGTGGCTCGTGGGAGTTCAATCAGTTTTATCAGGGGAGGCTGAAAGATTGTGAGCTTAGGCCACATGGCTGCCTGACGCCATTCCAAAACCTCTGATCTGTCACGTCAAAAACAACGTTGCCAGATCACAGCTCAGAGTAGCCGCATAAAAAAGATGAGCATGTGTTTAGACCATAAAATAATTTTATTTCATTTACAGGCTGATTAAAATTGAAAAATGGCTGTCCTGATTCATAGTTGTTATAAAATGTATACTGTATATGAGAGAAGGGATTTTTTTTTGGAATTTGAAACAAACCGAATGTTTGCTTTATACTGTAGCATACATTTATACAGGACCTGCATTAACAAATGTACAGTATATACACATGCATAAACATATTGCTAGAGGATTAAGGTTGAAAGTTGAAACGTGTTATTTTTTCATTTTACGATGTGATTCATTATTTAGTTTCAGTCCGATGCACTGATGACCTGTCGGTTTTCGGGTTACCTCACAGCAAGAATGATGAGGGTTGGAGAATGCTCTATTCCCCCAGGTGAAGAGGTTCTAGTGACAGCTCCTTTGACACACACTAACAATGCAGTTAGTGAATCACTAATGTGGACTGATCTTATCTGCTGTATTTAGGTGTAAGAAGCAGCCCGTTTCTTTTGAATCTTTCATTTTTTCCAATGATAGCAAAATATTTTTTTTCTTTTTTAGCTGCTGATTCTTAAACTCCTACAAATTAATCTGCATAAATATTGAATTATAGTATATATAAACAAAAACCCACAAACAATTAAATAATTGGAATGCTCCTTTTGTGATATTTAACACGGTGCAGTTGGCCTGAATGAAAAGATTTAACTTTCCATCCTGAACAAACATCTCTTATCTAATGTAAACAAAAACGGATAAAAAAGAAATTATTGAAAGGCAGCCTGTGAAACCAGGAAGGTAATCGCTTCCAACATTATCTAGTTCACCCTGCTAAATATGATAATTTGTAACGAAGTTGTACTAGTTTTTGGTTCTTGCCAAATTCTTGGAAGAGCACTCCGTCTGGCCACCGCCTTGTTTGATCAGTCTACTCATATTTTAATGTTCAACCAATTTTCTAACCAATTCATTAGCTGATTTTGCATTCAGTTTTTCACACAGTAGCAGCAGAAAGCATCTGGACCAAGCCCACATAAAAATGCATGTTTTACCAGAGACTCACTAAATCATTGAGTAATAAACATATCCTGATACTCATTTACCAAGTCAATTTGTTCAGGTAGCCACTTCCTGAGAAAAGTAAACATTTTTTATTAACTTGGACCACATATAATGTCTTCCTGTACAAGCTTATAATAGAGTGAAATTAATGTCAATTACCATTTTGTCAATTATTAGGACGATGGAAGTACCTCTGCATGCACTCTTTATATTCCAGGTATTTGTCTATGAAGCGGGTAGGAGAAATTTTTTAATAATGTAATAATGTATAAATATGCCTTTATTGGTCACCTATACTTTACAGCACAGTGACATTCTTTTCTTCACATATCCCAGCTTGTAAGAAAGTTCAGAGGGTCATAGTGCACGGTCAGCCATGATAAACCAAACTCATTTTGGATATTGCACGCGAGTTTCTCCATTCAGGCCTTCAGCAAATTTCAAACACAGTGACCGCCGTGCTCCCAAACCTTGCAGCAGTGGTTTGGCATTGGGACACATCCATAAAGTTGGTTATGTAACATTACAACAGGAAATTATGTCTACAATAGAGATAGTTTGAAATTCAGAGGATGTCCCTGAGTAAAGTATATAAAGTACATTGAAACTGGGGCAGCTGCAACAAATGCCAACAAACGCCCACAAATAAATGGCATGCACTGTTTGATTTCAGTTTTTTTTTAATATGTTAAATTAGCCATTCTGATTTTTTCTTTGCATTTGTTACCTTACCTGTTTCCTCCAATTCCTATTACTATTTTGGAGTTCTCCCTGGGGTTTGCTTATTTTGGGGATTTGGTTATGTTTTTATGCTTATTTTGGGGATTTGGTTATGTTTGCTTCTGCTGTGTTTGACCTTGCACTGTTTTGGATTTGATTCAGAATTTTGACCATTTCTGACAATTGCATTAACAAACTGCACATGGATCCCGCAAATGTGCGATGCAAGTGTTACAGAAGGAATAAAATGGATGCAATAATGAAAGTATGAACATGAGTGAAAGTTGGCTCGTCTAGTTCTGAAAGGTTTTGGAAAGAGGAAAGATCAACCGCTACTAGAACACACATTCAAAACTGAAGCACGTTCAGCAAGAAAACACATTTACTAACATTATAACAGCACATTGTCTCATTAATAACTGCTTCTACAGTAAGTCATTCTGAATTACCTTTAAGTTGCTGGTGTTGTGTTTCAATCATTCATTACTGATAGTTAACGTGAGCCTGAGCTTTCACCAGTGTGCTGACAAGTTTATGACTCACCTTACCAAGGCAAAACAAACTAGGGTACAAAGCAAACTAGCTTCTAACACAGGGCTTAACCGCACATCCCTGTCTAAGAGTGTGTGGAACAAGAGATCATACATAGCACACTATCTTTTTTTATGTGAGGCTATTCTCAAGTGAACTAAGTAGCGACATACCTATATACTGTAGATTTCTTCTAGCTACATAGTACAAGAAAGTAAAACTACTTTCACTCCTGGGTAAGACGCACCCATATCTATGGTAAAATGTTGCACTGATGGAATTTATTTGCACTAAATAATATATTTTTTATATATACACTATATTCTTAAGAAGCAAGGGAATAACATATACTGGTAAATATAGATTGTTACTTAAGCCTACTACTTTGCAAGCAAAGATTATTAATTACTGTACTGTATTTCTATAATTTTAGAAGAATGTTTACGGTTAAGTTTTTTTTTCAAGGTGTTATGCTAATACTGCATGGAAAGTAATGATGAAAATGTTTCGTACCTGTGCTTTACTCTGATTATAATCTGTGTGTGGGGGGGGGGGGGGGGGGAAGCTACAACAATGGTAAATAATGGGCAATTTATCTTAAAAGTAAGTTGCCTACTCTGTCATGTCATTACCTGTTAAATAATTAGACAAATAAAGTCTTCTCTTTCCTTTGGCGGTTTAGACAAAGGCAATCAGACCCCACCACAACTGCTTAAGTGCTAAATGACTGAACCACAAGATAGGAATGCATTGAAAAATGCAGCAAGTAAAAAATGAACATAAAGTAGTTAGCCATATGATCTTAGAGGGAAACAATGACATTTTTCTGTTTTTCCTTCTGGGGGAAACTTTAACATTTTAACCCTTTACTAATGCTCCAGGGGAGAATTTTTCTTTTGCAAATGGTTCGTTTAGATTGTCAGAACCATTATCTGTACAAAGATAATTGGAGAGAATTATCTCTTGTGGAGAGGAGATTTTATCCTGTGAATGTGTCATGTTTAATTGGTATTCTAATGAATAGTTTTTACTTTACGATATAGAGCACAAAATGCTGAACAAGTACATTATGCTAAATGTTTAGCCATCATGACAAGCAAGATAACTGTAGGCTGTATGTAAAGTTGAAGGAATGCTGATCGTGATATCCCCACTCTAAGACACATACTAAACATGCTCATTAACTTGACTAGTTGCTTCAGGTGTCTTCAAACAGGAAAATCGTGAAACTATAATGCATTCAACTATGTAAATTATTATGTGTTTTATATATACACATAAAAAATGCTTTACTATAATGCAAAGCATGCTGCTAAAAGGATGTTGGATTTTTATTAACGTGATTATGCATATTATTGCATGTAACCTTGTATAAAGTTTATATGTAAAATGTTTTTTAACATTTTTGAAATGTTTTTAAAAAGTGCATTATATTTCTTCTTCTTCTTCTCTCTATTACTACTTTAAAAAGTAAGCCATTACTATGTAAAACAAGTAACAAATTTGAAATTTATTGTATTGTTAAATATTAGCTTTGCAGATTTTTTTTTGTAATAAATCACTAATTGTAAATCACTGTTTCTGTTAAGATCACTTTGGTGAATGTTGATTAAAACAATGTTGACAACAATAATATTAATAATAAGGTGCAAGGCATAGCAAATTATTATTATTTTTTTTCAAAGATTAAAAATTCCCCTGCTCTGATTTTTCAACGTCTTTAGATGGAACAATTCAAAATTCTCAGCATAATTATTCACTGAGGTAATTGCCATACCTTTCAAACTGCCTTTCAAAACACCTTTCGAACAACTATTGTGTGTTTCATTGTGAAAGGGCGTGTCTCCTGCATTTCATCAGATTGTTGAGCGTGACTGTTTGTCTCCAGTGCCACCTACTGTAGCCTCATGCTGTAGAAGCAGCATGTGAGCTCAACATTTCTCCCCATTCTAGCAAGTCTGATCAATTGCTTTGGATGCGTGAGGCGAAAACTGTAAACAACGTGTACAGGCTTGTGGGGATTCATTGGCTGATAATGTCTTGGCTTAATCTCTTTGCTTAAACATGTAATTAAAGTGGTAATGCAAGCACAGGGCTATAGTATTTTATTGAGCTTCAGTAACCGCTTTCTCCTGGTTAGGATGAGAATACACTATTGTAACACACAGTGCACATAGACATTTACACCTGGGGCAGGGTAGAGTAGCCAATCCACATACCGGTATGTCTTTGGAAGGTCAGAGGAAAGCAGAGTACACACAGTAACCTGAGATCAGAATCAAACCAAAGATCCTGGATGCAACTCTACCTCCTGCACCACCATGCTGTCTGGGCTGGGCATTTATTCAGCAAGCTTTAACCTTATTATCCTTTTCAGATTTCTTGATGTCAGCAATATTTAAAAATACACTGTAAATATAAGTATAAATTTTGAAGTTTTCAATATTTTCTAAATAACTTTTATCAGGTAAGGCAGAACAGAAATGCATCTCTGAATTAAAATGACCATACCTAATACTTAATGCCTGACATTTATTCAGAAGCTTTAAAAAAAAAAAAAAAAAAAAAAGGAGAGGAAAAAAAATCTTATGCCATAATGACTTCCCGCTTCCAGTCCTAAACAAACATAATATTGCTAATGTTAGGACAAGAACTTTCTGGCTTATTCTATAAATGTTGTTTTAGTAGCATGCTTTGAATCACATGTTTAGTTTGTTGCTTGTCGTACGTCAAACATTTCCTAGAAAGTAATTGTTTGAACATAATGCCTTAAGTGTAGTGTTGTATTGTGCTTTTGATGTAATGTTAAATGTGTTACCCATTTTCTTGTTTTGATGTGCCTGCTGATGTTTTTGAAAGGTTTTAGTCATAAATATATGCATATCAGAACTACAAGGCAATTTTGAAATGAAGTATGAATGAGCTGTGAGCTGCTACTGTATATTATTTCTTACCCACCAGACGCTACAATATGAAACAAGTATGAACCTGTTTATTTAGCCTATAAAGTAGCTCTCATTTGATTTAAATAATCTTTAGAGCCGCACCAACCATTTTAATCATTCAGCACATGACAAAGGAGGCTTTGTTATTGTTCAAAAAGGATAGAGTGCACACACAACAAGAAAAACACATGAAGGAGGCTTATAGAAATGTAATATATTTTCTGAGAATGTCACTATTAAAACATCATATTCCTATGATTTGACAATTGTTGTTGTTCTGACTGAAAAAGATTTTTTCTGACATATAATCTAATAGCACTTTATGTTACTTAGTCACTGAGAATACATAAACATTCAATTAGACAAGGTACATGCAATAAATGCTATACGCAGTATGTATAACAATAACATATAATGAAGATGTCAGCATTGCCACATCGATACTCTGAATTGATTCCATATCCTGTGTAAAAGAAAAAAAACATTGTGTGGATTACTAAATGAGGCAGTCCAAAAACAACAAAAGTCCTTAATAAAGTCAGTAATATAAAAACTGATTCCAAATTTAATTAAGAAACAAAGAGAAGGGTATCAAATAGTCAGTAAAATTAACAAATTATGTTATTTTATTCTTTCATTCATTATTTACTGTCCCTTTTTATTTTTCACCTTCCCACTTTTCCCATTTCATTGACTCCAGTACATGTTTCATCTTGTATCCATGTACTGTACTATTGTGCTCACCCAACATTTATACTGTAAACTCTTTTCTCCTTATATGACAATAAGAGGGTGTGTCGAAAAATCTCTATGTGTTAAACTGGTCCCGGTATTTTGGGCTTAATATCAGTGCATAATGCAAGAGTGATCAAGTGCTAAAAAAAGATTTAGCTTTAATTCAAGGAGTTTCATGAAAATATTGCATTTTTTAAAAATAAATCACATACTTTTATATTCTCTTCATTTCCACAGGCTCAAAACTAGACAAACTAACATAATTATGAATAAAAGAACACTAATACTTTTTACTGGAATGACTGTCTGAAATCTGGAACCTATAAACATCACCAAATACAGAGTTTCCTGTCTTGCTTTGCCAGACTTTTAATGCAGCCTTCTTCAGTTGCCGCCAGCCTGTGAGGCTTTCTGCCTTACGTTTTGCCTACAATAAGGGAAAAACTGTTCAAGTGGGTTGAGGTCAGTTGACTGATTGGTTATTTAAGAACAGTCGATTTCTTTGCCTTAAGACGCTCTTGGCTTGTGTTCACATTGTGTTTTGCATCCATCTATACTGTGAAGTTCCTTCATAATAGTTTGCAGCACTTTAATGAACCTGAGCAGAAAGATTTCTACATACATCAGAATTCATTCTGCTATTTCTATCAGCAGTCACATCACTATGTTTACAGATAATATGGTATAATTTGCATCATAAACTACCTTTCCTTTCCCACAGCCCTTTGTCTCCCCATCATTCTGGCAGAAGTTAAAATTGGTTTCTTCTTTCCAAGGAATCATGTTTTTTAAGCAAAGTCTAATCTGTTTTTCAGTGTTGCAGTGTTTGCATCTGTCTTTGTATTTAATTACATGATGGATTTCTCTTGGACATGAATTCTGAGATCACCAATTTTGGATGTTTTCCAAAGCCTTCCAGACCTTTTGGTGTTGCTGAGCTCACCGTTGCATTCCTTCTTTTAAAGAATGTAAGAAATTGTTGATTTGGCTGCTCTTGTGGTAGCAGTTTATGTTCAACTCCATCAGAAACCAGGAGGCTAACTTTTTATTTCCCAAATTTGTCATTAAATGAAATGACCACAGCTAGTCATCAAACTGCTTATCAGTCAAATTTCCAATTAGTTTCGAGCCTTTGCAAATAGTGTGAATTTATATGCAAGACTTTAGGTAACATTTTTAGTTAAAATAAAATGTCTACACTTACATCTTGATTGCTTCCAAAGTATTACTATCCAAATATTTATTGGCTCAACTGTACATTTGCACTGCACTAATTTCAAGTACAAAACAAATTGTACTTGTTCTTGTTAAATATTTATTTTATTATTTGTAGTGATTTTTAAAATATATTTATAGTTAATTATTTTGACTATGGTGATTTAGTACTTATAATGTGCTTCATGGAGAATACTTAATTTTGACCTTTAATATTTGACCTTTGACAACTTTGTCTTACTTACAGTTTGCAATACTGTGTTTGCTTTCTATGTGATTCATTAGCTTGTGTTCTTCTCATTTGGGTCTAGTGCATGCAGTGGATCTCAACGTGGGGGGGGGGGCGGGAAGATCGGAAGAGGGGCGCAAATGCATTATTTGGGCACTGGGTGTATTTTATTGCATTTCACCTTTCAGGTAGAATACACATGGAAAAATGGAAAATCCCTGCTTGATTTGGAAGAAAACGTGCTCAGCTTTGGGTGAAAAAATGCGCTCCTTTCTCTCTGCATTTAATATCCTTATTACATCATTATTATTATTATTATTATTATTATTATTGAATATCCTCAGTTATCTGACGCTGCCGTAAAATTACTTCTTCCATTCGCCCTAGCTTATCTGTGCGAGGCCGGGTTTTCAAAATTGACGGCTTTGAAAACAAAGTACCGATATCCGCTCCAGGTGGAAGATGACCTGAGGCTTGCGCTGTCCAACACTGAACCGCGAATTGCGCTTCTTTGTAAAAATAAGCAAGCACTGGTGTCCCACTGATTTCTTTAACGGCACCGACGCACCCTGCGTCCCAATTCGTATAACATCTGCCTGTATATTATTTAGGGCGGATAGTATGTGAATGCTTGTAGAATGCAACAAACGAATTAAATGCAGCATACTTCACACTTAAAATAATATTTACACGTTATTTATCGTTTACTCGTTACACCTGATACTACTTTAAGTTCCCTTGTTCAAAATAGTTACAATAGTTAAATTTTTGATAGCATGTTCCATAACTGTCTAGCCATCTGTCATTGTATATAGTTGTATAAAACTCATAAATGTTATTTTAAAAATCATAAAAGTTAAGTATAAAAAAATACAAAAAGTAATATAAAACTATCTATTTGTCTGTCTATCAAAGGATTTATAAGGTGTGTGTATGGGGTGGGATGGGCGGAGGCACATGATAGGGGAGGTTTGGGGGGGCTTTAGTTCCAAAAGGATGAGAACCTCTGGTCTAGTGTATTGCTGCTTTTGTAAGCCCACATCTGATCAGTGTCATTTGTTTTATTTATGGTGCAATTATCTTGTGGTGTCTATTAGAAAGTCCCAAGGCTGGGTGATCACTCACTTGATCACTGAACAGGCCCCTTGGCAGCATCGAACATTTTCTTGCGACCTTCCATTCCAGACATGGCCTCCACGTTTTTTCTCCAGTCACTAACCTCTACTGTTTTTTCCTGCAGGATAAATATAGACATGGATATCAGTTTGCTTTTTATACAATTTTTGTTTAAGATGCATAGAAGTCCTCAGATCACTTCCCCACCTTCTCTGTGTCCTCTTTCTTGACGGATTTGAGGTTTGCTCTCAGATCTAATGACACCTTGTGTTTGGAGCCCAAGAGAGAACGCAGGATGGCATCTGCTGACACTCTCACTCTTCTCAGATTGGGCCTTTTAAACTTCCCTCTCAAGTCTAAGACCTTAATGTTTAGATCTTTTATCTGCATAAAGAAGGCCACTGTGATTTTCAGCCAGGATCATGTAAATAGTTTTTTGCTCATTTTCTCTTAAAACATGCATGCAGAAGAGTTTTAACCTCTCTGTTGTTATGCAGCACTTTTGCTTCGATATCATAACGCTCTTCATCCACCACGTCTATCTTGGCATGAAGTTCTTGACACAATTCCTGTCGGTGGTGGGGAAAATACATCACATACTCATTAGCTTTACAATGCATGCTTCTGGAATTCTCAGAAGCAGTAATTGGCGTAAAATAGTGGATCTAATTATATGGATTCGGCTGTTTAAATCCATTTAATGCTTGATCTTGTATGTTTGTGTGGATGTGTAAAGGCATACCTGAAGCTCTGCAAGAGACATTCCACCAGTCTGTAGAGGAGGGGCTTTCTCTTCCAGATACAGCTCCTTCTCCTCCTCTATATCCATCGCCTCCTGCTCTAGCATCTCTTTAGCTTTAGCAACCATCATGCTCTGCACCCAAAGACAAACATGGACAACACAACAGAGTCCATGTTTTTCACATTGAATAAGCTTGGTAAGTGATTTAATACATCTGTGATCATTATGTTTCTCTGAAGTCTAATGCACATACATACCTTTAGCATTAGCTTCCGTGAGGCTGAAATCTTTGACTTTTTCTGTGGGATATTAAACAATTTGCAATTGTGGGATAAATCCAAATCTCAGAGCTGGTTCAATCAAATCAGTTCAAGAATATGTGCAAGAATATTCTACCATGATACATTAGCGCAACCAAAGTGATTTAACAGTGGGAAAATGTAAATGTGGGGGAAAAAATCTGTTGTTATTTTTCAATATTATATTGCTATTTTATTCTTAAAGCAGTGTCTATTTCATAGTTTGCTTACAAACCTCTGTTTACACAAAAACACAAATAATGTACATCACTCACCTCTTGCCTGCAAAGTTGGGAAAAATAATCATTAAATAGTAATTAATGTAAATAAAAAAAATATTATTTTTATAAAATAATAATTTTTTTACAAATAAAACACTAATCTCAAATCAGTTTTCTGCGATATAAAAAGTACTTTTTTATTAAATTTTTTACAATTATTTAAAGCGGTTTGAGGAGCTTATTTAAACTAAAATAGACACAAGAAAATAGGATGGAACGTAAAAAAAGGAACACGACTCACTCAGGCATCTTTATAATGTGGATTCAACCTAGAGGACAAAAATAAAAGCTTTTGTTACTAAAGCTCAGCACCATGGGGAGAATTAAGTGCTTTAGCCATTGAGACCAGGAGGGAAGAGGTCACGTTTCAGCATCGAGCATTACTGAGGCGACACAGACTAACAAGCACCGTCTGAAAGATTGGTTTGAATTTAAACAAATGATCTTTAATAAATTTGATTAGCACTCACTTATGCAAATGAAAGAATACTAAGAAAATAAAACAGTTCTTATTTATTCTAGTATATTGTGTGGAAGCACTACTTTGAATATCAAAACATTTTATTAGAAAAAGCCAGTAACGTGATGAAAACTTGATCAAATGATCATAATTTTTTTTTTTACCTAAAACTCAACACATGTTTATGTAATTTCAAAATAATTATTAAATATTAGTTTATCAAAGATTTAAACTGCTTTAAGCTCAGTATGAACCTGAATAATCATTAAATTACTTTGCAATTTTGTATCTATGGTATGATAACTTTGCCCACACACTCTCTAAAAAGAAAGTGTAGGCTGACACACACCATGTACGGGGATAATGGCATGCCAGCTATTTCAGATAACAATTCAGCTTTCTCCTGCTGATTTCCACCAGCGCTGTGCCGTAAATAGACCTGCATCAGGCCTTTTAAAGAGCTTCATGTCTTCCGTGGCTTTTACAGAAACTAACATTTTGAACAAATGACATTAACATGCTAATTATACACTTGTATATAATCAATTTTGTGAATTTTATTTATTTTCCCAAAAAATATTTCAATGGTGACTGGTGTGTCAGTTTAAGCTCTTGTCCAGCCTTCTTGTACGTTGGAAAATATTATCATTCGAATTTTATCCAATCAAATATTATGTACAATCAATAATTTGGAGTTTAATTTTCATAAGCTAGATTACTATAAAACAAGGCTGCTTGATTCCAAATCACACAGTAGGTTTTTAGGTTTATTTTTATTCATTCAATCTTTTTTTAAAAATAAACAGCTAAAGTATCGGTCTTACCTCAAACACGGAGAAGGATGAAGGCATGCACCACAAAATGATGCTCAGGAACAATATCTCCTTCTTTTAAGCCAACCTCTTATTGTTCTTGCCTTGCTTCTTACTGGAAGATATTAATAGAAACACACACACACACACACACACACACACACACACACACACACACACACACACACACACACACACACACACACACAGCTCTTATCCACCACTTGTGCTTCTAACTTTGCTTCTGGAGTTGGTCAACGATGACCAACACCTCCACTATCACTCTGTATGTGTGTACACTATCACTCTGTCTATCACTGACTTTGGCTCAACTAACCATAGTTTACTTAAATCAGAGGAACAATTACAAAGCTATATGTATATCATCATATCAGCATATATATATATATATATATATATATATATATATATATATATATATATATATATATATATATCAGTATATGTATATCAGCATTTAGTTTGTATTTTAATAATGTTCTACTCATATCAATAAGCCTGGTACTGGATGAATGAGAACCTAAATTAAAAGATTACTTTCTTCAGCATACATCAGTCTTATATTTAGTGTTTGGCATTAAATGCATACAGGGTGCTGCTAAATAACCAGATATGATAACTGAATGCCTTATTGAAACTAGCTATATATTTTTATATAATGAGTGAGGAAGGGAATTTCAATGAGGGTCATTTAATTGGTTTGGACTTCTTTTTTTTATTATTAAGGATTATGAACATATTATGATAATAGTTTAATTAATAAATAATGCTAGCTTGCTTTCATAAATGCCGTGTTTGCACAGATATTGGGCTTTATATTGGCAATATAGCCATCTTACTGCACCATCTTACTGACATTTACTGTTCATTTAAAACAGTGTTTGTAGTGCCATTGTTTGTAGGGCTTTCAGAAGATTGATAGACATACAGGTGCCACATCAAATGCAATTTTAAAAACATGAGCGAACGTACGTTGAGGCATATCCTTCAGTCCACAAATGCCTAGTGAAAACCCATTTATAAACAATGGTCAGTCCACTTTTCTGCTATACCAGCCTCCACTCTTCTCAGAAGGCCTTCCACTAGGTTTTGTAGCATGACTTTGGAGATTTACTACCTCAACCACAAGAGAATGAATGAGGTCAGGCCTGGTTCACAATTGGCATTCCAGTCCATCCAAAAGGTAGTGTCAGTTCAAGCTCCTTGCTTTTGTTTTTAACAGGACAGACAGAACCAACAAACATGTCTTTATAGACCTTGATTTACACACAGGGGCATAGTCATGCCGGAACAGGTTTGGTCCAGACCCCTGCATTCCATTGAAGGGAAATCTTAATGAGTGTACAAAACTACCTTACATAATTGTGTAATTTCAGTTTCAAGGCAACAGATTGGGGAAATAGCAAGTAGGCAAATAGTGTTGGAATGGCATGTTGTCACAGTGTCACTTTTCACATTTTCACATGCACTTTATGTTGTCTCCTTTGTATAAAAACGTAGATAGTTTTCTGTCAACTTAAAATGTCAACCTGTGTCAGCTAGACAGTTAATTAGGTTTCTTAGGTACTGTAACTAGTTATTTTTTGTTAATTTATGCTGTTAATTTATGTTGTATGTTGCACCTTGGTCTCGGAGAAATGTTATTTCGTTTCACTGCGTACTATTGTACTGTATATAGTTGAAGTGTCAATAAAAGCCTACTTGACTTGACTTGGGAAGATCCACAATAAAAATCTGATGGTCATGTGTCCTCAAACTTTGCCATATCTGATGGCATATTTAAAAAAAAATATATATTTTTTTTTAATGCATATAAATGTTTATGTATGTTTACTGTATGTTACAATGTTGCCATTCCACTCTAATCATGCTGTTGATACACTTTAATCTATTCACATACTAGCAGGCAGCACAGCATCCCATGTGTTAGGAGTGAAATATTTGCTAATAATGTTTACAATTGTACTTAAATCTGCAAACATTTTACATCTAATATCAATATATAAATAAAATCATGATGGTTAGTTATCAAGGTAATATTGTATTGTTTAATGATTCCAATTCCTACTTAGGGCCTAATCATATGAAAAATAAAGGTAAGGAAAATCTTTGCCAATTATCACAGAACCTTTTCATCCTGGATCTGCAAGAACATACTGCTTATGTATGAGGACTTTTACCCTGTAGAAAAATCAGTATGTGCTTCCAGATGCACAATTCCATGACACAAGAATTCATGGAGAGAAGTCTCCATGTGGGTTTGCAATGAAGTAGTTTTCTAGAGGATGATTTGTGAAGTTGCATAATAACAATAATAATAATAATAATACAATTCCCCATGTATGGAGACTTTTGTAACACCCTCTACAAGCCATTGTTGGATTTAGTGGGGTAAAATGGTTAGAAATCCCATCAGCACAACTCCCCCTCCCCAACCTGTCTAACCAACTAAATGCAATCATGCGGAGCATTTGCCTCATGATCCTAATAGCTAAAAAGCTGGATAATACTCATTTAAATCGCTCTATGAAAAAAAAACAAAGGTTACAAATACCATATCTAGGAGTTGAGCATGGCTTGGCTTATCAAGTCTCTAAAGCCATGTGTACCACCGAGACGCTTAATGACCATCATTAGAGATAAGCTTCATCTTTGTGTGTCTCCCCATCCCAACCTACTGCCCCATAACACTGCTTTTGATTAAAATATTAACTGCAGACAGCTCAAATGTCTGTATCTTGATGACAGGAATGTAATACTGTTCATACAACAGTGTGGCTAAACATAGTGCAGCATACCAGCTGATGCTGCCACTCGTGTCTGTGTGGATAATATGTGTATGCTAGGAGACATATGAATGTTTAACTTTGATTGATTTCAATCACTGAACTCAACTTGCCCTATATCCCATAGGATACGTCATATCTAGAATGACTATTTGTTTGTAACAGGTTTCAATGTTGTCACTATACTCAGATATCTGTGCCCTTGTTAACAAGCCTCTGGAGTAGCAGGGTAGCAGTGTAGGCTTTGTGTTTCCTCTATGATAAACCTACAAAGATTATCTAGAAGATTGTCAGTTCATATAACATCACTTTTGGCCACTGCACCCGGCAGTTAATCTTTCAGAGGGTAATGGAAGCTCAGGAGACTCCAGAAACACTCAGCTGTGTTAAACACCTGTTAGGTTTCCTGACAAGACCTTATCCATTGCATGCTGTTGGCAATACACCTTTTGGCCTAGATGTTACCCTGGATATTTACTGTATGACAGTTGGGTTGTTTTTCATCATACCACAGTCCTTGTGTGCTAATAAGTCTTGTGATACTAAGTCTTGACTGCTGAAGTTATTTACAGGGTTATTAAACAAACCTTGCATTTTTAATGATATATCTTTTTATAGTATGACATAGCCATTCCATGCTAATGCTTCTTGTAAATTTCAGGCCTCCAGACATTCGGTTTGCGTGTACAGTATATGGATGTTCACACACACTGTCTTGTACCTGATCCAGCCAGCTAACTCTCCCTGGTAAATCCCAAATGGAAACAGTTGTGCTTTGGCATGCCTTTATTTCTAAAGGGTAAAATGCATTTATTTTTAGCTTGAAACCCCTCATTATAGTTTAGCAAGGTCACCGAACAGTTAATAAGCACTTAGAATAAACAGAATGCTAATCATTCTTTTGGGTTGTTCATATGAGGACACTTTGATTTGAAAATGTTAATTCCCTTCCCGTAACCTCCCAACCCCCACCTCAAATGAAACGTTAGGAAAAAAAAAAAACTTTATAGACGTTTATAGACTTTATAGAAATCTGCATTATCCTTGTAAAATTGCATGATATTGTGATTTAATAAACTAACACCACCACACCAGATACTGACTTGATTTTGTTTATGTATAAGTATTTAAATGCCAGCCAGAAGTGCCATGATCACTGAGTTGTACCCATAAGGACCCCCTCTAGTGGCAAAGCACTCTCTACTTTTCCCCCACTCAACACTGTGATGTTTTTGCTTTTACAAAAAAAAAAGGCAATTTTGCTAATAAGTCCTGTATTTCTGTTGTATATTTAAAGACTTTTACTAAAGTTTGGAGAATTTCATTCATTCATTCATTCATTCATTCATCTTCGATACCGCTTTATCCTGTATTAGGGTCGCGGGGACCTGGAGCCTATCCCAGGAGACTCTGGGCACAAGGCAGGGTACACCCTGGACAGCGTGCCAATCCATCGCAGAGCAGGAGAATTTCATGCTATTTCAAATTAGCACAACCCGTCACTCATAATCTCTCAGTCATGCATTCCATAATTCACTCAGCCAGCTGTGTATCTGTGGTTTCATGGCAGGGTGCAGACAGCCTCAGAGACATAGTCCCCCATTGTTCATTAACAACACTCGCTGCTTTTTAATGTGTCAATGATGTCAGAAGTAAACAATCAGGTCATCTGCACATGTCTAACATGTCATCTTGTGTAGGAAGGTTATAACAGTCTATAGACATCTTTTTAATATAACCACAACCGTTATTACTCTCCTCACTATTAGGGATGTAACATTTTCAGTTAGTTTCATATATAAAGAACAAAAAGAATTTCCAATTGTATAATGTGTAATGTGTTTTCATGCATTATATGGCACAGTGCATTAATATGTTTTAAACCACTAATGTGGCTCACTGCTGACTCGGTGGAACAAGCAAGCAATATTTACTTAGAATCCTTAATAAATTAGCTTTTTTGAAGCAGTTTTAAAAGATCATTTACCTCCCATGATTTTTATGATTCACTACGAACATTAGAAATAAAACAGTATGAAAATTTCATCTGTTTGATAAATCCATCATTGGAATATATATCCATGCTGCTTTTGGAATTTGGTCCATGGAAAAATAATGTTCTTTTAATGAATAGTTGAATGTTTAAAAGCATTTCCATGTGCAAATTGCAAGCACGTGGGACGGGTAGGTGAAGTACGCAGAACTCAAAGCAGAGAGCTGGAGAAGATCCTCTTGATCTTGTGTACTGCTTTCCTACTGGGCATGGGCTAGAGCTCCTGCCCCCTGGCCGAACCCAAAACCCTTTGGACCAAAGTTTTTAGCATAGCAACCTGTAGATCCAAAGCAATGACAAAATTATACAAGTAAAATCCTCAGGATAATCCCTGACCTGCCAACCCCAAAGAGGAATAATGCATAGTCCTGCCAGGCTGGGGATGCGAACAGTTGGGTAGTTACTAGGGATGTTAACTACGTATGTGTGTAATGTTAGCTAAGTCACGGATACACTGAGAGATATTTGAAATATCAAAATACTGTAAATGCTAATGTTCTTCTTGTTCTATCCCATCTATGCTATGTAAACAGCATGGTTATTAACATCGTAAACACTAATGTACTCCAAGGGTAAGATTATGAAATGCTGGAATATTTGATATACAGTACTAATGTATTATAACGCCTCATTGGTTACCAGATTCTCACCTTTGCAGTAGATTTCTCCATCCTTATCTGCTAGTGTGGTGGACTCAAGGCTCTTTCCACATTTTGCACACCTGAAGCAGGTCTTATGCCATGACTAAAAGCAAAAGAAAAATCTTCACTTTGCATAATTTGCCAAATATTAATTCTTGTCCACTGAATGGTTGTAACATGGTATATTATTAATGTATGTTTATACACACACAGGGTACAGGAGAGACGTCACTTACATTTCCACCTCCCACCACTTTCTCTGCTGCATAAACAGCTTTGCCACAGCGAGGGCACACATCCGAGCTGCCAAATTTCTGTGCAAACTTAGAGGCATTGGGATTGTTGGTAGGTTGATGTGGTGCTTGTCTGGGTGGGAAATATGTATCTTTTAGTAAGTATTTAAATCGAATTGATCTTGTCATGTTAATATAAAGACATGTTTGTTCATTTAAGACCCACTTTTAACTTAATGAACTTCCACTTACTCCACAGGTTTGATCCCCAGTCCTTCACCAGTGTCCATACTCAAGGTTCCAGCACCGCCACCAAAACCGTAGCCTTTTGGCCCATATTTTTTGCCGTAGCACGATTTGCAGTAGATCTCATCCACGTGTACAGCCACTGTGGTGCTGTCCAAATTCTTCTTGCACACCACTGGATAGAAAGAAACCGGAGAAGAAAGACAGCTGCTGAATTGCACGATGTAATGTGCTTTATTGGGATGTTAAATTCTATAAGGTATTTATCTACTATTTTAAAATTAGTTTCAAGCAGTGGGTATGTGCATATGGTCGTGTAAATTTCCGTAGCCTACTCATTAGTAAAGACAGCAGCCAGGTTTTTACAAGTAAGAGTAAACATTGTACTGAGGGTATTTAATGAAAAGCATGTTTTTAGCCTCTTTCAGACTTCAGACTTGCCCTAGACTTCAGGCTTGAATAACACAGCATGTGATATGTGTCTCACAGTCAAGCATTCTTTTGTCTCTAGTCTGTGTAAATTATTTTCATTAGCAAAAAAAAAAAAAATGTTGAACTTCAGGCAGCAAGTGACGAGCGTTTTTGGCCCAGGGTTAGTTCAGCAACACTTTGTTTATATTGCTGATGCATTGCTACAATTTTCTGAAAGACCCAGACATAGTATTGAGGAGGAGCACACTCTGGAGTCCCATATAAGGCATCCACCACCATGATGACGTTCATTTTCTGACTTCCTAATATGGACACGTGTTAAAGTCGAGATGTTAGTCTTCATCACATGCAACCTAAGAATTCAAGGCATGCCATCTATCAGCATGGATATCTCCGAGGTCCTGAAATAGATTAGACAATATTAAGGAGACAGAAAGCCTTGCCTATTCAAATCAACATTCTAGAAGCTGGTGACTTACTACAGAGAAAGCAGGACTTGTGGAAGTACTTTCCTTCACACTGGACTTCCTCTGCAAAGTACACGGTCTTCTGGCAACAGCCACACCTGTTTCCTCCTCCGAGGGGCATCCTGAACACACACACACACACAGTAAAATATTTACAGGAAATCAACAAACAATTGGAGCAGGATGGAAATACGTACTGATACTCTGAGTAACCTGGCATGGAACACTGTGGCTTATTTTATGAATTTAGTCTTAGCTCAGCTACTGATTTTACAGCTCACTCACAGGTTTGTCTAAATCTTTACAAACAGATTATATTTTTGCGTCTTTTAAAGGTGGCATACGAAACATAATTCAAAAAGTAGCCTGTTGCATCTTGACATAAAAAAAACTCTGAAAGAATGGATAACCTTATATCGGATAGGCTTATATCATCGAGCATCATTGTCACTTACCTGCAGTCTGTGTAGTGTTAGTGCTGTGGGTGGATGCAGCTGAAAAGGAGTTGTGAAAACTTTACTGTTGTTCATGGTAATATCAGAGCGACAGGGTGGGAGAGAGGGACAAAGTGGGCAGGACATGGGAGAAATGGAAGAGAGAGAGAGAGAGAGAGACAGAGAGAGAGAAAGAAAGTGAGAGAGAGAGAGAGAGAGAGAGAGAGGCAACTCCCTAGCTGGAATGACGTAAAGTTCTCTCATTCCACTCTTCATCTGGTTCCTCTCTCAGTTATTTTTTTGGTTTGTTTTACCGCAGCTATACTGCTGTACCTTCCTGTTGGATCCCTGGTGGTATTTCTTTATTTTTAAATGTTTATACTGTTTATACATTAAGAGTTATTATTCATTTAAATGGTTGGAATAAACAATCACTTGAAATTAAACCAGTGATGGATGCAGTAGGTACTGATCTGTGAGCAACGATTGCTTTCTAGTAGTTTTGTGCCAGAATGAGCTGGTCATAGCTGATAACATATTAGAATCCAGGTCGATCAGTGGATGTCCTGCTGTGTTGGTGTAGTCAGTGCTAGAGGTTCGGCTGTATTTCCATACAAGGTGTTTGTTATGTGATCCCGACTCTGCATGAATCCATCACACCCTCATCCACTTACTCACTCTTTCCACAGGACACCAGACAGATATGCTTATCTGCACCGGTCACAAAGAAGATAACCATTCCAGCTACTATATTTTTTCCGAACTGACTAATTTAGATTTTCACAGGATGCAACCTTATAGGTGTTTCAGCTACCAGACAGTTCACATTCTTGGTGAAGTCAGAACAAGGTACAGGAAAGTCCTTTTAGATTAAAAGGTAAATCACTATAGGGACACTTACTGAAAATAATAACAATCTTTTGGTTGAAGGTTTTTTTTTAGAGGAAGATAAACACAGCACCAATAGGAAATGATAGTCATAGTCATGCCAGAATTGAATTAAAAGCATGTCAGAACATTTAGTCCAGATTCTAAAGATGATTTATGCTCTGATGACAAAACAAATTCTTGGATGCAGACATTGTTCATTTAAAATGAAAAAAGACTTTAAACTGGCTGCATATTGAGAGAAAGAGAGAGAGAGAGAGAGTGAGAGAGAATGCTACACACACACACACACACAATTATTATTATTATTTTTTATTTTTTTAAGTTGAGGTTAAAAACAGCTGAGGCGAAAAAATTCCCCACAAGGTCAGAAATATAATTTTTTTCTATTCTTATGGAAATTTTTGTCAGCAACAAAATAAAAAACATAATATGTAAATAATATTTTTGCCCCTTAGCAGAAGAGGGGCTGTAACATTAAAAGTACTTTTCCTTATGGAGACCAGTACCATGTCTAAACAAGGACTAGTTTATCTTATATTCCCTATATGGCGGCATGTGGTCTAAAGAGCTCAGTAAATGTTTACACACGAGTAAAGTGCATCAAGGGCATGGTGGCTCAGTGGATAGCAATTTTGACTCATACTTCAAGGGTTTGAGGTTAAAATCTCACCTCTGGGTTGTATATTGGGAGTTTGCAGGTCCTCCTTGTGCTTTGAGTGTTTGTGAGACCTATGGTCCAAAGACATGCGTTGTGATTGGTGACATGATTGGTGTTTCTAAATGTCTAAATTGCCAACAGTAATGGCTGATTTGACTGGTAATTATTTCCCCACTAATGTTAACGTGAACAGGGATAAGTGGCATAAAAAGACAATGAGGCTCATGTTTAAATGCATGACTTTTACTTTAGATGATGAAGCCGAGACTGATTTGGGTGAAAAACCAAAATGCTTACTCATTCACACAATAGGTTTTGTGCATTAGAACAGTGATGTTTTAAACTGGTCCAGGAGGAACCCTGTCTGGTACAATTTAGTGTGTTGGATTCTCTATCACACCCACTTCAATAAAAAAAAAAGCTATGAATTATCCAATTAGTTAACTCTGGTGTCCTGGGAGCTGAGTAAACACTACAATGTGCTGGCTAGGGGGTTTCACTCTAAAAACAGGTTTGGCGTTTGGCACAGATTTAATGAACAGGCTTAAAATGCTAGAACTTCACTTCTGGCTGAGAGACATGCAAAAGGAAAACTGTCTATTAAACTACTCCTGATTTGGAACTAATAGCTCTCCATCTGCTTAGCCCAGTAATTCCTAAAGAGCCATAGACCGTGCTCAAGGACTACCCACAAACTGCATGTATTTGTTGGCATGGTCCTCAACCTCCAGCTTTTCCAATGTCTGTCCTCTACCAGCTCTTTGTGCCGTAGTCTCCTGTGCACCGCCCCCCCCCCCCCCAATCCTCTTCTCCTAAGGCACAGCAAGATCCAGCAGGATGGTCTGTTTGGTGATCTGTAAGATCCGAGTACTGTTCGGCCTCAGTGATGTCTGGGTGATGTGAAGTGGAAACTTTTACATCAAGTGTTAAAATCCAGGTGAGCAGAGACAGAGGAAAGCAGACCAACACGACAGTGCTTCTCATTGGCTTCTTTCCTCATGTATGCTATTTCTTGGCTACGGACCTACCTGCAGTTTTGTTGATCCACTTGCTGGTTGTCCCAGTAATGGTCTTGGTGCCAGTGGAAGTGACCACGGACAGGATGTTTTGCAGGGTCCTTCACACTCCCTCCTGTACAACAAAGTGTTTCTCCATTCTCCTTCCCACTCATGGTGACATCACAGATTCCTATCTTATTTTCCAGATAAACCCTCCTTCCACCAATCTTCCTATAAGGATCTTGTGCTGCAGGTTCTGCCTGAAATATTGCATCCTTCAACATCCTCCCAGTCATCACTATGATGCCTGCACTGGCCACGCTGGGGTCACTTGATGTTCTGTAGATGTTCTCATCATCTGTGTCACAATGAACAAATGAAAAGAGTTTCGGGTTTTTTTTTTTTTTAATGTTCCCATACAGCATGGTGATGTTCAAGTTGCGATGCAATCCCTGCCACTTATGGAGCTGACTGTTGACTTTTTTTTTGTAAAGACCTCCACCACTTATATTTTAACAGCAAGGGGTACATAAAGAATGGCTCTTCTGATAGATCCAGACCTTGAATTTTAATGAAGACCATATTTGTACAGATTCTTTCATCTGCACCTCAGCCAAATATGTTAGCCAAATCTAGCCACAGCATGGTGAACTCTCCATTCCATTTATTGCTTCCATGTTGAGTTATTTGACCACACCTACATGTTCCAGTCAACTCAGGACCCCTGGAATTCCTGGAATTCCTCTTCTGCACTTATTAATATATAGTAGCTTTCACTCCGTAAAAAGTTGGAGAGTTGCTCTGCAACAATATTGAAGAAGAATATATGTAGTTGAAAATGTCAAAATTTGACCATGTGAAAGGTTTTAGCAGGTTATCATACATATTAAATCTAAAACCGTTAAAGGCTGATAAAGGAAATGTGTCCCTGACTGGACACATTGATTATTTGGACGGACAGGATAAAATGTACTGCAAGTCTGTTTTATTGTCTATGACACAATCAGGGGAATAAACTGTAATTGTAATCCACAGAATTTTACAGCACCAAATTTTGAATCTAGTTATGTTGCTTCACATGTCTTTGTCGTTTACATGTGCTTGTGTATTAGTCACAGTTCGCATTACAAAGGAGAGAGCAGTAGGAAGAGAATACATTAATGTATAATGGTATTCTGTGTCATATTATATCAAGTAAATATACCACAAGTAATTGTATAAATAAATAAATGAATAAATATGCTCATACAATTAAAAAAAAACATTCCTGCTCTTTTATTTTTGTTTCTTTAGCCATCTTTAAGAATGACAGGGCATACCTAATATACGCTGGATATTTGATCCTTCAATCGAAAAGAGACAGAGGGCCTGAAACTCATCTTCAGTGGAGAGACACTATGTGTGTGTGAGAGATAGGGGGGGGGACTATTTCTAGTACCCAGTGGTCAACACACAACACATTAGCCATTGTTGTGTTTGCAGCTGTACATCAGCATGCACGCGGGTGACCGGTGTGTTGATTCTTTGATAGAGGAGGGAGCAGAGGTTATTTGATGCTTTATGAGGTATGCATAATTATTGGATTTCATTTTAAAAGAACAATAGTTTTCCCGGTACCAACTCGTTATATTGCTGTAAGTAAAATAATTTGCCAGAGTGGATGCTTGGCTGTTACTATAATAATGAAACTCTGTAGTGACCCTTATATCTGAGTAGTTTATGACATTTGCTTTGTTTCCATCTTCACTAATCTGCTGATTTAATTGCTTTATCATTGTGGGTATTTGGTGGAAACCTTGTGGAAAGTTGGGGCCAGTTACATGTCAGCCAATCAGCACTTGTCCTCCGGATTTGAGGGGTGTTTTTTTTTTGGCATAGAGGAAAAGGAATTAATTTTTGGATTTGATTTCCATTTAGATTTTAAGAGAAAATTATGGTTAGTACTGTAGTATGTTAGTACTACCTCCAAGGTGAGCTTTCAGTTCCTGCTTCGTGTCTGGAGTTTACATGTTCTCCCCATGCTTGCTTGGTTTCTCCGGGGACTCCAGTTTGTGTGTGTGAATGAGCATGTGAGTATGTGCCCTGTGATGGATTGGCACCCCATCCAGAATGTACCCTAAGGTCCTAGGATATGTATACAGAAAAAAAAATGGTAAAGTGTAAGTGACGAGTCACGATTGTGACAATTGTTAACCAATTGTATATGTTATCATCACAGTTCAATCAAATTCAATAGATGTTTAGTATGCAGCATATATATTATATATTTTTATAGTTCTTTTAACAACAGACATGTCACAAGGCAGCTTAAAAACAATTACATTTCTGCATATAAACCTTTAAAATGTAAAAAAATAATAATAATAATAATACAATTGGACATTTCATTTATAGTTTGATATAGTTTCAGTTAGTTATTATCAGAAGTCAAAGGTCACTCTGATGTCAACCTTATTTATTTTTTTTTTTTTGGGGGGGGGGGGTCTTCCCAATTTCTCCCCAATATTAGTCGTAGCCAATTCCTCTCCGTCGCTAGGTGGCTCCCACATTAAGGCTACCACTACCACTCAGTCGGGAGGGCGAAGACTATCCCGTGTTTCCTCCGATCCGCGTGACGTCAGCCGACCGCATCTTTTCCGCTCACGCACCATCAGGGGCGGAATAAGGGGCCGCTCCCTCCGTGTGCGCGAGCTCACAGATGCCCCGATTGGCTGAGGGATCTCCGGATGATAAGGCGAGCACTTTACCACTCGGAGGCACTACGTTTATGTAGTGGTTAGCACTGTTGCCTTGCACCTCCAGGGTCTGCGGTCGATTCCTGTCTCAGTTTGCATGTTCTTCCCGTGCTTGGTGGGTTTCCTATGGTGGCCCTGAAGAGCAAAACAAAATAACAAATTCAAAACCAAATTAACAAATTGGAAAACAAAATAACTAATTCAAAAACAAAACCCAAAACTATTATTGTTTTGGGTTTTGTTAAAAAAAAAAAATCGGATTTGTTAATTTGGTTTTGAATTTATAATTTTTTTTTTCCGTTTTGTTAATTTGTATTTCACTTCTCGGCCAGTCAGATACAAACCGGAAAAGGTAGGTATAGTTTGCGAATGGAATTCTTACCGCTGATTGGACGAGACATCTGTCACTCAAGATATACGGAAGTACTGTAGTAGCGGTAACATTGTGTGTGTATGAATGTGCAAATATTATTGTGGTTAAATATGGCGTTTTTACGGTGGCCATGAAGTCAGTTTTGTTAATTTGTTTAGCACTTTACGGCCATCATAGTTTGAAGTGAAGCAGAACACACAAGAAACAAAGATAGAGAAACAAGTTCCTACTTCCTGTATATCTTGACTTTTGTTAATTTGTTTTGCACTTCACGGCCACCGTAGTTTCCTCCGGGTATTCCGCTTTCATCCGACAGTCCAAAGATATGCAGGTTAGGCTAATTGGCGTTCCCAAATTGCCCATAGTGTGTGTGTACCCTGTCCAGGGTGTACCTCGCCGCCTGGGATAGGCTCCAGGTCCCCGCGACCCTGAATACAGGATAAAGCGGTATCGAAAATGAGTGAGAGCATGAATGAGTATATAACGGAGTCCCGTTGCAGCACTACAATTCCCAGAATCCCAAAGAGATTCCCGCCAATCAGGACCTTCGCTGTTACCATGGTATATGACTAACGACATCCTGTGGAATTAGTCCACTATTTCCTTGTTGAAATGTTAAATGTTGCCACTGAATTCAAGCAGGAATATTAAGAGCTATTACAAAGTTAGTTAAAAATAAAAAATATCAAAACAATAGTAAAATTACAATATTGTTAGTGGAATTTCTGAATCAAGTTGGAAAACCGAGTCAATGACGTCACCGCAGCGCATTATGGGAGGAATAGTCCTCTGGCGTAAAGCCATATACACAATCTTAGACCTTCATTTTCTATTTGCTTTATAACAATGCTCCTTGTGTCATGATTAATCTCGTAGATATTCGCCTTGGTTCCACATTTTGAAATAATTTTTTTGAAAAGCTTAAAAAGTGGGCGGGGAATCGGAAGTGAGTAGAGTCACATGACCGCAATGCTCGCTTTTATAAGCTAAAGGTCATACATCGTGAATATCCGGGCAGCCGTCTTTAACGTGCCTCAAACTTTATTACCGTGCCTTAAACCTTATTATTATCTCTATTATAAACCTTTATTATCAGCATTTTGAAGCATGCCCAAGTGTGGTGTGCTGCGTTTTACATATGTATATTTTATATGTAATTTCGAGGACGTCCCTCTTCTGCTGCAATGGTGTATTGTCGTTTCACAGAATGACCAGGAGGAGGCGCCCTTACTCACTTATTAGATGATCTGCCTTTCACAAGACACACCCAGCATCTTTTTTTTAAAAAAGGCTTTCAGTGACCATTCCCAACAATCCCTATCCCTCCTTTCCCCCCCAGACATAACATTTGTCTAATTACTTCTGTGTTTACTTGTCAGATGATTACATTCTTTATCCTACTGCATTTCTCTCTAATGTTAAATCAGATTAGGCCCTGGCAAGCATCATTACGTTGTATTATGTCCAGTCTTGTTCATTTGAGCTTCCATTTTTGTCCTACAAGACAGCTATGCTTCACGCATACTCACAGCTGGCGCTACTTGAAAACCTACCAGAATGAATTTGACCAAAAGGTTAATTCCTCTGTGATGGACTGGCACCCGGCCAGGGTGTACCCCACCTTGTGCAGTACAGTAAGTCTCCTGAGATATACTCCAAGCCCATCGCCACCCTGTCTACAGGATAAAGCAGTACGGAAGATAGATCAGTGAGTGAGTAAGGTTAATTCCTTCGTTCTCAGATTAGTTTAAGACAAACAATGGTAATCTGAACTGTGCATGTTATCCCTATATTGTTCTGCACAATTCATGCATTTATCTCTATACCAAAATAGTGGCGTGCAGCATGTTGGTGCAGCGGGTGCTGCTGCCGTCTCACTGCTCCACGATCCACAGTTTGATCCTAATCTTCAATTTCTCTCTGTGTCGTGGTTCACACACTCTCTGGTTTCTTCACAGGCTCTTCTGTTTCCTTCCACCTTTCAAAAACATGCAGATGGACTGGCTATGCCAGATTTCCATCTTGGTGTAACTTACTTCACATTCAGGGTTCTTTGCATTCACTGAGGAGCCACATGACCCTGACCAGGATAAAAGCATTTACTCAAGATTAAGTAGTCATACTTTTATCACCATTGCTGTGTATTTAATAATGTATACATTTCAAATTTATAAAAAGGTTTGCTAGCGTATGCAGATATTTGTACAATGTGTCTATTTACTACAATGCTGAGATGCACTGCTCAGCTGGGTAAGGTGGGTGGCAGACAAGCAGTGATTTTTTCATCTCTCAGTGCCATCTCTCAGGATCCACTCAACCGGTAACCATTAACACCACTTTAGTTGGAGAGAGATAGACGTAGGTGTAAATAAGTATCACAGGGACTGTAATTAAAACCTGACAATGCTAAAGTTCCTCTTAAACTTTGTAAATGTGTGGAAGGTATGTACAATAAAGAGCCAAACCTTAATATTGAGTCAGCCAAAGAAATGTATACACACTTAAACAGTTGTCATCTTTGCCCTCGAATTGAATTGAATAATTAGCAGCAATGTGTAGTATTATGTTTCCTCTAAAGATGTCAGTAGTCGCACCATCCTATTGTTCATGCTATTATGTGATCGTCAGAAGAGAGGCATATATTTTTCATGTTGAAGTGTGTATACATTTATATGGCTGACTCTACAATATATACACATACTGTATATGCTGTGTGTTTATATACAGTATGTATGTATATAAGATATTGTATCTTCAGGTTGTCCTTTTAATTTATGTATTTGGGATCTCCTTGTCTTCTTACAGCACAATGTAATGTAATGGACCTTCGTCAGCATACGCCTCAGCTTCAGGCCCAGGTAAAAATATCCATCCGAGTTGGAAGTCAGCCAATGAGTCCATTTCCCGGCTAAGAAAATCAGTATTTCAATGCAGGCAGCGGTGTCGGCACAGTAGGAGCATTTTTAAAGAAGCCAGTTGCTTTTCATCAGGCGCAGGGAAGGATGTAGAAGATTTCCTTTTTAACAGCCCAGCAAACTGCTAATGTTGAAATATGATTTGAATAGGGTGAAGACTGGACTCTGATAAGACACAGCATTTTTCATTTCAGCAGATCAATTGGGCTTATCGCGGCTGTACTGTCTGCTGAAGTCAGGAACCTGTGACTCCTTTGCGTGTGTCAGCATTTTACGTGGCACTGTAGCTGCTCCTCCCTTCTCAGTGAGTATATAACGACTCATACCAAAAGCAGATCACTCACAGCAATTGCTTTTTGTGTCCAAGTAAACCATGAGCTAATATATACATTTACAGTATTCTATCTGTTTATATAGCACCCATCCTTACGCAATACTAAAAAATGACTTTAAATGATTTCAATGTGAATGTACAATATAAAATGTGGGCTGTTCTACTTATTCTACAAATTTCTTTTCTCTCCATGTTCATCTAATAATTTTTCTGTGCAGCTGAATTTTAACCATCATGTCCGACCACACTGTTTATGTGGTTTTAAATTTACCTAAACCTACTAAACTAAAGTAGAAATGTGGAGTTTTGAAGAATCTAGACTGAAAATCCTTTTTAAGTAAACTCCTAATGTGTGGGATGAAGTGAAGGAGAAATTAGTACAGGGTAAACCTGTCACAATAAATATATAATTGCTTAATCATAAATTAAGAAACCATTAAATTGTCCAAACATATTTCCATACAATGTATATGCAGATAGGTAAGAGTATATACTTTCACATGTTCATCAGTTCTTCCCTCCCAAGGGCATACTGTCAAAATAGGGACAAATTCATTAATTCATCTACAGTAAAATTTTTATCATGGTCAGGATCACAGTAGATCCAGAACTACTGAGAACTCTGTTTACGAAGCAGGAAAACACACATCACATAGTCCATCACAGCACATTGCTGTGCACATATTCACAAATTCTTTCATAAGTAAGAGCAATTTAGTGTCGCCAGTCCACTTACCTGCATGTTTTTGGAAGGTGGAATGAAACCACAAAACCTAAAGGCAACTTACATAGAAAACACACCGCAAGCATATGAGGCCCTGAGCTCATGGCTGAGCCCTTGCTCTGTGATGCGGCAAAATCTCCACTGCATTGACCCGTTGAACAAAAAGAAAAACTACTAATCAGAATTATTAGTGTAATGGTTTATAATTAGCCACAAGTCTTAATTGTGCCAGCCCTAATACAGGATAAAAATCCCAGAAATATGGTCTACTGTGTTCGATTTGTGATAAAATTTCTTGTAAATGAATCGAAAAAATTATTTACAGAAGACTTTAAACACAGTATGATGATGAGACTCCTAGATGCCGTAAAACATTTGAATGGTGCAAACATTTTAAAGGAGCCTGCACATTTGTAAATGATGATCAATTCCGAGGTGGCTCTGAGATTAGTCATTCCCATGAACATTCAGTGAGTAGAACACCTGACCCTTGAAAATCGATGGATAACATGTTGACGACTTATGTAAGAGAAGCATCTGTCTGGGGAAACTGTACTCACAGTCATTTACTAGCACCACTTGCACATTACAGGAACTCGGCTAGGACGTGGCCCGTACACTCCCGACCTTGTTCTAAGCCATTTCCACATGTTTGGTACTTTAAAAGAGTTTCTGGGAGGCGATGTGAAGCAGTCTGATCATGACTCAAAAACTTTCTACATTGACTTTCTACATCTAACTTTTTACGAGCATTAGTGATATGAGTCTAAGTCTATAACTGATATAAGTGCATTAGTGTAGCAGGGGATTATATTGAGAAATAAAGGAACTTTTACTCTCATAACGGTGTTCTATTATTCTGCAGAATCAAAAGTCTCGGATTGACTTGAATGACCTTTGTAGAACGCAAGCAGTCATATGTGCATCCTTGTTGGTTGTCACAAGGCAGTGGTGTGAGTCCCGAGGGCTGACGCTGTCCTGGAAGCAGCCAGAAACAATGTGCATTTGTCTCAATTGTCAGTACAAACAACACAGGCTTCTGTACTGATTTGAAGGCTGTAGCACATACTGTACACATATTTCAGTATTGGAGCTGATGTGGTTATTACAGATATATTTAACTTAATTTATGCTGAATAAAGTTTATTCAGTATATTTTGTGCTTAAAGATTTCCATGCAGTGGTATCAACTAAGGCAAAATGTGAGAACGGAATCGCACAGCTGTTTCCCTTGAGGGAGTAGAACGAATCAGATTTCAGAGTTTGCAATTTAATGTGAAACTGTCTTATTTGTTTCCCACAGAGTAAATTGCAATCTGCCATGTGACTGCAAAAAACCCTCAGAGCTAATAATGCTATAGCAACTGAGAAGCATGTAGTGATCAAGATTTACTCAGATATGAGCAGAACAATAAATTTGTGCTAGAAAACCATTAGAAGCCATTTCCCCTGAGAGCTACATGCGCAGCATATGATTCACTGTCTGTGAATCATCAGTCAGTGCTCGAGCATTTGTGCTAGACAATCTGCTTTCTGACACGCTGTTGTGTCCCAAGACAAACGATATCCTATGCTTGTGTGGAAAGTTGCCAGGACACACACTTTGCCATAGAGATATTAGGAGGTACAGTATGTGTTGAGGTCATGTCAAACGTAAAGAGACGATATACAGCGGGTTGGGGGCGTGTTATGTTTTGTTAAGAAAATATTTTAAGTACAGCGTCTGGTCCCGAACTATATATTATATATACCTACAGCAATATCTAGCATGTAAATCGGGAAATGGATTGAGGGTTAGTAAGAAAGCGCATTTATTATTGAGTAAGAGCATTCCTGGAATCATATAAGAGATCACCTCATTAAAAATCCTTTAAGACCATCTAATATCTTTTTTTACTTAAGATTCTATTGTGTAAGCATATTTACGTAAATAAATAAGTTATTATCTGGATCAATTCAAATTCAACATTTTATAAAGTCCTAACTGTAGAGCTGTTGTTATAGCCATACAGTCTTTCTTGGTTACCCCGTGAGTAATGCCCTTCCCTAGACACTCTGTCTCCTCTCTAATATTGACGCCATCAGGGATATTTACTGGCCCTCCCTTTTTCTGGCAACTTGCTACATAGTCAAAAATGATATTTTATGTACAGTCTTTGCTGTTTTACAAACAAACTGAACTTAATTGAAAGTCCATAGGTGGCATAGTGGTTAGCACTGTGGCCTCACATCTCCAGGGTCAAGGGTTCTATATGTGTTTTTGTATGGAGTTTTTATGTTCTCCCCATGATTGGTGGGTTTCCTCTGGGTACTTTAGTTTCCATCCACAGTCCAAACACTGGCAGATTATGGCTAAATGCCGTTTCCAAATTGCTCAGAGTGTATGAGGATGTGTGCTTGTGCCCTGCCTAACCCTGGGTTAGGCCCCAGGCCCCCATGACCCTGTACAGGATAAGCAGTATAGAGACAAATTTGTATCTTTGTACTTTTTTCAATAAATACTTTATCTTGGCTAGGATCATGGTGGAGCGAAAGCCTTTCCTGGGAATACAGGATGAGGGGTGGGAGTACTCCCTGGATGGGATGCTATAGTCCACTGCAGTGACTAATATCCGATAACAAAAAAATCACAGAAATCACTTTTTATTAGCCTGACTTTCAGCAAACTATAAAAAAGAAAATATGTAAATATGATTTAAATATAATACTTTATATTTAAATATGATTTAAATATAATACTTTATATTTTATTTTAAAATATTTTAGAAGCTTGTTTTAATTTTAAAAAATCTGTTTGCCAAGTGGCTTTTAAACACTGTACTTGACTATATTTGAAATACTGAACATTCCTGGCTTGAACATCCTTCCTCAGTATTTATTTATTGTAGCTTTTAATCTAAATTTGAGAAGGTTCAGCATTTCTTTACACTTTTTAATCTCCGCTAATTGCATATGCTGAGTTGCCAGTTGGCTATATACATTTATCACCTGATTCTTTGATACAGTGTGCAATGTAGTTCTCTCTTTTTGTACTATTGACCTAATTCTTCTCTTACATACAGTAGCCTCTGAATAGAAGCCACCCACACTCAGCTAATGTCAGGGTTATTCTGTTTCTGTTTCACATTCAAACTGTGTCACTTGCATAAACACCATGATTATAAGGTTCCTCAGAATTTTCAGGGTAGCGACGGACTACAATTTTCATCTTGAGTCTTGTAATATTGTTACTGAACGAGCGTGTAAATGTAGCACGGAAGTGTGACATTTACTTGTCCAACCATGACAAATGTCCTAAAAGACCACCTGGGGTTACTGTTAACACAAGTCTCCAGGATTATGGTTCTTGTAATATTAGAAATGTTTGTATAGATAAAATCTGATTTATGACTACATTTATTATTTATACTATTTGGAACTCCTGCTTTTCCTTATCATTCTACATATAATACTCCACAGGCACACATTTCTTTTGGAAGATTCTTTCATTGTTCTTACCAGAATCATTCAAACTCAACCAAGATCGATGGGCAGCATCGTTGCATAGCCATTTTCAGGTCTCTCTAGAGCAAAGACCTTGTGGCTTTGTTTTCACTCTGACAAACACAATTTTCACCTTCCACAAACGATGGAAAGATGTGTGTCTTTCCTTACTATGTACAGTGAATTCAGTTAGGTACAGGTGGACTCCAGTCAAGCTGTATCTCAATGTAATCTCAAGGACCACTGATAGTGTCATAACAAAGAGAGTCTGGATACATATGTTAATGGGATATTTCATTCTTTATAATGATTCAAAAAAAAAAAATATATATATATACACAGGTCCTTTTAAGAAAATTAGCATATTGTGATAAAGTTCATTAGTTTCTGTAATGTACTGATAAACATTAGACTTTCATATATTTTAGATTCATTACACACAAACTGAAGTAGTTCAAGCCTTTTATTGTTTTAGTATTGATGATTGTGGCATACAGCTCATGAAATCCCAAAATCCCTATCTCAAAAAATTAGCATATCATGAAAAGGTTCTCTAAACGAGCTATTAACCTAATCATCTGAATCAACTAATTAACTCTAAACACCTGCAAAAGATTCCTGAGGCTTTTAAAAACTCCCAGCCTGGTTCATTACTCAAAACCACAATCATGGGTAAGACTGCCGACCTGACTGCTGTCCAGAAGGCCATCATTGACACCCTCAAGCAAGAGGGTAAGACACAGAAAGAAATTTCTGAACGAATAGGCTGTTCCCAGAGTGCTGTATCAAGGAACCTCAGTGGGAAGTCTGTGGGAAGGAAAAAGTGTGGCAGAAAACGCTGCACAACGAGAAGAGGTGACCGGTCCAGTGTCAAGTCCAGTGTCAAGTACCCACAGTCAGTGATGGTCTGGGGTGCCATGTCAGCTGCTGGTGTTGGTCCACTGTGGTTTATCAAGGGCGGGGTCAATGCAGCTAGCTATCAGGAGATTTTGGAGCACTTCATGCTTCCATCTGCTGAAAAGCTTTATGGAGATGAAGATTTCATTTTTCAGCACGACCTGGCATCTGCTCACAGTGCCAAAACCACTGGTAAATGGTTTACTGACCATGGTATTACTGTGCTCAATTGGCCTGCCAACTCTCCTGACCTGAACCCCATAGAGAATCTGTGGTATATTGTGAAGAGAAAGTTGAGAGACACAAGAATCTGCAAAAGGATTCCCGACCAAGTATTGAGTGCATAACTGAACATAATTATTTGAAGGTTGACTTTTTTTGTATTAAAAACACTTTTCTTTTATTGGTCGGATAAAAAATGCAACTTTTTTGAGATTCGACTAAAGTGAGAGATGACTAAAGTTACTAGTGCAATGATAAAACACAATAATATGTATAAAAGTATATAAGTCATGAGTAATATATTTTAAAAGGTTAAAAAGGCAATCAAAAAGACAAAGGCAATAAATTAATATAAGGCAAACTGAAAGGCAATGAGTCTATTCATATTGGCATAATTTGTAAACTTGATATTAAGTGAGCAGACACTGAAGCTAAAAGAGTTATGCAGATAGCACCTTGATGTAAATAGCAGATGAGTCTTAAGCCTAGATCCCCCGGTCCACATGACTCTGTAGAGAGGTGTTGAAAACCCAAAGGACTCTCGGGACAAAGGATTTCCTGAGTCTGTCAGTTGAGCAGCTTTGCGACAGAAGTCTTCCACTGAACACACTCTTCTGTTTGACAAAACTGTGCAGTGGGTGGTCGGGTTGGCCATGATGGTCAGCACCTTGTTTAATTTCCTCCTCTGCAGTACTGCCTCAGAGTTTACCTCCAAACCAGTGTCCCTGACCACCTTGTCTATGTGGCACGCAGTGCACTACTACTGCACTACTACTATTTTCTGGGGCTTTTTGCAGATGTTAAGAGAGTACCGTCCCCACAGGAAGAACAACTGACTCTGACTGTTCTTGTATAGATAGTCAGCATTCACTGTCCAGTCCAGTTTGTCATCCAGCTGCAGCACCGGGTACTTGTATGACTTCACCATTCATCTACTCCCTGAGATCTGCTACCTGACTCCTACTCTGAGTTCAAAAGTTGTTCAAAAGTTCTCATGATGTGAGACATCAATCCCACAGGCCTGTAATCTTTGCAATTTTAGGCCTGCTTTTCTTCGGAACTAAGATGAAGCATGATGGTTACCAAAGTTCAGGTACTTTCCCTAGCTCCAAGCTCAGGTTGAAAATATACTAGAATGGCTCACTTAGTTGTTTGACGCAGGCTTTCATCATTCTTATACTTTTCCTATCCAAGCCAGCAGCCCTGTTGCGGCGGAGACTCCTCATTTCCCTTCTGACCTGATGTACAGTGATGGTGGCGGGGGGCTCTTGATGTAATATGGGTTAAGACAGTAGTTGAGGAGGAGGGGAGTGGAGATCATAACAGAACAGGAGTAGTCAGTGAAGGCGAGAGGCAGTCAAATCTGTTGAAGAACTGGTTGAACTCACTGGCCCTTACCACATCCCCTTCTATTACATTGCTGTCCTTCTTCGTACAGCATGTTACCGTCTGAGACCTCCGTCATGTTGTTGTCATGTTGTCAAGATGTTTGACTTCGCTGGTAATCCAAGACTTGTTATTAGGGAAGCAACACACAGTTCTAACAGGCACAATTGTTGTTATTATTATTATTGTTATTATTATTATTAACAAAACACTCCAAATACCGGTTTTTACTTTGTCATTTTGCCGCATTGTATGCCGCATGATGAGATGAGAGAAAAGAAAGGATTTAAATATATTTTAAATTGAGTATGAAACATATAACATACAAAATAAGGTAAACTTGAAAGGGGGGGGGGGGGCTTTCAATCGCCACTGTGTACAGACCTGGCAGCTAATACTGCATCAGAGGACCTTATTACATTGCTACTGCAACATGGTTGTAATTATAATATGTTCAGACTGTTAAGTACTGAAGCAGCAAACCTCCTTTTTCAGTCAGAATATTTTTTGTGTTCATTTATAATGCAGCACAGCTTTATTATACTCAGTAAAGGGTAAAGTGAACAGGGGAAGTGCTGTTCAGATGACTGTTAATTAGCAACATTACTGTCTGACACGCATTGCTGGTGGTAACAAATGAAATATAAATTATTCACCAAATGAAAATATTTTTTTTCCCAAAAATAGTATAACTGGGCTATACTAAGCTTAGATCCTGCAAATAGATAGTAATCAAGAACCTCAGCTAAAAGGAGAGCTAACCAGACTTTCCATCATTTAACTAGCATATTTAGCTAGCTACTTCAAATGTCTTCTTAAATGTAATGATTGCTTTAATTTACACATTTAACTGGACTCTTGTTAGAAATAATGACATTTAAAAATTTGGAAGGAAAGGAGTTAAAACATCATCCTGACTGCAAAATTGCTGCAGCCATTTTAAGCTAATATATTGTTGCCAATATGTACTTTAATTCTGTAAGGATATATTCTTCTTCTAATAAAATATACAGTCAACATTCCATTCCTGCAAGAAACTATAACAATATTAAATGGCAAAATAATGTTAATGTTTATTACGGTACTCTACAGTAACTTGTGCTCAACCCTAAATTACAGGGTTGCAGAATGTTTTACTTTCTAGAATGTCTATGTCAATATTCTTGCTTTTTTTTATGCCACTAGGGCAGGGGTAGGCAGGTTCGGTCCTAGAGAGCCACAATAGAGTAGTTCTAATGTAGAGTAGTTCAGCTCCAGTTTTATTCTTCAAGGTTGAAGCTGAAATCTGCAGGACTGCAGCTCTCTAGGACTGAACTTGCCTACTCCTGCACTTGGGGATCATGATGCCAGGTTTTCCAGCCATGTGTTCGTCTGATTCTCATTAATGCAATGTATCAAGAACAAATGGTTGAATATTTTAAAATGTATATAGAACTGTCATTTTAGCTACCTGATGAACTAATTACATTTTGGTCAAAGCTTAGAAATAGTCCTTCTTCCTAAAGTATACTATTTTAAGGATATTCTGTTTCGTTGGCAGAACCACCTGCGTCAATGCTGTGGGCGTCAAGTTCTACGTTTTTTGTTGTTTGTTTCAAAAGCCCCAACATTTTCCTGGTGTAGGTGTCTGATGGATGCACGCTACAGTGAATTTAAAGGCTGAAAACACATACAGTTTTACATGTCTGGTCTTAACCAGCTTAATAAAGGTTTAACATTCCCAGTCTGAAGACAATGGATATGCTTATCCAGGATAGCTTTTCCAAACATCTGCTACAACAGCTGATCTTAGCTGCTTAAGTTAATCATAGGATTAATCAATTTGGCGCTTAAAAGAATAAAGAACATCTGAACATAATGAAGTAGGATTTCTTTTAACTGACTGATTAGTCTCTAATTCCTAACATTAAATGAATAGCAGAGGACTTTTTTTATGATTAAAGGGCAGTACTGGCATGGTCAATCCAGACAGTTACATTTATGATGCCAAAGGTATACTAACTTGAAGAATTTTGTGTTGCTTTTATAATAAGGATGTTCAGACTGTTCTGAGTTACACTGCAGGTGAGTCTATAGGAGGTAATTTGTGTTCTACTGATATCATGTTATTTATTCATTACCTGCTTCTCCCAAGTCAGGGTATTGGATTATCATTTATATTTACGCTACATGGATGTAGATGCCGTACCCCAGATTTTTCCAGAATTCTTGCAAGTTTGAGAAGCACATAATTGTCTAGAATATCTTATGTTCTATTGCATTATAATGTCCCTTAACTAGAGGTTACAATCCTAGACATTTTCCAGTATGACAATGCCCCGTGCCCGAAGTGACATCCATTAGGCGTTTGTGCCAAGGTTGGAGCAGAAGAACCCAATCAACCTGAACTTAAGCAATGCCAGGCCTTGTCTCCTGACATCAGACCCTGACCTCATTAATGATCTTTTGGCTGAGTAAGCACAAAAATGGAAAGCCTTTCCAGAAGAAGGTGCAGTTGAAGGACAGTTAAAGGAGTAAAATGGATATGAATTCTATATAAATGCTATGCCTTTGAAAAGGGATGTTCCATAAGCCCATACAGGTGTAATGTTAAAACGTAGCTGCAGTTTAAACATAGCTAAATTGTCCTTTATATCTATGTTCATGATTTCCTGGATTCCAAATTGAAAGATGATAATAAGAGGAAAAGCTAATTTTTTTTTAAGATCCCTAAATGGCACTTGTATGAACTCACCCTTGCCTGTACAAACTAGTTTAATCATCTTTATCCAACTGTATAAATAATACAGATATTAATTGTCTAAATTAAAAATCCATCAGCTAGTTGGGAATAAATTTCAGTTCACTCTTGTGTAACTGTACGGCGGTGTTAAATAACTTCATCCTTGCATCTCGGGTCTGCAGTTCACATGAAATTAATCTGTCTTTTCCTTCAGTCTCATGTTAAATATTCTCCTCTGTGCATTGTTCTTATTTGTATAATGGAATCAGTCTCTGAGATTCCTCTGGAAAAGATAGACTGTGTGTTTTTAATTGTGTTAGCTACATGACAAAGTGAGGGTGAAGCCTCCTTGGCTGTCAAGTGAATTGAGGGGCAATTTAATTAGGGACGTCTGGCTCTGGGAAGAGAGACAGAGAAAGGCATGCTAAAACCATGCCTCAGTTGTTTAAGGTTTACTGATGATGTCATACTTTTCTTATGAGGTTTGGACCAAACGAATCTATACAGATTACCAATAAAGGCTATTGACTGAAGTTTTGCTCAGTTATTTGTATGTTGTTATCGGGTCTAGTTTTGGTAAAATGTTTCAGTTTAATGAATGTTGTTTGGACAGTTGCAACACAGTAGGTTTTCTGATCAGTGCTACAGCATTAATCCAGTGTTCTCCCATGTCAAGGACTAATCGAGTAGTTGGCAGATTATAATGTTTGCAATTTGATGTATCATTCTCTCTCTCTCTCTCCTTCTCTTGTTTACTTGCTCACCCTATCTTGTTGTCTCTCCTTTTCTTGTCCTAAACTCCCTTTGAGCATGAAGGATTTTGCCCAGCCTTTCATGCTCACTTTCAGCTCTGTCCAGCTTGATATTACCACATTCTTTGTCTTTGTGACAAGACTGAATTTGACACAAAGAACCTGTAGAGGGGGAAAAAACAGGATGTAGTTGTACATTTTAATAAACAATACCATAATAACAATTACCCCTATTAATAAGTGCATCAGTTAAAGTTAAAATTTCTATTATAGGTCTTTACTACCAGCAGTAGTACATTGAGTTAAAGCAATATGGTTTCTAAATAGCAGTATCCTTTATCTATTGTTTAACTTCTCCTAAGGTTGGATGGGATTGTATTCATGTGCTATCGTGATTGTACCTCCTTCAGGCATTGAAGGACCCGTGTGCATTTTTCGGCTTAGTCGAGACTTTAGAAGTGATACGTCTCAAGGACAAGCTGTTTGATGATGAAGGGGTGACTCGAACTGAAGAGTGGTCGGAAGCTGAGAAGGAAATGACCCAGAGGGTTTTGGCATGATGTCATTACTACAAGAAATATGAGTCACGGGTAGGCGCATGTGAGTGCAATGGCAGCTATAGCTGAGTTTATGTCTAGTGTATGTGTGTGAGAGCATGTCTCTGTGTCACTTGCTGAGTTTAAAGGATGGATACAGAGAGCACAAGTGAGAGAGGACGAGGGAGAGAGAGAGACAGAAATAGAGAGAGATCCCCACAGTCCAGATGTCTCTGCTCCCCTCCCGCACACATGGAGATAGCGGCACGTGGCTCTTCAAGGCTTTGTTAGGCAGCAATAAAGGTTTATTTCACCACAGTCGATAAGAGTTGGCACAGCAACACAGGCATGCACCATTGTAAATTGGACTGCTACAGGACCTTACTGACATCTTAACCACAAAGGCAAAAAAGAATTGCAGAGATTCCAGGTGAGATTGTGCTTTTTAAATAGATTTACTTTTAATTGTTTATTGTGAAATAATGTATCTCTCACAGCCTCTGTTTCTCCCTCTTTCTTTTTCTTTCTCTCTGCCTTTTTCTCTCGCTCATATATAAACCACTTAGTCACTGTTCAGAACTGTCTTGTCATGAGAAGCCAGTAGGGCACCTGTCTGGCCCTTGAGTGTATTTATATTACTTAGCACTGTCAGGTTATTGATTAATAAGAGACTTTTGCTTACTAATTAATTTTGATAAATAAATAAGCAGCAGTAATAATAATAATAATAATCTGGTTGTTGAAATTCCTTTTATGAACTGTCTGAGTAATTTCTTTTATTAATAATTTTGTTATACTTTAAAATATATTTAAGAAGTTTAGATTTACAAAAATTTCTAAAGAAAGAAATCTCATGTATTTATAATGTTTATTATTAAGTTGACTATACAGTATGATAGACACAGTAACTGAAAACTTGAAACATGACAGCCCTGTCAGAGTTAACTCATCCCTCAGGGTTTCTTCATTTAACAATCCCCGAAAAGGTTTCTGTTCCAGTCATCTGCGGTAATGGAGAGCTTTTCGCCTGAAGATCTTTTTTGTACGTTTTGTGACTGGCGTGGGAATTTAAGTTTAGATACCGACAGTGTAAAATAATATGGAGTTAAAGTCACTGTCAGTGTTTTTCATCTTTAGTAATTTGTCATATTTGTTTACACCAGATCTATTTTATTGTTTATACATACATTATTGATTGGAGAATTATTGGCACCCTTACCAAGAATGATGAGAATAAATAATATTACTATAAAATAAATGGATAATTAATGGATTAATAACATACTTACACAATTGACGACATTGTTTATTTTTATGGCAGTTGTTAATAATAATAATAATATTAGAGGTGGTTCAGGTGGTTTAGGCACTGGAGTGCTGATAGTTTAGGAGGGTTTGAGGGTTTAGGCCGTTAGGCCCTTAGGCAAGGCCTTTAACCCTATGCCCATGCAAAATCACTTCATTTTGGGTTCAAATGCCCAAATGACAAAGAAGGAGGGTTGGGTGTCGGATTAGTAACCCAGCCACATAAAAACATTGCTATAGAAATGACAGAGACCGAGGTGCTCAACAGCACAAAAGGAACAATATTTTACTTAAAACATATAAGTTATACTGAACTTCTTTAGGATATTTAAACCTTAAGATTAAGGTTTAAATAGCCTATTTTGTTACTGTCTCTCTCTAGCTTTAATATTACCCTTGACCATGTCTGATCACTAAGGGGTATAACTATGATTCTGCAAAAATAAATTTCTTTTTCTTCCATGAACATAGAGTAAATCAAATGACATTAAGTACAGATGGCTGCACAAATCATGTAACGGAAAAATACATACTGTGCATGATTCTAAAAATATAGCACTATAAAAAAGGTTTAACAGATGTGGAACAGTTGAAAAACTGCCAGTAACAGGTTATGGGCGTTTACCGATACAGTGGTAATTTTAGGTGTTTTCCATTTTTATTTTTATTTATTTATTTTTTTTGCATTAGTGAGGCTATAATTACAGTACTGGCCAAAAACAAACACAAAAATAATAAAAAGGGGGGGAAAACGTTTAACATTTTGATTTAAATATGAGCATTTATTTGAATAATTCCTTCATTGATTAATACTGTATGTTACTGCTGGCAACAAATATTTTATCACTAACTGATATAGTGTGTAGCTTTACATTTTTTACACAACCTTGTCTGCAGATGTATCTCAAGGTTGTGGAAAAGACTTTTTAATGATAAAGGTTGAAAATAATGACCTGAATCAAGCAAAGAAAACAACTAAGAAAAAATTACATATATTTTAGTTAAGAACTGCCCAATGCATTAATAAACTGACAACTTTCCTACAAGTTGTAATGTGGTCAAAAAACAAATCCTTAATGACTGTGATTGGAGATAATGTGAAGATTCTGTAAAATTGCATTGTGGAAGAAAAAAAACGCAATAGAAATCTTAACTATGTTTACTAGTGAAAGCAAGACCATTTATAATCAGCTGTGTGGCCATAAGAAAACCACTTGTTAGTAAGGACAATCAGAGAAAAACACTTCAGCTTGTTAGGGGGCTTGAAGATTGGAGCAATGTGAAAACAGTATATACTGAATCACCAGGTTATCCCATCAGTGGATTTTTTCTTTTTTCAGGCGTATTAGAAGATGACAATGCAAAGATTCTTGAGGCTCAAATTGTGAAAGGTCTGGGGGGAATCACTTTCATACCAGAATTTGCCTTAGCATAGTCCTGAGCTTAACCTTAGTTGAAAGTCTTTGGTGCATCCTGGAGACAAAACACCAGTCTTAAGCGGTCCTAGGAATTCTGTAAATGAAAGGTGCACTTAAAAATAATGGCATGATAAGCATTAAAGTAATGACTGTGTTGAAAAGCAAACAGTACATCAATTTATGAAGGAAATTTGCTAGTAACTTTGTGAGAATCTAGTGAAATGTATGTGCACTGTTAATGTAATATAACAGCCTGGGTTGATTCACACAACAATTTGGTTAACCAGAGCCATCTAATGTAGGTGTAGTAATGGTTTAGCATAGGCACAGTTTTTCCAGGGAAACAGGATGTTTGAGACAAATGTCTTTTATTAGCTTAATATACACAAGTGTCAATTAGCCTTCTATAACATTTTAAAGGATGAATTAAAAACACATTTCTTCTAGAAGATCAGATGTCAATTAGTTCATAAATTCCTTTATGTTAATCATAATCAAACCAATCCGTAAGCACATGTTCCAGGATGGGCAGATTGTCACTCTGAAAGAGACATGTGGCAAAAAAATGAAAACCGGTCATTACAGAAGGGACAGCTGGTGTTATTGTTTTTTTTTTTTACTATTATTATTGGTCAAGCCCAGGTGTCTGTTATTGAAGTTTAAATCTGTGTGTATTCTGTTTTATCTGTTTCATCTGTTGGACTGTTTAATTCTCAGTCTCTTCTCTTAATTAAGAACATGAAAAAAACAATCAGCCTGACCAAAAAAAAAAAAAGAATTGCACTGTCTTCCAGCTGTTGCTTAAAAGCTGGCTCAACTTTACTGAAGTAGGTAGGGACTAGAATGAAATAATCAAAAACAGCATTAAATTGAAAATGTATTTATAATATTGAAAAATGACAATGATCAAATAACAACCTTAAACTACACTAAATGGCCAGACGTTTGTGGGCACCTGACTGTCATGACCATGTGCTTCTTGAATATTCCATTTCAGATGTAGTCATTGCTTTTTTGGAAAGGCTTTGCAATAGATTTTGGACTATGGCTAAAGGGATTTGCCTCTTTAGCTACAACAGCATTAGTGACATCTGACACTGATGTAGGTGAGGAGGCCTGGGGAGGCTCCAGTTCATCCCAAAAGCATAATGGTGTTGAGGTTAGGGACATTGTTCTGCTGGAACATGTTTGAGCCAGACCCCTTAAAATTTTAAGATACAGCATATTAAGACATTCTATCCGATGTGTACTTCCAACTTTGCGGTGACATATGAACATAATGGTCAGGCGTCGACAAACATTTGGCCATGTAATGTAGTCGTGTAAAATTTTGATGGATTTGGTGGAGGGCTGAGCAATACCACATGTCCACACTCATGTTCACCCCAAGAAGCAGTGAATTCTAATGAGGCCCAAAACAAACAAAAAAAAAAGAAAAAGCCTGTGCTCCAGTGAGTGTTTAACTTTTCTCCCCTTAGGATATGTTGTACTCAAATCTTCCACAGAAGCCCAAAGAAACCTTCAGAGAAGTGTGACACTGCAGTGAAATATCTGATCACTTAAATCGCTAAAATATTGAATTTCACCAAGACTGAAAAATTATATAGACACATTGGTAAGCGTTGCTGCATTTTTGGAGAGGCCAGGCTTCTCCCATCTAAAACTATCTCTGTGTCCTTCAGGTAAGGTGACTGTGAAAATGAATAAATAGGAAAACTGGACGGTAAATAACTCTATAGACAGCCTCTGTAATATGCAGAGAAACCCTAGCAAGACTTTGTAAACATAAACTACCAAAACAGAGCACACATGCACTGCATCTAATGAGGAGCAGGTTGCACTAATGATGAGGTGGGGCTGGTAATTAGTAGACTGCTCAGGAGAACCGTCAGTAGAAAGAATGTTTTGTGAGATTGTCTATGCACCTTACAGGCCTTTGCATTTTGGTACCTTTCATGAAAATAAGTAGAAATAAATAAATAAAAAATATGCAGTGAATACAAAAAAAAAGCAAACAACGAAACAAAATACGATTCAGAATTCACTGAGCCTCCTTGTGAAATGCCTAACAAGTGTATACACTTGAAGAGGAGCACTGATCTGCTCATTTTCCAACTGCATATAGACTGTTCTCTAAAATAGACACTGAGATGGTCTTTTCAACAATTAATTCCTGTGTTGATATGGATTTATGCCTCGTTCATGAACTTGTGAACTTGACCAACTCTTTAGTTCTAGACAAAGACAACTAGGATTAACAATAGAAATGTCCTGGTACTTTGGCGAGTATATGATGTCATCAATCACCAGAACCTTTAGACCAAAAATTCCCAAAAGCATCAGTGATCTATCATCATATATTACAATAGGTATTTGGTTTGTCCACATGATGACAAATCACAGATTTGACATATGAACCTCCTCACATTATTGTATATACTATACACCAAATAAATAGGAGAGAGTCTAAGGTAACTACAACATTTCTGTGAACTGAAGGCCCATGAAACAGTTCTTTAAGGAGGTCATCTTAAAATATTCCTTAGCGATACCATTAATTGCACTGTATTCTTAATGGTAATTAGTGAACAAAAAACATTAAGGGTTGTTATTATATACTATATATAATTTTTTTTCTCTGCACAGTTTTACTGTTTTTCAACATAAGCATCTATGCTTCCCAATTACTCTGCTATTCAACAACCAAAGCTTAACATGACATCTTAATAATCCTACTACTGAGCCATAGCAAACTATACAGAATACCCTGACTAAAACAACTGTGAAAAAGTTAGTGTCTTCCTACTATTTTGCTCCATTTCAGTAAAGATTTTGGTAAGAACAAAACTTCTGATGAGACAGGTTTGTGATAATAGTTGACTTTTTCAGATAAATATCTTTAGGCATACTGATGATATGAAAAATCCAGACTATTAAATTTAAGAAAGGAAAAAATGTTATATGAAATGTACCTCTTAATAAATTGGCAATTTCCACAACCCCCATCCCTAAACTTAATCTCTTATTGTTTAAAATGTAGCTTTAAGGTAGCTCAAGCTACTTTTTTTGGAAAAGATTATTTCTCTAAGCCCCCTTTCTGTAATTTAAGCTCTCGTGTAATTTAAACCCTGATCCTATCTGTACGGAAGAATTCTCCTGTAGTCCAACATACTGCATGACAATGTGTCTCCTTTTGACAGCTACACATCTATCAGTGTCATTCTTTGAGTAGAATAAAGCATTGTTGTATCTTGTCTTTGTCCTGTCAGCACCATGAGTACTGGAATAAAACCAGTGTCTCAGGATCATAGTGGCTCTGGGATCCCTCTGCCCCGGACCATGAGCACCTTCTCCAAGCAGAGCCCCAAGTTCTCAAGCGGCAACTTCCTGAGTTCACCTGCACAATATCAACCAGGTGGACGAACGGCTTCCTTCTCACCCTCCACGTCCAGCACTGTCAATTCTAAAGAGCTGCTAAAGGAAGCTTCATCAAGGATTCAGTACCAACTGCAGCGATCGGCTCCACTTAAGACCTCATTTAACCACATGACCGGATCTCGCTCTGCCCACAATAGTCCACAGGTTCCTAAAAGGGATACGCTACGCTCCAAAGACACGCTTGACCTCCGTAGAGTCCACGCAACCCAGGACAGGTTTGGAGACTTGACAAAGAATGGCAACAAAAACTGGAAAACGAATCAGGTACAATTCAAGAGTCTGGACAATGCAGATGCTTCATCTTCTCGTATGATAATGCAAGGCAGCCAGATGGGGAATGCTCGCCCCAGAACAACCAACGGGAATTTGATTTGGGGATCCTCTTCTGGTAATCGACCAGACTTTAACAAGCAAAGAATCAAATTTAAAAACGGAAGCACTGAGCGAGACCTGAACTCTTGCAAAAGCACGCCACAGAAAACTGCAGGAAGTGAATCTCCTCATATGGCTACAGTAGCACCTTTCAGATTCAGGTAAGTTGACTGAGTTAATGGCCTCATTTTCTTTATTTAATGCCATGTATCTTATGTCAAGGAAAACATGCTTACATGATATCACTTACATTATTTTGTAAAATAAACAAATAATTGTGGTTTGTATTATTTAGAAGCCATGTCCATGTCTCTGATCCCCAGGCTTCAAGTTCAGGAGGATGCAGACATGTCCTCTTTGGAGGATGTCAGCGACTGCTCCTCAGATTCCATGGAAGTATGCTGTGAAGATTTGAGTAAGCTTTTCCTAAATTATCCAGAGTTCATGACCAGAATCTTACACTTGCTCTGTGACCTATTATTAAATGCCTTTGACTTTGAATGTGGACATAATGTCAGGCTGGCAAAATTAGATGTAATTACTGCCTGCGCAATTGCTAGGTGCAATGAGAGCATGCTATTTTGTCTGTTTCCACATTTGGAAGTCAGATGCACTCCTTAAAGCTCGTTATGTCTTTTATATGATACGTTGTTCATGATTGTCAGTTACTGAAAATGTGTTAACAGAAACATTAATAAGAACATTTGTACATATACATTCATATAATTATCCCTTCAACAAACTATTTGAGAGCAGTACAACATTAAATTATGCAGATACATGCTATGAACTTTAGTTAATGCTCACATCCAACATTAGTGAAGCATTTAGTAGTGAAGCAGTGAAGACTCAGTGACTTTGACCGTGGCATGGTTGGTGATGTAGTTTGGATTCTTTTATTCTCCTCGTTCTGTCACTAACAACTGTGTCTAGAATTTCCTTTTCTTTTTCCAACCATCTACTGTCCAGTTTCAATGAGCCTGTGGCTACTCTATACTCAAATTCCTGTTTTTGCCCAACAGGAGAGGAGCATAATATGGTCTTCGCAGTTGTATCCCTTCCACCACAACATTCATGATATTGTGTATTCTAGGATGCTTTTTTGCTCACCACGTCTGTAAAGAGTGGTTATTTGAATGAGTGTACCCTTCCTGTCAGCTCAAACAAATCTGGAAGTCCTCCACTGATCTCTTTTATCAAAAGGCAGTTTCTAAAATACGCAAACAAGATCATCCAGATCATCTGGAGATAGCAGCCTTGCTTTGGTTCCTGAGATCACATTTCCCCCATTCTGGTCTTTCTCGTGAACAGTGCCTCCACGCTGTTCTCTGTATCAGTTAAAAGTCTCGTCAAATTCAGCCTTGTGATGAAATTTGTCATGAATGAAGATGTAAACTCTTTTGACATTACCAGAAGACTTCAGGAACAGGTTGGTGCTGAGACGCTTAGCCATTTTAAAGAAGGCAATGTCCACGAATGATGGTCCCTGCCCCTGAACATTCAGTGAGTGTACACTCCCAGGAAAAACGGACTGGTATGATCACCAAAGAAGTGTTCCTTTTTGCAGGACAATGCACTCCCTCATACTGCTCCACCACATCACTTGCACAATGCAGAAACCGATTGCAGATCCAAGCATTAGTGAAACACTGGGATGTATATTAGTGTAGCAGGGGACTATGTAGAGAAATAAACTTAGTTTTACAATCATAACTGTGTTCTGTTATTCTGCAGAATCAAAAGTCCCAGTTTGACTTGAACATGTATATCATATATTTATTATATATATTTATTTATACAAATAAAATAACGTGTACGCTTACCATTTTTCTTTATAACTATCTTCCAGATGTTGGATTCCTTTCAGGTCTTACTTTAATACTAATCTGATCTTAGTAATAAATAGCCGTGTAAATTACAGATCGGGGAAATGATAAAACAGCTCATGTTTAACTTCTTAAAAGTATTTGTCCAAGTTATTATTATTGCTTGTAGATAAATTGCCGTTAAAGATTCTTCATTTTTTACCTTTCCCCATTCCAAACTCACTAGAATCTGCAGATGTGGAGGTCTGTGTACATTTGCACTCATGAGTGATGTTACATTTTAAACATTACATAGACTTCTACAGAAAGATTGCAAGGTGGTTTCTGTAAAGCATCATTGTTTTCAAAAAAAAAACAATCTTACATTTTGTTTGGGTGTGTTAGTCCAAGTTGATCCTAGAGCAGATACTCACTCTGGTATGTCTAATGCAAAACTATGGGTGGAATATGGATGTTGTCTCGTTTTCATTGCGCCAGGCCAGACTCCTTCATTCAGAGTAATTTGCAAGAACACATTCTTTCTTATCTGTTATCTCACTTGAATACTGACAGATAATTCTGTCCAGATACCTTACTTATCTTTCCCATTAGTGTCTCTAACAGATAAGTCTAAATGGATGTAAATATTGTATTTGTTTAAAATTTATTTAGCCAAATACAATTTTTTAATATATCTATTGATCAAGCAGAAAAAAAAAAAAAAAAAAAAATATATATATATATATATATATATATATATATATATATATATATATATATATATATATATATATAATCATTCATTCCAGCACTGTGCTCAGTTTAGGCCTTAAAAAAAATTATCGCTATAAATTAGCCTTTGCATCTGCAAGCTGCATCTGCATCTTTTCCCTTTTCAGACATTATAACCATGCTTTTTTTTCAGAAATTATAATGGCTCCCTAGATCATTAGGCTACAGATACAAGTTTATATTTATTTCTGGGTTTAAATCGAGTCACTCGGTCCAGTGGAACTTAAGCTTTCCAGCACTTACTTGTGGGAATCCCAACTTTTAAAAACATTGCATTGATTTAGTTAGAAATGTAGTTCTTAAAATAAGCTTGGGCAATCACTAATGGATTACTGCTGAATGTACTGCTTTACATTATGTAAATATAGTAATGTGAAAGACATTGGGCTGGAACATCAAGACCACTTTCTTATTAATACAAATACATGGTTTGTGGCAATTTCCAAGCTTTAACAACATGGGAAAACAAACTCTAAACTCCTTATTGTCTACTCCTACTTTCCCAGAGTTTCAACATCCGTTGTGTAGCTTTGGAATATGATTAATCATCCCCAGTGCCAGAAAATGACTCCCTGCTTTTTCTTCACTGTTTTTCTAGGCCATCACTAACTGTGTTGCAAGAGGATGTAAATTTCATATGCAAGTTTCAGGCTCATCTGTCTGAAAGAGAACGTGATTTTTAAAGAAAAAGTGCATTTCGAAATATATAGGACATAATTTCCCATGACTAACTTTTCCCTTAGACACTTTCCTTGTGTTGGCCAGCATGAAAATAGGACGCAGGTCAGTTACGGTTTTATACTAACGTTCAAACTCAATACTATTATTCAGTTTAAATAATCAATGAAATTACTTAAGTAATGCCAAAGGTGACTCTTTAATGTAATATCCACTGACAGATGTGTTTTAAAAGACTCTGGCGTGTAGTTCTACATCACGCAATCCTAGATGATAGTAGCAAAGCATTGATCTCTAGTAATTATTCAAAGGGAGGCAGCTGTGAAGGTTTTAATGGTTGCAGGGTCAGACATGACATATGCCATCCTTTAAATCAGTAGACGAGATCTATGGATCCAATTTCACCCACTGCTACTTGGCGATTTGATGCCCCTCAGGATTTGGGTTTTGGATTGAAAAAAAAAAATCTGTTCTTTAAGATGAGGTTGTGGTTTAACCATTTTCTTTTACATCACTGAGTTTTGCGTGAAAGCTTATTTTAAAAGAATAGCAAATGTTCTTGTGAAACGAAGCACACTGAAAAAAATTCTAATATCATAATATTTGTTCTATTTCATTGCTATTTTAGATATACAACACTGTATTTCTACTTAAAAAACAAGATGGAGGATATCTGTGCTTCTATCTGAGAAACAAAAGTAGTGTAGTAAGTTTTCAAAGAAATTGCATGAAAGTGTTCATAAGAGAATTCACGCAGTGTTAAATGCAAATTATATTTGATGTTTTTTATTAGTTGTTCTACTGTTTATACTTAATATATTTAATTGTAATTATATGAAATTTTCCAGTTCAGTGTTTTTAAATGAAAAAACTTTTGCACAGAACTATATACTTTAGGTACAGAGGTACAGTAAATGATAGTTTTTTTTTTTTTTTTTTTTTGTAGAATGAGTCTGTTTATACACACACGGGCATGCACACACACACACACACACACACACACAAAATACTAAAATCAATCAAGAGACCAACTTCTTTGCCGTTTTTGTCAGGTTTTGTCGTTTATTTCCATGGTGTAATGGCACAAACAGAGCAGCCATAGCCTTGGGGATGCTCACGTGTCTACTGACAGCTGGGTTGTTGGCTGGCCGTAGTCTTTCAATGGGCTGCAGATGTGGGGAAACCTCTCCTGAGAAAGGGTGGTCACATCAGGCAGTGTCTAAAACTGTCTCAAATAGCATACTTTTGCACTATTGCAGACTTTTAAGTGTACATTCCTGGAATTCATACCCTTCTCCAGCGCTACATACAGACAGCTCAAAAAGTCATTAACACTACAAGCACAATGGAGACACAAAACCGAATGAGTGGAAAAAAAGCTGTTCCATTCACTTTGGACACATGTTAAATTAGGTCTCCAAACAACAACGTGGCACATGCAAACGAGGCACAGAGACACACAAACACACACGCACAAAAATGAGAAACAGACTAGACTGGAGTGACATCCACATCTGGACCTCCTGGAACCTGAAACAGACTCCTCAAAACTAACACAAACACATACAGATGCACTCCCATCAGAAGAGTTAACGCAGCATGGAAGTGTTCACAGACAACCCAACCTTCCTTTCTCATTTCCTCACTTCCTCACTCACTCACTCACTTTTAGTAACTGCTAGACTCCAAAATGGTTGGAGTGAATAGCAGTGCCAGGGCCTCATTCCCGATGGTACTGTAACATAATTGGTGCTTGACTTCTTAGAGAAGTTGCAAACTGGGTGGTCAACAGCACAAGCATCCACTTGGAGTATAGCACTTGCACCAGTACAGTTAGGATCCACATCAGGCTTAATTGGTTTTTTCGAAGTCTACAAATTACGGGGGAGGTGTATAATTAACGATACATGGCCGAATTACTTTCCTATAATATCATGCGCTGATGCATTTAATTTCTCTTATTCCACAGCAGTTTGCTGAAGATTACAAGTTTTACTGCATTAATGAACAACACATTACACTTTTTAACCCTTAGAGTCAGATATAATGTCTTGGAAAAGTTGTAAGACAGCTTAGTGTTATCACTTATAGTACCTATAAGTATACAGCAGATATAAAAAGTTTTTCCCTCATTAGCCTCTCATTAATCTTGAATAAAATATTTTAAATAAATGCTGCATGCCAGGTCACGGAGGTACTGTACTATAAAGTCCCCTGTTGTAAAAAGGAACTGACCAAGCCCAGACATGTTATTTACCATAAACAAACCAAAAAAAATTTTTAACCCTAAAATATTATAAATATAAATATTGTAAGTTAACCTATATACAATATTGTTTGGCTTTTCGCACTGGTGGCTCAGTGGTAGGTGTTTCGCCTGCTTTGAGAAAGGTCCAGATTCAATTCCCAGCCAGTTCCCAAAACCGCAGCTACTGGATGCAGTGCCAATGGAAAACCCGGATAAAATGGGAGAGTTACGTCAGGAAGGGCATCCGACGTAAAAAAACCTGTGCCAAGCTTGTATGTGCAGACCGGAATGTTCCGCCGTGGCGACCCCTTGCTGGGAGCAGCCGAAAGACCAACAACAACCACCTATCATTTGGTTTTGATTTACTACCAGCACTACTGTCAAAGGAAATTGATCACTTGAAACACTTTTTGATCAGTCAAGAAGAATTGTGTCATCCCAGTCAAATGTATGTACCAATCTTCTAATAAAATCAATGTGCATGATTCGAGACCCATTTCATCACAAGAACTTTAACAACATTGCTCTTTGTAGAACTTACTATTTTTTTGCAGATACTATAGTGACTGTACAGTCAATATTTCTCTTGTTTTAAAATAATCTTTTACACTCAATATCCTATAGGAACTCCCTAGTATTGCTTCCTGTGGTGATCTCTACAGGAAGTTTGCTGTGCGCTCAGTGATGACATCAGATGTAGCCAGTCACACAAGCAGCCTTCTGGTCATAAAGAAAGACAATAGAGACTATTCTTTTAACTTCCTTTTAGCCCACAGTGACATCAAATGGTTTGTGTGACTTTAGAATTACCCCCACAATCAGCATGGGGTTGACAAAGTATCTATATCTCAGTGGGAGAGCTTTAAGGCTTTCCTTTACACATAGTGCTAACCAGGTCAGTTGCCCTAGGCATTTTGCGAAGTACTCATTCTCGGTCATGCATGCTATGAATGATGAGAAACAAGGGCATTTGGAAAAGAAAAAAAGACTGAGAAGCTAATATCTACATTCGAAACCCTTTGTCGCCATTTTCACGGTGCATCATGGAGTGCTGGGAATATACAATCCTAATGCCTGTTGTGATGTCGGAAGCATGGTTGCTATGGAGACGGCTTTCCAGCAGAGCATTGTGGAGTACTCCACGGAGATATGTACACGGGCTGCCATGAACGATGCTCTTAGGGATCATCTCAAAATTCCTCAGCCATAGGTGCTTCAAGAGGCTGAATGTCAATGTTGTACAAGAATGGCTGTTTTTTTTTGTTTTGTTTTTTTGTAATAGAAATTGATATATTAATTTTTGGTTTTGCTGAAGCTGAATTTGATTGAGCAACATTATGATTTTCTGCAGGATTTGAGGTCCATATTTAAATTGTTTGATGCAGGTTCAGACTCTTTTTGCTTTGAGATTTTGCATAGCATTTCACAAAAGTGATAATGAAAATTCTGGCTTGATTGGATTGATTAGACCATGTCCAACAAGCAACTGTCCAGTCATGTAGGAAAAAAAATGAGACAAGATTTGAAATCTTCCTTTCCTGATTATTTGAATTTTAGCTTACTTTTTGCTCATATTTTATGGAATATTAAAATGCATGACACATTAGGGATGTGAATAAAACATGTTACCAATTATAATCGATAATGCAATATAATGTCTTAGTTTAAATGGTATGAGGAGTCTTTTTACTCATCTAATACTGTAACAGTGAATTTAATGACTGTGCATTTCTAGTGGGGGGAGGGGGGGAGAGAACAAAGGGCTTGTGATAAATGTTGCGGAAACAAAAGTAACTGATGTTCCATACTAAAGCTGGCTAAAATCAAAGCATGCCCTTACTCATCGCCCCCGTCTTCTCACACTTTCTGCTGAGAACCAGTGAAACATTGGTAAATGTTACCTAGTAAGAGAGAGGGAAAGAGTGAGGGAGGGGGAGGATGGAAGAGAAGAAAAGGGGGAGGGATTGTTGTTGCGTCTGCCTCTGCCTCTGCTGCTACCCGGTTGCTGTGCATTTCAGCTGTAGTAGGGTCTGGAGAAAGGAGGAGAGAAATGAATGAGAAAGAAAGAGAGCAGATAGACAGAAAGAAAGGGAGAGCTAGGGCAGCAGTGAGGCAGCAGGCAGGCAGGAAGGCGTAAGGAAGAAAAAGCAAAGGGAGAACAGAATTAGCATTTTCTTCCTGCCTTCTCGGAGAGGGAGGAGGAAAGAAAGAACAAGCTGCGCCTGTGGATTCTCCTTCTTTCTCCTTTCTTTTATCCTCTCCTCCTTGCTGAAGCTGCTCTAAATGCTGTCCCATAGAGGGAGAGCTTTGGGGGTAGCATAGAAAAGGAGGTTGGCTTGCGTTCTAGAGCTAGCTGAAGGCACGTGAACATACATCCCGGGCAGGAGGCAAAGTTACAGGCATGGCTGCCAAAAGGGGCAAGTCAGGAGTACCACAGAATGTGGCACGGAGCGAGCTAAAGGTCTACCGTACGGGTAGCACAGAGGGACGCATACCTGTGCCCACCAACTTGCGCAAGCAGAGGTCCCTGACCAACCTAGCTGTTCTAACGGATGCTGAGAAGAAGATGCAGCTCTACGAACCCAAGTGGTGCGATGACATGGGTAAAGCCAGCACTAGCCACCTGAAGATGGGCAAACCTAAACCAACAGGCGGCGGAGGAGGAGGTGGTGGAGGAGTAGGCGGAGGGCCTGGTAGTGCCCAGTTATCACGGAACCTGTCCAAGTCAGAACATTCTCTGTTCCAGGCCAAGCCCAAACCTTTTACCCCACTTGCTGCTCCTGGTGCCTTGGGAAAGAACCAGAGCCGCATACCCCGTGGCCCTTATGCGGAAGTAAAGCCTCTTAGTAAAGCTGCAGATGATGGAAAGTCAGACGATGACATCCTTTCTAGCAAGGCAAAGGCTGCTGGAAAGAAGACTGCAGCTGGGGGCCAGGGGGACTCTGAGGCCAAAGGCCAAGGTGAGGAAGGTGGTGATAAGCCCTTTTTGAAGGTGGATCCAGAGCTAGTTGTAACAGTTCTTGGAGATCTGGAGCAGCTACTCTTCAGTCAGGTGCTTGGTGAGTACCTCACAGTGTGTTTTAAAAACAGTTGTGGTGACTGCAGGTCTCCAAGCTTCAACCAAATTTGCTCTAACCCAACCCAATCCAACCTAACCTAAATACAACTGGAAAAAAAATGCCTTCTGTAAGGTTTTGTACATGGTGTGGACCAAGTCCTGGCACTGCAACCTCAGTTATGATGTTTGCCTTTGGAGATTTTTTAATGGTTGACAACCTTAAATCATATATTGGGAGAGATACATGGAGAAACAGCTGTGCACTACAGGGCATTGTTCTCTATGCCGGTCACATTATCATAATCTGCTGGCTATCTAGCATGCTTGTCTTTCTTATGGAAAAATTGTAGCTCATGATGATCCCTCTATTTCATTTCATGAATGTTTTAAGCGGCTTGATGGCGGCATTTGACACACTGATGCTTTCTGTTGTCTGCCCACTGCAGTGCCTGAGTGTGTGCATGTGGGTGTGTGTATGTATGCTGGTTTTCAGGACTGGTGTTGCTCTACTCTGAGCTGTAATGAGGTAATGGCTGATATCAGGCGAGGGCTGAAGAGAGATGAGTAAAATAAATCAGGCTATATCGAACTCATTTTCAAATTACACAGATGCTCATCATTATTTTCCTCGAAGCCACATTTCTACAGCCATTAATATACGGTGCAGCATTGTCTGTAAATAGCAAGCATTGTTAAGACATACCTAGTTGCTAATCACCTTCAAATATTTTCGAGCAGCCATTAAGGAACATAATGCAGGTCTATCAGTCAATTTTAATGCATTATAGTATGTGCCTCAGGACAAAATCTTCATGCAGTTATTAGTCCATTGTCAATTTGACCTGTTTGGTTGTATTATATTTATCATTTCCTATAAAGATGTTTTATTGGGTTTGGCTTGAATGTTCTTTTTTCTCTTCAACATTTAAAAAGTGCATATGTCAGAAATAATAGTCTTTTATACTTACTATATGGGCAAGACAGGCAAATATTCTGTTTAAGAAAGCCTTTAGTCTTTTTGAATGCATGACCACTGTCAACTGCTTCCACCCTCTAAGCTATTTAAAGGTACTAACCGCAAAAGTAGCCGATTCCCTTATCTTTTACTCGTGCCGAAAATATCTTACTACAATATTTTTACCTTTGTTTTAAAACTGGGATGTACAACTCGTAAATCATCCTACCAAATTTGAGACAGCCGTGCTTTAATAATCCAGCTCATCTGAAAAACATGACCAGACCATGGTGAGCCCATATCAGTGACCTTTATCTAGACACACTGTCTTCATAACTATCAGAAACGTTACTTATGTTTAATACCTACCTAATTAAACCGAAGAGACTCTCAGGATAACTTCTAGCATACCTGCCTGTTAGGGCCAATTAAAAAAAATGTTAGGTACTATATATGCATCAGCAAACATGCTTCTCATTGTTTTTTTTAGACACAACAAGCCTAATTATTCAATTTTGTATCAATATATATAATACATATAATTATATAATAAACTGCCTGGCTAGCTGGGAAATAAATCAAGTATTATTTGACTCAATGCATTTCACTGGTTATAGGCCTGGTTATGTAGGCAAGCCTAGTGCATTTGGTTGTTTTAATAATTTTTTATAAATGTATACATTTCAGACAAGTCTAGATACATTGAATCATAACAGGTAGAAACAAATCCATTATGAAGGAATCACATTGCCTAAATAAGATGACAGCATCTACCAAATGAAGGTTCTGTTTTCTAACCTATGACACAATCAAAGCTTCTACACTATGTAGATTATATACCTGCATGCTTGTTGGACAGAGTGCCAAAAGACTTGCCAATTGTAAAAATGGCATGGTAATATTCACTGGTATCGCAGAGATCATTTCTGCTATTATAAACGATATTTAAAATATTAATTCATTCATTCATTTTCTATACCGCTTAATCCTGTGTTCAGGGTCGCGGGGGACCTGGAGCCTATCCCAGGAGACTTCGGGCACTAGGCGGGGTACACCCTGGACAGGGTGCCAATCCATTGCAGGGCACACACACATACACACACTCACACACACCCAATCACACACTACGGGCAATTTAGGAACGCCAATTAGCCTAACCTGCATATCTTTGGACTGTACGAGGAAACCGGAGTACCCGGAGGAAACCCACCAAGCACGGGGAGAACATGCAAACTCCATGCACACAGAGATGGGAATCGAGCCTGGCCGGGGAATCAAACCCAGACCCTGGAGGTGCAAGGCGACAGTGCTAACCACTACACCACCGCGCCGCCCATTTAAAATATTAATTAAGTTTTTAACTACAATAAATCTGCAGTATATTTAACATTGCCATCATTGTTCTTTGGTATTTGTGATGTTACTGCTATCTGAATTGGATATGATGCTGACAGTGTGCATCTGGACTGACCACACTGTTGTACAGCACTTCATGTTGCATTTTAAAAAAACAATAGTTACTTTTGTTATCCCTACTTTTCACATAGGTCCGTGTAGACATGTTTTCGCAGTTCATATTATTCTGTCAGGCGGCACGGTGGTGTAGTGGTTAGCACTGTCGCCTTGCACCTCCAGGGTCTGGGTTCGATTCCCCGGCCAGGCTCGATTCCCGTCTCTGTGTGCATGGAGTTTGCATGTTCTCCCCGTGCTTGGTGGGTTTCCTCCGGGTACTCCGGTTTCCTCCCACAGTCCAAAGATATGCAGGTTAGACTAATTGGCGTTCCCAAATTGCCCGTAGTGTGTGATTGGGTGTGTATGTGTGTGCCCTGCGATGGATTGGCACCCTGTCCAGGGTGTACCCCGCCTAGTGCCCGAAGTCTCCTGGGATAGGCTCCAGGTCCCCCGCGACCCTGAACACAGGATTAAGCGGTATAGAAAATGAATGAATGAATGAATGAATATTATTCTGTCAATTTTGAATGGCAGAATGTCTTTCTAGACAGTTCTTGGTGGAAAAATCCTCTTCCATGCATACATTATTAACAATATATTCTTTAGACATTTTAAAATGCATATACAGTTTGGCAGCATGGTGGCTTACTGATTAGCAGGGTTGCCTTGTACCTTCAGATCCTGGGTTTGATTCCCGCATCGGGTCTGTGTGCATGAAGTTTACATGTTCACCACGTGCTTGGTGGGTTTCCTCTGGGTTCTCCAGTTTCCTCCCACAGTCCAAAAACATGCAGATTAGGCTAATTGGCGTGTCTAAATTGCCCGTAGCGTGTGAATGTAAATGCCTACCATGGGAGTACAAATGGGAATACATACAACGGTTAACCATGGTCGCTAGTTGGACTCCTACAGATTCCTAGATGGATGATGGATGACGTATATAGTTTACCTTTTCAAAATATCATTCATGTAAAAAATATATGGCTCGTCCCTGTGTAGGAGTTATGTGCATTAGTATCATCACCAAATAAATTAGGTAAAATCAAACCCAAAGAACAATCTACTACTGTATAAATACATGTAAAAACATGATTGATTAATTGGATAACATTAAGGTATAAAATGTTTAACTTTAATGACCAAAATTACAAAGTATAGCAAAGTTGTGCATTTTAGGACTATTACATGATGCAGTTGATGCAAGAGATTAAACAAATTCTACATTTTTAAAGGCTAAGTTTTCAATACAATTTCTTTGCTATTATATAAGGTGTGTGTGGGTGTGTGTATACAGTTACCAGAGATGCTCCACTGAGAATAGCAAATAGTCTAGACAGCAATAGAACTCAGTATAATGTTTTAATAGTCTGAAGTTATTTGTATGTAATTTACATTTTATATTTTACAAGGAACAGATACAAGTGTGGACACTATGCATGGCAAGACTTCTGTATCATTAAAGTTGTTTGCAGGGAAGTTCATTGTCACTGTTGGGCCTTATTTAAATGACATGCTGGCTAATGACAGTAAACTTTGGCCTGGATTCAAAATATTGACTCAGGCAAAATGGGACCACTTAAACACCAGTCTATAAAGGGCTATTGCATCACCTAGTTCAAATTTCAAGAACAAAATGTATAGTGACTGACACTGATCTAAAGTGATGGGAATACTCAACAAATATAGTGAAATATAAGTCAAAAGTCAAGAACAGAACACTGATATGAGAGTAAAAACGACCTTTATTTCTCTATATAATCCCCTGCTACACTGATGCACTTATCCCAGTGTTTCACTAGTGCTTGGATTGCATCACAGTAGAAGGTTTTCTCAGCCTGGAGTCATGATCAGACTGTAAGCTTCACATCTGAAACGCTGGCCTTCCAGGAACTCTGTGGGGGATTTAATAATAACTCCCAGTCAAGTTCCAGGATCACCATTCCGGGACGTATGCCTTCTACAAAATGTTTGCACCACTGAAATATTTTACTGTGGCTATGAGTCTCATCTTCTTATTGCTTAGTGTTTCGAGTATTCTGTAAATGTCAATCGGTTTTACTTCCTCATTCGCCAGAAATTTGATCATAGGTCTTGGTTTGACATAAACGCCCCTGGTATGTCAGGAATACACCACCAATGCCTAAATATTCAAGGATTTCAAATGTGTTGTTCATCTCTCCTCTTCCATAATGTATGCGAGTCTTCATAGGGTATAATTTCAACTATGCATTTCAGGGTTCTGTGACACGCACTCCAGCATAATGGACTTCTTTATGGACTTCTTCACTTGTAATCTTTCTCAATCATGCCAACAGAAACAGCATACTTACACTTCTGTGGCGACCATATTGGGATAGAGAATAAAACATTGGTTTTCTGTGTGCATGCAGCTGCTGTGTTAAAGCATAGTGCAGCTGGACTGGGCTCTAGGCCCATGGAGAAACCCTGAGTGAAATATCTGCAGCAGGACAATGAGTTGAATTGAGAAGCAGACAAGAGAGAGAAACTTAAGAGCCTGTGGATACATTTGGCTCCTTGTACTTGGCTGTGGTGCACTGTACACAACAGACTTCGGTTGAGTTGGCAGCGTAAAAACAGGATGGTAAAAAGGATGGTCAGAAAAAAGAATCATGTAGCCAAGTCTAAAAGGCACAATGTGTCTTTGGTATTGCATTTCCTACAAAAGGAGAAATTAACATGCTGAGCATAAAGATTGTGTTTTGGTAGAATACACAATGAGGAACCCTACCATGTTTCGTTTTGAAACGAGCTAGGACACTGCAGTAAAGGCAGAGGGATACAGTATGAGAATAAAACTGCAGCTACACTTTTGGAATGGTTACATACATACAAAGCTAATTGAGAAGCAGGAAGGCACTGCAGTAGTTTTCCTGTTTTACACTGTCACTGTCTGTGCGTGACCTACTTCTACCACCCAGGAAGTAAATGTGTCGCTCTGGACTCTGTGACCTTAAAATTTAATTTCTGCACCACATGTTTCATCACACAAAGCTGTATTGTAGCATACTGTGCAAGCAAGCTTTGTTACATACTTGTGGCTCTATTTAGCATTAAACCTATACTGAAATTTGAGTGTAATGTAACAGTCTTTCAGTTTCTCATCTACTTTCACGCCCCATTTAGATTTGTTGGCCACTGATGAGTTACATAATACCGAACACATTTATATAATATTTGCTCTGATTTATTTACAGGTTGCTTGTACATTGGAACTAGCATGGAAGATCAATTACATGCTTGGCATATCTCTCCCGATCACTGTTTAATTGATAAACTAGACTGATCTTGTACATAATTTACTATTCATATAACTGCAGTCCCTTGAGTGACTCCTAATTAGGACACTTGTTAATTCCTTGGCTCCCATGAGAATGATGTATGATTGACAAGGTGTATTCAGTTCTACTGTAACCCTTGTACTGTCTTGGAGTCTCTCTTTCTACAGCCATTAATAATGTCAGAGCAGGCATCATGCCTGACTGCACTATGGAATTGATTGACCATTCTTATGGCATGCTGATCACCCATGTAGGCCAGGTGACCAGCCTTCACACAGAAAGTGATTCATATAGTATGAGATACAAGTTTAATTTACAAATTGTTGCATTCATTTTCTATATGGAAATGATGCTTTGATGTACACCCCATTGTCCACACACTTTTACAGGGATCATGCTGAAAGGACGATTTTAAAAAGAGGAGACCTGATTGATGGACTGACAACCGTAAATTACTTATGTTCACATGGTTTCCAAAACAGGCATTTACACAGCTCATTGAGTGTGCTTACTTTTAATCCTCTGCATTAATACATTAGCGTAGCATTATTCTGTATGGGGTGATGGTCTAATTAATTTGCTCTCATTTTATGTGGATGGATATCTGGGCAAGACAGTGTTTGCTTTTAAAGTGCCTTTTAAATTTGTTGCCATGCCAGGACCAAAGCATGACATTTAGGAAATGTCTTGATAACATTTGAAGCGCTGTGTGTAGGCATGTGTTATTTAGCAGTAGGATTGTAGGAACAATCACTGCAGTTAGGTTAGCACATTTGACGTTATCCAATTTTAGCAATCTAGCTAATGGAAATAATTTTTTCTATGATTTCTATCCGGTCATTTCATCTAGTTTTTTGATGCGATATACAGAGTTGGGTTTTATATTCGTAGTATGTTGTTTATGCCAAAATTGCACATGTGGGACCTCAGATGTAACTACAGATTTACAATTTAGACTTTGCTAATTTTGATTTCTGGTACTAGAGCTTGTCTTAGTTATGTTTGATTTTGTTGTATGTGATATTGACTCACGTAAGTAGTCCAGCATAACCACGATATGTCAGTCAGAAGTTCATGTTAATTCAAGGTTTGTGCAGTAAATACACCAGAAATGTATGGAATGCCATTAAAGGACAATATTAAACACATAATACAGTACACAGTGCAGAAATTACTTGCCCCTTCCTGATTTTCATCATACTGTATTTGTCACACTTAAATGATTAAATCATAAAATATATTTTAATATTACACAAAAATCATCAGAGAAAATACAAAATGTTCCCATAAACCTATTAACTGGTTGTGCCAACCTTGGTGGCACCAACTGCAATCAAGCATTTGAGATACCTGGCAATGAGTCTTTCACATCACAAAAATCTGGTCTTTGTTTAAGGTCATATCAATCGAATTTAAGTCCGAACTTTGACTAGGCCACTCCAAAACCTTAAAAAAAAAGAAAAATTCCCGTTTTTTGAGACATTCTGAGGCAAACTTCGGATCATTGTCCTCCTACACAACCCAAGTGCGTTTGAGTTTAAGGTCACGGACTACTAGCAGGACATCCCGCGGGATTTTATGCAGAATTCATGGTTCTATCAATTATGACTCCAGGTCCTGAAGCTGCAAAGCTGCTCCAGACCATCACACTACCACCACTATATTTGACTTTGTATGATGTTCTTTTTATAAGATGCTATGTTAGTTTTACGCTCGATGTAACGGGATGCGCTCCTTCCAAAAAGTTCAACTTTCGTCTCATCAGTCCACAGAATATTTGCCCAAAAGTCCCAATGAGCCTTTATGGATTTTTTGGGTAAGCAGTGGCTTTTGTCTTGGAACTCTCCCAAGAATGCAATTTTTGCCCAGGTTTTTTTCCCTATTGTTGAATCGTGAACACTGACCTGTGGCAAATGAGTCCTGCAGTTCTTTAGATGTTGTTCTGGGTTCTTTTATGAGCTTCTGGATAAGTCGTTGTTGTGCTCTTAGAGTAATTTTGGTAGGCTTACCACTCCTAGGAAGGTTCACCACTGTTCCAAGTTTTCTCCATTTGTGGATAATCGCTCTCCCAGTGGTTTGCTGGAGGCACAAAGCCTTCAAAATGCCTTGGAAACTCATTCCAGCCTGATACATGTCAATTACTTTTTTTTCTTTTTCGTTCTTTGTTGCTTTTTTAGGTCTTTTAGCATGCTACACATTGGTTCTATTTAAGTGATTTTTTAATTCAGCAGGTCGATCTGTAATCAGGCCTGGGTGTGGCAGTGAAATTAACTATTTACAAAAAAACTCTTTCTAGCTTTCCAAAACTCACAGTTCATTCATGATTTAGCAAGGGGGCAGGGGTGATTTACTTTTTTTTTTTTACAAAAGGTCAGGTAGGATTGGATAGGCTTTTTCCCCTTAATAAGTTAAGTCTCTCTATTTTGTATTTAGTCAGGTCATCTTATGTTTAATATTGGGGCACTGGTGGCTCAGTGGCAGGTGTTTCGCCTGCCATGCGGAAGGCCCGGGTTCGACTCCCAGCCAGTGCCCAAAACCCCAGACACTGGATGCAGTGCCGGACCCAAGCCCGGATAAAATGGCAGGGTTGCGTCAGCAACGGCATCCGGCGTAGGATCTGTGCCAAGTTGTAGTGTGGACTGGATATTCCGCTGTGGCGACCCCTTGCTGGGAGCACCCGAAAGACCAACAACATCTTATGTTTAATATTATAAGATTTTGCTAATCTCAATTAATTGAGTATGACAAATATTCGAAGAAAATAGGGGGCAACTACTTTTTTACAGCACTGTAACTATTGATTCATTTCTCAACAGGTAGAAGTCACTGTAACTGAATTGTCTGTGTGATTGGCAGATCGAGAGTCTCAGAGGAAGCGTACAGTTCAGAATGTCCTGGATCTCAGGCAGAACCTGGAAGACACCATGTCCAGCCTGCGAGGGACCCAACTCAGCCACGGGTAAGACAAGCACACATGCAAAATTATATTTTCACACATATTTTATATTTACAGAGAAATGGTTTGTTTGTTTCTTTGGGAAAGTTGCCAATTTTGCTGTCTAAATACCTGGCTTCAGTCCTTCACAAAGGCAAAAATGCTTGTACAGCTTTCACTGTCAATGCATGCCATTTAAACTAACGTACTCTGTTCACCTTACATCTCTGAAGGCTTTAACAGTAGAGAGTCCACGAAACCAAAATCAATTCTATTGTCCTGATCTAGTTGTATCTCTTAAACCTATATTGGACATGCTGGGCTTAGCAGTATTTGTATCTGCTGTCTTTTGATCTTTTCAGCAGCCTTCACCCCGATCCTAAAAGAACACTTAATATTTTATATGCTGTAGCTATATATCATATCCATCTTCCTTTACATGCCTGCATAGCATCTCTTTTTTAAAAATCCAGCTAAGGAGTATCTATTGTCTTGTTCTTACTGAAGAACCAACATCCAAGAAACATTTTTATGTTGACCAAAACCCTAAAAATTTCAGAAAAACCTCCAGTCATAATTATAATATATAATTACACATGGATAAAAGTTTCTTCATGCATTGTACTTTTACAGACATGAAAAATACAGATTATTTTCAGCTTATCTGTAGTCTTGACCTTTTGTCTGTCTTTGCCAAAAATGCAAAAATATGTTAATAAAGTTTATACTGTAAGTTTATCTAGGAATGCAAAGTAACATGTTCTAAAATGAAATGATTCATTATAAAAGAAAGCAATTTTTTTTTGTTGCAAAACTCCTTTTTAGTATTGTATCATCAAATACTTCATTTGAGTGGATAGGGCATAAGGTTTACAGTAATATCGATTCCAAAGGTAATTAAGAGCATGTAGCTGAGTACTACCCACTTCTGCAGCTCAATAATCTCCACTTAGTCATCTCAGGGCATGTAATGGAGTGCCCAGAATTTCTCCCCACCCATGTTTATCCAGATTTTCCAGATTTTTTAATTCTCATCCTGAATGAAGTTAAGATAATTCATTCCAACTTTTCTTAGTTCTATTGTTGCAGTAGTGACAGAATGACATGCACTCACATGTAAATCACTCATAAAATGACACATTGGAACAAAGTTATTCTCTGAGGAAAAAATGGTTGTTTAATTTATTATAATAATGTTGCTGAGCCACTTATATTGAGTGTCATATGAATTGTCAGACCAGCGTCCTCTTTTAATGTTCCTGATCTGTGATTGACATTTCTCTAGTGGGAAGCTGAATAAAAACAGCTTTATTCAAAGCCCTAGAGAAAATTCTTATAATATTTATTTGGGCAGTCACAGGTTATACAACCTGCAGTCAGAGTGGAAAAGCCTCAGCAAAGGTCAGGTTCTGTATGCACATATACAGTGCATGCTTGATTTTGGATGACTGTTGGCAACAGCTGCGCTCTCTCTTTCTTCAATGTGTCACACAGAACAGGGTTGGGACTAATAAATATATTTTTTAAATATTTCATGCAGTCCCTAGTTGAGCAGTGGATATTTATGATAGATATTTGATGGTTATTAGCCCATTTAAAAATGTTAAAATTCCATCTTCTCATTTTCTCGCAGTTGCTTGGACAGTAGCATGTGCTACGACAGTGATGACAACAATGCCCGTAGTGTCTCCAGCCTCTCCAACCGCTCCTCTCCACTGTCCTGGCGTCATGGCCAGGCCAGCCCCCGCCTTCAGGCTGGCGATGCACCCTCTTCCACTGGTTACCACCTGGGTACAAAAGTTGCATCCCAATACACCTCTCATACCATGCCTGCTCGCTGCTCGAGCCGCCTCAGCAACACCTCCCACATTGAACTTATCGAGAACCTGGACACAGGAGATGGAGATCTCAAATCTGGCTACTTGAGCGATTCTGACCTAATGAGCAAGAGTCTGAATGAGGATGATGATGACGATGATAATCTTGCCAATGGGTAAGGTCTTACTCCTGTTCTACAATGATAGTGAAAGATAGGGTCTTGTTGGTGGATTAGGGGTATGTGTGGCTATGAACTGGAAGGTTTTTTAGTGCTTAGAATTGAACCACCTGTCACAATTGGCAGGCCTGAAAGGAAGCTTTTATGTGAAAATAATACCTCCACAGAAGTTAGACTTCAGCCAAAATTAAAAATAGTATCAGTAGTCTCCAAAGCAACAGACTGAGAAGGCCAGCGAATACTAAAAGACAGGGTGGTGGTTAGATTCTGTCTCAGTAGTTAAAGCAAACAGGAGACACAGATTGATGTTACAGAGAGCTCCTGCTACAAACCAAAACACGATGTTGAAAACAGCCTAACTTCAGATCATCATTACGGCATAACAGCAGGAGGTACTTGTCAGATGTGAGATTTTTGTTAACTGTATTTCTCAGTCAAATGCAGCCATATTTAAAACAGCGCAAACTGACATACAGACAAATAGCTGCTTTGGAAGCTTTAGAGTGCAATATTAAAACATAGAGCACACAAATTGGACAAATATATGATTCAATGAACACAAAAGCTAATAGTATCTGTATCTTTTTTAATATGTTGTTGCACTGCAGTTGTTCATATTCGTTTTGTTGTGCAGCCATGTCACATTTAGTGCTTGCAAACATTGTGTTGGGATCAACTGGTTGTGGAAAGTTCTTCTCAAAGTACTGTATGCTGTGAAAGTGGTGGGCAACATGCTCATCAAGTTAGATACTGTTTTCTACTGTCTCTTGCACTACCACTTTCTAGGCTGACCCAAAGACAAAATCTCTTAATTACTTGCTTCTGGCCATTGTCTCTTTTTGTTGAACTAGATACTTGTTATACGGGATTAGGGGGTTCTTTTCAATCAGAAATTGACCAGCAGGTCTTTGGGCTTAGCCATCTGCACAGCCTCACACAAAGCCATTCAAAAAACTTTTAAACCAGATCTATATTGTGCCCTCCAAACATTACGTCCTCTACACACTCAACAATACAGAATAATCAGAGAACTTCAAGGCAAGTCAAGGCACGTTACTTTATTGTCATGTACCCTGATGTATAACAAAGTTCTAACTTGCATGCCATTCCTCAAGACCAAACAAAACAATACAGAGATATTTGCAACACAAAGACAATATACCATCCGTCCAACATCCAAACATAAAAACACATACAACAACCACACGGGAAGCACATTGTAACAATAGGCAAAGTTTTTAAAAAATGTTCAACGTTACGAGCAAATGACATGACACCAAGTTGTATTTGAAGTTAAAACGGTAAACAGGAAATGAGAAAGGACTGTCCTCTGGGGCCTTCCTTTGTTGCTCACTACCTTTTCATACTTATAGTTCCTTTGCCTTAACAAATTGTTGTCTGCTGGCCAGGAAGTCTGTGATCCATGAAATGAGATCATAGGGACACACACCTGCATTTCATCCAGTTTCCTTCCTTGCTGGGTTGACTGGATTGTGTTGAAAGCACTAAAAAACAGTTGAGTCCAAGTAAGAGTAAGCTGCCTGCAGGATGTAAATAACTACTCAGCCAACATGGGGCTGATACACAAGTCGAACTGGGTTCCATGATTCAAAAACAATGAGTCTTGAGTGGACCATCTTCGTGGTATAAGATGTCAGGGTTAGTGGTTGATAATTGTTGTGTTCCTTAATCTGACTCTTTTTAGCTATGGAGACGATGTACAGTGTTTTCCATAACTGAAGGACTGAGCTGTCCACAAACACAGTTGTCGCTGCTGCTGAATAGGCATCGCTAATCCTGCTGATGACTGCTAATGTGTACTCTGTGAGGTGTGAGGAAGTGGGTAGTTGAGAGGTTAAGTGTGACAACCAACTGGTGGTCATGGAGGTGGATGATGAATAGCTGATGGCTTTTCTGATGGCAGATGGTCAATCTCCATTTCCATTATTCTATTGGACTTTCTGGTTGTTCATACAAACCCTTTAGATTGCAGGTAACCCAGAGTTGGGGAAATTGTCTTGATTAGTAATAGTGTTTTTATACAGAACTACAGTCCTCAACATTATTAATACAGCTGTTTGCATGGCATGTACTGTAAAGCAAATTTTCCAGAGCTTTAGTGGCTTCATGTGACCGTCGTGTCACTGTCCTTATAATTACAGGCTACTGGAAAAAAAGCCTGTACAAAGACATAAACAGAACTTGAATGTGGTCTGATCTGCCACGTGTCTGCTGAACGGTGAAGCTGTAAGCGTACCTCATTTTAGCATGCAGCAAGTCTTATGTTTTAGTGTGTCTGGTTGAGCAGCTAGGAAATAGATGGAGTTTACTGTAGGTACAATGTTAGAGAAATTAATAAAATTATAATACGTTAATTTATCCATGAAAGCAGCAGTATGGTGCTTTGTTGGTATTTTGTACTGTATATAACCCTTAATTTTATTTCTCATTTCTTGTTGCTCTTCACCAAGAACCTCACTTTCCATTCTATGAACCAATATGAGGCTAATATGTCCTATTTAGTTCAACACCAACCCTGTTTTCAGAGTGTCTCCATGTCAGTTGTTCAAGTCGTAGGCCCTTCTCATCTGGGATTCAGAGCTGGATGTGTTAAAGTTGCTGTCATGTGTTATTGCAAAATAACATCACACTTGCAATGATGTATAGCACTTGCCTTTGGCTTATGCCTGCAACCAAATTACTGTACAGTCATGATGTTATTCCCACTCCGACTCTTTTGTTCTGCTGTCAAGTCGGCTTTGCTGTCAAATGGAATCAGGATGCAGAGTACAGAAAATGAAGTTCTTGTGCCAGAGCTTCTACATAGAGCTCCTACGGGTAAGATAAAGGTCGTCGGCTAAGGAATATAAGTCAGTTTCATCTATCAAGAAAGTTTCGTTTAAATACATAATTAAAATGTAGCTATAAAATGCCACAGCACTGTATCACATTTGGAGTTTTTAGGTTTGGCTTATGTTGTTTGATCTTTCATTCAGTGATTTTTTTTTTTGTAGAATACTGACAAGGGTCACCCAGAATTATTTTAAATATAATATAATATATAAAAGAATATCACACACATTTTATATTTTGAGGTTAAACTAGAAAAATCATTAATCTTGAGTAAAATCTCATGCCCAAAGCCTGAACCACCACAATTGATGGTATCAGTTGTTTTTCTTTCTATAAAGATTCTTGCCAAACATGCTCATGGGGCCCATGTCCAAAAATTATAATGCTAACTGTACTTCTAATGATGCTTGAAGAAGTTTCAGGGCTTGAATTTTGTGAGACGATCTTTGGAAGGCCTTCAAAAAATAGTTTATTATGGATGTGCATTGCATGACATTTCATTAACATCACTGATGTTAAAACTTCAGTTATCTAATTGTGAACAAAATAGAAACACAGTACAGCTGTAGGAGGCAGTGTTTCCGACATGAAGCGAACAGTGTTGAGAAATTTTTCTACCTTGTTGGAATCCAAGCACTAGTGAAACACTGGGATACGTGCATTAGTTTAATAGTGGATTATATAGAGAAATGAAGATAGTTTTTACTCTCATACCAAGTCCTGGTTTGACTTGAACACCCATCATACAATAGAGTGTGTTCTGTTTAACATACCCTGCCTGGCCAAATACATGTCACCATTATTATCTTGCATCAAGCAAAGAAAGCATTTGGAGATTTGAAATTACTGAAATTGGTTTAAGAACTGTCCAATACACTATTAAAACCTCAAAGGACACTGCTGAACCATCATGCAGTGATGAAAGTAAGTGCATCTCACTTTGTTAGGAAGCATAAAGTTTGGGTTTGGAGAACAAAGGTTGTGTGGTCTGATGAGTCCATATTTATACTATTCTAGAGCAATGGGTGTGTCAGTGTAAAAAAAAAAAAAAAAAAATTCTTTTTGATGGCACTGTCAGATTCCAAGACTTGTGTGAAACTGTGAAGCAGTGGTTCTGGGAGCATGAAGAATCATTTTAATACATGATTTGGCTACCACTTTAGCATGATGTATGCAATTGAGATATGCAAAATAATTCTGCATCAGCTTAACTTGTAATATGCCTGTTTGCTACAGTAGATTTTATTATTATAGGTTTAACTTTCTAGCTATTTTAGTATTGTCCTTTACAGGCAGTACTAAGAGCAATGTAAATGGAATGAGGGTGGGGGGGTGGGGGATCTGAATTATTTAGGGTGCTCTATACTAAACGGAGGTCCTGGAACATGTATGTTAAGTCAGACGTTGGAGTGTTGGGTTCCTGTGTAAACGACCTAAGATTTGTATGCTGCCTTATTCGTGGTGGCTTGGAAGCAGTAATTGGCAGGTTGTAATAATGTAGTTTCCCCGCTTGACATTTAAGTGGGGAAAAAAACGTAGACGTCTCCACAAAAGTGTTTCTTTTGTTTTATTCTGTCAGAGAATGTAAAGCGCGCTTAAAAGTTACTTTTACCTGACTTTTACAGTTACCGGCCTAGGCGGCTATTGCTACTGTTCTATATAGTGCACCTCAAACTACCAAGCAACATTTTGGACTGAAATTGCAGTACAAACAAAAGGCAACAACAGCAAGTAGCATAGCAGCAAGCTTGCCAATCGACAATAATCAGTAGACTAGCAGCAAGCTAACAAGCTAATGCAGGTGGGGATGACTGTAATATTGATGATTACGTCAAAACAGTGATTACTATGTCAATGTTATAGATTTAACCAAGTAGTCTGTCAGTATATTTACTGATCTTAAAAGGGTACTTTACACTATTCACAATGTGTGCAGCCTGGGTGACTTGACCTGGCGTCTACTGCAGTGTCTGCTTTTTTTTTAAATTGTCTAAGATATTACATTTTTGATAGTACTTGCACCCGAAAGACGTACAGCTCCTCATTAGCACCTACAAGGAATTCTCGTCAGTAGTTGGTAATGCAGTCTTCCAAGACATGTGGCCACACAATTTTATGGCCGCGGGTCACCCCTGATTCAGTAATTCTCACCTGCATACTAAGAACTGCTGCTGTATTCATAAAGATTGTCCTGTGCTTATCTCACGATAGGTTCCTTTTTTACTCATTTACTCACTCTTAGTACTATTTGACTTTTACTGTTCTACACTTAAATAGTGTAATAATTTAGAAACCCAGTATCACCTTCTTAAATGTGTTTCCTCTTGTTTTTTGCAGCTTTTGTTTTTGCGTTTTTTTATGTTGCCCTGTAGCCACTGCCACAACCGCTTTGCTGTTCTGTTTAATGATTAATGTAAATACTAATATGACTAAACTGAACCACAACGCTTATTGATTTTCAGTAACATAAGCTGAAATTCAATGCATATTTTAAAATATGCTTTAAAAGGCTTTAAAAATACTGCATATTACCCCTAATAGTGGCACAGCAGGTAGCCTTACAATTTCAGGCTCCCTGGTTGTTCCTGAGCTCAGGTTACTGTTTGTGTTGAATTTTGCATGTCCTTTCCATGTCTGCATATGGGTTTGCTTCAGATTCTCTAGCTTTCTTCCACATCCCAAAACACAAACCAATTGCTGGATTGCTTATAAATTGGCCTCAGGTGTGAATAAGTGCAGCCTATAGACCGACCTCAACCCTGATCAGCATAACAGTTACTTTGACAATTATTTCATTTCTCTACTCTCAATTAATACATACCGTACAATACTACACATTCCATTGATACAGTACATGTACATATTTTCCTTTCTTGGTCTACAAAAAGATCTGTCGTGATCCATGTCCAGTTTGGTGTGTTCAATAAAACACACACATTAAATTAAACTAGAAATACGACTCTTGTGTTAATATACAGTCTTTATAAACTCTGATGTTCTTACTTTCCCAAAGAGTTGAAGGCCTCTCCTAATTGTCATCCTCAAAACCTCTTGAAATGTAGACTGCATTTCTCAGCTGTATTCAAAACATCCTTCAACCTTCAGTAACAAGAGCAAGTTCTTTAAAAAGCTGAATCTAATTGAAATGTTATTTAATCGTTTCTGTTGTATTTTATTTCAAAGCTGTAAAATGACACAACAGGGATCCTGGAGATGAACTATATGTGAGTGTGAAATGTAACTGAATTCTGGTCCCATTGCAGCCTAATACACAGTGAGATATGCATTTGACAGTTTTCTCATGGTTTGACCTTCGCAATAGTAGTTTAGGATCAATAAAAAATGGATGGGAAAAAATAAGCCAGAGGACAGATAAATAATGACTATTGATTTCTGTGCTTCGTCAAGAAAAGATGTATATGTTTGTATGCACAACTACAAAACATTTTTGATTAGTTTTTGCTTTGAGACTGATCAATCTGAGTCTCAGGGTTATATTTAGAAAGGAATTTTCCACATAAAAGTGCAGGTGTATATACTTTCACCTGTGTTTAAAACTGATTTAAATCCAAACCGCTTTAGGAAAAGATCTTCAACCAATGGTTACACTCGGCTAAATGCAACCATGTTTTCAAGCCACATTCAATAACCAAAGGCATTACATCCCAATAATCATGAAATTTTTCCCCTAACACAATCTATTTACCAAATTATTTTAAATAATCAGTCCTGTATTTGTGATGTGGGGCCTCCATGGCACGGACCTGTTCGTCCATCACATGCCACAGATGCTCAATCAGATTGAGATCTGGGAAACTTGAAAGCCAAATTAACGCCCTCAAATTCTTTGTCATTTTTCTTGAACTGCTTCTGTTTACTTTTAAAGTAGTGCAGGGTGAACTATCCTGCTGAAAAAATATTATTGGCATAAAATGTCATGATTTAAAGGCAGTGGTCACTCAAGCGGTTGAGGCTCTAGGTTGCTGTTGAGGGGGTCAGCGGTTCAAGCCCCAGCATCACTGAGTCACCACTGTTGGGTCCTTTGGCAAGATCATTAACCTGTAACCCTACTCCCCAAACAACGCAATGCATGCAGTGCCAGACACAAGGCCAGTTATAAAAAAAAACACAAGGATTGGAAGAGCACCGAGATCAAATGGATCAAATGATGCAATATGGCAACCCCTAGAATAAAAAGAACAAAGTTCTCAAAGTAAGGATTATGATTTAAAATTAAAAATTGATTTACCAGTCCAGGCTACGGTCTTCCATTTCCCCATAGTTTAGTTCTGAGGCTCATATGCCCATGGTAGGTGCTTTTGGAATGGACAGGGGTCAGCAAGTATACTCTGACCAGTCTGCATCTATGCAGCCCCATGCTGTCTGAAGGTTCTGGCACCTTTCTATTATAGCCATCATTAACTTTTTTCAGCAGTTTGTGCTACAGTAGCTCTTTTGTAGCATTGGACCAGACACGCCAGCCTTCGCTCCCCATGCGTATCAATAAGCCTTGTGTGCCCATGACCCCATCGCAGGTTCACTGGTTGTCCTTTCTTGGTGCACTTTTAGTAGGTAATTAATAGTGTATAACCAGGAACACTCCACAAGACCTGCTGTTTGGCCCCAGTTGTTCTGCCTGAAATACTGAAACCCTTTTCTGTATGTGTTTCTGTACATGGTGATAATTAATCAATAAATCAATTCGATAGTGTTTTCGATCACTGGATAAGCACTTTTTTTTTTTTAACAGGCTGTTAGCATGCCTGACACAAGTGAATGAGATTTGAAGTCAGATCAAATTCACCACTGTCCTGGTGTAGCTGTTTGTGCTGATTTTAGATCCTGGCTATTATAAATGGCCATCATGGACTCAAGTCTTTTTAAGTATTTTTCATCGATTCTTAGCATTCAAACAGCTGCAGTGTGTTTCCTATTTGTCTGGAATAAAAACCTGCAGCAACACTAGCCCTCTGCAGACAAGATTTGCCAACCTTTCTGTTCTTTTACACACACCATGTCTTTGGACATACTAATATTGTGCGCTGTCAGTTGTGCTTAATGAAATTGGACACAAAAGACAGCAGATCTTAGGCATCTGGCCGGGTCATATTTGCCAGCTATCCATCCTTCTCCTGCAGTGGAAAAAAAGAGTGCTCTGTTTGGTGGTTTTTTTTAGCATTTAATGGATGGAGTGAGCTAATGCTTAAGACAAAGCATGTGACGATAACAGCCCACGCAGAATCTTCTTTTCTTATCATGGCACAGTGTTTAACACGCATGCTTTGAGCAGTAGCTCAGAGCTACAGTAAATGAAATAAGTGATCTTAAATTCAGATTAATATAGAATTGACATATATTTTCAAATATCAATCTGTATGATCTTTGATAATAGTCCCATGTAAACTGCTAATAAATTGCTGCATAATCTGAAGGGTGGGGATGGACAGTGTGAAAGAAATGACTATGGGTTGCAGAAGATGATCCACCCAGTCTCTCTGCTTTTCCCTCTTTCTTTTTTTGCTCGCTGTCTCTTTTCCTGTCTCTTCTTCTCTCGCTGTGCTGCAGCAGCGTGCCTCAGAGCATGCGGCACATGGATCAGGACATGTTGCCATAGCAACCATAGTAACCCCCCATCTTCAGTGTGACCCGATGAAAGGCAGTGTGGGTGTGTCAGTGTGTTAATGCGTGGATGTGACTGGAATCCTAATATAGACAGAAATAATAGAATATTCATGTACAGTGCAATAAATTGACTCGATATGTTACATTACACCGCTCTTGTTCGGCTTGGCCAAACGTGTCGTTTTCCATTTCCATCTCTTTCAGTCCTGTCCTGGCAGGATGATGTGTGCTCTCCAAAGCCATCAGAAATGTGGAATTATTAAGGATCAATGTGGATGTGCAATATTTTAAGATTATAACTGGCAAATTATAAACTGAATAGTAAACCTGCGTTGTAAAGGTGTAGTGCCAGTACAGCTATCATACCATCAGTCAGACAGCTGAACGTCAGGGGATTAAAGTGATCCTAGGACCGTTTGTCACTAACACCCAGTACACACTGTTGCATGTTGGGGCTTGTCTGGGAAAGTTCGTAGAGTGTAGGTCATGCATGTCAGCAAGGTCAAGCTGGAACATGACTTGACGGAGTCTTTCTGCACAATCATCAAAGATTATTGTGTTGCCACATTCGATTCATTTTCCCATAGACAGTGATTTAAAGGAAATGAAATAAAGGAAATGATCGGTCTATGAAGAAAGCAAAAATAATCATCATAAAGTTAACAAGTTATTCTCACACAGTTCATTACCTCTTGTCTTTTTCCTCCTTCTCTTGTACTTTGTCTATTTTGTATGTGACAAAGTACAGAAGGCTGTTATGTTTTCTCCAAAGAACTGACTTTGCCTGATGAAATCCTCTTGCAGCGATTTTTCCAGCCTAGTGATTAAAGAGAGAGGCAAAGACTAAACTCAGAACATCAGTGAAGCGTACTGACAGAGAGCATCATCAGCATGAGTGCTGCACTCTTGCCGCCTAAGGTCTATCATTTCCCTGGCCTTCTGCCACTTCGTTTTTAAAGGAACACTGATTCTGCTCCCCTTTGGACGAATCTATGGTTCAGATAAATTTATTTCTAAACATAAGTCATAAGTGTTAAGTGTTAACACATAAGTGTTTAAGTCAAAGTATAGTATGGAAACTATTTAGGTCTGCTATGTGTTTAGGCTATAAAGGCACTAATTTGAGCGCCAGAGCCACTGTTTCACCTATTTAAAGAAAAAGACACTGGTCTGGCTTTGTTGCCTTACAGAGAGTGCTTACAGTAAAAAGCAGATAGGAGACACACCCCAAAGCAAAATATTACCTCATGATCCTGAACACAGGGTTGTTAATAAATGATTTAGCGTCACAATTTGGACACATAGTTATAAAAACATCATTTAGCTTGTAATGAAAGAGCATACCCTGAAAATGTTTTCTTATTCAACAATAAGTAATAAGGTTTGATGTGAGGCTGTGTTGTGCAGTGTGCACTTCTTTGAAGTCATGTGTGGTTTTAATTCGACCGAAATCATCTGACCCCCTGTGTGATTAAATAACATGGTTATTTTCGCTCTTACACTATGTAAGAAGCAAAACACTCTTCCTTTGAATAGTAGTAAGTGTTGAAATGTGATCTCATGGAGGTGTTGTACTAACTACATTGTTGATGTGTGTTGATACTGCTGCAGTTCTGTAAGTCATAGACAGTGCACTGTTAGTGGTGTTGGGTTGCTGTTGACGGGAAACTTCATTACATCATTCAGCAGCTTAGCTACATTGACATCATCTATGGTGTGGTTGTAGGCACACAAATGAACCAATCAGGGCATAAAACAAGTTAACACAAACCAGTCACAAGTCAATATAATACAGTCATAAGGAAACAGATTTATGAGTAATATTTTTTCTTGTTGAACTCCTTACTGATTTGTGCTCATTGTGGAATTTATATTATTACCCAAGTTGTTCAGCGGAAGATGTTGTTCTGTATTGTTTTGCAAACTGAGATATATTAGGGGGAACCATGAGGGGACGTAAGCCGGTGCAATCCGGTACTGTACTACTAAGTATCAGGAAAGAAGGAAGAGTAGCTGAAGGAAGGAAGCACTTTCAGCAAAAAAAACACATCAGCTAACATTATGTCATCTTAAACAACACTTTGTCTCCTTACTTATTGCTTGTAAATTGTCCTGAATAGCCCTGAACTGACCATGTTGCGCTTTGATCTTTCATTACTGATAGTTAACATGATCGTAAGCTTCCATCAGCGTGCTGACAGGTTCATGACTCACCTCACTGCTTTGTTCATGGCTAACACAAGCTCCCAAGCTAAAAAGAGTCTTATAAAAGGCTGAATCCCAAATCTCTCTCTAATCTGTGAACACGTGCACTGATTGGTGTGCAGTGTTGGGGGATGATACTTTTTAAAAGTAACTAATTACATTACAAAATTACTGTCTTTCAAAAGTAATCAGTTACTTTTTGATAAAAATAATTCTGATACGTTTTTCATTGCAGAAAATGAAAAGTTCTTTGTGATTCCTCATACCATCATCACTCAGCGAAGTTTGGCCATAATCTGTTAACTATTAACACCACTATCTCACCTACGCGGTTTCGCGCAGTGGCCGTAAGTACAGTTCGTCATTATTCACCGCGAGTTTTGGCGCTGTGATTAGGTTTCCATCTTTCCACACGTCGGTCCTTGCATAGTCAAACCACATAGGTGAGATAGGGGTATAACAGCAGAAATAAACGATGGGGGCGGGTTATCGGGGCAGGGCTTGTAGGATGACTTTCTCACACATACACACGCGCACACACACACACATACACACACACACACACACTAACGGATTGGAAATGACTGTTCACAGATTATATAAATTGTCTCTCAATAATGGATTCCATTTTTGAAAACACAACTAAATAACTGAGTACTTAAATGGCGGACCTAACACGTTAGATTACTCGGTACATCAAAAAAGTAATCCAAGTACTCTAAACACTGTTGGTGTGTGGAACAAAGGATTCTATACCCTACATAGTGCAACAACATTCCATTTTACACTATTTGAGATTCAAACCCAGAATAGTTATTCTGAAGCAGAGACATAGAGAGAAACTTACAAGTTTTACAGGACCGTCTACCAGCTCAGTGGTTTATTCTCCTTGCATTTTGGCTACATAGTACCGGCAAGAATAGTTTCCCCATGGTAGGAAGTGAGTACACTGGGGACTTGGATCCGCACATGTTTGTATGTTTTTTGCTTAGTCTTTTTTAGACAAATGTTTGTATACTCAGGCTTTGGCCAAAACCTGGTCATATTTTAGAAGGAGGGGTGGTCTCACACCAGGTGTGAAATGCAAAGGAGGATCTGTGATGATTTTGGGGTGCTTCAGCAAGGCTGGAGTTGGGCAGTTTTGTTTTTGTGAAGGATGCATAAATCAAATAATGGACAAGGTTATCATGGATGAACATTTGCTTCCTTTTGCTTGATTTATTCCTCAACTCTGAGAATTATTTTTTCAAATCGGATAATGCTCCATGCCACAAGACCAGGTCAATTCTGGTGTGAATATAGGACCGACAGTGTCATGGCGAGCTCAAACTCCAGATCTGAACCCCACGAAAACCTTTGGAATGTGATCAAGAGGAAGATGGATGGTCACAGTCATGCCATAAAACCATCATTTTGATGTGTGATCATTTTCTTTAAATAAAACCTCCAAATAACAATATTTTTATTTGAAATTTAGGATAAATATTGTCAGTGGTTTATAGGATAAAAAACAATATTGTTAATTTTACCAAAACACAAAACCTGATCACTTTGCAGTAGTCTCTTGTTTTTCTAGAGCTATGTATCGCCATAATCACAAATGCTTGGGCTAAACTGCAAATTACTGTACTGTACTGAGCATTACAGTAAAGTTAGAGTCCTCCAGGGTACTTACAATTTAATCATATTTTTTAAGAGTACACTATGCAGTTTGGGGCATAACCATGATTCTCCCTGAGTGTGTATTGACTTAGTACTCAGAGCTATGAGATGAATGTATTATGATTTGTTCTTCGCAAATCGCTTATAACAGCATTTTCTACCTGTGAGGGCAACATTCCCAAATCATACTTAATGTAGCTTTAAAAATATATAGATAGAGGTGTGGTGATAAGGAAATGAATAACAATTGTGGCCTTGATGAAATATTTATTTGAAGTTGCCACCATAGTTGCAAGAGTGTTAAGGACAAATAATTTGCTCCATTTATCATATAGACAGTGGACATTCCAGTTATTATTTTTTTCTAGACTACAAAAATAGCTACAGCAAATTACTTTTAGCTAATGTTAGCCACTTTTATAACCATAGAATTGTCATGCTCTACCATTTTTCTGTACTCTTCTGCATTTTGCATTTCTGTGAACAAAACTGTTAGAAGCATATGGTGCGTGGCAGCCATGTTTCTCAGTAACAGCTGAACAGTGGGCGCAGTAAGTACATCTGATAAGAGGATTTAGTAGCTGCTACATGAAGTAAACCTGATAATGCACAATAAAATGAACAGTGTTGGTGGAGATAATCTACCCTATAGTCACTGCATAAAACCACAGCTTAAAGCAAATGCATCTGTTCTGTAATTATAATTTTGATGATGATGCTGCTGAGGTTAATAATAAGAAAGATACAAACTATTAGCCATCCTCAACTGATTATAATCACATTGTCAAAGGCACAAACTAATGATTAAGAAGGAGGAGGATGATGATAGCACTGCATTTTCTTTCACCTCACAAATACGTAAAATATAGAGTGAATAGAAATGGCTGCACTTTAACTTGCAAAGTTAAATGTAATGCAGTGTTAGGTGGGAGGCAACATGGCTAGAGGCAATAGAGGCATTATGTCAAAAAAGTTAGTAAGCCAATAATAATAATAATAACAACGAGATTTTTCATTGCCCTGAAAATTTGAAAGTTCCTTGTTTGAACACTGGGTGTCGCTATCACGTTAAACAGGATCTAAAGCTGATCAGATCCCAATCTCTCTTCCCTTTCCTTGATAATAAGATTCTAATACAGTTTATTTTTAACCATGCTTTTAGGTTTATGCAAGCACCAAAGTGACTAAAGATTTAATGTTATTGCCAGAGTTTTTAATCATGCTAGCTGAATAATTATTTCTGATTGCAGAGGAAAATTACTGTTTAATTACCCTAATCATGGACCGTAAAGAAAGAATGGGCTATATTTAGCATGTGACATCTGTAAAATCTTTATTAACTTGAATATCTTCATTCAAGCATACAGTAAATGGTGCTTAAAAATTTTGCATGGTAACATGGTTGCTGTTCCTGTGTCTGTCACACAGTTCTACATTTATATTTACAGCAGTACAGTCCTGTTAAGTTAAGCCTTTATTTGTCACATATACATTACAGCACAGTGAAATTCCTTCTTCGCATATCCCAGCGTAACTGGGGTCAGAGCGCAGGGTCAGCCATGATACAGCGCCCATGGAGCAGTTAGGGTTAAGGGCCTTGCTCAAGGGCCCAACAGTGGCAACCTGGTGGAGCTGGGGACCGAACCGCCAATCTTCTGATCAATAATTCGGTGCCTTAGCCCTCTGAGCTACCACTACTCTGTTACATTTACATAGTCCTGTTATTTCATTATTTTTTGTCACTATTACAGATAGAGCCCATGGCATGTGACATAGTATATACTGTATACGTTTCTCCATCCGGCTTCTAATAAGAACAGTTTGGAAAGCCTGTCTTAGTCATTTCTGGGTCAGTGCCCTTGGTCAAGCTGCTCTGCCTGACTCTAAGGAGTGTTGTAATAGGCAGATGTGCCTGTGTTTATCTGAACACCAACAACACTGATAAACAGCTTAAATTACATCTGTGCATTCATGCATGTGGTTTTTGTTTTTCTTTAATCTTATGGATTTTTATTGATGACCTATAAACGTACTGTAAATACAGCTGACAGTTTCACATATAGTTATTTTTAAATGAACCATCATCAGTCCTAAGTGGACCCAAAAGAAACTAGATCAAAATTACCTGTGCTCGTAGTGTTCATAATACAAGTGACTCGAAAAGAGAAGCAGTTTGCATTTTTTAAACCATTTGTTGCTTACACCATGACTTCTTTAGAGCTCAGAACCCAATTGTGTAACAGTGAACACAGGATAATATCAGTCAAATTGGATATTGGTCATGGTGCTAAAAATAGAGAGATATGTGTGAATGGATAGAATTTGGATTAAATACTGGAAATGCCTTGTGTGTTTCTGACTGTTAGGGAAACATTTGGAATAGACAAAATCAATGCATACTCTACATAAGTTACAACAGTATTATGTTATTATCCAGTTGCTGACATTATTATTATTATTATTGCCTAATAACTAAATTGGCAATTGCTAGTGACATAATGGCTCTATTGCCTTTATTCATGTTGCAACTTAACACTGCTTTCCTTGGTGATGGGTCCAAAAGAACAATCATGGGTCCAGTCCATTAAATAATTTAATTTCACTCGATATTTTTTTTTATTATGAGGTGAAACAAAACTGCAGCTTAGCATAAACAGCAAGCCTCAATTTCTTTTTACCATAAAACATGTAGCATACAGAGACCACTTTGTTTACACAAGACACGAATCAAGCAAGCCACAAAATAAACCACAAACGAACCGTACTGGGACCATGTGTAGAGGTGGTCTGTGCAAGGTTCACTTGTGGACCATTTAAAGGGGCTCATTTGTTGTGTTCGCGTATGAGCAAAAATGCTGAGTCATCATTTGAAGTTTTCTAGCACCACTTGGAATGCTAACCAAGTGTGAAAACACCTGTATTTATCCTTATTTTCAGGGTACATTTACATAAAGGCATGTGATAAAATTTTTATGGTGCTTTCTGTCTACAAACAAAATGACCTTGGTGACTAGAGGCTATGCATTCAGGAGGCAGTCCTCATACTACTTTCAACATGTGCTTATTGTCCCTATTGAGATGCATACATCCAGGGTGTGAATCATCTGGCCCACACACAGAATGTGTATTTGTGTGTCAGACATGGTCATTGGATAGCCACCAACACACCAGAAAGAAGGACGAGGGAGAGCGAAACAGTCTGCAGCTTTGCTTTAAGTGACTAATGAGTCCAAAGTGCACATCATAGGCCGACCAAACTCCTAAATCTGTCCATACGATCGAGGAACATTGTGGCTAACATTTGACATACTTTCCACTTCAAACATTTATCTACATTCCCCTCTTCGTCTGTCTCTTTCATGTGGAAATCACTGGGTCTGTATTCAGACTAAAAACCTCTTCCAGGTCTCCCTGTTGAGATCTCACGGACAGGGAGGAAACTCTCCCCTACAAAGATGCACAGTGATGAATGTGTGGAAAGCCTCGTTGCGTTCGACCAAGTCTAGCGTGAGCTGTCGTCTGGAAAAATCATTACGTCTCACTCTTTCTGGCCTAGTCTAAACATTTAATGTGATGACCAGGATTAAAGACCTCCCATGATCTCTGTACAGTTAGTATTGTTAAAAGAGTGAGCGTTTCGTTGATATGGGAGAGCAAAAGGGAAGTGTTTGTTTTGCTCCTTCAAGTTCCTCATTCCAAAAAAATCTCACTTGTGCAATTACAAAGGGGCGCTGTGTTTCAGTCCACAAACATAGCTTGTTGCAAATAAAGCTGACTGGCGCAGATGGGACCGGTTGTACTAGTTTGTGTGTATTACATGCTATCTCAGGACTATGGGTTCCCTGTTAAATAAACTTCCCATCTGTCCAGCTTGGCATGAGGAAGCCCTTTTGTGTTTCAGTAGGAACACGTTAAAAAAATAAATAAAAGCCTAGTCAGCGTTCTGATAAACATTTCCCACATCAATTTGGTTAGAGTGTAGATACAGATATGAACTTGTTTTATGATATTTTTTTAAGATAAAAAATTATTAACCATATCGTTCAAGTGGACCATGCAGGAAAACACTCCACGCCCCGGAGCTTGAATGATAAGACAATGCATTTGAACTCAGGGACAGCGTGTTAATGTATTGATCACTTTGGGGTTGGAGACTTGAGACGTGTTGGCTAAGCGGTGTGATACATCTGGGTACAATTAGAAGAGAAAGAGAGGTGGAGACCGACGTGGTGGACATGTCTGGGGGTGTCGCCCGTACACACACACACACTCCGGGGAGAGAGAGAGAGAGAAACAGAGAGCGGATACATTACTCTCTGACTGAGAACCGTTTGAATGGAAGCGATTTGAATTCAACTCCAACCGTCGGATTATTTAAATCTGTAAAGATGAGCGCACGCGCTGACGCCCGTCACTTGAGGCCGCGCGTGAACAGGGGCGCGTTACATTTCATGTGAGTTAAACGCTTCTTTTCATTCATTTTTTCTCTCATAAACTCAGCGTACAGGCTTAAAGCGTGGGTAATTTGTACATCTCGCCTGCTTTAACCGCACAGGTTAGGAATCACGGTGCGGTAGAGTACCGCTGCGTTCTTTTTCCCCCCTACTTATGTATTGTTAAATTATTATTATCGAAGTATAACTAGATTTAGGACAGTGGGTGTATTTTTGCTGTTCTGTTATACCCGTGCTTATGCTGCCCGGAGTTTGGAATTGATCCAAATTTTTTATGTGTTTAAAGCTTGTTTTTAAGACGTTATGATAATCACAACGGTCACACACTTTGCATGAAGTTAGAGATATAGTGTAGTGTGCGGCCGCGCAGGCGAGTTTCACTTCTCCTTCCTGCACTCTTCAACTTCTATACCTGAAAAGGAAAAAAAACAATATTTCTATTCTTAGTATAACTCCTGTAATCATTTGTTATATTATGACATCTCTTTACCTCTAGTGACAATTTGTCAAAAGTAAGCATTTGAGCCTCTGTTTCACCATTGAGAATAGATAGACATACATAAAGTAAACCAACATGAATAATATTTTAACAGCAAAAAAGGATGCAGCAAAATTTACCAGGATTATTCTTACATTTTTTAGATTTGAATGTAGTGATATATTTTTAAGCATATCTAAAAGGGTCTGTGCCAAAGACAAATAGCTAGGAATCTTTAAATACCCCTTTTTACTGTTGGGTAGAAAGGAAAAATGTGTATACACACACACCATTTTGATGTGTGTATACATGTATTTTTAGCCCCTCTGTTCAGGTTCAGATGTTGTTCAGGAGCTGTTCTGGTGACATTTTCCCTCGTTTCTATAGTGATAATAGTTTTTACATTGTCAGGATGCTAGCTCAGCACCCAAACCACTCTCTCATCCTGGCTTCTGGAACGCCAACAAAATGCTTTTGTATAGGCATAGGGTTAGGGGCCTTCCTTAAGGGCCCAACAGTGGCAATCTGGCGGTGAACTCCCTGACTCTTTGATCAGCAACCCCGAGCACCATCCACCTAAGCCTCTAACAGAGTTATAGTTCAGTTTAAAGAAAAGGTGAATAAATAAATGGAGTAAAATCTGTTCTGCCTGGTCCTTAAAGATGTCTTCAAGCTGTTAGATCGGTCGAAAGCTGCCCTGTCATTCTATATCTAGGCATGCTGTTGCTCTTAAAGCCACCTAAGGAAAGCGAAAAATGTATTAATAGCTAAATGTTCGTAAAAAAAATAGACTGGACTATATATATATATATATATATATATATATATATATATATATATATATAATATGTGTGTGTGTGTGTATATATATATATATATATATATATATATATATATATATAGAGAGAGAGAGAGAGAGAGAGAGAGAGAGAGAGAGAGAGACTGGACTAAAGTCTTTTTACTTTTTAGGTGTCTTTTCATGCGTGTCTGTGTAATGATGTCATTTTGGCCTCAACATACATAAGTTTTGATGCTGTAAAATTTGATAAATTGCCTGTTCTAGTGTACTGTATTTTAACTTTACGGTATAACTTTTTCTGTTCAGTGTGGTAACATACATAAAGAGAGGATAAAGATAAACATACATAAAGATAACAGGATACACTGTTAAAGGAAAATAAGTTGAGGCTCTGTAATTTGTTGTTTGAGGCAAAATAATAATTCATCATTATTTTCTTGTTATAAAATGCATCAGTGTTTTACACCTCTTATACAACTGTATTTTGCTAATGATTAAGATTTTAAACATATTAATGGATGACCTGTTAAGACCTTAGCCGTTGTTCAAGCCGTTGTTTCCTCACCAGTCTCTTTCTTTTTATGTTTGTTTTAAGTTAATTAGACAAAGAAGACAGTTTGCAGTTATATTACAGAGAAAGCAACCTCAAAGTCCTCTGTTTTGAAGCTTTCTCGAGGCAGAAGACATGCCTATCGTTACAAACTGGCACTCCTGACTCCTGAAATGTTAGATAAACACCTGCTAACCGTTTCAATTGTTGCACACTTTTCTTTGTTATAATAACAGCTCATTTCCTTAATTAATTTGCTATTATACTCTGATTATGTGGCAAGTCCACTAATAAGCCAGTGTGAGCGAACTGTTACTGGAGAATTGTTAATGAATTAGAACGAGCATGTTAAAATAAACGTGTTTCAAATTACAGCTGGCTTCTCAGTCACAGCTTCTGTTATACAGATTTGAGAATTAAGTAGCACTGTGGTTTAAGGGTTTGTAAACACAAATAAGGCTCTTTATAAAATCAGTTGCTCCATGTGGTTATGTTTTGTTGATAATTGAGATTTATTTGCTACCATTTCAATAATGTTGTTGACTCCCTGTAATTTAAAGTGTCTCTTTGTTAACCTCCTCGTCATCCTAAAGAGTTCTCATAAACTTCCTCTACATTACTGCACTAATCATTGACGTTGAAGTACATGTTGGATAGACTTAGCAAGATATTTTACAACTTGGATTTCAGCTTACTTCAAAGAGGGAATTGCAGCAGTTTTGATTAGTTTGAGGAAAACCAGAGAGGAACACAATGGCTAGACACGTTTATGTTTAAAATCTCCCATGTCAGATGAAGGCCAGAGTTGGATGAGCACTCCTAATTAGTGAAGTTCTAAACTTTTAGGAATGGGATTTTTTAAAAGAAGTTTAGAGCAGCATGTTTGTCAAAGGAGCGTGTAAACTGACTCACATTTGGCTTGAAGGATAAAAGGTGGGAGTTGTCCCAAAGCTCCTGGTGCTTTTGGCATGGAGGTTGAACTTGGGAGGAGTACAACACACTATAATAATTACCCCCATCCTCTGGCCAATATTTCAAACCCAAACAGCCACCCCGCTCAGTCATTTCTCATTTTCTTAAGTCACAGAACAAGCATATAACTCAAAGAGCCCACTTGGATCCAGTCCAGTGAAAACAAGAACTAGATTTTCACCCCTTTTTTCAAGTCTGGGGTCAGTTACTGCTGACCAACTAACTTTCCTTTTCTGTATATCTTTGCTCCATCTTATAGCCGTATATCTTGACAAGCTGAAAGCGAAGAATCTGAATTACTACCCCACACACCTCAAAAGCATGTTAAACATCCCCAGCCATCCTCATAAACTGTCTATCAAGCATTTTTCTGTAGGAGTTTGACTATGGCAAAAAAGTAATCTCGATAATTTTTTGCCCATATTGAACGATAATGATTTATATTTCGATATAAGCTGTTAATGCTGCCAGCTTTAAAAGATTATCCCAACAATGACTGAAGCCACAAAAATTAAAGGGTTCATTAAATTACATTTTAAAGTATAGTTTATTAACAAAAACAGATGACAGATTTGGCCTTAAAAATTAAGATACTGTAGGCACATGTTCAGAATCTTTACAAGGCAAATAATTTTTATTAAAAAAAATAAATACTTGTTTGTGATGATAAAAAGTATCTTGTGATGATATATTACAATGTTTTGAGATTTTTAAACAATAATGAAAAACAACATTTAGACCACACACACTAGGGCTCTTTTTATCCCACAATTCAGAGTTAAATGAAGGCTATTTCACACGGCCCCAATAAACTGACATAATGGCTTAAGCATGCAATGACAACAAAAATGAAATGAATTATGCAGCTATCAATCTGGCCCAGGACAATTTCACTTTTACTGTATAGTCGGGTACCTGCTATGTGTTGTATAGTTCATATTTGCTTGGCCAGAATGGTTTAAGCCACCAAAATAATGTTTTATTGATAAACTGCGCAGTTTTCGCCAACGTGAACACTCCCGTTAGTAACGAGGCGAATAAGGGGCTAAACTTCAGCCGCAGAATGAGACGCTGCGCAATAAGGAGCCAAACGAATCGGAAGCTACGAATAAGGAGCTAACTTCAGTCTGTTGTGCTTGGGTGCATCATATCTTTCGCTAGAAAGTTGGAAACAGCCCTGGTTATATTCTTGCTCCTTTTGAAACACCGTTCATAAGGTGTAATGGCCACGAAAGACGACACGATCTACTTTGGGACAGCCCCACTGCTAGCCCTGCTAGTGGACGGAGTAGCATTGGCCCGCATTTTCATGCTCTCAGTGTGGTCGTGTGGGTCATGCGCTCATATAACGGAGTTCGTGCTACCTTTTTTGTCGACAATTTCAACATCTTTGGATAATAACTCGAGGTTAGATTCACTTTCGTCGCTGCTTCAACTAATTTTTTTTGTCGTCCTGGTGTCAAGTTTGCTTCGCAAAGTGCGGTAGGAAATTAACTTTGACCTGCATGGCACGCGCAAGCTGCACGCTGATTGGTTGTTGTCGTATTGTTCTGCTGTGTGATTGGCTCTTAGATTAATCCATATCGACCAAAAAATGTCTAGAGCTTTTCATTCATTCATTCATTCATTTTCTATACCGCTTAATCCTGTGTTCAGGGTCGCGGGGGACCTGGAACCTATCCCAGGAGACTTATCTGGAACCTATCCCTGGACAGGGTGCCAATCCATCGCAGGGCACACACACATGCACACACTCACACACCCAATCACACACTACGGGCAATTTAGGAACGCCAATTAGCCTAACCTGCATGTCTTTGGACTGTGGAAGGAAACCGGAGTACCCGGAGGAAACCCACCAAGCATAGGGAGAAACTCCATGCACACAGAGACGGGAATCGAGCCTGGCCGGGGAATCGAACCCGGACCCTGGAGGTGCAAGGCGATAGTGCTAACCACTACACCACCGTGCCGCCTTTCTAGAGCTTTTCATCGTTTTTAAAATCAAATAAATCGCAATTCGATATGATATCGTTTATCGGCCCAGCCCTATTTGTAGACCAACCAAGCTGAGTATTTTAAGCTTTCTGCATTAAGCAATTGTGGCTGAATAGTCAGGTACTTGAAAGAAGCCCCAGTTTTATAGAGTAATCTGATTCTTTCTAGTGGTCCTAGTGTAAGACTATATGCCCCTTTTTTTCCGTCTGTTAACTTGGACCTTGCAGTGTTACTATTGTGTTACAGTAAACATACACCTAATTTAAAAAAAACACTTAAACTCATTCTTATTTGCAAAAGCTTGGGTGAAATGGACCAAGAAAGGCTTGTTGTTTTCTTTCTCATCTGATTCCCTTCAAAACCTATATGTGGTCTTGTGGCAAGCACTGGAAATCTGGCACTGGTTTTCACAGCTGTGCAAGTGAGATTTATAGGATTGTCACAGAACGTTGAGAAAACAGTGGTTATCATGGCATTGTGCCATTGTGACAGATTCACAACAGTACGTTGAGGAAAACATTATGAGAATTTGAAGAGCCATTTTCTGCAGGACAGGAACACCTGTTGCAGTAACCATCTTTGTCCAGAAGGTGAGATGGTGACCACTTTTGATTTTTAGATTAAGCACATTGGTTTTCTGCTTCCCACGGGGAGCACAAATGCATATTTTTCTGCCCACTCACTCTTAAATTCGATGTTTTCAAAATCAACTTATATCAATGGCCAGAAAGAACAAATCGTTCATGAACGACCCATCACTAGACTCGAAAATATATCGGGCGGAAATACAGTTGAGCACTTCATAGAGAACTCATTTGGATTATGATTAAATTAGCATGTTTGTTTTGGCGTCGGTCCAGATGTTAACCGTATTTGGGTCCGGATGTGGACTGGAGTCCGCCTATTGAGTACCCCAGACCGAGGACTGTGTATAATTCCATGGGGTCATAAAGGCCCATATTAAGGACAGCAGGGGTTACAAGAGTTTTCTCAGTGCTTCAGTGTTTCTTAGAATGAGTGGAGTGGGCTCCGAGCCAATTCACCCGAGATCTTCGTTCATTGATGTACAGACGTTGGCATCATTCAAATGTTTTATTGGAGAGTCTCATCACTGTACTGTGCTTGAAGTGTTCTGTAACCATAAATTGGTTTGACTTGAATGCCCCTCATGTAAAAGGTAAAATAAATTTCAAAAGAAGCACAGCAAAGCACATGTTTCATCTGCAATTGTTTTAGACAGGTTAATAAATATATTCGTGTCTTTGCCTTTGATATGACCCCTATCTTTTTTATGCAAATGTATAGTGAATGTTGCTGACACACAGTCTTATAGTGTGCATGTCTCCAAAGTGCCACTCTTGCTTTTTCAGAGCGTGCAAATGGAAACCTCTGTGGAAAGCGAATAAGAATCGTTGGTTGTTCTTGTGCTGTGGCTTTTGGAGAGCCACACAGCTACAGAGCTGTCTAAGCATGCCCATTCTCTCTCCAGCACTCACAACCTGTGATTAACACTAACTGCCGGCTTCGTAATGCTGCCTTCCAAGATTCACCAGGATGTTTTTGTCCTCCCGCAGCACTTTAGCACATCTAATTCCCTTTTTCCATTGGTGAAGACTGTGCTTAGCTTGTAACCGCTAAGCAATTTAGACTCTGCAGGGGGGCCTTTCAATATCCATGAAATGCTGATTGCTGACTGAAAATGTCAAATACAAATGAGAGACATTTAAGGTAATGAATGAAAAATGTAATGAACAAAAAAAAAGGAGCATGCTAGAATGCAGAATACTTCTAAACATTTCATGAACATGCAGATGAAACAGTTCACATTGAGGGTTGTTTCACGAGAGGCATAACCCGATGAAATATTAACCCACCTTCCTGAATCTTCAAAGTTAAGATGTTGTGGATTCAATGTTTTTTATTGTGTTCAAGAAGATAGTATATCTATAGTATATAGAAGTATAATGGCTTGCCCAGGGCCAAATATAACTTAATTACACTGAAATATTGAGCAGTTAAAGTGACTTTTTAAAAAATAACAATAATGTCTCAATTGCAAAAAGCAAAATAGAACATACAGTTAAGAAAATTATTTCTAATAACTTTAATCTTGAAACGTTTGTGGACACACATTCAGCACATCCTTAGGTGTTGTTTGGACCTCATTGCACATTCAGTTTCCCATAACGTTATAATGAAGCTCCACTCTTTTTGGAAAGCCTTGGGAAGGCTAAGAAAGGTGTACTTGGTTATACAGAAGCATCAGAAAGGTGAGATCTCAGACTATGGAAATAACAAGCAATGCATTTCATAACAAGATGCTGAGATCTGTGCAAGAGCATGAAGAGATCGGCATAGTAATGATATAAAACTATATGCAGCTATTATCTTTCTGAGAGAGTGGATATAAAGGAATGGAAAAGGACCCAGCACTGAGCCTTGTGGGATATCGGTAGAAAATCTGCATGGAAAACCTCATAAAATTTATCCCTGGATGCCAGTTTCTTGATGGTGGATATACCCACCTTGGTACAGTATATATACATAAGTTACTCATGTGCTCTAGTTATCTGCATGAGTGAGCTGTTTGTAAAAAAGTTGAGTATGTCACAAATGTTTTCTTAAACGTTTCTCGGGTTGTGTCTTAACACTAATCGCATTGGAAGTAAGGGATAAAAAACGAAACTGAACATCAGTAGTGAGAGCAAGTTTAGAAGGCCGGGTACGCAAACACACATGTAAATAGTAAACTTCTAAAGGAGTTCGGTTTGTAACTGGGAAGGAAACGATCAGGGTGAAGCAATCTTTTATTGGTAGGGCTACCACCATCCTGGGACTCGATTGTGCTGTTTATTTTGATTAAAAATAAGGGAAATTGGAAATTGACTCTTTGGTTTTATTGTTTGGGATATATAAGAACGTCTCCATAGCAGAATAATGTCTGATTCTATAACGCACTCAGATGTAAAGAATGTAAATGTACATAAATTATATATTTTTTTTGTGTATTTGTAGTTTATCACCAAAAATAAAAATTAATTTTTTATGCATTATACTGCTCTGAACACACATAAAAAGAGTCTCAATGTGAATGCTTAGTCATGTGTAGGACTGGATAGTGAAGACAAAATAGCTTATTATATAATGTGTGGACTGTTCGTTTATACTTTACGTTACAGGTTTCTGTAGTATTATTGTTATTCTTCTTATTATTATTATTACACATAGACCAATATTGATGTGCATGGTGCTGCTGCTGTGTCCGTGTTTGTGACTTTTGGGCATTATGCGGTGTGAATCGTGCCACTCTCATGCAGGGCAGTGGAATAATTCTGCCTGTCTGATTAGCAACAGCCAGATTGTCCTTTTTCAAACCACATGGACACCCCACTGGCTGCAAACCCAGACAGGCCAGTGAAGTATCATTGCCTTTCACAGCCAATGATTTCCAACCATTTCAATGTCATGAAACCTCAGTTACACATGTGATTATTCATGTTGCATGTACCTTGCTAATGAATTGGAAGGGCGTGCTGTCTTTAGCATCCTGTCTGCTGCACATGCCACTTCAGGAGCAGCTGGGTGCTCAGCATGACTGTCTTTCAGTCTGGTCATATAGTGAAGACGCTTGATTGTTTACGATCCCTGGAGATTTTTTTACAAAGTAATGTTGATCTTCTGTGTGGCTCTGAAATCGATGTACCAGATATACTGTAGCAAGAAATATTTCTTACTTTTAAATCCTAGACATTAACTATTTGAAAGTTCTTAATTAACTTTTTTTTTGCTATTTATTTTTCCTGTCTCTTTGCAGGTGGGATGAGAGCAGCTCTATCAGCAGCGGTTTGAGTGATGGCTCTGATAATCTGAGCTCAGAGGATCTGAATGCTAGCTCTTCACTGAACTCACTCCCCACCACGCCAGTCGGCTCCCGACGGAACTCGTCTGTCATGGTAAGCTTTCTGTAGACACTTTGAAGAATCATGCTTCCACACCATTACTAAACAACTGCTTTGACTACATAATGACTAGACTACAGAATGATCATATGTGAGGAATAACAGTTTGGTTATGATTAAAAATCTAATAATCAAGAATTGGGTGGGGAATAAGCACATTAGCAGCCCCATGTTTTTTTTTTTGAGTGTTTTATTGTAGTGAATAATGATATGGTTGTCATGCAAGTGATCGGATTTGTTATGTTGGGTTATAATGCGTTTGGATGGGTGATGATAGCAGTCTGATAGCAGTGGCTATGAAGGACCTCCTGTACTGCTGTTTGCTGTTCTGTGGTTGAATCAGTCTGGAGCTAAACGTTCCCCGCTGTGTAGTCATATGTTTATGCTGGGTGTGAGAGACTTACGTTACTGTCATGTTACTAATATTGCGAAATGTTCCTGAAACAAGTTAGTTCCTGTTATCATTAAACATTTTAGCTATAAACAGTTGTTTCCCCGTACAACCCATCAAAAAAAAAAAACTTTTTAACTGACCTAAAATAAATAAGGAAAAAAGGCTGCTTTTCATGTTACTGAAAAACCACAAAGCTCTCAAGGTTTTCCAGAAACAGCTTTAATAGGCACCATATCAAAAATAACACATATTTTCAATCTATTTTTGAGGAATGTCTGCCATACAAGTTCTAGTTATAGAAACAATAACATACATGAAAGAGTACATTAATATAAAACTGACTTGTCTTACAGTTGCCATTATTGTAGGAATAAAATTTATTACGATTACAGAAAATTGCCTTCTGACCAATCAGTATTGAGTATTTAAC